>OZ026838.1:23036524-23784199 GCA_964023205.1 Lutraria lutraria
TTCACTTTTAATTTCAGAGTTATACCGTACAATACTAAATATCTATGAATGCTCATCTTGTAATTGAAGATACTATATAGCTCTTAAATCTGTGATAATTTTCTAATATTGAAACTTGGTTCCATTTTATAGTTGTGTAATTAAAAAGTAAAGTAAAACGCCTTGTATTCGAATATTGGTTTATTTAATATTTACTTAATATACACGTAATTATAGGTATATAAGAAATAGAGAATTAAACTTTGCTGTATCTTAAAACTCGTGTTTCAACAAGATTTATAATTATAGAAGGAGTTATTGTAGTGATTTTTTGTGAGTTTCCAAAGTTTGAATGTTGCTGCTTATACAAAGTTTAGAACCATTATGATGATACTGTGAGAAAACCTAGATGTAATGCAGTCTTAAATTTCTGACTCGGTCGTATTTTTGTTGACAACCTTTTCATTTCTTTATGAGCTTTATCCATGAACTAAGTAAATTTAAAAAAGTTCTGTCGGCTTACATACCGTATATTCTATGTGACCCAATATTTTATGGGATGCTAGTGGAAACATGGTACAAGTATATTATTTGCACAACGTATTGTTATAGAATATATTCGATGAGTCAGTATTGCTTTAGACGAATTTAATGGCTAAGGCTCAGAAACGATGAATTCTGTCTCTTTTTATTGGCTGATAACGCTGACTCAATTTAACATTTTCAGGATGTCCACATACTCGTATATGTTACATTGACGGCGTATGTATATGAAGATCAGCAGCATCTCTTTCTTGTGGACGATTGTTTTCACGCATTGTTATTCGTCATGGGTTCATGCTCAAAAGTAAGCATCACATTTTTTCTATCATTAATTCGTACATATAAGGAAAGAATTATTTGAAATCGTTATTTTGTAACTGGTATCTATATATGGTCTCGTCCGGCGCCAAAACTAGCATCTGCCATAAACCGTACCTTATGCCAATATATTATCTTACTGCGACTTTTCGAAATCTTCCTCCGATGATGAAGGTCAAACCCTGTATACGTGTAGCTCAAGTCCTCCGGGACTATTTGATTGAAGACATGATGTCTAAGACCAATCACCCATGTCAATATTTGACAATTACTCGCGGGGAACAGGGTAGAGAATCCATGAAAAATGAGTAGGTTAACTTACCCAATCTCATTGTTTATGATTTACAAGACCTAGTCTTTGTATTGGCGGGCGAACGATAGGACACTTGTTCGGTACTGAAATGTTCGCACGAGTGAGAGGACACCGAGTCTTGTTGGGTATTTAAGGGTCTTCTTGTGATGTTTTGGAACAAAAGAAATACCCAACAAAGTCCATTCATCGGAACGTCCGTACTTCAGTAATCTCCCATTATGATATTCAAACTTAACCACTTTATCACGACTCACATTGTTACCTGCAGTAGAATATCCACGGTTAATATACTGAATCGTTGAGGAAATTTTGCTATTTCCATTGTATTGAAATACAGAGGTCGGGTGAAAATGATAGTTTCTTCACTATATATATGCGATGTCACTATTTAACCGAGTTGTCAATATGTTACATAATATGTGCATAAAATTTTGGCGTAAAACATCTATGACTGGTCCCATTGATAACACTGTCCACGAAATTTATGGATGACCCTCGTACATTAATCTGTTTACAGCCCGAAGAACCACCAGCAGAGGCGTTTGTCTTAACACCGAATATGAGTCATATTCGCGAATATGAACGCGAGTACACGAATATGAATGATATTTTCATTATTTTTAAGAATTTCGAAATTATTTTATTTCTAAACGATTAAGAACATAAAAATGATATGATACACCAACAATCGTTGATTTTGGATCAATTTGATAGAAGATATGAGCTGCGAATATTCGCTTAGAAAGTCATATTCGTGAGCGCGTACACACCAGAAATCGTTAAATTATGTCACTTTGATAAAAGTTGTGAGATGTTATATGAATGCGCGCGTAATAATTCATATTCGTGAGAGCGTGTGAGCTACGAATATGAACAATATCAGTAATCATTTGCAGTGTATGTAAACTATTTTTATAACAATTTCAAGTTTTTGTTAATACTGTTATTTAAAATTGTTAATATCATGATAATGATAGTGCATGCCAAAAAGCGTTGATTTTGGAGTTTTCAAATAAAAGTTATGAGATTGTATGTGCATTTTCGGATAGAAATTCATATTCGTGATGACGCGCAAGTAGAAATTCATATTCGTGATGCGCGTGTAGAGATTCTTATTCGTGAGTGCATGTAAGCTACGAATATGAACAGTCATCATTTATGTTGTAAGTAAAATGTATATACAAATGTATATATTTTAAAATAAATAATTAATAACATAATAAAAGTTATGAGATGTTAAAAGAATACGCGAAGAGAAATTAATGTTCGTGAGCTGAATACGAACAATATCATTTATGCCCTTTGTAAAGTATTGTTACTTGATTATAAATAAAATCTTATTGATCGTTCATGCCAAAATCGTTGATTTTAGAGTTAACAAAAAAGCTATATATTTCATATGCATGCGCGCCTAGAAATTCATTTTCGTTAGCGCATAGGCGCCTAAGCAATATAACGTTTATCATTAGATTTTTACACATATTTTTATTCATACTGATAAGTATTAGGTGATTTTAGACAATTCGAGTTGAAGTTGTAATATGTTATGTTAAAAACCTCATGACATGAGTGCACACCTAGAAATCATACTCGTGAACGCATCGACGCAACTTTTTCTATATTTATAAATGCTTATATCAAAACCAATTCATCGAATTCCACATTTTTATATCATGTTTTTTTTTCAAGATGGCGGCAGTAAGTAATAATAAAGATGAAAAAAAAATGTTTAGTATTTCTCAGCTATTTATCGCTGCCATTCTATGAAACTTGGCGCGTTTTTAGACCAAACAACTAGCTATTGATATATGCATATGATTCGAAATGACACCATTGTTAAATGTGTTTACTGTAGTTCAAAATAACACCATCCGGCCATGTCATCGCATACGTTATTACTTAGGTTTGTGGTATGTTGACAATAAATTGCTATCGATTTGATGAAAAGAAATGACGAAATTTAATTTGTTTACATCAGAGACGTATATGTCTCTGTTTGTTGGTCTGATAAAGAATCTTATCTTATTGAACTAGCTGTCCGGCGACTTATTTACCTGATATATACGTACTTCTACTTGTTTGCTTTTTCCGGTCTGACACAGATTTCCTTTTGGTCAGACAGATTCTTCAAGCTCCTTGTCATACCGAATGTCCGGCAAATTGTTTTGCCTTTCACGAAAATTGGATGACAGTATAACATTCCTGGCTTAATTTTGTTTCAATTCAACAGATCTCCATGATCTGTCAGGCCAGAAAGGAGCAGGCTATAAGGCTTTATTGAAATGTGTCGAATTATTGTATTGTATGGGGAAACTATACATATACTGCCATATAATGTGATATTTGACACTTGTATTTCATTATGCGATCAAACATGTGAACAAAGGTTACCCTTTGGAAAAACAAATGTGGCCTTTATTGACAGGTGGCCTTTATTTAGAGTATTTCGCCTGTCTAGGCGAAGACACGAACACACGACAAATATAGGGTGCCGATAGAAAGATTTCATACCCGCTGACACGAAATTCTACAAGAGAAGATTTGATATTAAAATATTGTACTTCGCCTTCAATATTTCGTGTGTTTGTGTATTCGCCCTCTTAGGTCGAAGGCGAAGACACGATAAATGAGCAATTTATCGCGTGTTCGTGTCGTCGTGCTTCGACTTTTGGGGGTGAACACACAAAGATATGAAATGGCAGAAATCAACCACCATACCTATGCAAACAAATTGCAATAACACATATTTCGTAGCAGTCAATACTTAGTGCATGTCATTCCTTTCAGTTTCAACATTTTGCTGCAGAGATTTTAGTGTGAATTCTTGCAGGTAGATGATAGCTTGGGGTATCAGTGTTTGTAAAAAAGTAGATAAAAGGTTTAGGAATTATCACCAAACTTGATACATGTCAGTATTGACCTCAATGTATGATATATAATTCCTACTTATCTACCCACTGATAATTCTCAGTGTAGGGTTAGCCCAAACCAACGTTTTTAAGGGTGACCTTAAAGGTCAAAGTTGTTGAAAGTGAATGGTAGGTATATTAGTACATACTATATACTGTTTGATATGTAGGCCTAAGTGACGTTGTGGTAAGTTGTTTTGTAGATTTTTCATCAGACCTGTGATGGTCTTCATCTGAGTGGAACGTACACTACTGTGCACTAGCACCATAACAACATACGTCAGCCTCCATGAAATGCCCAAGTCAGAACATCATCAATATACAGTCATAGTTGATGAGGACTGGCTAGCAATACCAAGATAATTTATGTGGACAATATAAATGACTGTCAACAAAATTCAGATTTTGTACGAGTTAAGATAACCATTTTTCCTTTTTATTGAAGAGCAGCATACATTTCATTTAAAAAAAAACACAACTTGTTGTCCTTGAATATATGCATGAATTCACTTGTGAGCACTGAGCAATATGTTGGAAACTGGAGACTAGCAATCTATCAATACGTCTAAATACATGTAGCTACATTTTTAGCAGCATCATATTTACATAAATATTTGGCTGTGGTATATATGCTTTATTTCTGGTGAACATAAAAAGTGCCCTCAGAAGTGTCATTCTGAATGTCATCCCAGCAAGGTAAAGAGAAATTTGTATTAATTTAAATATCAATGCGGAGTTCTACTTTTGTACGAAAGCTGTGAAATGTTCTTGTGCATATTTTGCAACATTCTGTAATTATGGAGAAGGGAATTGAACAATACCATTATTGAATTTGTTTTGCTAGCTTTGTGTTTGCATTTTGTGCTATTTCATGTACACTGGTATATGATGTTTGTTTTGTTTTGCTGGGTTTAGCAACAATATTTTAGCCATATGGAGAAGGTGTTCACTGTGATATCTTGCCGTGGACACTTAGACATGTTACCACACCAAGTCACATTATTACCAGGTCAATTTGTGCTTGACTACCCTTATGCCGAGTGCTTGACTTGAGAACTTAATACCATTTTTAACGATTTTGGTCACAGACTGGGATCGAACCTGCTACCTCCTGCTCCAGAGGAGAACGCTCTAAGGACAGAGCTACTGGGAATGTTGTGTTCTTAGATCTTTATAAAAGAATTTATTCATTGGTTTAATGCTGAATAATGTGTATGTGCTGCTGGAATATTTGTACCTTTGTATACTGTATATTCCTGAGTAAAGTGTCAGTTTGCAAGGAAAGTCAACTCAAAGTACTAGTTTTTGTTGCAGTTCAGTTGATAATTTTGTAAGCCCCACTTCTAGGAAGAGGTGTTATATTGTTTTGCTAATGTCATTTGGTCTGTGTGTACGGTCTTCAAACTTCACATGTATATTGGTCACGTTATGGTGAGGGGGGGGGGGCAGCCTGTTTAGTAAATATTGGTACAAAAATTACTTCAGTGCAACTCCAAATTGTTCATTTATCAAGAAATACAAAACCCCGTCAAGTTGATGTCTACAAAACATGGAGAGCGGAGACACCTTTAGTGTTGTGTCGCTGCCTGCACCCAATTGTATGAACCTATGGGTTAAATTTGAGGTTTGGTTAATTGGTTAAGAGAGTCGAGATTGCTGCCGTGGACCAAACGCTGGATGTCCTCAACAATTCAGAGGAGTAAAAAGACAAACTGAGGATCTTGACCACTCTTATCCAATATCACACACTTAGGTTAAATCTTTATGTAAATAATGTCTTACCAAAATTTACCAATTTTATACAATCACTTTACTGAACTTTTACTAAAATGTTAACCCAACCTCAAATTTATCCCAGTGGTTAAAAAATACAATTTGATGTTGGTGTCTATTAGTAACCTCCTCGTTAATTTTCTGTACTTCTATGTTTGTTGCTTTGTGAATATTTCTACATTTATCAACGAAATGATTGACATGTTTTTCCATACACAAGCACAAGGTCCACAAAAAGTTCATATTTTTATAATCTATTCATGATACAGTTACCTGTGGTTATTGCCAGACCAAACTGAAAAAAATGTGTTTGTAATTGCTTTTCCAGAAGAAATGATCACCACAGCCATTCTGCCCATCAGTGCCTGAAGGAAGCCGTTTGGAAGTCACGAAGGAGAACGTTAAAAAAATAAAGGAGAAATCGGGTAATTTGTGGGACTTACAAATAGCAATTTCTTATAATCTCAGTTGTAACTTTTTAACATGTAAAATGTTTCTACTTCCTGTGAAAGCATTTAAATAAGTGTTTGTTCTGTATAAAAAAAATCAACTGTTCACTATTTTTTAATGACATATGTATTTAATTTGTATGCAGTTTTCTGGTTTTCAGTTAATGGAACTAATGAATTAAATGTGCTGATACGTCTGTGCCTGCTTTTCTCCTAAATGCAAATAGTAGGATTTAATTATTTTACTGTTTTGTGTAATTCAAGGCTTGTTGTTAAGGTGTATAAGTAGATAAAATACGTAGATAAGTATATATCATATGTACATTATACTAGTATTCAAATAATTGAACTCTAAATTCATAAATAGATGAGTTGAAATATAGTACATGTACATATATTATCCAGTTTTGTTTTTACCTACTGAATAAATTATCTCTTCCCATATTTAATATTTTGTTGCTGATAACAGGATTTGGTTTTTATAAAGGCAAGGTAAATAAAAGAATCAAACTTGATCATTTCTGACCCAAAGCTTCTTAAATTAAATTTGTAATTAAACACATTAAAGTGATCACTGATAAGGTGTAAACAATTATTTGTTCCTGGTAACACAACCTACAGAAATGTTTCTTCTCAACTCTAAATGTTTTACTAGACCTGAGGAATGGTGCACCCACCTTATAACTTTGTGTCTAACTTCTAACACAATGTGTTCATGGTGAGCTTTTGTGATCACTTTGTGTTGGTCGTGCGTCGTGAAATGAGGGCCATATCTACTTTAAACACCATCTCCTCCTACACTACTATGCCAGTTGGTACCAAACTTTGCTGGAATGATCCTTAAGTAGTGCCTATTCTAAGTTCATATAGGAAAAAATTGAAAACAATGTTCTTCTCCAAAGGTCTTTTCTGATGAGTGATTATAGGGCCATCATGGCCCTCTTGTTTACCTTTCAGTTAAATTTCAAGAACAAAAATGCCTTACCTACCTTCTATATTTTTAATAAGCATGTTAGCAGAAACATACAATTTTTTCAAGCCGAAGTATGATTTATATTATATGACATTGCCCTGCACATGTAATTAATGCTTATTTTCTTCTGTTTGTTAGACCCAGTGTTGTATAGGCATAGATCATGCTTCTCTTAATTTATCATAATTATATTTATGATGGCATTACATATACATGTACATCTTTTTACAAAATTCTGTAATTAAGAATGAGTGAGTTTGAAATAAATCTGAATTGAACTTTCAATTTTTGTTTTTATTGTTCGGTACAAACGCAAGGTAAAGAACTTAAGACCAGTTCTCAACAATCGATTTGGAAAATTTTCCTACATACTGCAGACTTTGCAGTCTTGCTAAAACTTGGATATATATTGCATGAATAAAACTGTAACCTTCCGCCTACGAAAAAAGTTCCAATTTTACAATTCAATGGCATAATTGCAAATTCAAACATTATGTGCATTCAAGTCAAAATCAGATGACTACGCAAAATCGTAATCAAGTAATACAAAACAGTCGTAAATATTTTTTACTTTGGTCTGCATCAAAATTCATGCTCACTGAGCGAGTGAAGGCTATGGAAAGCTGAAATATCGTTCAGTTTCCAAAACTCAGCCCAATCCTCACCATACACATTAATTCAACTTTTGACTGTTTTGTAGTTCCGAACAACAGCAGTGCCTTCAGAGCTTTGATTTTTCATGCTATGATTATTTAACCCATACCTTACCATGGGGTTTTTACAACATAAATGTAGGATTTGTCATCATATGTAGGAAACTATGTCCCCCCTAAATAAGTAGGGCTGCAGATTTTTTTTTCAAATCTTTTTCAAGTTCTGAGATATAGTGTACAGTCAAACCTGTGAACAAAGACCATCTTTGGGAAAGACAAAATAATGTAGACAGGTGGCCTTTATTCAGAAGTCATTTTGTTTAAATAGTCA
Source organism: Lutraria lutraria (assembly GCA_964023205.1). Lineage (NCBI taxonomy): Eukaryota > Metazoa > Mollusca > Bivalvia > Venerida > Mactridae > Lutraria > Lutraria lutraria. The sequence goes on from OZ026838.1 coordinate 23,044,766, forward strand.
ATGACGGGTTTTAAAAGAATGGCTTTATTCATTGGATGGCATTATTCGGAGGTGGCCGTTTACTAGTGTGACTGTACATGCATATGAAAATGTAAATATCAGCTTGAAACAAGATGTGTTCTTAAAACATGATGCCCCCCAGACCTACTGACCTGAAAATGCACAGGTTCTGTACAGATTATCATGAGGAACCAACATGTTAAGTTTGATGTTTGTAGGTGTATGCGTTTGATTTCATAGCACTAGATATAATTATACTAACAAGCATGATAATTAGTATTCATCCACAAGAAAGTTGCATTCATAATTTATTTTTTTAGGTAACACAATTTACTACATATTGAAAATAGCTTCATCCAGTAAAAGTAGTTCAGGGGCACTATACTGTCTCTGAGCAGTGACTGGGACAAATATACACAGTGATTGGAAACTGTCGATTTATCCTAGATGTGATGTCTTTGGTTTGGCCATGCATGCTCACTGACTTCTATTCGAAGGCGCTTTCAACAAAATCATCGTCGTTTTACACGCAATGATAGTTTATAAACAACAAATTAACACAAGAATGCTGACACAATCGATTTTGGCTTGTATTAATTTCAATATTTTGTTTTAGTTACTTCCATTTTTGACATTTGACATAAGGCTATAAAAATTGATGTGTCACAGGCTATATTCAATCAATCATATACAATACTATACAGACAGGTAACGGATAAGCCAAGAGACTACAATGTTGTATTAGATTAAACTCAATACACTACAACCACGTTCTCTGGTAAGATCCGTCAATTCGTGTACGATTTTAATCATTCAAACCAAAGTTCTGAAAGTTGTCGTCAGGGGCGGATTCGATTTTCACTCCTGTCACATTAACAAAACATTAAAAATCCGCAGGAGGAAACCTTCATGATATGATAAATAAAATGTAGCCGCACACGTTGCAGGACCTTAGTCTATCCGGAGCAGGGCCAAATTCGTTCGCTTATGTTTGTTTACAAGTCGATTTATCCACTATAAAATGGACAATAACAAAATCATTTGGTCAGAGTATGCAGTAAACATTGAAGTTTATGATTGAATTTCCGAAAAAAATACGCTTTGTTATGCTTTAGGACTGTAAATAGTCGGCAAACAGCATATACAAAAATATAGTAGTACTTTGGGGATGTATAATTGTGGCTTTCCATAGTAAAACAGTTGCTGAATGATCGTCTAAAACGTCTGATGTTGGAACTGAAATGAGATGAAAAGCTATTTTGAACCCCAGCAATAATTTACGACTTACGCCTCTTCCAAACACAATTTTGTACCGTCCGTAGCACATTCAATCCATTCGCACGACTTTCTCGTGTGTCCATTTGTATCACCCGTGAACATTTGTTGGTTTATTTATACGACTATACCCCCAGCAGAGCTATTCAAAAAGTGTCTTCTTACGTTTGTAAGAAGACACTTGTCAATAACTCAACTTTCACGTGGACATAATCCTTTATCGTCGTATAAGTCAGATACACGTACTCGTATTTTCTTCAAAAATGTCTCCTTACAGACGCTAAGAAGACGGTTAGCTTAGACAAACAACCATTTTATCCTCGGCTTCGCCTCGGACAAATTGGTTGTTTGTCTAAGCGAACCGTCCTCTTACGTCTGTAAGAAGACACTTTTGAAGAAAAACTCGTACTGTATCTAATACATACACTTGAAGTTACAACTTGTGTAAAACAGACATGTGTAAGATTTGAATAAAAATGTGGCCATGTGACTCATAAAATTTGGTCATTTATACGATGACGGGACAAGACAGCTGTCATTGTTTGATAAATCAGAATGTTTCTGATGAGAATTTGTTCCAAGGTGTGGACAGTTTTGGGATGTTGCGACAACTGTACAGACAGGTAAATTTGTTATTTTGTAATATACTGCGATAAGCTTTAATTCACGTGACGGCTTAGCTTCCTTATATTTGACATATCATACAAGTATGGCGGTGCACGTGGTTTTCTAATGAGTATGAGATATCTCATGTTGTAAAGCAGTGCCGGGTCAGCTGTTTATTTTGGTCAATAGCTATTCACAGCTAATGTTACATTGTTAATATGCCAACTAAAAATACAAGTTTGTATCTTTTATTGCATTTCTGTAACAATTGGACTCATTTGTATTTAACTGAAATGCTGTTGAAAACATTAGGGGAAAGTACGTTGTTGTGGGGTGTATAAACACTGTTCTTTCTGGTTATTTTGACGGTACTGCAAGAATTAATTTTTCTGTATATTCATGAATATTTATCATTATTTAAATGAAATAATTCCCTTTAGTTTGGTGGTTAAACTATCTTACTATGTGTGAGCTCAACCCCACCTGATGACAAATGAACGTAAGAATGGAAACAATTAGAATGTTCTATAATAATACAAACACTTACTAGTACTCCTAAGAATTTTGTGTGACAATGATTCACGGTGAATGATAATGGGTGACTTAGTTATTAATTACAACACTGTGTTACAACAAACATGACATACTCATATACAGTGCAACTTGTCCAAGGCAATGCCCTTTTGGAGTAGCAAAATTAGGTTGTTGTTGAGAGGTTGTTGCTCAAGAGATGTTAAATTAATAGTTAAATCGTACAGTAGAAAAAAACATACTGTCGTTGAAGAGAGTTTGTTGCTCAAGAAAGGGCCGCTTTGGAGAGGTTGTACTGTATAAATGTACAGTAAGAGATGCTACTACTATTTAGTGATTAAATTTATTCACAGATCTGTGTTGTGACCATAAATTCATGAACACAAGTTGTTACGCTGTATGGCTTGACTCGTTCACGATGACAGAATATTCAGGTCGCCATGCATTATGTGAGAGATTTCAGAGAATTAGGTAATTCTTATTTTAATGTTATTAAGTCGGTAAGTGCATACTGCATAATATTAAATTTGTGAGTTATTTATTAAAAGGGTCACTTTGTTATACCATATGTGCAAGTGATTAACAAAATTAATATAGTATTATTATCATTATTATATGTTCTTTACGAATAGAGTTACTTATTCTAATTGTACGATATTCAGGATTTAATTCATCTTTTTACTATTATATGTGTAAGTTATTTACGAATAGGGTCACTCCAGAGAATTATGACAGTTTACATTAACAGGGACTTCTTGTAAATATTCAATATTTTCTTGGAATTCAAACTACATTACTCCGCCTTTAGATAAACAAGAGGGTCGAGATGGCATCATTGTTTGTTCATTAAAACATCATTAAAAACCTGTGTCATGAGGTCTGTTGATATCAAGGTTTTCCTGTGATTTGACAAGGTGACCTAGTGTCTGACTCATAGATGATGCATGTCCGAGCTTGTCCCACATATCATTATTTAGACAAACATTCTAACAAGGTTTGGTGAAGATCCAATCAAAAGTTGACATCTGAAGTGTTAATGAGGTTTTCTTAAGATTTGACCTGGTGACCTAGTTTTTGACATCAGATCACCCATGTTCGAATTTGTCCTCATTAAGACAAACAATCTGACAAGGTTTGGGTGTAGATCCAATCAAAACAGTGACATCTAAAGCATTGACATGGTTTTTACCAAAGATATGACCTGGTGACCAAGTTTTTGACCCTAGTTGACCCATGTTTGAATTCCTCCAACATATCATAATCATTATGACAAACATTCTGACAAAGTTTGATAAATATCCACTCAAAACTGTTACACCTACAATGTTAACAAAATTTTCCTAAGATTTTATCTGGTGGCCTATTTTTTGACCCCAGGTGATTCATATTCAAGCTTGTTCTACATATTATTAAGACAAATAATTCGACAATGTTTGGTGAAGATCCGATTATAACTGTGAAATCTAGAGTGCTGACTAGGTTTACCTAAGATTTGGCTGGTATTTGACTCAAGATGACTCATGTTCGAACTTGGCCAAGATATTATAAAGACAAACACTCTGGCAAGGTTTCATGAAGATCCAATCAAAACAGTAACTTCTAGAGTGTTCACAAAGTTTTCCAGTAATTTGCCCTGGTGACCTAGTTTTTGATCCCAGATGACCCATTATCGCACTATCCAATCATTGGAAGTCGTCCGAGAATTTGTCAATATTAACATTCTGACACAGTTTGTGAAATTTGAACTAAAAATGTGGTCCCTATGTGTTCACAAGTCAAAGTTGATGCTGCACAACATCAGACGCCAAACCATGACTGATCACAAAAGCTCACCCTGGGCGCTTATTAGAGCTGAAAATCTATCTTTATAAATTCAGCATTTTACCAATATATACAAGTGTTAGTTTGTTTTAGTTTGTATTTACAATGGATGGTTTCAGATTTTGTAACTTACTAAGCATAGTGACCCTTTAATCTATTTCATCGAAATAAATTTTATGAAACATTCATATTACTAGTATATGATGTACAGAATCAGAGGCTGAATAAACTCTAGATAAACTTAGATGGACTTTTTTGGTGTAAAGGGAAACAACCTAGAGATTATAGGGGTGGCTTATTCTTCACGGAAATTACTTTCATTAGTTATTAAATAATGTTGCTAGACTGCTGTGCTGGACTCCGAGTGCAGCAGACCTATGTCCCTCGGGATCAAGAGTTCAAGCCCTAGACCTAATTTTCTATGAGTACAAAATGTTAAGGTATGGTAATATTGGAGGTTTCATTCACTTACATAATCAATAACAGTTCATCATTTTGTGGAAACAGGTCACATGGAAATAAGAAACAGTCTTCAACTGAAGTTGTAAGCTCAGTACAGTTCAAGCATAAGGCTATGATTGGAAGATTTGGGGGAGAATCGTTCTTGACAATTAAGTACCAACACAGTTTGATGCCAATTAGAGCAAGAGCGACAGTCAGCAATATAAGACTATTCAAGGCTTCAAGGTAAAGTTTTATTTAATGATTGTGTAGTACATGACATATTAGTCCATAGATTAGGCTGGTAACTTACTTAAATACTTATCCAGGATGTTACATACTTTGTCCATTACATACTTAATGAAGCACTTTAACATACTATGAGACTTGCATACAATGTCAGGAACTTTACATCCTTTAAGCCAGGTTCTTACATAATCTTCTTTAATTTGTTTCAAACTCAATAAGTCTGTTACATAGTCTGTTAGAAAATAACATATTTAGTAAGGCAATTATTGTATACTTAGTTACATCATTTCATATTTTTAATATGTTACATAAAAGTAAGGCACTTAAATATTTAGTCATTTTCATACTTAGTAAGGTACTTTCATATTTTAGCTAGGCAATTACATCCCCAGTTGGGCACTTACTTATTTGGTCTGTTACAAGTTTGATATAATGCCAGACACAATAATACTTATTTAGTATGTTACATATTTGGTAAGAAATGTACTTAGTCAGTCTGTAAGCATAATTTGTCAGGCACTTGCATACATAGTTAATCTGTTACATAGTATGTTCAGCAATAACATACTTAGTTAGTCAGTTGCAAACTAAGTCAGACATTTGTATACTTAGACAGATACTTATTTAGTCAGGTCCTTACATATGCTATTGAGTTAGTCTGTTACATCCTATGTCAGGCATTCATATACTGATTCAGATATTTACATTATTAATCAGGCCATTATATATTCATTCAGATACTTAAATATTAAGCCAGGCACTTACATACTTATTCAGATACTTAAAATTAAGACAGGCACTTACATACTTATTCAGATAGCTAGATACTAAGTCAGGCACTTATATACTAAGTCAGTTACATACTAAGTCAGACATACTTATTCAGAATCAGATACTTAGATACTTAATATAATACTTACATATTTTGTCATAAGTCATACATACTTAGTTAATTAGATATATACTAAGGGAAACACTTACATACTTAATCAGGCACTTACATACTTAGCCAGACATTTACATACTTAGTTACATACTTAGTCAGTTTCATACTATGCCAGACACTGCATACTTATTCAGATACTTACATCCTTAGTAATAAACTTACATATTTAGTCAAACTTACATACTTAGTTAATCAGTTATATACTAAGTCAGGAACTTAAAACTAAGGCAAATACTTACATATTTAATCAAGCACTTATATACTTTGCCAGTCACATACATACAAAGTTAGTCAGTTACATGCTTTTTTTCAGTTGCCATTTGGTCAACCCATTTATTTCCCCATGAGTAAGTGTGATGTGGGTCGGGGATCCTACCGCACACTTTACAATTAGCTTTGAAAAATAAACATACAAACAAACATATAATGCCAGTCATAAGAACAACAGATGTTCACTCTATGAAACAAAGCATGTTACAGTTCTCACATCCATCACTTTTTTACATCCATCTGTTAAGAGTATTTTTACGCAATGTTTTTAATTATTAAAATAGGTTCCAAATGAAACTGAATTTTATAATGAAACAAAAAAAAAAATGTTGTGATTATGTCTTCATCTCACCCGGTCTTAAACATATGTTAGTCTTATTCAAACTTACTTGATAGTTATTTGCTGACTAAGAATTGCTGGCGAAAAATTAAAATAGTTCAATAAAACTTGTTAGGGGTTAGATCTCTGTAAAATGTTTGTTTTATTTACTTCCCAGCCTCATTTAAAACTTTCAGTTTGATTATTTTCAGAGGCTATGATTTCTAGAGTTTGTACTGTTCTCCTAATTCTATTTTTAAGGTTTATAATTGATAAAGGTTTTTTAAGTGTTTTGCTGAAAAATGTAGTACTTAGTTTCTAACAATTAAATATGTGGTTAAATTCATTACTGTTATAAAAGTCCCCATTTTCCTTTATTAGATCATTAACTAAGCATATTCCCTTTTTAAACCATAACTGATAAAATACTTCTTTTCTACCAACTTTTATATATGGGTTAAAATGTATTGGGGAGCATATTAACAAACTATTGGATTATTATTAGAAAAGTGATTGTAAGCTTTAAAAACATCTTTCCAAAACAAATTTGGTATACATTTCAGTATTGACTCTATATATTTTAGTCCCATGTTCATTATATTGTTTAAATTAATGTACTGTTTTATTATACTTTGCCATTGGCTGGTTTTATTTAAAAAAGTTTTACCAAAGAAATGTTTAGACTTTGGACAACAGCTTTTATATTAATCATTTGAAGTCCACCTTCACCACATTGTTTAACGATGACTTCTTTTTAAAATTTTTGCCGGGCCCTGCCATATAAATTCAAAAAATATATCACTGAGTTGTTTTAAAATAGCCTCATTTGGATCGAATATGATAAAATTCATCGACATGATTTGAGAACAACTCATGAAGAGGCAGACAACATACTTGCTCAACAGATGGTTTACATTGCTAGAGAAATCAGAAAAGACATATTTGTAATACCGGACAACACAAATGTTTTCCTGTTGCTGTTGTACACGTGTCTATTACAAGGTCAAGGTGAACAACTACGCAAGAAATTTGCTCCCCTGCCATTAATAGGAGATAGTTCTGCTGGCTTTAATACGGTACTTTGGCAGTGTACAAGGTTTGTTAAATCCTACCTGTTACAGTCGTTATGTAGACACCGGCAGTATATCAAATACTCAGCAATGTGTTTGGGCGTCAAAGGTAAGGAAGTCACCATCAGCTGTACCTATATATAGATTGTGCACGTTACCACCAACAGGAAAATCTTTCCAAGAAAATGTGAAAAGCACATCTTCAAATATGCATTTGAAAAATGCATTGGCTGCAGTTCCTCTAGATGTAGATCCAACTTTGTCCGGATGGGAAAGGTTAGAAGAAACAAGGTCATTGGCCCCAGTCATGTTCCCAAAGGATGTAAACTTGCACCACCAAATGAATTGTAAATAATCGAATGTTCTTGCGAAAGTCAGGCACTGTGTTGTTCTTCGTTAAGTTGCCGCTGTAACAACAAGCTTACAGTCAGTATTGCATGCAACACAAGTCCCCTGCCAGCACATATCATTGGAATGTTAGCTGCTGTTTATACAGCACCATCTGTCTAGATTTTTTAATGATGACAATTTTGTCTAAATGAGCGAGCCAGCTTAAATTATCATCCGGAAACCAAATTTCTATTTTTAGTAACAGTGACCTAGATATTTGACCTATTGACCTCTAATGCAATCGCACTCTATGTTATCCCCTAAGCTATCCATACACCAACTTTCATTCAAATTCATCACCCCTAACTGAAGTTATCATACGGAAACCAAATTTCTATTTTTAGTAACAGTGACCTAGATGTTTGACCTATTGACCCCAAATGCAATCCCACTTTAGGTAATCCCCTAAGCTATCCATACACAAACTTTCATTGAAATCTGTCATCCTTAACTGAAGTTATCATCCTGAAACCAAATTTCTATTTTTAGCAACACTGACCTAGATATTTGACCTATTGACCCCAAATGCAATCCTACTCTAGGTTATATCCTAAGTTATCCATATACCAAATTTCATTAAAATCCATCATCCCCATCTGAAGTTATCATCCGGAAACCAAATTTCTATTTTTAGTAACACTGACCTAGGTATTTGACCTATTGGACTTAAATGCAATCCTACTATAGGTTATCCCCTAAGCTATCCATACACCAACTTTCATTGAAATCCGTCATCCCTAACTTAAGTTATCATACGGAAACCAAATTTCTATTTTTAGTAACAGTTAGCTAGATGTTTGACCTATTGACCTCTAATGCAATCCCACTCTAGGTTATTCCATAAGCTATCCATACACCAACTTCCATTGAAACCCATCACCCCTAACTGAAGTTATCATCCAGAAACCAAATTTCTATTTTTAGCAAGTGACCTAGATATTTGACCTATTGACCTCAAATGCAATCATACTCTAGGTTATCCCCTAAGCTATCCATACACCAACTTTCATTGAAATCCGTTATCCCTAACTGATTTGATCATCCGGAAACCAAATTTCTATTTTTACTAACAGTGACCTAGATGTTTGACCTATTGACCTCAAATGCAATCCCACTCTAGGTTATCCCGTAAGCTATCCATATACCATCTTTCATTGAAATCCATCATCCCTAACTGAAGTTATCATCCTGAAACCAAATTTCTATTTTTAGTAACAGTGACCTAGATATTTGACCTATTGACCCCAAATGCAATCTTACTCTAGGTAATGCCCTAAGCTATCCATATACCAACTTTCATTGAAATCCGTCAATTTTAAGTTATCATCCGGAAACCACTTCGGACAGACAGATGGAGGGGAGGGACGGACGGACGTCCGGAGGGAGGGACGGACGGAGGGACGGTCTGACGACGACAAACACTATAGTCCCCTCCGGTACGGCAGGGGACTAATTATCGGCTGTCATGCACAATATTTTGCGCCTGTGAAGGCAGCATGGTGTGTATCAATTAACAAACAGTTAGTGTGTAGATGGACCTTGCAGTGTTGGGTTGAATGTGCACGTTGACAAAATGTCTAGTCATATTTTTATGAAAACCCAGAATCAGTCAAATTATGTTTCCTACATAATTAATACTGATATGCAATAGTTTTAACTTACTTTTGTCTAGTCACATGTAATGTATAACAGTATTTGTTTTTTTCCCGGCTGTGATTTTTCACCCTTTATAACAGAGGCCTATTATAGGCCTCTTCCCAATTGAACATTTCTTTAAAATCATGCAGTTTTCCCAAAATTCCGAACTTACACCAAATATTTTCTTTCTCAAATTAGCAATTAAAACGACAATTCTTCCCAAAATTGACAGGCTAAGACCTCTTCCCAATGAAGAGAGAAAAACCACTGCCTGATCGACTCAAGTCATTCAACATTCATTCATTACGTATGTGTTTTGTAATATTTATCAACAATAGTGGTTACAAAAAAAATAAATGCAACAAAAAATTGATTTTATGATGATAGAATTCCTTTGTCGTTGTGTAATTGTGTAACTGATGATACCAAATATGGTAATTAACGTACAATGACTGGTAACGTTATCTACATACTAGTATGTGTATGAACTTCTTTGATTCGAAATTGTTTGATGTTTTGGTGGTATTCTTTTAAATGATGAATAAACATAACCAAGGACTTATATACATACATATGTATGTATATAAGTCCTTGACATAACGACTTTATTCCTTTTTGGATTATATTAAATTGCTTTTTTAAAGGTAACGCTTTTATGGTAGCGTAAATTACATAAACTACATACATGTATAAATTTCTTTGATCTGAAATTGTTTGATGTTTCGGTCGTATTCTTCCAAATGATAAATAAACTTAATGGCTTTATTCCTTTTCGGATTATTTTAAATTGCTTTTTTAAAGGTAACGTTTTTATGGTAACGTAAATTACATAAACTACATATATGTATAAACTTCTTCGATCTGAATTTTTTTAATTTTTGGTCGTATTCTTCAAAATGATAAATAAACATAGCGACTTATTCTTTTTTGGATTATATAAAATTGCTTTTTTAAATACAAAGTTTTTCTATGGTAACGTAAATTACATAAACTACATACATGTACAAACTTCTTCGATCTGAATTTTTTGACATTTTGGTTGTATTCTTCAAAATGATAAATAAACAGTATCACTTGTTTCCTTTTTGGATTATTATTATAATTATGAAATTGCTTTTTAAAGGTAACGTTTTTATTTATGGTAACGTAAATTGCACAAATTTGATTTTTTATTGTTGTCCAAAGCACATAGATATCTTTAAACATTTCTGATGATTGTTTGTTCTAATATATAAGATACTAGTAAAAAACAGCTCTTATTAATGTCTCATTTAATTGTCCGCTGTCTTGGCGGCCATCTTGGATGCCATCTTGATTTTCTTAAAACGCCCAATGATGACTGAGTGTCATCAAACGGCTTTCAATTTGTATATATATTCTTTATTTAAGTCTCATTTCACATATATACAAATACAATTACATTATATTATATCACAGAGTCATTATTATGTGACCATTCTAACAGAGAATTATAAGAGACTGCCATGGTAAAATTATTCACAAGAAAAGTACAAAATAAAACTACATATATTTATACACTGTATATATATTATTATTGTTACTATATATACATGTATTCATATTATAATATAATAAAAATAAAAATTAAAAATCTAGCTTTAAACCGACAAAAGAGTTAAAAAGTAATACTACACTTGCTTATAAATAATAAAAGAATGCTAGTCTTAATCTAATTATTAAGAATATGTCTTGAATACAATGAACATAAAAAGGAACAATATAATAAATTATTAAACTATTAAGAGGTATAGCTGGAAACAAGATGATAAAAAGGTTACACATGACAGACGTGTAACGGGAAATAACAACAATTGGAATAATAATAATAATACATGTAATAAAAAACAAAGTTATCTACATAGATAAGAACTTCTACGATTTAAAATATTACAGCAGGTTTTGGCACTTAAACGAATCAAATCCGGGTGAGTAAATAACACGACTAGTTTATCGTTGTCTGACAAATCATAAAATATATCACAAACTTCTGTAGCTTGTTGTACAAGATTAAAACGTAAGTCTTCATATAAACTGCAGTTAAGTATTACATGGCATTCATCTTCAATAAAAACATTACAGAAAGGACAAGTTCTTTCATCAACAGGTAACCTTTCATATCTACCAGTTTCAAGCCTAATTGGTGCAACGCCACATCTGAATTTACAAAAAGCCGATCTATGACTAAATGGCAAGATCATTTTACAATATTTTTCAACAGTAATATGTTGTTTAAACAGGGCATATGTGCGTAGTTTATTTCCACCCCTACCACTACGACTTGAAACTTGTTGTACCGAATTAAGCCATTCTGTTTTAAAAATATTGAACATACGTTCCTCCACAGAGCGTTTAAAACTATGTTTCGGTATGACTATATTGATGTCACTATATTGATACAAATCAAGCTCAAACAATTTTCTTTTAACATTATGATGCCAGTTTTTACAAGAATTATTTGCTAGAGAAATTGCCCAAAGTGCTATACGTTTAGTGAGACGAGATGCATGTAATGAATTTAATCTTGTCCAATATGTAGAGATACAGCTCCACTGCCGAACTATAGGCGGCGTCCATGCCATTTCGCCAGTAACGGCCGAATTCGGAGTGTACTTGCCAACCCCTAAGAAGTAACGCATAGCCTTATTTTGAACAGCGTCAATACATGAAAAGGCTTTTTGTCCCCAAATGGCCGCACCATACGCTATAACTGGCCAGACAACTGAATCATACAATTTGTATGCACTAACCTTTCAAAATCAAGAAAAACAAATTTACTATCTACCCCAAAGCCAGGTTCAGTGGAAAATTCCCAAAATGCCACCGGACTAGTTTATTATCTTTTGAAATATCTGTAATTATACCTTCTTTTTGTGTTACGGATAATTCATTGTTATTCAAGCCATAATTTAAAGACCTTACAATGAAATGCCCTAGTTTACTCCAAAACACTTTAAAGAAATCTGTAGTGTATCCATCTGACCCTGGCGAACGGTTATTTTTCATATTAAACAATGCATATTTTGCCTCTTCGTATGTTATTAAACCTTCAATACCATTTGATTCATCACTTGTCAATTTAGGTATATGATTCCTGATTCAAGTTAATTTCATCTAGGTTATTTTCTTTACTTGTATATAAATTCTCATAAAAATGTTTTGCTTCAGCTAAAAATTCATGTTGATTACTGATAATTTTTCCATCTGACTTCTCTAGTTTAGGGATAACCTTTATTAAGTTACTAAAATAATTATATGTTTCAAGGTTGAAGGTTTTTCCCGATTTTCTTTTTTTTTCTTATGTTTGACAATTCGTCTTTGAAAATATTCAATTGAATTTAAATTATCTAATGAAGGGTTTTCTTCATAAATATTTATTCTATTAATAATCTCTTTTTCCCGCTTATCTTGTTGTTTTTTCTTGTAACTTGAGTATGATATTGTTTTTCCATAAGTAATGTCTCTAAAAATAGTTGATCATTACTTAGTAATTGTAAACTGGATGGTATCGTTAGATATATTTTCAATGTTTTCTGCTTCATAAACAGGTAATGCATACTGTAATTTAATGTCTTGATTTTTTTTATTAATCAAAATTGAAATTTAAAAACTCAATGTCTTTTAAAAGCGAATTATTACACTTACATATACCTTTGGATTTAATCAAGACATTATATTTACATTTTAAAATCACAGGTAATTAAATACATCATGCCTTTTTTCCCTTGACAATAATAACAGTTAAAATCAGCCAATGTTGTCTTTCAAATAAAGCATTATTACCTGACCACGGTGAGATGGAAGACAAATACACATAACCTTACCAATTAGATATTGGTTGAACATTTTGAATGTAAAAAACAATTCATGGAAACAATATTCTTCCATAGTACTGTAAAATGTAAATATATCTATAATTGATTTAAAAATTACTGAGGTTGTAAAAGGAATGACAATATATTATCATTAGTCATTATGGTTATTATTAAAGTTTTGTTTGCAAAGGAAATGTTAAGTAATTAAAATTATTCCATGTTTACTGATTGTATTGTTACATATCAATACAGTCCTTAATAAAAATCTTGGAAAAATGAACTGTTTTACCTTGGTTACCATATGTTATAGCAGTTAATTGAGTTTATTTGGCTTTTTTCTCCAACTTACGTACATACATAATAACATATAGACATACATACGTACATACTAACGATAGGATACTTAAGTGGCTTTCCCATGTTAAAATAAGTTAAAATTTAGCCACATAAACTCGATTTTAGCCACATAAATCCACTTATGGACATTTTTTTAAGTGACTCCGGTTGAACAAAGAGTCCTAACCCTAGAGTCACCTAAACCCAATTTGTTTGTACAGACAGACAAAACAGACAAACAAATAGTACAGAGACTGTATCTAACACCTATATACAAACACAATAATAATATTAAAGACAATGATCATGCATCTTATTATAAATACAATAATTATAATTGCAATTAAACATCAAGGGACAGACAGTCAGACACATGGTGTACAAGGTACATCATATTCAAGCAGTTGACTGTTATATATAGGTCACAGTGTTAATAGCAAGAATATCTTATCAACACATATTCTGATTCAACTGTAGCAATTATAGATATACTCCTTCATGTTCACTAATAAGTAGAAATGGTATATTATTAGGCAAAACACAATCTATTACAGTTGCATACTTAGTCAGGCACTTACTTTCAACCAAACCAGTGACCACCCTTAGGAAAGAGAAAATGTGGCCTTTATTGGCAGGTGACCTTTATTTGGAGGTCATTTGTTCTAAATATTCAATGGCAGTTCTTTAAAGAATAGCCTATATTCAGAGGATGGCCTTTATTCAGGGGTGACCCCTTACACAGGTTTGACTGTATTTAGTCAGGTACTTTTAAATTACTAACTTAGTTTGTCTGTTTATACTTTGTCAAGCACTTATGAATAGATATTCCAACTTATATATTTTCATATTCTGTCTAGTTAATAATCATTTAATTAACACTGAAATTGTTCTTTTTATAGCATGGTGCAGAGAACTAAGAAATCACTCATTAACTTGATGTATGATCTGTAGAAAGCTGTTATGGTATTGTTTTCCCATGATGCTCCTGTATTGATCTGATGCCTACCTGAGGGTATGTACACAAGTCTCAAGTATAGTTTCATAGACATGTCTTAGCTTAGATTCTACAATTGTTACTTTGCATATTTTTCAATCATAATTGATAAGGGCTTACTTATTTGTCAAGTACATACACATATGTTCATGAACTAGATTTTGTGTCAGCTAATGTATCCTCATAAAAGTAGGACCATGGTTGCATTTCATCTGAGTGTGGTCAGTTGTTTCCGAACATTATTAGTTAATAGTTAAAAGTTGATAATGTGCGATTTTATTAAACTGTCAAAGCTGGATAATTTCACGGTCAATGCTTGCATTTATTTTTACTAGGTACTTATTGTAACCGTACAATTACTTTGGTAATCTGTACTATGATTTTAGTTATACCAGTGAACAAACGTACAATTATGTATTTAACGATGACTACAAAACATTATATAATGGTAAAAAAAAAAAATAACTAAGTATGAAGCTAAAAATAATCACATTCATAGACCGTGTAATCTTTTAGCTTTGGCAGTTTAATAAAATTGCACCACACATTACAGTATGCAACAATTTTAAACAATAAGCCAGTCAGTCAAATACCAAGTTATATACACTAAGTAACATACAACTAGCTAATCCCTTACCAAGTTTATTCACCAATTAACATACAATTTACCAGTCACGTACCAAGTTGTATACACTAATTAACAGACAACTAGCTAATCCCTTACCAAGTTTATGTACCAATTTACATACAATTTACCAGTCACGTACCAAGTTGTATACACTAATTAACATACAATTACCAGTCACAACACAAGTTATTTACACTAATTAACATACAATTAATCAATCACTG
Organism: Lutraria lutraria; assembly: GCA_964023205.1. NCBI lineage: Eukaryota > Metazoa > Mollusca > Bivalvia > Venerida > Mactridae > Lutraria > Lutraria lutraria. The sequence goes on from OZ026838.1 coordinate 23,060,337, forward strand.
ACCAAGTTATATACACTATAATTAACATTCAAGTAGCCTGTCACCAAGTTATATAGTTTACACTAATTAACATACAATTAGCTAGTCACTACACAAGTTGTATACACTAATAAACATACAATTAGCAGGCCACTTACCTTGTTATAAACAATTAGCCAGTCACAGACATTAATTGTCTTATACATTTGGTCCATCACTTGTCGAATACATACTATGTATACCTAGTTATATCATTAACATTGTTACTTACTTGGTCAGATACTTACTTAGTTATATACATTTAGCTGGTTACTTAGCCAGTCAATTATGGTATTATAGACACAACCAGTCACTGATAATGTATTTATGATAGGGTAAGCGACTGACTTAGTTTTTACATAACCTAAAAAATGCTTGTTAAAAATAGTTAGTCACTTAGCAGGTTATATACACTTGGTCAGATGTAACTTGCTTTATATAGTTACTTACACTAAGTCAGTTATATAAACAGTCAATCACTGACCAAGTGTATAAAATAGGGTAAGTGACTGGTTAATTGTATATAACTATGTAAGCATCTGACACTTATAAGTCACTTACCTATATATAGTCTCTTAGACTTAGACATGTCTTGCATAATATGGCTATTATAATTAAGATATTACAAGGGTGATAAGGTGACTGGTTAAGATACTGGCTAATAGCTCTAGTTGTATACAACTAAGAAAGTATCTGACATCTAGTTACTTCTTCATATTGGATATTTTAACTACATGCATACTACTCAAAATTTGATAAGGGTCAATAGCAATATTGCTCAAAGTAATTGCTTCAAAATTTTAATACTACTGATGATTAGATTTGATTTGATTAAAAATTGGTCATTTAGGCATCATATGCCAGCGAAAAAATGAAACAATATTTGTCCATTGAAGCATATCTGTATATCATATAGTTATCATAGTACCTACAATTAAAAAAACTTGTAAGTTATAACGTCCCCTAAGTAAAATATGCATATTTCCTATATTTTTTTTTGTTATTTGGAGCTCAAATTTTCAGTTTCTCTAACAAGTCAAGCTACATGACTCTATCAACAAAAATGCATGTTATTGATTTTTACTCTGTTATGTCTCTGCAATTATAAAACATTTAATTTGCAAGTGCAGCACTTGGAAAGTACAGCATGAATCTTTGAAAGAATTTTTGAAATCGATAGAAGGTTAAGCCACATTACAGAAAAACAAAATGAGATGGATGGCCATTGAGGAAAGGGCCTGCACCAGGCTTATTCAGGGAGGGCTCCCGTACTACTATCATTTTACGTATATCTTTATAGCTGTCAAATGTATTTGGCATTCAGTCAAGCAATCATTTTCTTACAAATTTCAAAGATTCTGTCAATGTACAAAAGACATTAATATACACAACTGTATAACAATTGGAAGTTATAAGATAAAATTACTGTGTTTTTTTTCTTTTGTTAAATAAAGGTAGATAATATTTATTATATCACTAAATACTGCAGCAATACAGACTGAGCACATTATAAGACATAATTAACATAATTATTTTCTAGTAAATAACATTGCCACAGCTATTTCATATGTAAACTAAGTGGTTGTTTTAATTTGATGTGTTAAGTAAATTAGATATTATGTCACAACGCTTTCCCTTGTGAAATTTGTCTGCAATGATGACAGAAGAAAGTACAACTATATAACGTCCAATATAAATTAGATGATGTCTTGTATTGAATTCAAAACAAATTAAAAATGTAGTAACAATTATATAAACAAAGTCAACAAATAATCTTGAGATCAAGATCATAAGTCACATGCGATTCCATGTACATAATATGCTATCCCTAAGTTTAAGTGCCATCCATAAATTTGCTTTTGGCTTAAATAGAAATAAGATACAAACAAGTTTAAACACAGTTCTGGTAAAGGATTAAAACAAATAAAAGACTTAAATGAAATCAATCAAATTTATCAATGATAAGTTGGTTTGGCAAATTATAATAATAATACAATAGTTTCACGATGGGGAAACCAGCACCTCATACACCGCTGGTACAACCGTGATTTTGATGTGCGGGCTTCCGGTAATGGATGTGATAGCCGATATTAAAAAATTACTTTGAAGATTCATACTTACCACATGCAAAGTAACTGTTTTTAAACTATAGAGAAGAAACAGGGTAAAAATTTTGTTGGTCAGTCATGTAGCTTATATGAAAAAATATGCATATTTTTACAAAGGGACATTATAAGTTTTGTTTAGTCTATATGTAGGAAATATACAATCATTGAGTATGTGTTCATTATCAAATTTAGAGTAGTATATTTCTTGATGTATTAATTGTGTATAAATGATTATATGATTGTTAAATAGAATATTTATTTATGTGACAATGCAATAATTTAGGGATGTAATATTTGTATGTAATACGTTCGTTCAATAGAATATTTTAACTCGTGTTGAAAATGAGATGTGTAAGGCCAACTCCTACACATTTGGTGGTATGTGTAAAGTGTATGCACTTATAGAAATTTTGCCGTCTTTGTGGGCAACTTTTTTCTTTTTTTTTTTTTACTTCTGCTTTCTTCATATGTTAAATTGTTTTTTCATGTTGATTTTTTTAAAATGTACTTGTCACAAATAAAATATGCTAACAAAATACCAAGTCTTAACAGTTTATTTATACACTTGTAATGATATCATTAATTTGTGTTGCAAAACAACAAATGGTCAGAAAAGTCATTTTTATGACTACCTGAATAATTCTATTACAACAGACAAATATACTTCAGGATAAATTTTACCAAGTCTTAGTATAACAGTCTATATTAGTCCTATATAAACACGACCCTTTTCTAGCCAAAGTGAGTTTCTAAAATTCTTATTATAATAGTTGCTGCAGACTAATAATACATAGTTCCCACATCTACAATATTTACCTCCCTTGGCGGCTAATTTGACAAGAATTGATAGAAGATAAGTTAAATTGTGACAACTCGTTCTATACATAGCGTGACGTCACTACGTTTGTCTATTGACCTCTATACATAAAACTGATTACTATCTACATTTAGATAGATATACATACGCTAAAAGTATAGTTCCGCGGAAGGATTAAAAATGTCAAAACAACCATATCGGTTGTATGTTATTAACAAATTTGTTTTGTTATGTAAAATGAATACGTAGTACAATTTCTATTCTTATGCTTTCGTCAATAACACTAATTATTCAATGAAACGCAATGTTGAAGTACGCTTGGCTCCATACGGTGACATCACGCTATGTTATTGTTTATAATTTCCATTTTGTAAGTAGTTCCTGCAAATACCCATAATGCCCCGAGCAGAATAACACAGGTCAGTGCATAGCGCTACCGTAGTGTACACATTGGTGACAACTACATTTACTTAAACCTGATGGTTTTTTTTCTATTAAACACATAAGAAATTTGACTTTCAAGATGGCCACCAATTGAAAACAAGGGAGGTAAATATTGTAGATGTGGGAACTACTGTATGTATTATGTCATTTTATTAAACTGTCAAAACTGCATTTATTTTTAGCTTCATTGAGCTTCGATTCCTTTCAAAATTTATACAATAAGATGACAAATGTACAATCATGTATTTAACAATGTGCTACATATAAAATTACTAGAATATAAACATGAGGGATGGGACATTCCCTAATGATGAAATAAAAACTACCGATTGTGGTTACTGAAGTTAAAAGAAGTGAATGCATGAATTTAGCAACTATGTAATTATTAAGTTTTGACAGTTCGATAAAATTTCACAGTTAAGTATAAAGCAACACCCTTTAGGAGTAGCAAATTATGTTGTTGTTGAAGATGGTTGCTCTAGAGAGGTTAAATTAATAGTTAAATTATGCTGTTTTCGAAGGGAGTTTGTTGCTTAAGACAGGGCCGCTCTTGGAGAGGTTGAACAATATAAACAATACAAGTATAAACAATGCACAGGCAGAAATTAAGAATTTTCATTTTTTTGTAAATTGATTATGCCTATGACAATTTCACATGCTTTGTGTCAATGTCATTCTTGCATATAATAATGCTCTTCGATCCTTAGGAAAGTAATAATATTTACATATTAAATTCAATTATGATTCCCAGTTGACTTTTAGTTTAACATCAAGATCAGCATCAAGGATCAAGTACAATCAATCATGTGGAGTCCAAAACAAAAATAGCTAGTATTACAAATGTATACAAAACTATATCCCCCCCCCCAAAAAAAAATGGTGGGGCACAAAAATGTACATTAAATAGTTGATGTTCACGGAACATTTACAATGATGATCAGTTTGTGACTTAATCAACAATCAACAAAGATGTAAAAAGTTGTATCTACTAATAAACACATGTCCCAATTTAAAACTGAAACTGAAGTTACTAACATGTAAGGGAAATATTTCACTCAATTATAAATTCATATATTAATGATACAGAATGAATGAACTGAAAGAAGGCAATTACAAAATTTGTCTTATTGGAGATATTTCTCTAACCAAGTTGTTTGTTTTCCATTGTTGTGTTGAAAGATTTCATAGTATACCATACCCACATCCAAGATTGTATCCTGTATCACCTACAAAAACAGCAGATAAAAAATAAAACAGAAATAACTACAGTACAATAGACCTTAGTGTTTCTTTGATTTATTCACATATATCAGAAATCAACAACTTTTAGAACATTATAATTTAAGAAATATAAGAACACAACAGACACAACAAGATGCTGAGACTCTGGTGTGTTCACTCATTACATATGCCCCCCTGTGGTTGACATCTGCTGGTACAGTGTGATTTTATCAACCTGTTGAAACTGAACTAGAACTATCACTAAAGGTGATGAATATTGGTACATTTTACAAAGGGAAATATAAAGCATTTTCATCTTTTTAATACCTGCAAATTGTTGTTTAGAAATATCCTGACCAATTTCTAAATATACGTTATATAAAAAAATAACAAAGAGCCATAACTCATTAAAATTTACTTGGACAAAACCTTTTGTGGACATGCACAACTTGGCAAACTACTTATCACTTCTAAGAAGTTTCACTGAATTCCTGCATGTAGTTGCTGTGCAATGGTTTGGACGAAATTTACCTATTGTGTAAAGCAAAGGGCCATAACTCAGTGAAAATCCAAACAAAACCTGGTTATTGCATGGACAACTTGGCTTACTTTTTATAAATTCTGTGAAGTATCATTGAATTCCTAAGAGTAGATGCTGAGATATTGTGTATACACTGCACAAAAAACAACAAAGGATCATAACTCTGTGAAAATTTAACTGAACAAGACAAGCTTAACTAGGCTAACTACTGATCACTTTTGTGAAGTTTCATTGAATTCCTGTCAGTAGTTAATGAGAAATAGTCTGGACAAAGTTTGCCTATTGTATATACTGGATAAAAAAACAAAGGGCTATAACTCCGTGAAAAATAATCCAAATGACAAATGATTGAAGCATGCACAACTAGGCTTACTACTGATCACTTCTGTGAAGTTTCATTGAAATCCTGTAGTTGCTGAGAAACTATCTGGACAAATTGTGTCTACAGACACACGGACCGACTTACTGACCGACCAACCATCACGCGTGAATCCAATATAGCCCCCATATATTTCATATCTGGGGGTATAATAATTTCATGGTTGCTGAATGCGATTATTTTTAGCTTCTTGCCACAGTTGATAGTTTTTGTTTATTTTACTGTTAGGGAATGTTCCATTCTGCATGTTTACATATTTTGTTGCATATCATTAAATACATGCACATTTGACAACCTATGTAATGGATTGTGAAAGTAATCAAACCTTACCAAAGCTAAAAATAACTGCAAGCATTGACCATGAAATTATGCAACTTTGACAGTTGATAAATTTCTGCATAATTTATTTAGATTACTTTTGTGAAAATCTATCAGATTTTCACAATAAGATTTTCTGACTTTAAGGTGGGTCATTTTTTCAGAAGTCAATGCACAATAAAGAAATTTTGCATAAACATCCTTTTAGGTATTGGCTAAAGCAGAAATGATATATTCAAATGATATTTCCATGGAAATCACTAAATAAGCGCCATCTAGCAGAGCCGTATGTTTTTTTATTGATTATTGCATTCATTCCTTCATTGCTCCATTAATTTTGTATATTAAGTTATGCAATTCATATAACTGCAAGGCCGAATCATTTCCAAATCCGAAAAATACAAGAATGTTATATTTTGCCGTCAATAAATCTTAAAAGACACCAATCAAACTCTGTAGGGGCGGCAATTTACGCAATTTACAATGACAAAAAATGAGACATTAATCTCTCATTTGCATCACTACTAAAAAAACATCCTGATGATTTTTTTAAAATTCAGTTCAGATTCTTTAAACAATTTGAAAAACTTGAAAAAAAATAAAGAACCGACTTTGTTTTCGCAACAATGAAACTTATTAAAACCCATATTGGAAACCCTCAACACACCTTAAATGGAACCCTATCTCCTAACCCACCTATGTGGAAGAAAAATATGATAGAAAGGATTTATATTCATACATAGATTCGCAACTTCAGTATTTACAGTTTGAAATACATTATTTCTGAATAAAACACATTTATTTTTTGTATACAACAAACAGAGTTTAAAAAATGACCTGAAAAAAGTTGCACTTTCTACACTTATATTTATTTTTTGGTTACAGCTATCGAGTATAGCAATGGATTGTGGGATTGCCTATTGATATTGTTTTAGCTATTTTTAGCAGTTGTGAATACATGTATGTATATATGTCCTTGATGAAAGTAAAACATTTTCTCATGAAAAAACTAACTCACTGAGTGCATGCAGAAATATGCCTCCATAAAATAGCAATAAGAATTTACAGGGCAACTCCCTACAACAGCCACCAATGGGAAGGACAAGGATGGCTATTGTAAGGAGGTGGCTGTTGTTAAGGAGAGTGAAAATAGAGTAAAACATCAATCTAGGTTGCTAGTATAATGGCTGTAATAAGGAGGTGGCTGTTGTTTTGAGGTGACTGTTCATGGAGGTTACACTATATACATTAAAGAAAACTACTACATACAATAAAACTACCTCTTGATTTCTGGCCTGCCTATAATATCTGATCTTTAGTACACATTATCATCTTATTGTTTTATCTTCATTAGAATGGTAATCTTCTTCAATGAATAACTGGGTTGTTTTGTTTCCATGGATACTGGTGAAGGTACAGCTGAACATGACCTTCATAGCCATTGTCATGAGTTTGTTCCACAATCATAGAATAAAGCTGCAAATTCAACAGAAGTCAAATTGTAATCTTTGAGTTACACATTAGCAGAACAGAACATAATATATAATTCATTCCGATATGTACAAAGTACATAATCCATATCAGAAAAATACAAGTACAAATGTATAAGACACATGAATATTTACACAGATACTGGTCAAATTATTCATAGGAGTGAAATGCATAAAGTCATGATATAAAAATCATATAATGTACAATACAAAAAGAATGAACATAACAGAAACTCACAATTGTTAATCATTACCTATTAATATTCAAAATTGAATTTCTTATAGCAAGAGCTTTATGTACATAGTCTACCATTACAAATTCAAACATTATAGATAAAAACAACATATGATATTCATTGAAGTCAGTTATTGAAATTTGAATGGTCTATCAAGTTTTTAATTGGCAATATAATTGTTTGTATGTGATAAGAATCCCACCCACGTACCTAAATTTTTATAATGAATATTGGAAGCTACCTGTAAATTTTAATAAGTATCTATACTAAGCCAAAAAAGAAAGTATCCACTTTTTAAAAAAATAATTCATTGATATAAATAATTCGCCAAAATAACCAATATACAATGTATTTGTTGGGAGTACCTGTTAACCTTGGTTTTATCAATAATCAGCCAAGCACTATATAAGCTGCATGGCTTGATTATCTTGTTTTGCACATACGTCCCATGCAGCTAAAGCAGATTTATCAAAACATTGTTATTTTGGAAATATACGCCTATTTCATATCGATCCAGTTTATTTTAATGAAATAAGGATCGCTGCTGCTTCAAATGTTTACAGGATATAAAAAATAATTGTTCTTTATTTCAATGAAAAGAAAAAATTCAAATGTATACTTCTTTTCTAAATATCGATAGATACATAAGAGTGGATACTTTCTCTTTTGACTCAGAATACAAAGAGAATTGCAAGGGAGATAACTCGAAAATTAAAAATCAACAAAATTAAACATTTTCAATGTTTAATCAAAAGTTTTCCTTTTTTCCAAGGTAAATACATTTATGGAGTCAAGTTGGGCATGTTTCAATTCAGCAAATGCTGCTAAAATTGTTAAACAGTGCAGGTATAAAATGTTCCGGAACACTTTGTTTTGATAACTTGTAACAATCATGTTTGTTAAATTACAATGAAAACAATGTAATTATCTATACTTTTTGAAATTTATGCAGCAATTCTTGTCAGACATAGCTTTGTACACTTAGACATGTTATCATACTGATGACAAAAGGAGGAAAATTTCGATCAGATTTCAAGACTTTTTCATAATCAAGTAAAATCCTTTTTCAGGGTAAATTTCATTAAACAGAATCTAAAGACTACATCCCTATGATATATGGCAATAGAGTTTGGACATGCCACAGTGATTCATGGGAATAGTCTGTAATTCTAGCTATAAACAGAAAGCCCCATATAAGATTTTAAATCTTTGTTGAGACAGCTTAATACCCTCGTAAAACCTAAGAAAGTTCCAATGGTCATTTATATTTCAGTACCGGTAATTTACCTTTAACTCGGTGCCTATACCACGTGACTTTCCAAAGAAAGCATTTGTTGTTGAGCGTTTGTTTACTAGCTTAGTCACACACATATCATTGAAAAGAACATATGGTATGGGCACCATGTTTAACTGACAGCTCAATAGAAAAAAACTTGGAAAGAATAAAACATTGTTCATTGCTAATAAGGAGAGACAATATTTGATCTATGAAACTCTACCAGGCTCTACATACCTTAAGCAGACATAATACACAGTACAGAAGTATCATGGGAAGGCTCTTCCATTGCAACATCACAAAGATGAGAAGTAGATGATTTCATTCTCATTTTTCTCTCAAGTTCTGACAACCAATCTACAAAAGCACCCACATAATTTCAATCTTATTTTCTATGAAATTGAACACTTATTACAAGTAGAGAAGTAGACTGCTGCATGCAGAGAGCAAGGTAAGTATTGATACAGAATCCAATTGGTTTACTACCCACTGCAGGTTACCGTGAGTGTAAAGTGGGATGGCAACAATGAGAAATATTAAATTCATCAAGCTGGGAGCTTAGCTAACTGGGCTGCTAGGGCCCCAATTGATCCCAGGGATGATCAAAACCACTAAATTCTGCAGATGAAAAATAACATCCTGGCTACTGGTATATTACTTGTACTGAACTATTGTGGACAACTGGAGTACAACCAAAACATATTTATGATAAAGTCATCGACACTCTGAGAGTAATAATTTAAGAGTATGCAATTTTTAACACCTACCTTAGACTGATGGCCAAGTCTTCATTGTAGAACACAGGCCTAAAAAAATACAAGTCTATTCATTCACATGCACCATACCTAGAATTGTTCACTGTTCTTGTTGTTGCCAACTACTTTAATATAAAATGATAATCTAAAAATTAACACTGATATCATGGGTCCATTAAAGGCTATTTTAACAAGAGGGCCAAGATTGCCCTATATCGCTCACCTGAGAACAACTACGCTATAATTAATGACCAGGTGATATAGTTCTTCATCTTGTATGCACAGTTTCTACATTAAGTTTGATCAAATCAATTTTTTTTTCATGAATAATGGACCCTGTATAAATATGATTACGATTAGTGAAGAAATCAAGATGCTATAATGTAATAAAGTTGAAATATATCAATTTTTCTAAGTCAAGGGCATATAACTCTGCAAGCACTGGTTCAATTTCGACCATTTCAAACTCTAAGTCGAACACATTCACTGTAAATATGTTGAATATTGGTGAAGAAATGAAGAATGTAAACAAGTTAAAATAAAGAAAATTTTCTAAGTCAAGGGCCCATAACTCTGGAAATACTTAACACATTTTGCCATAATCGAACATAATCGATATATACATGTAGCTTCAGATGCTAGAGAGTAAACACCCTAAGTATAGTCGGGCACCGACATTCATCGATCCTAAAACATCATCCTGAGCCATTGGCTTATGTGAGCTAAAAATTCAACACATTGTTGTCCAGCTTAAGAATGTTTGATTTGTAATAAGTCATTGAGCACTTATGATGATGTTTTATTGTTATACACAATACTGCCAGTAAAACAGTAAATCTATTTTAAATAACCGAGCTTAAACATCAACTACAAAATATCTATTATAACATTCAAATAACCAGCTGATTCTCTTTAGGCATAAAAGAAATATGTATTCCTTCTGGTTACTTGTTCATTACAATAGAATAGGTAGGTTGTTTTTTTTGGTCACTTGAAAGCACATGGAAAAGTTAAAAGCAACTGCCTACTTTCTCATATAAAGAAACATGGTCAGTAAGTTTTTTTGCAACATTCAGCAATAACATTACAATATCCTAACAAAGAAATTGAAGAAAAATTAAACAAACTATAAAATAGTAATACAAAATCATCTGAACAAAAAAGAATTCATAATTTAATTGTATAAAGTTCACATACTAATTTCATTAGTAAAATATCAACCTACCATGTGCCTGTCCACTAACAATCTGATCGAAAACTGGTTCTTACAAACCTGTGTACACTTTTTAAGAAGCATGAGAATTTTGCATCAAAAACTGGTTGACAAATGGGATGATAGGAAAGCACTGAACCGTTTTATACTGAGATTTAAATTTACTGTGTAAACAAAATGATTAACAAACAAGAGAGCCAAGTGGTCCTGTCATGCTCACCTGAGAAATGAGTTGTGGCAATATCACTTATGAATTTGATTTAAATGTGTGCTGCAATAAGTAAAAAGTATTGGAAAATAAGACCCCAGGGATATCATTTTTTAGCAATTTTGTAAGAGGGCCTCTACATGCTGCAACATGCAAAATGTCTAAGCTCTAAACCTTGCGCTTTTAGACAAGAACTTTTTTATATTGTCCCCTATATAAATCTATATGAAACAAGTGACCCCTGGGGTGTGGCCAATTTTAATCCCAGGGACATTATTTTAGCAATTTTGTTAGAAGGTCTCTGGGTGGTGCTCCATGGCTAATATCTAAGCTTTAGACCATGTGGTTCAAGACAAATTTTTTTAAGATTTTCCTTTTGGTTGACATGGAAACCAGAGTACAGCACGGAATGACATTCCTTTAGCAACTATTGTAAAGGACCACCCAAAGATTATTCCTATGGAGTTTCTTCAAATTTGACAGAGCTGTTTCAGAGGAAAGTCGTTTAAATTATGGCAGACAGACGACAGACAAAATACTACACTAATACTTCACACTCAGGTGAGCTAAAAACATTACTGCAAACCCTTGTACAATAAATTGACCAGTGTATTTTACAAAGGATGATAAGGCCATACCAGTTCAATTATTTGTTCATCGGATTTGCCATTCACTTTTCAAAATTAGAAAAATAATATTTAAATTTTTGCTTTTGACTACTTGCTGACTCACCATCATCATAAAACAAGAGGGCCAAGATGATTCTACGTTGCTCACATGACAATCATTCATTAAGGTTTCCTCAAATTTAACCTGGTGACCTAGTTTTTGACCCCAGTTGACAAATTATCGAACTTGTCCAAGATACAGTACGGTTCGGGTGATTTGTCTGATTTGCGTGTTTCCCACGCGCTCGTAATCGGCAATTTATCACCCGTAGTGGCGATTTTCATCGCGGCATCGATCTTGAAAAAAACGCGAATCACCGCAATGTCGCTTTTCACCGCGTTTTATGACTTATTATCAGTCAGTAATCTTTGATAGCGATGGATCACGATGATTCGCGAACTTTTAAAGCTGACTCTCAAGTAGCTAAAATGATAATTATTGTGAATCTTTCTTCTATTTTCGCTTTCTGTTGACTGTTCATTTTCCGAAAACAGTCACATGGTAAGATAATTCAGAATTTAACACTTACTAAATCCGTCTGCCAAGACCGACTGAAATCCAGACATCTGATTAAATTTTGTCAAGTAGGAAATCCCATTCTTGAAGTAAATATGTAGAAAAACCAGCGGATTGCTAAGTGAGTTTGTGAACTGTGTAGCCATGTTTTACATATGCAATGTTACATACAGGGCGAGATTCATATGTCTATTTTTAGTGTTTTATATATCGAGTACCACGGAGAGAATCATTATTTAGACTGAGTCGCAGTCTTTCATTTTACCTTTGTAGCTCGGAGCTCTTATCAATAAAACCAGTCCACTGTTTACATGCAATATTATTTCGCGCAATGATATATGAAAGCTTACAGATTAATTAAAGCTCATCAACTACTATTAAGTTCTCAACACTCGTTGATTATAATTTATGTCAACGCTAATTTTTCACACGTATCAGGGAACAATTTGTTCACAAAAGCGCAATTAAATAATGTGTAATTAACACTGTTATTGAGTAAACTAAAGAGGCGACATCGCGTATTACCGGGTTGAGCGATCGTCGCCGCAATCAGAATTATTGCCCTTCAGTGGTGACAGTCACCGTCGATCATTGTCACTCTGAATGTGACGGCCAAAATTCAAATCGCCACTTTGAAGCCATCAACTTGTGGCTTAGCGTGATTTTAATTCTGCGGCGAAATTTTTTCTCAAACTGCCATTCCTAAAATGTTAATAAAATCCAAGGTAAACGTAGCATGACCAAGCCTTTTGTGGCACTGATTTCCATTGATGTCCATCACTAGCATGTTCAGTTTCAATGCTGCAGACCATATAATGGCAGATATATTGAACATCAAAGATTTTCAGCAACTCTCAGAGATTTTTCTCGGTAATGGTCATTTCTAGAATTTCAATAAAGTCAAAAGTAAGCAGAGCATAGCAAATTCAACCTTGCCACTGACTTCTGTTCATGCCAACTACTTGTAAGTAAAGTTGCATTCATGTACTATAATTGCTTTAGGAGAAAATAAAAAAATAGTTTTGTCATAAAATCTTGGCGCTAGGAAATTTTCTCACAAACTGTCATTTCTAGAAATTTAATATAACCAAAAGTTACCATACCATACCAAATCAGTTCTCACCACAGATTTTCATTGATCCACACTACTTATCTGTAATGGTTCCATGTTTGTACTACCTACAATTAAAGAGAAAATGAAAGATAAATAATTGTCAAAAAGTGTCCGCGCAAGAAAATTTTCTCTCAAACTGCCATTTCTAAAATGTTAATAAAATCCAAGGTAAACGTAGCATGGCCTAGCCTTTTGTGGCACTGATTTCCATTGATGTCCATTACTAGCATGTTCAGTTTCAATGCTGCAGACCATATAATGGCCGAGATATTGAACATCAAAGATTTTCAGCAACTCTCAGAGATTTTTCTCGGTAATGGTCATTTCTTGAATTTCAATAAAGTCAAAAGTAAGCAGAGCATAGCAAATTCAACCTTGCCACTAACTTCTGTTCATGCCAACTACTAGTAAGTAAAGTTGCATTCATGTACTATAATTGCTTTAGGAGAAAATAAAAAAATAGTTTTGTCATAAAATCTTGGCGCTAGGCAATTTTCTCACAAACTGTCATTTCTAGAAATTAAATAAAACCAAAAGTTACCATACCATACCAAATCAGTTCTCACCACAGATTTTCATTGATCCACACTACTTATCTGTAATAGTTCCATGTTTGTACTACCTACAATTAAAGAGAAAATGAAAGATAAAAAATGGTCAAAAAGTGTCCGCGCAAGAAAATTTTCTCTCAAACTGCCATTTCTAAAATGTTAATAAAATCCAAGGTAAACGTAGCATGACCAAGCCTTTTGTGGCACTGATTTCCATTGATGTCCATTACTAGCATGTTCAGTTTCAATGCTGCAGACCATATAATGGCAGAGATATTGAACATCAAAGATTTTCAGCAACTCTCAGAGATTTTTCTCGGTAATGGTCATTTCTAGAATTTCAATAAATGCAAAAGTAAGCAGAGCATAGCAAATTCAACCTTGCCACTGACTTCTGTTCATGCCAACTACTTGTAAGTAAAGTTGCATTCATGTACCATCATTGCTTTAGGAGAAAATATAAAAATAGTTTTGTCATAAAATCTTGGCGCTAGGCAATTTTCTCACAAACTGTCATTTCTAGAAATTAAATAAAACCAAAAGTTACCATACCATACCAAATCAGTTCTCACCACAGATTTTCATTGATCCACACTACTTATCTGTAAAGGTTCCATGTTTGTACTACCTACAATTAAAGAGAAAATGAAAGATAAAAAATTGTCAAAAAGTGTCCGCGCAAGAAAATTTTCTCTCAAACTGCCATTTCTAAAATGTTAATAAAATCCAAGGTAAACGTAGCATGGCCTAGCCTTTTGTGGCACTGATTTCCATTGATGTCCATTACTAGCATGTTCAGTTTCAATGCTGCAGACCATATAATGGCCGAGATATTGAACATCAAAGATTTTCAGCAACTATCAGAGATTTTTCTCGGTAATGGTCATTTCTAGAATTTCAATAAAGTCAAAAGTAAGCAGAGCATAGCAAATTCAACCTTGCCACTGACTTCTGTTCATGCCAACTACTTGTAAGTAAAGTTGCATTCATGTACCATCATTGCTTAAGGAGAAAATAAAAAATTAGTTTTGTCATAAAATCTTGGCGCTAGGAAATTTTCTCACAAACTGTCATTTCTAGAAATTTAATAAAACCAAAAGTTACCATACCATACCATACCAAATCAGTTCTCACCACAGATTTTCATTGATCCACACTACTTATCTGTAATGGTTCCATGTTTGTACTACCTACAATTAAAGAGAAAATGAAAGATAAAAAATTGTCAAAAAGTGTCCGCAACAGAAAATTTTCTCTCAAACTGCCATTTCTAAAATGTTAATAAAATCCAAGGTAAACGTAGCATGGCCAAGCCTTTTGTGGCACTGATTTCCATTGATGTCCATTACTAGCATGTTCAGTTTCAATGCTGCAGACCATATAATGGCCGAGATATTGAACATCAAAGATTTTCAGCAACTCTCAGAGATTTTTCTCGGTAATGGTCATTTCTAGAATTTCAATAAAGTCAAAAGTAAGCAGAGCATAGCAAATTCAACCTTGCCACTGACTTCTGTTCATGCCAACTACTTGTAAGTAAAGTTGCATTCATGTACCATCATTGCTTAAGGAGAAAATAAAAAAATAGTTTTGTCATAAAATCTTGGCGCTAGGCAATTTTCTCACAAACTGTCATTTCTAGAAATTAAATAAAACCAAAAGTTACCATACCATACCAAATCAGTTCTCACCACAGATTTTCATTGATCCACACTACTTATCTGTTATAGTTCCATGTTTGTACTACCTACAATTAAAGAGAAAATGAAAGATAAAAAATGGTCAAAAAGTGTCCGCGCAAGAAAATTTTCTCTCAAACTGCCATTCCTAAAATGTTAATAAAATCCAAGGTAAACGTAGCATGACCAAGCCTTTTGTGGCACTGATTTCCATTGATGTCCATCACTAGCATGTTCAGTTTCAATGCTGCAGACCATATAATGGCAGAGATATTGAACATCAAAGATTTTCAGCAACTCTCAGAGATTTTTCTCGGTAATGGTCATTTCTAGAATTTCAATAAAGTCAAAAGTAAGCAGAGCATAGCAAATTCAACCTTGCCACTGACTTCTGTTCATGCCAACTACTTGTAAGTAAAGTTGCATTCATGTACTATAATTGCTTTAGGAGAAAATAAAAAAATAGTTTTGTCATAAAATCTTGGCGCTAGGAAATTTTCTCACAAACTGTCATTTCTAGAAATTTAATATAACCAAAAGTTACCATACCATACCAAATCAGTTCTCACCACAGATTTTCATTGATCCACACTACTTATCAGTAATAGTTCCATGTTTGTACTACCTACAATTAAAGAGAAAATGAAAGATAAAAAATGGTCAAAAAGTGTCCGCGCAAGAAAATTTTCTCTCAAACTGCCATTTCTAAAATGTTAATAAAATCCAAGGTAAACGTAGCATGACCAAGCCTTTTGTGGCACTGATTTCCATTGATGTCCATTACTAGCATTTTCAGTTTCAATGCTGCAGACCATATAATGGCAGAGATATTGAACATCAAAGATTTTCAGCAACTCTCAGAGATTTTTCTCGGTAATGGTCATTTCTAGAATTTCAATAAAGTCAAAAGTAAGCAGAGCATAGCAAATTCAACCTTGCCACTGACTTCTGTTCATGCCAACTACTTGTAAGTAAAGTTGCATTCATGTACCATCATTGCTTAAGGAGAAAATAAAAAATTAGTTTTGTCATAAAATCTTGGCGCTAGGAAATTTTCTCACAAACTGTCATTTCTAGAAATTTAATAAAACCAAAAGTTACCATACCATACCATACCAAATCAGTTCTCACCACAGATTTTCATTGATCCACACTACTTATCTGTAATGGTTCCATGTTTGTACTACCTACAATTAAAGAGAAAATGAAAGATAAAAAATTGTCAAAAAGTGTCCGCAACAGAAAATTTTCTCTCAAACTGCCATTTCTAAAATGTTAATAAAATCCAAGGTAAACGTAGCATGGCCAAGCCTTTTGTGGCACTGATTTCCATTGATGTCCATTACTAGCATGTTCAGTTTCAATGCTGCAGACCATATAATGGCCGAGATATTGAACATCAAAGATTTTCAGCAACTCTCAGAGATTTTTCTCGGTAATGGTCATTTCTAGAATTTCAATAAAGTCAAAAGTAAGCAGAGCATAGCAAATTCAACCTTGCCACTGACTTCTGTTCATGCCAACTACTTGTAAGTAAAGTTGCATTCATGTACCATCATTGCTTAAGAAGAAAATAAAAAAATAGTTTTGTCATAAAATCTTGGCGCTAGGCAATTTTCTCACAAACTGTCATTTCTAGAAATTAAATAAAACCAAAAGTTACCATACCATACCAAATCAGTTCTCACCACAGATTTTCATTGATCCACACTACTTATCTGTTATAGTTCCATGTTTGTACTACCTACAATTAAAGAGAAAATGAAAGATAAAAAATGGTCAAAAAGTGTCCGCGCAAGAAAATTTTCTCTCAAACTGCCATTCCTAAAATGTTAATAAAATCCAAGGTAAACGTAGCATGACCAAGCCTTTTGTGGCACTGATTTCCATTGATGTCCATCACTAGCATGTTCAGTTTCAATGCTGCAGACCATATAATGGCAGAGATATTGAACATCAAAGATTTTCAGCAACTCTCAGAGATTTTTCTCGGTAATGGTCATTTCTAGAATTTCAATAAAGTCAAAAGTAAGCAGAGCATAGCAAATTCAACCTTGCCACTGACTTCTGTTCATGCCAACTACTTGTAAGTAAAGTTGCATTCATGTACTATAATTGCTTTAGGAGAAAATAAAAAAATAGTTTTGTCATAAAATCTTGGCGCTAGGAAATTTTCTCACAAACTGTCATTTCTAGAAATTTAATATAACCAAAAGTTACCATACCATACCAAATCAGTTCTCACCACAGATTTTCATTGATCCACACTACTTATCTGTAATGGTTCCATGTTTGTACTACCTACAATTAAAGAGAAAATGAAAGATAAATAATTGTCAAAAAGTGTCCGCGCAAGAAAATTTTCTCTCAAACTGCCATTTCTAAAATGTTAATAAAATCCAAGGTAAACGTAGCATGGCCTAGCCTTTTGTGGCACTGATTTCCATTGATGTCCATTACTAGCATGTTCAGTTTCAATGCTGCAGACCATATAATGGCCGAGATATTGAACATCAAAGATTTTCAGCAACTCTCAGAGATTTTTCTCGGTAATGGTCATTTCTAGAATTTCAATAAAGTCAAAAGTAAGCAGAGCATAGCAAATTCAACCTTGCCACTGACTTCTGTTCATGCCAACTACTTGTAAGTAAAGTTGCATTCATGTACCATCATTGCTTAAGAAGAAAATAAAAAAATAGTTTTGTCATAAAATCTTGGCGCTAGGCAATTTTCTCACAAACTGTCATTTCTAGAAATTAAATAAAACCAAAAGTTACCATACCATACCAAATCAGTTCTCACCACAGATTTTCATTGATCCACACTACTTATCTGTTATAGTTCCATGTTTGTACTACCTACAATTAAAGAGAAAATGAAAGATAAAAAATGGTCAAAAAGTGTCCGCGCAAGAAAATTTTCTCTCAAACTGCCATTCCTAAAATGTTAATAAAATCCAAGGTAAACGTAGCATGACCAAGCCTTTTGTGGCACTGATTTCCATTGATGTCCATCACTAGCATGTTCAGTTTCAATGCTGCAGACCATATAATGGCAGAGATATTGAACATCAAAGATTTTCAGCAACTCTCAGAGATTTTTCTCGGTAATGGTCATTTCTAGAATTTCAATAAAGTCAAAAGTAAGCAGAGCATAGCAAATTCAACCTTGCCACTGACTTCTGTTCATGCCAACTACTTGTAAGTAAAGTTGCATTCATGTACTATAATTGCTTTAGGAGAAAATAAAAAAATAGTTTTGTCATAAAATCTTGGCGCTAGGCAATTTTCTCACAAACTGTCATTTCTAGAAATTAAATAAAACCAAAAGTTACCATACCATACCAAATCAGTTCTCACCACAGATTTTCATTGATCCACACTACTTATCTGTAATAGTTCCATGTTTGTACTACCTACAATTAAAGAGAAAATGAAAGATAAAAAATGGTCAAAAAGTGTCCGCGCAAGAAAATTTTCTCTCAAACTGCCATTTCTAAAATGTTAATAAAATCCAAGGTAAACGTAGCATGACCAAGCCTTTTGTGGCACTGATTTCCATTGATGTCCATTACTAGCATGTTCAGTTTCAATGCTGCAGACCATATAATGGCAGAGATATTGAACATCAAAGATTTTCAGCAACTCTCAGAGATTTTTCTCGGTAATGGTCATTTCTAGAATTTCAATAAATGCAAAAGTAAGCAGAGCATAGCAAATTCAACCTTGCCACTGACTTCTGTTCATGCCAACTACTTGTAAGTAAAGTTGCATTCATGTACCATCATTGCTTTAGGAGAAAATATAAAAATAGTTTTGTCATAAAATCTTGGCGCTAGGCAATTTTCTCACAAACTGTCATTTCTAGAAATTAAATAAAACCAAAAGTTACCATACCATACCAAATCAGTTCTCACCACAGATTTTCATTGATCCACACTACTTATCTGTAAAGGTTCCATGTTTGTACTACCTACAATTAAAGAGAAAATGAAAGATAAAAAATTGTCAAAAAGTGTCCGCGCAAGAAAATTTTCTCTCAAACTGCCATTTCTAAAATGTTAATAAAATCCAAGGTAAACGTAGCATGGCCTAGCCTTTTGTGGCACTGATTTCCATTGATGTCCATTACTAGCATGTTCAGTTTCAATGCTGCAGACCATATAATGGCCGAGATATTGAACATCAAAGATTTTCAGCAACTATCAGAGATTTTTCTCGGTAATGGTCATTTCTAGAATTTCAATAAAGTCAAAAGTAAGCAGAGCATAGCAAATTCAACCTTGCCACTGACTTCTGTTCATGCCAACTACTTGTAAGTAAAGTTGCATTCATGTACCATCATTGCTTAAGGAGAAAATAAAAAATTAGTTTTGTCATAAAATCTTGGCGCTAGGAAATTTTCTCACAAACTGTCATTTCTAGAAATTTAATAAAACCAAAAGTTACCATACCATACCATACCAAATCAGTTCTCACCACAGATTTTCATTGATCCACACTACTTATCTGTAATGGTTCCATGTTTGTACTACCTACAATTAAAGAGAAAATGAAAGATAAAAAATTGTCAAAAAGTGTCCGCAACAGAAAATTTTCTCTCAAACTGCCATTTCTAAAATGTTAATAAAATCCAAGGTAAACGTAGCATGGCCAAGCCTTTTGTGGCACTGATTTCCATTGATGTCCATTACTAGCATGTTCAGTTTCAATGCTGCAGACCATATAATGGCCGAGATATTGAACATCAAAGATTTTCAGCAACTCTCAGAGATTTTTCTCGGTAATGGTCATTTCTAGAATTTCAATAAAGTCAAAAGTAAGCAGAGCATAGCAAATTCAACCTTGCCACTGACTTCTGTTCATGCCAACTACTTGTAAGTAAAGTTGCATTCATGTACCATCATTGCTTAAGGAGAAAATAAAAAAATAGTTTTGTCATAAAATCTTGGCGCTAGGCAATTTTCTCACAAACTGTCATTTCTAGAAATTAAATAAAACCAAAAGTTACCATACCATACCAAATCAGTTCTCACCACAGATTTTCATTGATCCACACTACTTATCTGTTATAGTTCCATGTTTGTACTACCTACAATTAAAGAGAAAATGAAAGATAAAAAATGGTCAAAAAGTGTCCGCGCAAGAAAATTTTCTCTCAAACTGCCATTCCTAAAATGTTAATAAAATCCAAGGTAAACGTAGCATGACCAAGCCTTTTGTGGCACTGATTTCCATTGATGTCCATCACTAGCATGTTCAGTTTCAATGCTGCAGACCATATAATGGCAGAGATATTGAACATCAAAGATTTTCAGCAACTCTCAGAGATTTTTCTCGGTAATGGTCATTTCTAGAATTTCAATAAAGTCAAAAGTAAGCAGAGCATAGCAAATTCAACCTTGCCACTGACTTCTGTTCATGCCAACTACTTGTAAGTAAAGTTGCATTCATGTACTATAATTGCTTTAGGAGAAAATAAAAAAATAGTTTTGTCATAAAATCTTGGCGCTAGGAAATTTTCTCACAAACTGTCATTTCTAGAAATTTAATATAACCAAAAGTTACCATACCATACCAAATCAGTTCTCACCACAGATTTTCATTGATCCACACTACTTATCTGTTATAGTTCCATGTTTGTACTACCTACAATTAAAGAGAAAATGAAAGATAAAAAATGGTCAAAAAGTGTCCGCGCAAGAAAATTTTCTCTCAAACTGCCATTTCTAAAATGTTAATAAAATCCAAGGTAAACGTAGCATGACCAAGCCTTTTGTGACACTGATTTCCATTGATGTCCATTACTAGCATTTTCAGTTTCAATGCTGCAGACCATATAATGGCAGAGATATTGAACATCAAAGATTTTCAGCAACTCTCAGAGATTTTTCTCGGTAATGGTCATTTCTAGAATTTCAATAAAGTCAAAAGTAAGCAGAGCATAGCAAATTCAACCTTGCCACTGACTTCTGTTCATGCCAACTACTTGTAAGTAAAGTTGCATTCATGTACCATCATTGCTTAAGGAGAAAATAAAAAATTAGTTTTGTCATAAAATCTTGGCGCTAGGAAATTTTCTCACAAACTGTCATTTCTAGAAATTTAATAAAACCAAAAGTTACCATACCATACCATACCAAATCAGTTCTCACCACAGATTTTCATTGATCCACACTACTTATCTGTAATGGTTCCATGTTTGTACTACCTACAATTAAAGAGAAAATGAAAGATAAAAAATTGTCAAAAAGTGTCCGCAACAGAAAATTTTCTCTCAAACTGCCATTTCTAAAATGTTAATAAAATCCAAGGTAAACGTAGCATGGCCAAGCCTTTTGTGGCACTGATTTCCATTGATGTCCATTACTAGCATGTTCAGTTTCAATGCTGCAGACCATATAATGGCCGAGATATTGAACATCAAAGATTTTCAGCAACTCTCAGAGATTTTTCTCGGTAATGGTCATTTCTAGAATTTCAATAAAGTCAAAAGTAAGCAGAGCATAGCAAATTCAACCTTGCCACTGACTTCTGTTCATGCCAACTACTTGTAAGTAAAGTTGCATTCATGTACCATCATTGCTTAAGAAGAAAATAAAAAAATAGTTTTGTCATAAAATCTTGGCGCTAGGCAATTTTCTCACAAACTGTCATTTCTAGAAATTAAATAAAACCAAAAGTTACCATACCATACCAAATCAGTTCTCACCACAGATTTTCATTGATCCACACTACTTATCTGTTATAGTTCCATGTTTGTACTACCTACAATTAAAGAGAAAATGAAAGATAAAAAATGGTCAAAAAGTGTCCGCGCAAGAAAATTTTCTCTCAAACTGCCATTCCTAAAATGTTAATAAAATCCAAGGTAAACGTAGCATGACCAAGCCTTTTGTGGCACTGATTTCCATTGATGTCCATCACTAGCATGTTCAGTTTCAATGCTGCAGACCATATAATGGCAGAGATATTGAACATCAAAGATTTTCAGCAACTCTCAGAGATTTTTCTCGGTAATGGTCATTTCTAGAATTTCAATAAAGTCAAAAGTAAGCAGAGCATAGCAAATTCAACCTTGCCACTGACTTCTGTTCATGCCAACTACTTGTAAGTAAAGTTGCATTCATGTACTATAATTGCTTTAGGAGAAAATAAAAAAATAGTTTTGTCATAAAATCTTGGCGCTAGGAAATTTTCTCACAAACTGTCATTTCTAGAAATTTAATATAACCAAAAGTTACCATACCATACCAAATCAGTTCTCACCACAGATTTTCATTGATCCACACTACTTATCTGTAATGGTTCCATGTTTGTACTACCTACAATTAAAGAGAAAATGAAAGATAAATAATTGTCAAAAAGTGTCCGCGCAAGAAAATTTTCTCTCAAACTGCCATTTCTAAAATGTTAATAAAATCCAAGGTAAACGTAGCATGGCCTAGCCTTTTGTGGCACTGATTTCCATTGATGTCCATTACTAGCATGTTCAGTTTCAATGCTGCAGACCATATAATGGCCGAGATATTGAACATCAAAGATTTTCAGCAACTCTCAGAGATTTTTCTCGGTAATGGTCATTTCTAGAATTTCAATAAAGTCAAAAGTAAGCAGAGCATAGCAAATTCAACCTTGCCACTGACTTCTGTTCATGCCAACTACTTGTAAGTAAAGTTGCATTCATGTACCATCATTGCTTAAGAAGAAAATAAAAAAATAGTTTTGTCATAAAATCTTGGCGCTAGGCAATTTTCTCACAAACTGTCATTTCTAGAAATTAAATAAAACCAAAAGTTACCATACCATACCAAATCAGTTCTCACCACAGATTTTCATTGATCCACACTACTTATCTGTTATAGTTCCATGTTTGTACTACCTACAATTAAAGAGAAAATGAAAGATAAAAAATGGTCAAAAAGTGTCCGCGCAAGAAAATTTTCTCTCAAACTGCCATTCCTAAAATGTTAATAAAATCCAAGGTAAACGTAGCATGACCAAGCCTTTTGTGGCACTGATTTCCATTGATGTCCATCACTAGCATGTTCAGTTTCAATGCTGCAGACCATATAATGGCAGAGATATTGAACATCAAAGATTTTCAGCAACTCTCAGAGATTTTTCTCGGTAATGGTCATTTCTAGAATTTCAATAAAGTCAAAAGTAAGCAGAGCATAGCAAATTCAACCTTGCCACTGACTTCTGTTCATGCCAACTACTTGTAAGTAAAGTTGCATTCATGTACCATCATTGCTTTAGGAGAAAATATAAAAATAGTTTTGTCATAAAATCTTGGCGCTAGGCAATTTTCTCACAAACTGTCATTTCTAGAAATTAAATAAAACCAAAAGTTACCATACCATACCAAATCAGTTCTCACCACAGATTTTCATTGATCCACACTACTTATCTGTAAAGGTTCCATGTTTGTACTACCTACAATTAAAGAGAAAATGAAAGATAAAAAATTGTCAAAAAGTGTCCGCGCAAGAAAATTTTCTCTCAAACTGCCATTTCTAAAATGTTAATAAAATCCAAGGTAAACGTAGCATGGCCTAGCCTTTTGTGGCACTGATTTCCATAGATGTCCATTACTAGCATGTTCAGTTTCAATGCTGCAGACCATATAATGGCCGAGATATTGAACATCAAAGATTTTCAGCAACTATCAGAGATTTTTCTCGGTAATGGTCATTTCTAGAATTTCAATAAAGTCAAAAGTAAGCAGAGCATAGCAAATTCAACCTTGCCACTGACTTCTGTTCATGCCAACTACTTGTAAGTAAAGTTGCATTCATGTACCATCATTGCTTAAGGAGAAAATAAAAAAATAGTTTTGTCATAAAATCTTGGCGGTAGGCAATTTTCTCACAAACTGTCATTTCTAGAAATTAAATAAAACCAAAAGTTACCATACCATACCAAATCAGTTCTCACCACAGATTTTCATTGATCCACACTACTTATCTGTTATAGTTCCATGTTTGTACTACCTACAATTAAAGAGAAAATGAAAGATAAAAAATGGTCAAAAAGTGTCCGCGCAAGAAAATTTTCTCTCAAACTGCCATTCCTAAAATGTTAATAAAATCCAAGGTAAACGTAGCATGACCAAGCCTTTTGTGGCACTGATTTCCATTGATGTCCATCACTAGCATGTTCAGTTTCAATGCTGCAGACCATATAATGGCAGAGATATTGAACATCAAAGATTTTCAGCAACTCTCAGAGATTTTTCTCGGTAATGGTCATTTCTAGAATTTCAATAAAGTCAAAAGTAAGCAGAGCATAGCAAATTCAACCTTGCCACTGACTTCTGTTCATGCCAACTACTTGTAAGTAAAGTTGCATTCATGTACTATAATTGCTTTAGGAGAAAATAAAAAAATAGTTTTGTCATAAAATCTTGGCGCTAGGAAATTTTCTCACAAACTGTCATTTCTAGAAATTTAATATAACCAAAAGTTACCATACCATACCAAATCAGTTCTCACCACAGATTTTCATTGATCCACACTACTTATCTGTTATAGTTCCATGTTTGTACTACCTACAATTAAAGAGAAAATGAAAGATAAAAAATGGTCAAAAAGTGTCCGCGCAAGAAAATTTTCTCTCAAACTGCCATTTCTAAAATGTTAATAAAATCCAAGGTAAACGTAGCATGACCAAGCCTTTTGTGACACTGATTTCCATTGATGTCCATTACTAGCATTTTCAGTTTCAATGCTGCAGACCATATAATGGCAGAGATATTGAACATCAAAGATTTTCAGCAACTCTCAGAGATTTTTCTCGGTAATGGTCATTTCTAGAATTTCAATAAAGTCAAAAGTAAGCAGAGCATAGCAAATTCAACCTTGCCACTGACTTCTGTTCATGCCAACTACTTGTAAGTAAAGTTGCATTCATGTACCATCATTGCTTAAGGAGAAAATAAAAAATTAGTTTTGTCATAAAATCTTGGCGCTAGGAAATTTTCTCACAAACTGTCATTTCTAGAAATTTAATAAAACCAAAAGTTACCATACCATACCATACCAAATCAGTTCTCACCACAGATTTTCATTGATCCACACTACTTATCTGTAATGGTTCCATGTTTGTACTACCTACAATTAAAGAGAAAATGAAAGATAAAAAATTGTCAAAAAGTGTCCGCAACAGAAAATTTTCTCTCAAACTGCCATTTCTAAAATGTTAATAAAATCCAAGGTAAACGTAGCATGGCCAAGCCTTTTGTGGCACTGATTTCCATTGATGTCCATTACTAGCATGTTCAGTTTCAATGCTGCAGACCATATAATGGCCGAGATATTGAACATCAAAGATTTTCAGCAACTCTCAGAGATTTTTCTCGGTAATGGTCATTTCTAGAATTTCAATAAAGTCAAAAGTAAGCAGAGCATAGCAAATTCAACCTTGCCACTGACTTCTGTTCATGCCAACTACTTGTAAGTAAAGTTGCATTCATGTACCATCATTGCTTAAGAAGAAAATAAAAAAATAGTTTTGTCATAAAATC
Organism: Lutraria lutraria; assembly: GCA_964023205.1. Classification (NCBI taxonomy): domain Eukaryota; kingdom Metazoa; phylum Mollusca; class Bivalvia; order Venerida; family Mactridae; genus Lutraria; species Lutraria lutraria. The sequence continues at coordinate 23,086,417 of OZ026838.1, forward strand.
TTGGCGCTAGGCAATTTTCTCACAAACTGTCATTTCTAGAAATTAAATAAAACCAAAAGTTACCATACCATACCAAATCAGTTCTCACCACAGATTTTCATTGATCCACACTACTTATCTGTTATAGTTCCATGTTTGTACTACCTACAATTAAAGAGAAAATGAAAGATAAAAAATGGTCAAAAAGTGTCCGCGCAAGAAAATTTTCTCTCAAACTGCCATTCCTAAAATGTTAATAAAATCCAAGGTAAACGTAGCATGACCAAGCCTTTTGTGGCACTGATTTCCATTGATGTCCATCACTAGCATGTTCAGTTTCAATGCTGCAGACCATATAATGGCAGAGATATTGAACATCAAAGATTTTCAGCAACTCTCAGAGATTTTTCTCGGTAATGGTCATTTCTAGAATTTCAATAAAGTCAAAAGTAAGCAGAGCATAGCAAATTCAACCTTGCCACTGACTTCTGTTCATGCCAACTACTTGTAAGTAAAGTTGCATTCATGTACTATAATTGCTTTAGGAGAAAATAAAAAAATAGTTTTGTCATAAAATCTTGGCGCTAGGAAATTTTCTCACAAACTGTCATTTCTAGAAATTTAATATAACCAAAAGTTACCATACCATACCAAATCAGTTCTCACCACAGATTTTCATTGATCCACACTACTTATCTGTAATGGTTCCATGTTTGTACTACCTACAATTAAAGAGAAAATGAAAGATAAATAATTGTCAAAAAGTGTCCGCGCAAGAAAATTTTCTCTCAAACTGCCATTTCTAAAATGTTAATAAAATCCAAGGTAAACGTAGCATGGCCTAGCCTTTTGTGGCACTGATTTCCATTGATGTCCATTACTAGCATGTTCAGTTTCAATGCTGCAGACCATATAATGGCCGAGATATTGAACATCAAAGATTTTCAGCAACTCTCAGAGATTTTTCTCGGTAATGGTCATTTCTAGAATTTCAATAAAGTCAAAAGTAAGCAGAGCATAGCAAATTCAACCTTGCCACTGACTTCTGTTCATGCCAACTACTTGTAAGTAAAGTTGCATTCATGTACCATCATTGCTTAAGAAGAAAATAAAAAAATAGTTTTGTCATAAAATCTTGGCGCTAGGCAATTTTCTCACAAACTGTCATTTCTAGAAATTAAATAAAACCAAAAGTTACCATACCATACCAAATCAGTTCTCACCACAGATTTTCATTGATCCACACTACTTATCTGTTATAGTTCCATGTTTGTACTACCTACAATTAAAGAGAAAATGAAAGATAAAAAATGGTCAAAAAGTGTCCGCGCAAGAAAATTTTCTCTCAAACTGCCATTCCTAAAATGTTAATAAAATCCAAGGTAAACGTAGCATGACCAAGCCTTTTGTGGCACTGATTTCCATTGATGTCCATCACTAGCATGTTCAGTTTCAATGCTGCAGACCATATAATGGCAGAGATATTGAACATCAAAGATTTTCAGCAACTCTCAGAGATTTTTCTCGGTAATGGTCATTTCTAGAATTTCAATAAAGTCAAAAGTAAGCAGAGCATAGCAAATTCAACCTTGCCACTGACTTCTGTTCATGCCAACTACTTGTAAGTAAAGTTGCATTCATGTACCATCATTGCTTTAGGAGAAAATATAAAAATAGTTTTGTCATAAAATCTTGGCGCTAGGCAATTTTCTCACAAACTGTCATTTCTAGAAATTAAATAAAACCAAAAGTTACCATACCATACCAAATCAGTTCTCACCACAGATTTTCATTGATCCACACTACTTATCTGTAAAGGTTCCATGTTTGTACTACCTACAATTAAAGAGAAAATGAAAGATAAAAAATTGTCAAAAAGTGTCCGCGCAAGAAAATTTTCTCTCAAACTGCCATTTCTAAAATGTTAATAAAATCCAAGGTAAACGTAGCATGGCCTAGCCTTTTGTGGCACTGATTTCCATAGATGTCCATTACTAGCATGTTCAGTTTCAATGCTGCAGACCATATAATGGCCGAGATATTGAACATCAAAGATTTTCAGCAACTATCAGAGATTTTTCTCGGTAATGGTCATTTCTAGAATTTCAATAAAGTCAAAAGTAAGCAGAGCATAGCAAATTCAACCTTGCCACTGACTTCTGTTCATGCCAACTACTTGTAAGTAAAGTTGCATTCATGTACCATCATTGCTTAAGGAGAAAATAAAAAATTAGTTTTGTCATAAAATCTTGGCGCTAGGAAATTTTCTCACAAACTGTCATTTCTAGAAATTTAATAAAACCAAAAGTTACCATACCATACCATACCAAATCAGTTCTCACCACAGATTTTCATTGATCCACACTACTTATCTGTAATGGTTCCATGTTTGTACTACCTACAATTAAAGAGAAAATGAAAGATAAAAAATTGTCAAAAAGTGTCCGCAACAGAAAATTTTCTCTCAAACTGCCATTTCTAAAATGTTAATAAAATCCAAGGTAAACGTAGCATGGCCAAGCCTTTTGTGGCACTGATTTCCATTGATGTCCATTACTAGCATGTTCAGTTTCAATGCTGCAGACCATATAATGGCCGAGATATTGAACATCAAAGATTTTCAGCAACTCTCAGAGATTTTTCTCGGTAATGGTCATTTCTAGAATTTCAATAAAGTCAAAAGTAAGCAGAGCATAGCAAATTCAACCTTGCCACTGACTTCTGTTCATGCCAACTACTTGTAAGTAAAGTTGCATTCATGTACCATCATTGCTTAAGGAGAAAATAAAAAAATAGTTTTGTCATAAAATCTTGGCGCTAGGCAATTTTCTCACAAACTGTCATTTCTAGAAATTAAATAAAACCAAAAGTTACCATACCATACCAAATCAGTTCTCACCACAGATTTTCATTGATCCACACTACTTATCTGTTATAGTTCCATGTTTGTACTACCTACAATTAAAGAGAAAATGAAAGATAAAAAATGGTCAAAAAGTGTCCGCGCAAGAAAATTTTCTCTCAAACTGCCATTCCTAAAATGTTAATAAAATCCAAGGTAAACGTAGCATGACCAAGCCTTTTGTGGCACTGATTTCCATTGATGTCCATCACTAGCATGTTCAGTTTCAATGCTGCAGACCATATAATGGCAGAGATATTGAACATCAAAGATTTTCAGCAACTCTCAGAGATTTTTCTCGGTAATGGTCATTTCTAGAATTTCAATAAAGTCAAAAGTAAGCAGAGCATAGCAAATTCAACCTTGCCACTGACTTCTGTTCATGCCAACTACTTGTAAGTAAAGTTGCATTCATGTACTATAATTGCTTTAGGAGAAAATAAAAAAATAGTTTTGTCATAAAATCTTGGCGCTAGGAAATTTTCTCACAAACTGTCATTTCTAGAAATTTAATATAACCAAAAGTTACCATACCATACCAAATCAGTTCTCACCACAGATTTTCATTGATCCACACTACTTATCAGTAATAGTTCCATGTTTGTACTACCTACAATTAAAGAGAAAATGAAAGATAAAAAATGGTCAAAAAGTGTCCGCGCAAGAAAATTTTCTCTCAAACTGCCATTTCTAAAATGTTAATAAAATCCAAGGTAAACGTAGCATGACCAAGCCTTTTGTGGCACTGATTTCCATTGATGTCCATTACTAGCATTTTCAGTTTCAATGTTGCAGACCATATAATGGCAGAGATATTGAACATCAAAGATTTTCAGCAACTCTCAGAGATTTTTCTCGGTAATGGTCATTTCTAGAATTTCAATAAAGTCAAAAGTAAGCAGAGCATAGCAAATTCAACCTTGCCACTGACTTCTGTTCATGCCAACTACTTGTAAGTAAAGTTGCATTCATGTACCATCATTGCTTAAGGAGAAAATAAAAAATTAGTTTTGTCATAAAATCTTGGCGCTAGGAAATTTTCTCACAAACTGTCATTTCTAGAAATTTAATAAAACCAAAAGTTACCATACCATACCATACCAAATCAGTTCTCACCACAGATTTTCATTGATCCACACTACTTATCTGTAATGGTTCCATGTTTGTACTACCTACAATTAAAGAGAAAATGAAAGATAAAAAATTGTCAAAAAGTGTCCGCAACAGAAAATTTTCTCTCAAACTGCCATTTCTAAAATGTTAATAAAATCCAAGGTAAACGTAGCATGGCCAAGCCTTTTGTGGCACTGATTTCCATTGATGTCCATTACTAGCATGTTCAGTTTCAATGCTGCAGACCATATAATGGCCGAGATATTGAACATCAAAGATTTTCAGCAACTCTCAGAGATTTTTCTCGGTAATGGTCATTTCTAGAATTTCAATAAAGTCAAAAGTAAGCAGAGCATAGCAAATTCAACCTTGCCACTGACTTCTGTTCATGCCAACTACTTGTAAGTAAAGTTGCATTCATGTACTATAATTGCTTTAGGAGAAAATAAAAAAATAGTTTTGTCATAAAATCTTGGCGCTAGGAAATTTTCTCACAAACTGTCATTTCTAGAAATTTAATATAACCAAAAGTTACCATACCATACCAAATCAGTTCTCACCACAGATTTTCATTGATCCACACTACTTATCTGTAATGGTTCCATGTTTGTACTACCTACAATTAAAGAGAAAATGAAAGATAAATAATTGTCAAAAAGTGTCCGCGCAAGAAAATTTTCTCTCAAACTGCCATTTCTAAAATGTTAATAAAATCCAAGGTAAACGTAGCATGGCCTAGCCTTTTGTGGCACTGATTTCCATTGATGTCCATTACTAGCATGTTCAGTTTCAATGCTGCAGACCATATAATGGCCGAGATATTGAACATCAAAGATTTTCAGCAACTCTCAGAGATTTTTCTCGGTAATGGTCATTTCTAGAATTTCAATAAAGTCAAAAGTAAGCAGAGCATAGCAAATTCAACCTTGCCACTGACTTCTGTTCATGCCAACTACTTGTAAGTAAAGTTGCATTCATGTACCATCATTGCTTAAGAAGAAAATAAAAAAATAGTTTTGTCATAAAATCTTGGCGCTAGGCAATTTTCTCACAAACTGTCATTTCTAGAAATTAAATAAAACCAAAAGTTACCATACCATACCAAATCAGTTCTCACCACAGATTTTCATTGATCCACACTACTTATCTGTTATAGTTCCATGTTTGTACTACCTACAATTAAAGAGAAAATGAAAGATAAAAAATGGTCAAAAAGTGTCCGCGCAAGAAAATTTTCTCTCAAACTGCCATTCCTAAAATGTTAATAAAATCCAAGGTAAACGTAGCATGACCAAGCCTTTTGTGGCACTGATTTCCATTGATGTCCATCACTAGCATGTTCAGTTTCAATGCTGCAGACCATATAATGGCAGAGATATTGAACATCAAAGATTTTCAGCAACTCTCAGAGATTTTTCTCGGTAATGGTCATTTCTAGAATTTCAATAAAGTCAAAAGTAAGCAGAGCATAGCAAATTCAACCTTGCCACTGACTTCTGTTCATGCCAACTACTTGTAAGTAAAGTTGCATTCATGTACTATAATTGCTTTAGGAGAAAATAAAAAAATAGTTTTGTCATAAAATCTTGGCGCTAGGAAATTGTCTCACAAACTGTCATTTCTAGAAATTTAATATAACCAAAAGTTACCATACCATACCAAATCAGTTCTCACCACAGATTTTCATTGATCCACACTACTTATCTGTAATGGTTCCATGTTTGTACTACCTACAATTAAAGAGAAAATGAAAGATAAATAATTGTCAAAAAGTGTCCGCGCAAGAAAATTTTCTCTCAAACTGCCATTTCTAAAATGTTAATAAAATCCAAGGTAAACGTAGCATGGCCTAGCCTTTTGTGGCACTGATTTCCATTGATGTCCATTACTAGCATGTTCAGTTTCAATGCTGCAGACCATATAATGGCCGAGATATTGAACATCAAAGATTTTCAGCAACTCTCAGAGATTTTTCTCGGTAATGGTCATTTCTTGAATTTCAATAAAGTCAAAAGTAAGCAGAGCATAGCAAATTCAACCTTGCCACTAACTTCTGTTCATGCCAACTACTAGTAAGTAAAGTTGCATTCATGTACTATAATTGCTTTAGGAGAAAATAAAAAAATAGTTTTGTCATAAAATCTTGGCGCTAGGCAATTTTCTCACAAACTGTCATTTCTAGAAATTAAATAAAACCAAAAGTTACCATACCATACCAAATCAGTTCTCACCACAGATTTTCATTGATCCACACTACTTATCTGTAATAGTTCCATGTTTGTACTACCTACAATTAAAGAGAAAATGAAAGATAAAAAATGGTCAAAAAGTGTCCGCGCAAGAAAATTTTCTCTCAAACTGCCATTTCTAAAATGTTAATAAAATCCAAGGTAAACGTAGCATGACCAAGCCTTTTGTGGCACTGATTTCCATTGATGTCCATTACTAGCATTTTCAGTTTCAATGCTGCAGACCATATAATGGCAGAGATATTGAACATCAAAGATTTTCAGCAACTCTCAGAGATTTTTCTCGGTAATGGTCATTTCTAGAATTTCAATAAAGTCAAAAGTAAGCAGAGCATAGCAAATTCAACCTTGCCACTGACTTCTGTTCATGCCAACTACTTGTAAGTAAAGTTGCATTCATGTACCATCATTGCTTAAGGAGAAAATAAAAAATTAGTTTTGTCATAAAATCTTGGCGCTAGGAAATTTTCTCACAAACTGTCATTTCTAGAAATTTAATAAAACCAAAAGTTACCATACCATACCATACCAAATCAGTTCTCACCACAGATTTTCATTGATCCACACTACTTATCTGTAATGGTTCCATGTTTGTACTACCTACAATTAAAGAGAAAATGAAAGATAAAAAATTGTCAAAAAGTGTCCGCAACAGAAAATTTTCTCTCAAACTGCCATTTCTAAAATGTTAATAAAATCCAAGGTAAACGTAGCATGGCCAAGCCTTTTGTGGCACTGATTTCCATTGATGTCCATTACTAGCATGTTCAGTTTCAATGCTGCAGACCATATAATGGCCGAGATATTGAACATCAAAGATTTTCAGCAACTCTCAGAGATTTTTCTCGGTAATGGTCATTTCTAGAATTTCAATAAAGTCAAAAGTAAGCAGAGCATAGCAAATTCAACCTTGCCACTGACTTCTGTTCATGCCAACTACTTGTAAGTAAAGTTGCATTCATGTACCATCATTGCTTAAGAAGAAAATAAAAAAATAGTTTTGTCATAAAATCTTGGCGCTAGGCAATTTTCTCACAAACTGTCATTTCTAGAAATTAAATAAAACCAAAAGTTACCATACCATACCAAATCAGTTCTCACCACAGATTTTCATTGATCCACACTACTTATCTGTTATAGTTCCATGTTTGTACTACCTACAATTAAAGAGAAAATGAAAGATAAAAAATGGTCAAAAAGTGTCCGCGCAAGAACATTTTCTCTCAAACTGCCATTCCTAAAATGTTAATAAAATCCAAGGTAAACGTAGCATGACCAAGCCTTTTGTGGCACTGATTTCCATTGATGTCCATCACTAGCATGTTCAGTTTCAATGCTGCAGACCATATAATGGCAGAGATATTGAACATCAAAGATTTTCAGCAACTCTCAGAGATTTTTCTCGGTAATGGTCATTTCTAGAATTTCAATAAAGTCAAAAGTAAGCAGAGCATAGCAAATTCAACCTTGCCACTGACTTCTGTTCATGCCAACTACTTGTAAGTAAAGTTGCATTCATGTACCATCATTGCTTTAGGAGAAAATATAAAAATAGTTTTGTCATAAAATCTTGGCGCTAGGCAATTTTCTCACAAACTGTCATTTCTAGAAATTAAATAAAACCAAAAGTTACCATACCATACCAAATCAGTTCTCACCACAGATTTTCATTGATCCACACTACTTATCTGTAAAGGTTCCATGTTTGTACTACCTACAATTAAAGAGAAAATGAAAGATAAAAAATGGTCAAAAAGTGTCCGCGCAAGAAAATTTTCTCTCAAACTGCCATTTCTAAAATGTTAATAAAATCCAAGGTAAACGTAGCATGGCCTAGCCTTTTGTGGCACTGATTTCCATTGATGTCCATTACTAGCATGTTCAGTTTCAATGCTGCAGACCATATAATGGCCGAGATATTGAACATCAAAGATTTTCAGCAACTATCAGAGATTTTTCTCGGTAATGGTCATTTCTAGAATTTCAATAAAGTCAAAAGTAAGCAGAGCATAGCAAATTCAACCTTGCCACTGACTTCTGTTCATGCCAACTACTTGTAAGTAAAGTTGCATTCATGTACCATCATTGCTTAAGGAGAAAATAAAAAATTAGTTTTGTCATAAAATCTTGGCGCTAGGAAATTTTCTCACAAACTGTCATTTCTAGAAATTTAATAAAACCAAAAGTTACCATACCATACCATACCAAATCAGTTCTCACCACAGATTTTCATTGATCCACACTACTTATCTGTAATGGTTCCATGTTTGTACTACCTACAATTAAAGAGAAAATGAAAGATAAAAAATTGTCAAAAAGTGTCCGCAACAGAAAATTTTCTCTCAAACTGCCATTTCTAAAATGTTAATAAAATCCAAGGTAAACGTAGCATGGCCAAGCCTTTTGTGGCACTGATTTCCATTGATGTCCATTACTAGCATGTTCAGTTTCAATGCTGCAGACCATATAATGGCCGAGATATTGAACATCAAAGATTTTCAGCAACTCTCAGAGATTTTTCTCGGTAATGGTCATTTCTAGAATTTCAATAAAGTCAAAAGTAAGCAGAGCATAGCAAATTCAACCTTGCCACTGACTTCTGTTCATGCCAACTACTTGTAAGTAAAGTTGCATTCATGTACCATCATTGCTTAAGGAGAAAATAAAAAAATAGTTTTGTCATAAAATCTTGGCGCTAGGCAATTTTCTCACAAACTGTCATTTCTAGAAATTAAATAAAACCAAAAGTTACCATACCATACCAAATCAGTTCTCACCACAGATTTTCATTGATCCACACTACTTATCTGTTATAGTTCCATGTTTGTACTACCTACAATTAAAGAGAAAATGAAAGATAAAAAATGGTCAAAAAGTGTCCGCGCAAGAAAATTTTCTCTCAAACTGCCATTCCTAAAATGTTAATAAAATCCAAGGTAAACGTAGCATGACCAAGCCTTTTGTGGCACTGATTTCCATTGATGTCCATCACTAGCATGTTCAGTTTCAATGCTGCAGACCATATAATGGCAGAGATATTGAACATCAAAGATTTTCAGCAACTCTCAGAGATTTTTCTCGGTAATGGTCATTTCTAGAATTTCAATAAAGTCAAAAGTAAGCAGAGCATAGCAAATTCAACCTTGCCACTGACTTCTGTTCATGCCAACTACTTGTAAGTAAAGTTGCATTCATGTACTATAATTGCTTTAGGAGAAAATAAAAAAATAGTTTTGTCATAAAATCTTGGCGCTAGGAAATTTTCTCACAAACTGTCATTTCTAGAAATTTAATATAACCAAAAGTTACCATACCATACCAAATCAGTTCTCACCACAGATTTTCATTGATCCACACTACTTATCAGTAATAGTTCCATGTTTGTACTACCTACAATTAAAGAGAAAATGAAAGATAAAAAATGGTCAAAAAGTGTCCGCGCAAGAAAATTTTCTCTCAAACTGCCATTTCTAAAATGTTAATAAAATCCAAGGTAAACGTAGCATGACCAAGCCTTTTGTGGCACTGATTTCCATTGATGTCCATTACTAGCATTTTCAGTTTCAATGCTGCAGACCATATAATGGCAGAGATATTGAACATCAAAGATTTTCAGCAACTCTCAGAGATTTTTCTCGGTAATGGTCATTTCTAGAATTTCAATAAAGTCAAAAGTAAGCAGAGCATAGCAAATTCAACCTTGCCACTGACTTCTGTTCATGCCAACTACTTGTAAGTAAAGTTGCATTCATGTACCATCATTGCTTAAGGAGAAAATAAAAAATTAGTTTTGTCATAAAATCTTGGCGCTAGGAAATTTTCTCACAAACTGTCATTTCTAGAAATTTAATAAAACCAAAAGTTACCATACCATACCATACCAAATCAGTTCTCACCACAGATTTTCATTGATCCACACTACTTATCTGTAATGGTTCCATGTTTGTACTACCTACAATTAAAGAGAAAATGAAAGATAAAAAATTGTCAAAAAGTGTCCGCAACAGAAAATTTTCTCTCAAACTGCCATTTCTAAAATGTTAATAAAATCCAAGGTAAACGTAGCATGGCCAAGCCTTTTGTGGCACTGATTTCCATTGATGTCCATTACTAGCATGTTCAGTTTCAATGCTGCAGACCATATAATGGCCGAGATATTGAACATCAAAGATTTTCAGCAACTCTCAGAGATTTTTCTCGGTAATGGTCATTTCTAGAATTTCAATAAAGTCAAAAGTAAGCAGAGCATAGCAAATTCAACCTTGCCACTGACTTCTGTTCATGCCAACTACTTGTAAGTAAAGTTGCATTCATGTACCATCATTGCTTAAGAAGAAAATAAAAAAATAGTTTTGTCATAAAATCTTGGCGCTAGGCAATTTTCTCACAAACTGTCATTTCTAGAAATTAAATAAAACCAAAAGTTACCATACCATACCAAATCAGTTCTCACCACAGATTTTCATTGATCCACACTACTTATCTGTTATAGTTCCATGTTTGTACTACCTACAATTAAAGAGAAAATGAAAGATAAAAAATGGTCAAAAAGTGTCCGCGCAAGAAAATTTTCTCTCAAACTGCCATTCCTAAAATGTTAATAAAATCCAAGGTAAACGTAGCATGACCAAGCCTTTTGTGGCACTGATTTCCATTGATGTCCATCACTAGCATGTTCAGTTTCAATGCTGCAGACCATATAATGGCCGAGATATTGAACATCAAAGATTTTCAGCAACTCTCAGAGATTTTTCTCGGTAATGGTCATTTCTAGAATTTCAATAAAGTCAAAAGTAAGCAGAGCATAGCAAATTCAACCTTGCCACTGACTTCTGTTCATGCCAACTACTTGTAAGTAAAGTTGCATTCATGTACTATAATTGCTTTAGGAGAAAATAAAAAAATAGTTTTGTCATAAAATCTTGGCGCTAGGAAATTTTCTCACAAACTGTCATTTCTAGAAATTTAATATAACCAAAAGTTACCATACCATACCAAATCAGTTCTCACCACAGATTTTCATTGATCCACACTACTTATCTGTAATGGTTCCATGTTTGTACTACCTACAATTAAAGAGAAAATGAAAGATAAATAATTGTCAAAAAGTGTCCGCGCAAGAAAATTTTCTCTCAAACTGCCATTTCTAAAATGTTAATAAAATCCAAGGTAAACGTAGCATGGCCTAGCCTTTTGTGGCACTGATTTCCATTGATGTCCATTACTAGCATGTTCAGTTTCAATGCTGCAGACCATATAATGGCCGAGATATTGAACATCAAAGATTTTCAGCAACTCTCAGAGATTTTTCTCGGTAATGGTCATTTCTAGAATTTCAATAAAGTCAAAAGTAAGCAGAGCATAGCAAATTCAACCTTGCCACTGACTTCTGTTCATGCCAACTACTTGTAAGTAAAGTTGCATTCATGTACCATCATTGCTTAAGAAGAAAATAAAAAAATAGTTTTGTCATAAAATCTTGGCGCTAGGCAATTTTCTCACAAACTGTCATTTCTAGAAATTAAATAAAACCAAAAGTTACCATACCATACCAAATCAGTTCTCACCACAGATTTTCATTGATCCACACTACTTATCTGTTATAGTTCCATGTTTGTACTACCTACAATTAAAGAGAAAATGAAAGATAAAAAATGGTCAAAAAGTGTCCGCGCAAGAAAATTTTCTCTCAAACTGCCATTCCTAAAATGTTAATAAAATCCAAGGTAAACGTAGCATGACCAAGCCTTTTGTGGCACTGATTTCCATTGATGTCCATCACTAGCATGTTCAGTTTCAATGCTGCAGACCATATAATGGCAGAGATATTGAACATCAAAGATTTTCAGCAACTCTCAGAGATTTTTCTCGGTAATGGTCATTTCTAGAATTTCAATAAAGTCAAAAGTAAGCAGAGCATAGCAAATTCAACCTTGCCACTGACTTCTGTTCATGCCAACTACTTGTAAGTAAAGTTGCATTCATGTACTATAATTGCTTTAGGAGAAAATAAAAAAATAGTTTTGTCATAAAATCTTGGCGCTAGGAAATTTTCTCACAAACTGTCATTTCTAGAAATTTAATATAACCAAAAGTTACCATACCATACCAAATCAGTTCTCACCACAGATTTTCATTGATCCACACTACTTATCTGTAATGGTTCCATGTTTGTACTACCTACAATTAAAGAGAAAATGAAAGATAAATAATTGTCAAAAAGTGTCCGCGCAAGAAAATTTTCTCTCAAACTGCCATTTCTAAAATGTTAATAAAATCCAAGGTAAACGTAGCATGGCCTAGCCTTTTGTGGCACTGATTTCCATTGATGTCCATTACTAGCATGTTCAGTTTCAATGCTGCAGACCATATAATGGCCGAGATATTGAACATCAAAGATTTTCAGCAACTCTCAGAGATTTTTCTCGGTAATGGTCATTTCTTGAATTTCAATAAAGTCAAAAGTAAGCAGAGCATAGCAAATTCAACCTTGCCACTAACTTCTGTTCATGCCAACTACTAGTAAGTAAAGTTGCATTCATGTACTATAATTGCTTTAGGAGAAAATAAAAAAATAGTTTTGTCATAAAATCTTGGCGCTAGGCAATTTTCTCACAAACTGTCATTTCTAGAAATTAAATAAAACCAAAAGTTACCATACCATACCAAATCAGTTCTCACCACAGATTTTCATTGATCCACACTACTTATCTGTAATAGTTCCATGTTTGTACTACCTACAATTAAAGAGAAAATGAAAGATAAAAAATGGTCAAAAAGTGTCCGCGCAAGAAAATTTTCTCTCAAACTGCCATTTCTAAAATGTTAATAAAATCCAAGGTAAACGTAGCATGACCAAGCCTTTTGTGGCACTGATTTCCATTGATGTCCATTACTAGCATTTTCAGTTTCAATGCTGCAGACCATATAATGGCAGAGATATTGAACATCAAAGATTTTCAGCAACTCTCAGAGATTTTTCTCGGTAATGGTCATTTCTAGAATTTCAATAAAGTCAAAAGTAAGCAGAGCATAGCAAATTCAACCTTGCCACTGACTTCTGTTCATGCCAACTACTTGTAAGTAAAGTTGCATTCATGTACCATCATTGCTTAAGGAGAAAATAAAAAATTAGTTTTGTCATAAAATCTTGGCGCTAGGAAATTTTCTCACAAACTGTCATTTCTAGAAATTTAATAAAACCAAAAGTTACCATACCATACCATACCAAATCAGTTCTCACCACAGATTTTCATTGATCCACACTACTTATCTGTAATGGTTCCATGTTTGTACTACCTACAATTAAAGAGAAAATGAAAGATAAAAAATTGTCAAAAAGTGTCCGCAACAGAAAATTTTCTCTCAAACTGCCATTTCTAAAATGTTAATAAAATCCAAGGTAAACGTAGCATGGCCAAGCCTTTTGTGGCACTGATTTCCATTGATGTCCATTACTAGCATGTTCAGTTTCAATGCTGCAGACCATATAATGGCCGAGATATTGAACATCAAAGATTTTCAGCAACTCTCAGAGATTTTTCTCGGTAATGGTCATTTCTAGAATTTCAATAAAGTCAAAAGTAAGCAGAGCATAGCAAATTCAACCTTGCCACTGACTTCTGTTCATGCCAACTACTTGTAAGTAAAGTTGCATTCATGTACCATCATTGCTTAAGAAGAAAATAAAAAAATAGTTTTGTCATAAAATCTTGGCGCTAGGCAATTTTCTCACAAACTGTCATTTCTAGAAATTAAATAAAACCAAAAGTTACCATACCATACCAAATCAGTTCTCACCACAGATTTTCATTGATCCACACTACTTATCTGTTATAGTTCCATGTTTGTACTACCTACAATTAAAGAGAAAATGAAAGATAAAAAATGGTCAAAAAGTGTCCGCGCAAGAAAATTTTCTCTCAAACTGCCATTCCTAAAATGTTAATAAAATCCAAGGTAAACGTAGCATGACCAAGCCTTTTGTGGCACTGATTTCCATTGATGTCCATCACTAGCATGTTCAGTTTCAATGCTGCAGACCATATAATGGCAGAGATATTGAACATCAAAGATTTTCAGCAACTCTCAGAGATTTTTCTCGGTAATGGTCATTTCTAGAATTTAAATAGTCAAAAGTAAGCAGAGCATAGCAAATTCAACCTTGCCACTGACTTCTGTTCATGCCAACTACTTGTAAGTAAAGTTGCATTCATGTACTATAATTGCTTTAGGAGAAAATAAAAAAATAGTTTTGTCATAAAATCTTGGCGCTAGGAAATTTTCTCACAAACTGTCATTTCTAGAAATTTAATATAACCAAAAGTTACCATACCATACCAAATCAGTTCTCACCACAGATTTTCATTGATCCACACTACTTATCTGTAATGGTTCCATGTTTGTACTACCTACAATTAAAGAGAAAATGAAAGATAAATAATTGTCAAAAAGTGTCCGCGCAAGAAAATTTTCTCTCAAACTGCCATTTCTAAAATGTTAATAAAATCCAAGGTAAACGTAGCATGGCCTAGCCTTTTGTGGCACTGATTTCCATTGATGTCCATTACTAGCATGTTCAGTTTCAATGCTGCAGACCATATAATGGCCGAGATATTGAACATCAAAGATTTTCAGCAACTCTCAGAGATTTTTCTCGGTAATGGTCATTCCTTGAATTTCAATAAAGTCAAAAGTAAGCAGAGCATAGCAAATTCAACCTTGCCACTAACTTCTGTTCATGCCAACTACTAGTAAGTAAAGTTGCATTCATGTACTATAATTGCTTTAGGAGAAAATAAAAAAATAGTTTTGTCATAAAATCTTGGCGCTAGGCAATTTTCTCACAAACTGTCATTTCTAGAAATTAAATAAAACCAAAAGTTACCATACCATACCAAATCAGTTCTCACCACAGATTTTCATTGATCCACACTACTTATCTGTAATAGTTCCATGTTTGTACTACCTACAATTAAAGAGAAAATGAAAGATAAAAAATGGTCAAAAAGTGTCCGCGCAAGAAAATTTTCTCTCAAACTGCCATTTCTAAAATGTTAATAAAATCCAAGGTAAACGTAGCATGACCAAGCCTTTTGTGGCACTGATTTCCATTGATGTCCATTACTAGCATTTTCAGTTTCAATGCTGCAGACCATATAATGGCAGAGATATTGAACATCAAAGATTTTCAGCAACTCTCAGAGATTTTTCTCGGTAATGGTCATTTCTAGAATTTCAATAAATGCAAAAGTAAGCAGAGCATAGCAAATTCAACCTTGCCACTGACTTCTGTTCATGCCAACTACTTGTAAGTAAAGTTGCTTTCATGTACCATCATTGCTTTAGGAGAAAATATAAAAATAGTTTTGTCATAAAATCTTGGCGCTAGGCAATTTTCTCACAAACTGTCATTTCTAGAAATTAAATAAAACCAAAAGTTACCATACCATACCAAATCAGTTCTCACCACAGATTTTCATTGATCCACACTACTTATCTGTAAAGGTTCCATGTTTGTACTACCTACAATTAAAGAGAAAATGAAAGATAAAAAATTGTCAAAAAGTGTCCGCGCAAGAAAATTTTCTCTCAAACTGCCATTTCTAAAATGTTAATAAAATCCAAGGTAAACGTAGCATGGCCTAGCCTTTGTGGCACTGATTTCCATTGATGTCCATTACTAGCATGTTCAGTTTCAATGCTGCAGACCATATAGTGGCCGAGATATTGAACATCAAAGATTTTCAGCAACTCTCAGAGATTTTTCTCGGTAATGGTCATTTCTAGAATTTCAATAAAGTCAAAAGTAAGCAGAGCATAGCAAATTCAACCTTGCCACTGACTTCTGTTCATGCCAACTACTTGTAAGTAAAGTTGCATTCATGTACCATCATTGCTTAAGGAGAAAATAAAAAATTAGTTTTGTCATAAAATCTTGGCGCTAGGAAATTTTCTCACAAACTGTCATTTCTAGAAATTTAATAAAACCAAAAGTTACCATACCATACCATACCAAATCAGTTCTCACCACAGATTTTCATTGATCCACACTACTTATCTGTAATGGTTCCATGTTTGTACTACCTACAATTAAAGAGAAAATGAAAGATGAAAAATTGTCAAAAAGTGTCCGCAACAGAAAATTTTCTCTCAAACTGCCATTTCTAAAATGTTAATAAAATCCAAGGTAAACGTAGCATGGCCAAGCCTTTTGTGGCACTGATTTCCATTGATGTCCATCACTAGCATGTTCAGTTTCAATGCTGCAGACCATATAATGGCCGAGATATTGAACATCAAAGATTTTCAGCAACTCTCAGAGATTTTTCTCGGTAATGGTCATTTCTAGAATTTCAATAAAGTCAAAAGTAAGCAGAGCATAGCAAATTCAACCTTGCCACTGACTTCTGTTCATGCCAACTACTTGTAAGTAAAGTTGCATTCATGTACCATCATTGCTTAAGAAGAAAATAAAAAAATAGTTTTGTCATAAAATCTTGGCGCTAGGCAATTTTCTCACAAACTGTCATTTCTAGAAATTAAATAAAACCAAAAGTTACCATACCATACCAAATCAGTTCTCACCACAGATTTTCATTGATCCACACTACTTATCTGTTATAGTTCCATGTTTGTACTACCTACAGTTAAAGAGAAAATGAAAGATAAAAAATGGTCAAAAAGTGTCCGCGCAAGAAAATTTTCTCTCAAACTGCCATTCCTAAAATGTTAATAAAATCCAAGGTAAACGTAGCATGACCAAGCCTTTTGTGGCACTGATTTCCATTGATGTCCATCACTAGCATGTTCAGTTTCAATGCTGCAGACCATATAATGGCAGAGATATTGAACATCAAAGATTTTCAGCAACTCTCAGAGATTTTTCTCGGTAATGGTCATTTCTAGAATTTAAATAGTCAAAAGTAAGCAGAGCATAGCAAATTCAACCTTGCCACTGACTTCTGTTCATGCCAACTACTTGTAAGTAAAGTTGCATTCATGTACTATAATTGCTTTAGGAGAAAATAAAAAAATAGTTTTGTCATAAAATCTTGGCGCTAGGAAATTTTCTCACAAACTGTCATTTCTAGAAATTTAATATAACCAAAAGTTACCATACCATACCAAATCAGTTCTCACCACAGATTTTCATTGATCCACACTACTTATCTGTAATGGTTCCATGTTTGTACTACCTACAATTAAAGAGAAAATGAAAGATAAATAATTGTCAAAAAGTGTCCGCGCAAGAAAATTTTCTCTCAAACTGCCATTTCTAAAATGTTAATAAAATCCAAGGTAAACGTAGCATGGCCTAGCCTTTTGTGGCACTGATTTCCATTGATGTCCATTACTAGCATGTTCAGTTTCAATGCTGCAGACCATATAATGGCCGAGATATTGAACATCAAAGATTTTCAGCAACTCTCAGAGATTTTTCTCGGTAATGGTCATTTCTTGAATTTCAATAAAGTCAAAAGTAAGCAGAGCATAGCAAATTCAACCTTGCCACTAACTTCTGTTCATGCCAACTACTAGTAAGTAAAGTTGCATTCATGTACTATAATTGCTTTAGGAGAAAATAAAAAAATAGTTTTGTCATAAAATCTTGGCGCTAGGCAATTTTCTCACAAACTGTCATTTCTAGAAATTAAATAAAACCAAAAGTTACCATACCATACCAAATCAGTTCTCACCACAGATTTTCATTGATCCACACTACTTATCTGTAGTAGTTCCATGTTTGTACTACCTACAATTAAAGAGAAAATGAAAGATAAAAAATGGTCAAAAAGTGTCCGCGCAAGAAAATTTTCTCTCAAACTGCCATTTCTAAAATGTTAATAAAATCCAAGGTAAACGTAGCATGACCAAGCCTTTTGTGGCACTGATTTCCATTGATGTCCATTACTAGCATTTTCAGTTTCAATGCTGCAGACCATATAATGGCAGAGATATTGAACATCAAAGATTTTCAGCAACTCTCAGAGATTTTTCTCGGTAATGGTCATTTCTAGAATTTCAATAAATGCAAAAGTAAGCAGAGCATAGCAAATTCAACCTTGCCACTGACTTCTGTTCATGCCAACTACTTGTAAGTAAAGTTGCATTCATGTACCATCATTGCTTTAGGAGAAAATATAAAAATAGTTTTGTCATAAAATCTTGGCGCTAGGCAATTTTCTCACAAACTGTCATTTCTAGAAATTAAATAAAACCAAAAGTTACCATACCATACCAAATCAGTTCTCACCACAGATTTTCATTGATCCACACTACTTATCTGTAAAGGTTCCATGTTTGTACTACCTACAATTAAAGAGAAAATGAAAGATAAAAAATTGTCAAAAAGTGTCAGCGCAAGAAAATTTTCTCTCAAACTGCCATTTCTAAAATGTTAATAAAATCCAAGGTAAACGTAGCATGGCCTAGCCTTTTGTGGCACTGATTTCCATTGATGTCCATTACTAGCATGTTCAGTTTCAATGCTGCAGACCATATAATGGCCGAGATATTGAACATCAAAGATTTTCAGCAACTCTCAGAGATTTTTCTCGGTAATGGTCATTTCTAGAATTTCAATAAAGTCAAAAGTAAGCAGAGCATAGCAAATTCAACCTTGCCACTGACTTCTGTTCATGCCAACTACTTGTAAGTAAAGTTGCATTCATGTACCATCATTGCTTAAGGAGAAAATAAAAAATTAGTTTTGTCATAAAATCTTGGCGCTAGGAAATTTTCTCACAAACTGTCATTTCTAGAAATTTAATAAAACCAAAAGTTACCATACCATACCAAATCAGTTCTCACCACAGATTTTCATTGATCCACACTACTTATCTGTAATGGTTCCATGTTTGTACTACCTACAATTAAAGAGAAAATGAAAGATAAAAAATTGTCAAAAAGTGTCCGCAACAGAAAATTTTCTCTCAAACTGCCATTTCTAAAATGTTAATAAAATCCAAGGTAAACGTAGCATGACCAAGCCTTTTGTGGCACTGATTTCCATTGATGTCCATCACTAGCATGTTCAGTTTCAATGCTGCAGACCATATAATGGCAGAGATATTGAACATCAAAGATTTTCAGCAACTCTCAGAGATTTTTCTCGGTAATGGTCATTTCTAGAATTTCAATAAAGTCAAAAGTAAGCAGAGCATAGCAAATTCAACCTTGCCACTGACTTCTGTTCATGCCAACTACTTGTAAGTAAAGTTGCATTCATGTACCATCATTGCTTAAGGAGAAAATAAAAAAATAGTTTTGTCATAAAATCTTGGCGCTAGGAAATTTTCTCTCAAACTGTCATTTCTAGAAATTAAATAAAACCAAAAGTTACCATACCATACCAAATCAGTTCTCACCACAGATTTTCATTGATCCACACTACTTATCTGTAATGGTTCCATGTTTGTACTACCTACAATTAAAGAGAAAATGAAAGATAAAAAATTGTCAAAAAGTGTCCGCAATAGAAAATTTTCTCTCAAACTGCCATTTCTAAAATGTTAATAAAATCCAAGGTAAACGTAGCATGGCCAAGCCTTTTGTGGCACTGATTTCCATTGATGTCCATTACAAGCATGTTCAGTTTCAATGCTGCAGACCATATAATGGCAGAGATATTGAACATCAAAGATTTTCAGCAACTCTCAGAGATTTTTCTCGGTAATGAGTCATTTCTAGAATTTCAATAAAGTCAAAAGTAAGCAGAGCATAGCAAATTCAACCTTGCCACTGACTTCTGTTCATGCCAACTACTTGTAAGTAAAGTTGCATTCATGTACTATAATTGCTTTAGGAGAAAATAAAAAAATAGTTTTGTCATAAAATCTTGGCGCTAGGAAATTTTCTCACAAACTGTCATTTCTAGAAATTTAATAAAACCAAAAGTTACCATACCATACCAAATCAGTTCTCACCACAGATTTTCATTGATCCACACTACTTATCTGTAATGGTTCCATGTTTGTACTACCTACAATTAAAGAGAAAATGAAAGATAAATAATTGTCAAAAAGTGTCCGCGCAAGAAAATTTTCTCTCAAACTGCCATTTCTAAAATGTTAATAAAATCCAAGGTAAACGTAGCATGGCCTAGCCTTTTGTGGCACTGATTTCCATTGATGTCCATTACTAGCATGTTCAGTTTCAATGCTGCAGACCATATAATGGCCGAGATATTGAACATCAAAGATTTTCAGCAACTCTCAGAGATTTTTCTCGGTAATGGTCATTTCTTGAATTTCAATAAAGTCAAAAGTAAGCAGAGCATAGCAAATTCAACCTTGCCACTGACTTCTGTTCATGCCAACTACTTGTAAGTAAAGTTGCATTCATGTACCATCATTGCTTAAGGAGAAAATAAAAAAATAGTTTTGTCATAAAATCTTGGCGCTAGGCAATTTTCTCACAAACTGTCATTTCTAGAAATTAAATAAAACCAAAAGTTACCATAACATACCAAATCAGTTCTCACCACAGATTTTCATTGATCCACACTACTTATCTGTAATAGTTCCATGTTTGTACTACCTACAATTAAAGAGAAAATGAAAGATAAAAAATGGTCAAAAAGTGTCCGCGCAAGAAAATTTTCTCTCAAACTGCCATTTCTAAAATGTTAATAAAATCCAAGGTAAACGTAGCATGACCAAGCCTTTTGTGGCACTGATTTCCATTGATGTCCATTACTAGCATGTTCAGTTTCAATGCTGCAGACCATATAATGGCAGAGATATTGAACATCAAAGATTTTCAGCAACTCTCAGAGTTTTTTCTCGGTAATGGTCATTTCTAGAATTTCAATAAAGTCAAAAGTAAGCAGAGCATAGCAAATTCAACCTTGCCACTGACTTCTGTTCATGCCAACTACTTGTAAGTAAAGTTGCATTCATGTACCATCATTGCTTAAGGAGAAAATAAAAAATTAGTTTTGTCATAAAATCTTGGCGCTAGGAAATTTTCTCACAAACTGTCATTTCTAGAAATTTAATAAAACCAAAAGTTACCATACCATACCATACCAAATCAGTTCTCACCACAGATTTTCATTGATCCACACTACTTATCTGTAATGGTTCCATGTTTGTACTACCTACAATTAAAGAGAAAATGAAAGATAAAAAATTGTCAAAAAGTGTCCGCAACAGAAAATTTTCTCTCAAACTGCCATTTCTAAAATGTTAATAAAATCCAAGGTAAACGTAGCATGGCCTAGCCTTTTGTGGCACTGATTTCCATTGATGTCCATTACTAGCATGTTCAGTTTCAATGCTGCAGACCATATAATGGCCGAGATATTGAACATCAAAGATTTTCAGCAACTCTCAGAGATTTTTCTCGGTAATGGTCATTTCTTGAATTTCAATAAAGTCAAAAGTAAGCAGAGCATAGCAAATTCAACCTTGCCACTGACTTCTGTTCATGCCAACTACTTGTAAGTAAAGTTGCATTCATGTACCATCATTGCTTAAGGAGAAAATAAAAAAATAGTTTTGTCATAAAATCTTGGCGCTAGGCAATTTTCTCACAAACTGTCATTTCTAGAAATTAAATAAAACCAAAAGTTACCATACCATACCAAATCAGTTCTCACCACAGATTTTCATTGATCCACACTACTTATCTGTAATGGTTCCATGTTTGTACTACCTACAATTAAAGAGAAAATGAAAGATAAAAAATTGTCAAAAAGTGTCCGCAACAGAAAATTTTCTCTGAAACTGCCATTTCTAAAATGTTAATAAAATCCAAGGTAAACGTAGCATGGCCAAGCCTTTTGTGGCACGGATTTCCATTGATGTCCATTACAAGCATGTTCAGTTTCAATGCTGCAGACCATATAATGGCAGAGATATTGAACATCAAAGATTTTCAGCAACTCTCAGAGATTTTTCTCGGTAATGAGTCATTTCTAGAATTTCAATAAAGTCAAAAGTAAGCAGAGCATAGCAAATTCAACCTTGCCACTGACTTCTGTTCATGCCAACTACTTGTAAGTAAAGTTGCATTCAGTACTATAATTGCTTTAGGAGAAAATAAAAAAATAGTTTTGTCATAAAATCTTGGCGCTAGGAAATTTTCTCACAAACTGTCATTTCTAGAAATTTAATAAAACCAAAAGTTACCATACCATACCAAATCAGTCCTCACCACAGATTTTCATTGATCCACACTACTTATCTGTAATGGTTCCATGTTTGTACTACCTACAATTAAAGAGAAAATGAAAGATAAATAATTGTCAAAAAGTGTCCGCGCAAGAAAATTTTCTCTCAAACTGCCATTTCTAAAATGTTAATAAAATCCAAGGTAAACGTAGCATGGCCTAGCCTTTTGTGGCACTGATTTCCATTGATGTCCATTACTAGCATGTTCAGTTTCAATGCTGCAGACCATATAATGGCCGAGATATTGAACATCAAAGATTTTCAGCAACTCTCAGAGATTTTTCTCGGTAATGGTCATTTCTTGAATTTCAATAAAGTCAAAAGTAAGCATTGCATAGCAAATTCAACCTTGCCACTGACTTCTGTTCATGCCAACTACTTGTAAGTAAAGTTGCATTCATGTACCATCATTGCTTAAGGAGAAAATAAAAAAAAATTTTGTCATAAAATCTTGGCGCTAGGCAATTTTCTCACAAACTGTCATTTCTAGAAATTAAATAAAACCAAAAGTTACCATACCATACCAAATCAGTTCTCACCACAGATTTTCATTGATCCACACTACTTATCTGTAATGGTTCCATGTTTGTACTACCTACAATTAAAGAGAAAATGAAAGATAAAAAATTGTCAAAAAGTGTCCGCAACAGAAAATTTTCTCTCAAACTGCCATTTCTAAAATGTTAATAAAATCCAAGGTAAACGTAGCATGGCCAAGCCTTTTGTGGCACTGATTTCCATTGATGTCCATTACTAGCATGTTCAGTTTCAATGCTGCAGACCATATAATGGCCGAGATATTGAACATCAAAGATTTTCAGCAACTCTCAGAGATTTTTCTCGGTAATGGTCATTTCTAGAATTTCAATAAAGTCAAAAGTAAGCAGAGCATAGCAAATTCAACCTTGCCACTGACTTCTGTTCATGCCAACTACTTGTAAGTAAAGTTGCATTCATGTACTATAATTGCTTTAGGAGAAAATAAAAAAATAGTTTTGTCATAAAATCTTGGCGCTAGGCAATTTTCTCACAAACTGTCATTTCTAGAAATTAAATAAAACCAAAAGTTACCATACCATACCAAATCAGTTCTCACCACAGATTTTCATTGATCCACACTACTTATCTGTAATAGTTCCATGTTTGTACTACCTACAATTAAAGAGAAAATGAAAGATAAAAAATGGTCAAAAAGTGTCCGCGCAAGAAAATTTTCTCTCAAACTGCCATTTCTAAAATGTTAATAAAATCCAAGGTAAACGTAGCATGACCAAGCCTTTTGTGGCACTGATTTCCATTGATGTCCATCACTAGCATGTTCAGTTTCAATGCTGCAGACCATATAATGGCAGAGATATTGAACATCAAAGATTTTCAGCAACTCTCAGAGATTTTTCTCGGTAATGGTCATTTCTAGAATTTCAATAAAGTCAAAAGTAAGCAGAGCATAGCAAATTCAACCTTGCCACTGACTTCTGTTCATGCCAACTACTTGTAAGTAAAGTTGCATTCATGTACCATCATTGCTTAAGGAGAAAATAAAAAAATAGTTTTGTCATAAAATCTTGGCGCTAGGCAATTTTCTCACAAACTGTCATTTCTAGAAATTAAATAAAACCAAAAGTTACCATACCATACCAAATCAGTTCTCACCACAGATTTTCATTGATCCACACTACTTATCTGTAATGGTTCCATGTTTGTACTACCTACAATTAAAGAGAAAATGAAAGATAAAAAATTGTCAAAAAGTGTCCGCAATAGAAAATTTTCTCTCAAACTGCCATTTCTAAAATGTTAATAAAATCCAAGGTAAACGTAGCATGGCCAAGCCTTTTGTGGCACTGATTTCCATTGATGTCCATTACAAGCATTTCAGTTTCAATGCTGCAGACCATATAATGGCAGAGATATTGAACATCAAAGATTTTCAGCAACTCTCAGAGATTTTTCTCGGTAATGAGTCATTTCTAGAATTTCAATAAAGTCAAAAGTAAGCAGAGCATAGCAAATTCAACCTTGCCACTGACTTCTGTTCATGCCAACTACTTGTAAGTAAAGTTGCATTCATGTACTATAATTGCTTTAGGAGAAAATAAAAAAATAGTTTTGTCATAAAATCTTGGCGCTAGGAAATTTTCTCACAAACTGTCATTTCTAGAAATTTAATAAAACCAAAAGTTACCATACCATACCAAATCAGTTCTCACCACAGATTTTCATTGATCCACACTACTTATCTGTAATGGTTCCATGTTTGTACTACCTACAATTAAAGAGAAAATGAAAGATAAAAAATGGTCAAAAAGTGTCCGCGCAAGAAAATTTTCTCTCAAACTGCCATTTCTAAAA
Organism: Lutraria lutraria; assembly: GCA_964023205.1. Taxonomy (NCBI): domain Eukaryota; kingdom Metazoa; phylum Mollusca; class Bivalvia; order Venerida; family Mactridae; genus Lutraria; species Lutraria lutraria. Next base: position 23,111,190 of record OZ026838.1, read on the forward strand.
TGTTAATAAAATCCAAGGTAAACGTAGCATGGCCTAGCCTTTTGTGGCACTGATTTCCATTGATGTCCATTACTAGCATGTTCAGTTTCAATGCTGCAGACCATATAATGGCCGAGATATTGAACATCAAAGATTTTCAGCAACTCTCAGAGATTTTTCTCGGTAATGGTCATTTCTTGAATTTCAATAAAGTCAAAAGTAAGCAGAGCATAGCAAATTCAACCTTGCCACTGACTTCTGTTCATGCCAACTACTTGTAAGTAAAGTTGCATTCATGTACCATCATTGCTTAAGGAGAAAATAAAAAAATAGTTTTGTCATAAAATCTTGGCGCTAGGCAATTTTCTCACAAACTGTCATTTCTAGAAATTAAATAAAACCAAAAGTTACCATAACATACCAAATCAGTTCTCACCACAGATTTTCATTGATCCACACTACTTATCTGTAATAGTTCCATGTTTGTACTACCTACAATTAAAGAGAAAATGAAAGATAAAAAATGGTCAAAAAGTGTCCGCGCAAGAAAATTTTCTCTCAAACTGCCATTTCTAAAATGTTAATAAAATCCAAGGTAAACGTAGCATGACCAAGCCTTTTGTGCCACTGATTTCCATTGATGTCCATTACTAGCATGTTCAGTTTCAATGCTGCAGACCATATAATGGCAGAGATATTGAACATCAAAGATTTTCAGCAACTCTCAGAGTTTTTTCTCGGTAATGGTCATTTCTAGAATTTCAATAAAGTCAAAAGTAAGCAGAGCATAGCAAATTCAACCTTGCCACTGACTTCTGTTCATGCCAACTACTTGTAAGTAAAGTTGCATTCATGTACCATCATTGCTTAAGGAGAAAATAAAAAATTAGTTTTGTCATAAAATCTTGGCGCTAGGAAATTTTCTCACAAACTGTCATTTCTAGAAATTTAATAAAACCAAAAGTTACCATACCATACCATACCAAATCAGTTCTCACCACAGATTTTCATTGATCCACACTACTTATCTGTAATGGTTCCATGTTTGTACTACCTACAATTAAAGAGAAAATGAAAGATAAAAAATTGTCAAAAAGTGTCCGCAACAGAAAATTTTCTCTCAAACTGCCATTTCTAAAATGTTAATAAAATCCAAGGTAAACGTAGCATGGCCTAGCCTTTTGTGGCACTGATTTCCATTGATGTCCATTACTAGCATGTTCAGTTTCAATGCTGCAGACCATATAATGGCCGAGATATTGAACATCAAAGATTTTCAGCAACTCTCAGAGATTTTTCTCGGTAATGGTCATTTCTTGAATTTCAATAAAGTCAAAAGTAAGCAGAGCATAGCAAATTCAACCTTGCCACTGACTTCTGTTCATGCCAACTACTTGTAAGTAAAGTTGCATTCATGTACCATCATTGCTTAAGGAGAAAATAAAAAAATAGTTTTGTCATAAAATCTTGGCGCTAGGCAATTTTCTCACAAACTGTCATTTCTAGAAATTAAATAAAACCAAAAGTTACCATACCATACCAAATCAGTTCTCACCACAGATTTTCATTGATCCACACTACTTATCTGTAATGGTTCCATGTTTGTACTACCTACAATTAAAGAGAAAATGAAAGATAAAAAATTGTCAAAAAGTGTCCGCAACAGAAAATTTTCTCTCAAACTGCCATTTCTAAAATGTTAATAAAATCCAAGGTAAACGTAGCATGGCCAAGCCCTTTGTGGCACGGATTTCCATTGATGTCCATTACAAGCATGTTCAGTTTCAATGCTGCAGACCATATAATGGCAGAGATATTGAACATCAAAGATTTTCAGCAACTCTCAGAGATTTTTCTCGGTAATGAGTCATTTCTAGAATTTCAATAAAGTCAAAAGTAAGCAGAGCATAGCAAATTCAACCTTGCCACTGACTTCTGTTCATGCCAACTACTTGTAAGTAAAGTTGCATTCAGTACTATAATTGCTTTAGGAGAAAATAAAAAATTAGTTTTGTCATAAAATCTTGGCGCTAGGAAATTTTCTCACAAACTGTCATTTCTAGAAATTTAATAAAACCAAAAGTTACCATACCATACCAAATCAGTTCTCACCACAGATTTTCATTGATCCACACTACTTATCTGTAATAGTTCCATGTTTGTACTACCTACAATTAAAGAGAAAATGAAAGATAAAAAATGGTCAAAAAGTGTCCGCGCAAGAAAATTTTCTCTCAAACTGCCATTTCTAAAATGTTAATAAAATCCAAGGTAAACGTATCATGACCAAGCCTTTTGTGGCACTGATTTCCATTGATGTCCATTACTAGCATGTTCAGTTTCAATGCTGCAGACCATATAATGGCCGAGATATTGAACATCAAATATTTTCAGCAACTCTCAGAGATTTTTCTCGGTAATGGTCATTTCTAGAATTTCAATAAAGTCAAAAGTAAGCAGAGCATAGCAAATTCAACCTTGCCACTGACTTCTGTTCATGCCAACTACTTGTAAGTAAAGTTGCATTCATGTACTATAATTGCTTTAGGAGAAAATAAAAAAATAGTTTTGTCATAAAATCTTGGCGCTAGGAAATTTTCTCACAAACTGTCATTTCTAGAAATTTAATAAAACCAAAAGTTACCATACCATACCAAATCAGTTCTCACCACAGATTTTCATTGATCCACACTACTTATCTGTAATGGTTCCATGTTTGTACTACCTACAATTAAAGAGAAAATGAAAGATAAAAAATGGTCAAAAAGTGTCCGCGCAAGAAAATTTTCTCTCAAACTGCCATTTCTAAAATGTTAATAAAATCCAAGGTAAACGTAGCATGGCCTAGCCTTTTGTGGCACTGATTTCCATTGATGTCCATTACTAGCATGTTCAGTTTCAATGCTGCAGACCATATAATGGCCGAGATATTGAACATCAAAGATTTTCAGCAACTCTCAGAGATTTTTCTCGGTAATGGTCATTTCTTGAATTTCAATAAAGTCAAAAGTAAGCAGAGCATAGCAAATTCAACCTTGCCACTGACTTCTGTTCATGCCAACTACTTGTAAGTAAAGTTGCATTCATGTACCATCATTGCTTAAGGAGAAAATAAAAAAATAGTTTTGTCATAAAATCTTGGCGCTAGGCAATTTTCTCACAAACTGTCATTTCTAGAAATTAAATAAAACCAAAAGTTACCATAACATACCAAATCAGTTCTCACCACAGATTTTCATTGATCCACACTACTTATCTGTAATAGTTCCATGTTTGTACTACCTACAATTAAAGAGAAAATGAAAGATAAAAAATGGTCAAAAAGTGTCCGCGCAAGAAAATTTTCTCTCAAACTGCCATTTCTAAAATGTTAATAAAATCCAAGGTAAACGTAGCATGACCAAGCCTTTTGTGCCACTGATTTCCATTGATGTCCATTACTAGCATGTTCAGTTTCAATGCTGCAGACCATATAATGGCAGAGATATTGAACATCAAAGATTTTCAGCAACTCTCAGAGTTTTTTCTCGGTAATGGTCATTTCTAGAATTTCAATAAAGTCAAAAGTAAGCAGAGCATAGCAAATTCAACCTTGCCACTGACTTCTGTTCATGCCAACTACTTGTAAGTAAAGTTGCATTCATGTACCATCATTGCTTAAGGAGAAAATAAAAAATTAGTTTTGTCATAAAATCTTGGCGCTAGGAAATTTTCTCACAAACTGTCATTTCTAGAAATTTAATAAAACCAAAAGTTACCATACCATACCATACCAAATCAGTTCTCACCACAGATTTTCATTGATCCACACTACTTATCTGTAATGGTTCCATGTTTGTACTACCTACAATTAAAGAGAAAATGAAAGATAAAAAATTGTCAAAAAGTGTCCGCAACAGAAAATTTTCTCTCAAACTGCCATTTCTAAAATGTTAATAAAATCCAAGGTAAACGTAGCATGGCCTAGCCTTTTGTGGCACTGATTTCCATTGATGTCCATTACTAGCATGTTCAGTTTCAATGCTGCAGACCATATAATGGCCGAGATATTGAACATCAAAGATTTTCAGCAACTCTCAGAGATTTTTCTCGGTAATGGTCATTTCTTGAATTTCAATAAAGTCAAAAGTAAGCAGAGCATAGCAAATTCAACCTTGCCACTGACTTCTGTTCATGCCAACTACTTGTAAGTAAAGTTGCATTCATGTACCATCATTGCTTAAGGAGAAAATAAAAAAATAGTTTTGTCATAAAATCTTGGCGCTAGGCAATTTTCTCACAAACTGTCATTTCTAGAAATTAAATAAAACCAAAAGTTACCATACCATACCAAATCAGTTCTCACCACAGATTTTCATTGATCCACACTACTTATCTGTAATGGTTCCATGTTTGTACTACCTACAATTAAAGAGAAAATGAAAGATAAAAAATTGTCAAAAAGTGTCCGCAACAGAAAATTTTCTCTCAAACTGCCATTTCTAAAATGTTAATAAAATCCAAGGTAAACGTAGCATGGCCAAGCCCTTTGTGGCACGGATTTCCATTGATGTCCATTACAAGCATGTTCAGTTTCAATGCTGCAGACCATATAATGGCAGAGATATTGAACATCAAAGATTTTCAGCAACTTTCAGAGATTTTTCTCGGTAATGAGTCATTTCTAGAATTTCAATAAAGTCAAAAGTAAGCAGAGCATAGCAAATTCAACCTTGCCACTGACTTCTGTTCATGCCAACTACTTGTAAGTAAAGTTGCATTCAGTACTATAATTGCTTTAGGAGAAAATAAAAAATTAGTTTTGTCATAAAATCTTGGCGCTAGGAAATTTTCTCACAAACTGTCATTTCTAGAAATTTAATAAAACCAAAAGTTACCATACCATACCAAATCAGTTCTCACCACAGATTTTCATTGATCCACACTACTTATCTGTAATAGTTCCATGTTTGTACTACCTACAATTAAAGAGAAAATGAAAGATAAAAAATGGTCAAAAAGTGTCCGCGCAAGAAAATTTTCTCTCAAACTGCCATTTCTAAAATGTTAATAAAATCCAAGGTAAACGTATCATGACCAAGCCTTTTGTGGCACTGATTTCCATTGATGTCCATTACTAGCATGTTCAGTTTCAATGCTGCAGACCATATAATGGCCGAGATATTGAACATCAAATATTTTCAGCAACTCTCAGAGATTTTTCTCGGTAATGGTCATTTCTAGAATTTCAATAAAGTCAAAAGTAAGCAGAGCATAGCAAATTCAACCTTGCCACTGACTTCTGTTCATGCCAACTACTTGTAAGTAAAGTTGCATTCATGTACCATCATTGCTTAAGGAGAAAATAAAAAATTAGTTTTGTCATAAAATCTTGGCGCTAGGAAATTTTTCTCACAAACTGTCATTTCTAGAAATTTAATAAAACCAAAAGTTACCATACCATACCAAATCAGTTCTCACCACAGATTTTCATTGATCCACACTACTTATCTGTAATGGTTCCATGTTTGTACTACCTACAATTAAAGAGAAAATGAAAGATAAAAAATGGTCAAAAAGTGTCCGCGCAAGAAAATTTTCTCTCAAACTGCCATTTCTAAAATGTTAATAAAATCCAAGGTAAACGTAGCATGGCCAAGCCTTTTGTGGCACTGATTTCCATTGATGTCCATCACTAGCATGTTCAGATTCAATGCTGCAGACCATATAATGGCAGAGATATTGAACATCAAAGATTTTCAGCAACTCTCAGAGATTTTTCTCGGTAATGGTCATTTCTAGAATTTCAATAAAGTCAAAAGTAAGCAGAGCATAGCAAATTCAACCTTGCCACTGACTTCTGTTCATGCCAACTACTTGTAAGTAAAGTTGCATTCATGTACCATCATTGCTTAAGGAGAAAATAAAAAATTAGTTTTGTCATAAAATCTTGGCGCTAGGAAATTTTCTCACAAACTGTCATTTCTAGAAATTTAATAAAACCAAAAGTTACCATACCATACCAAATCAGTTCTCACCACAGATTTTCATTGATCCACACTACTTATCTGTAATGGTTCCATGTTTGTACTACCTACAATTAAAGAGAAAATGAAAGATAAATAATTGTCAAAAAGTGTCCGCGCAAGAAAATTTTCTCTCAAACTGCCATTTCTAAAATGTTAATAAAATCCAAGGTAAACGTAGCATGGCCTAGCCTTTTGTGGCACTGATTTCCATTGATGTCCATTACTAGCATGTTCAGTTTCAATGCTGCAGACCATATAATGGCCGAGATATTGAACATCAAAGATTTTCAGCAACTCTCAGAGATTTTTCTCGGTAATGGTCATTTCTTGAATTTCAATAAAGTCAAAAGTAAGCAGAGCATAGCAAATTCAACCTTGCCACTGACTTCTGTTCATGCCAACTACTTGTAAGTAAAGTTGCATTCATGTACCATCATTGCTTAAGGAGAAAATAAAAAAATAGTTTTGTCATAAAATCTTGGCGCTAGGCAATTTTCTCACAAACTGTCATTTCTAGAAATTAAATAAAACCAAAAGTTACCATACCATACCAAATCAGTTCTCACCACAGATTTTCATTGATCCACACTACTTATCTGTAATAGTTCCATGTTTGTACTACCTACAATTAAAGAGAAAATGAAAGATAAAAAATGGTCAAAAAGTGTCCGCGCAAGAAAATTTTCTCTCAAACTGCCATTTCTAAAATGTTAATAAAATCCAAGGTAAACGTAGCATGACCAAGCCTTTTGTGGCACTGATTTCCATTGATGTCCATTACTAGCATGTTCAGTTTCAATGCTGCAGACCATATAATGGCAGAGATATTGAACATCAAAGATTTTCAGCAACTCTCAGAGATTTTTCTCGGTAATGGTCATTTCTAGAATTTCAATAAAGTCAAAAGTAAGCAGAGCATAGCAAATTCAACCTTGCCACTGACTTCTGTTCATGCCAACTACTTGTAAGTAAAGTTGCATTCATGTACCATCATTGCTTAAGGAGAAAATAAAAAATTAGTTTTGTCATAAAATCTTGGCGCTAGGAAATTTTCTCACAAACTGTCATTTCTAGAAATTTAATAAAACCAAAAGTTACCATACCATACCAAATCAGTTCTCACCACAGATTTTCATTGATCCACACTACTTATCTGTAATGGTTCCATGTTTGTACTACCTACAATTAAAGAGAAAATGAAAGATAAATAATTGTCAAAAAGTGTCCGCGCAAGAAAATTTTCTCTCAAACTGCCATTTCTAAAATGTTAATAAAATCCAAGGTAAACGTAGCATGGCCAAGCCTTTTGTGGCACTGATTTCCATTGATGTCCATTACTAGCATGTTCAGTTTCAATGCTGCAGACCATATAATGGCCGAGATATTGAACATCAAATATTTTCAGCAACTCTCAGAGATTTTTCTCGGTAATGGTCATTTCTAGAATTTCAATAAAGTCAAAAGTAAGCAGAGCATAGCAAATTCAACCTTGCCACTGACTTCTGTTCATGCCAACTACTTGTAAGTAAAGTTGCATTCATGTACTATAATTGCTTTAGGAGAAAATAAAAAAATAGTTTTGTCATAAAATCTTGGCGCTAGGAAATTTTCTCACAAACTGTCATTTCTAGAAATTTAATATAACCAAAAGTTACCATACCATACCAAATCAGTTCTCACCACAGATTTTCATTGATCCACACTACTTATCTGTAATGGTTCCATGTTTGTACTACCTACAATTAAAGAGAAAATGAAAGATAAATAATTGTCAAAAAGTGTCCGCGCAAGAAAATTTTCTCTCAAACTGCCATTTCTAAAATGTTAATAAAATCCAAGGTAAACGTAGCATGGCCTAGCCTTTTGTGGCACTGATTTCCATTGATGTCCATTACTAGCATGTTCAGTTTCAATGCTGCAGACCATATAATGGCCGAGATATTGAACATCAAAGATTTTCAGCAACTCTCAGAGATTTTTCTCGGTAATGGTCATTTCTAGAATTTCAATAAAGTCAAAAGTAAGCAGAGCATAGCAAATTCAACCTTGCCACTGACTTCTGTTCATGCCAACTACTTGTAAGTAAAGTTGCATTCATGTACCATCATTGCTTAAGAAGAAAATAAAAAAATAGTTTTGTCATAAAATCTTGGCGCTAGGCAATTTTCTCACAAACTGTCATTTCTAGAAATTAAATAAAACCAAAAGTTACCATACCATACCAAATCAGTTCTCACCACAGATTTTCATTGATCCACACTACTTATCTGTTATAGTTCCATGTTTGTACTACCTACAATTAAAGAGAAAATGAAAGATAAAAAATGGTCAAAAAGTGTCCGCGCAAGAAAATTTTCTCTCAAACTGCCATTCCTAAAATGTTAATAAAATCCAAGGTAAACGTAGCATGACCAAGCCTTTTGTGGCACTGATTTCCATTGATGTCCATCACTAGCATGTTAAGTTTCAATGCTGCAGACCATATAATGGCAGAGATATTGAACATCAAAGATTTTCAGCAACTCTCAGAGATTTTTCTCGGTAATGGTCATTTCTAGAATTTCAATAAAGTCAAAAGTAAGCAGAGCATAGCAAATTCAACCTTGCCACTGACTTCTGTTCATGCCAACTACTTGTAAGTAAAGTTGCATTCATGTACTATAATTGCTTTAGGAGAAAATAAAAAAATAGTTTTGTCATAAAATCTTGGCGCTAGGAAATTTTCTCACAAACTGTCATTTCTAGAAATTTAATATAACCAAAAGTTACCATACCATACCAAATCAGTTCTCACCACAGATTTTCATTGATCCACACTACTTATCTGTAATGGTTCCATGTTTGTACTACCTACAATTAAAGAGAAAATGAAAGATAAATAATTGTCAAAAAGTGTCCGCGCAAGAAAATTTTCTCTCAAACTGCCATTTCTAAAATGTTAATAAAATCCAAGGTAAACGTAGCATGGCCTAGCCTTTTGTGGCACTGATTTCCATTGATGTCCATTACTAGCATGTTCAGTTTCAATGCTGCAGACCATATAATGGCCGAGATATTGAACATCAAAGATTTTCAGCAACTCTCAGAGATTTTTCTCGGTAATGGTCATTTCTTGAATTTCAATAAAGTCAAAAGTAAGCAGAGCATAGCAAATTCAACCTTGCCACTAACTTCTGTTCATGCCAACTACTAGTAAGTAAAGTTGCATTCATGTACTATAATTGCTTTAGGAGAAAATAAAAAAATAGTTTTGTCATAAAATCTTGGCGCTAGGCAATTTTCTCACAAACTGTCATTTCTAGAAATTAAATAAAACCAAAAGTTACCATACCATACCAAATCAGTTCTCACCACAGATTTTCATTGATCCACACTACTTATCTGTAATAGTTCCATGTTTGTACTACCTACAATTAAAGAGAAAATGAAAGATAAAAAATGGTCAAAAAGTGTCCGCGCAAGAAAATTTTCTCTCAAACTGCCATTTCTAAAATGTTAATAAAATCCAAGGTAAACGTAGCATGACCAAGCCTTTTGTGGCACTGATTTCCATTGATGTCCATTACTAGCATTTTCAGTTTCAATGCTGCAGACCATATAATGGCAGAGATATTGAACATCAAAGATTTTCAGCAACTCTCAGAGATTTTTCTCGGTAATGGTCATTTCTAGAATTTCAATAAAGTCAAAAGTAAGCAGAGCATAGCAAATTCAACCTTGCCACTGACTTCTGTTCATGCCAACTACTTGTAAGTAAAGTTGCATTTATGTACCATCATTGCTTAAGAAGAAAATAAAAAAATAGTTTTGTCATAAAATCTTGGCGCTAGGCAATTTTCTCACAAACTGTCATTTCTAGAAATTAAATAAAACCAAAAGTTACCATACCATACCAAATCAGTTCTCACCACAGATTTTCATTGATCCACACTACTTATCTGTTATAGTTCCATGTTTGTACTACCTACAATTAAAGAGAAAATGAAAGATAAAAAATGGTCAAAAAGTGTCCGCGCAAGAAAATTTTCTCTCAAACTGCCATTCCTAAAATGTTAATAAAATCCAAGGTAAACGTAGCATGACCAAGCCTTTTGTGGCACTGATTTCCATTGATGTCCATCACTAGCATGTTCAGTTTCAATGCTGCAGACCATATAATGGCAGAGATATTGAACATCAAAGATTTTCAGCAACTCTCAGAGATTTTTCTCGGTAATGGTCATTTCTAGAATTTCAATAAAGTCAAAAGTAAGCAGAGCATAGCAAATTCAACCTTGCCACTGACTTCTGTTCATGCCAACTACTTGTAAGTAAAGTTGCATTCATGTACTATAATTGCTTTAGGAGAAAATAAAAAAATAGTTTTGTCATAAAATCTTGGCGCTAGGAAATTTTCTCACAAACTGTCATTTCTAGAAATTTAATATAACCAAAAGTTACCATACCATACCAAATCAGTTCTCACCACAGATTTTCATTGATCCACACTACTTATCTGTAATGGTTCCATGTTTGTACTACCTACAATTAAAGAGAAAATGAAAGATAAATAATTGTCAAAAAGTGTCCGCGCAAGAAAATTTTCTCTCAAACTGCCATTTCTAAAATGTTAATAAAATCCAAGGTAAACGTAGCATGGCCTAGCCTTTTGTGGCACTGATTTCCATTGATGTCCATTACTAGCATGTTCAGTTTCAATGCTGCAGACCATATAATGGCCGAGATATTGAACATCAAAGATTTTCAGCAACTCTCAGAGATTTTTCTCGGTAATGGTCATTTCTTGAATTTCAATAAAGTCAAAAGTAAGCAGAGCATAGCAAATTCAACCTTGCCACTAACTTCTGTTCATGCCAACTACTAGTAAGTAAAGTTGCATTCATGTACTATAATTGCTTTAGGAGAAAATAAAAAAATAGTTTTGTCATAAAATCTTGGCGCTAGGCAATTTTCTCACAAACTGTCATTTCTAGAAATTAAATAAAACCAAAAGTTACCATACCATACCAAATCAGTTCTCACCACAGATTTTCATTGATCCACACTACTTATCTGTAATAGTTCCATGTTTGTACTACCTACAATTAAAGAGAAAATGAAAGATAAAAAATGGTCAAAAAGTGTCCGCGCAAGAAAATTTTCTCTCAAACTGCCATTTCTAAAATGTTAATAAAATCCAAGGTAAACGTAGCATGACCAAGCCTTTTGTGGCACTGATTTCCATTGATGTCCATTACTAGCATTTTCAGTTTCAATGCTGCAGACCATATAATGGCAGAGATATTGAACATCAAAGATTTTCAGCAACTCTCAGAGATTTTTCTCGGTAATGGTCATTTCTAGAATTTCAATAAATGCAAAAGTAAGCAGAGCATAGCAAATTCAACCTTGCCACTGACTTCTGTTCATGCCAACTACTTGTAAGTAAAGTTGCTTTCATGTACCATCATTGCTTTAGGAGAAAATATAAAAATAGTTTTGTCATAAAATCTTGGCGCTAGGCAATTTTCTCACAAACTGTCATTTCTAGAAATTAAATAAAACCAAAAGTTACCATACCATACCAAATCAGTTCTCACCACAGATTTTCATTGATCCACACTACTTATCTGTAAAGGTTCCATGTTTGTACTACCTACAATTAAAGAGAAAATGAAAGATAAAAAATTGTCAAAAAGTGTCCGCGCAAGAAAATTTTCTCTCAAACTGCCATTTCTAAAATGTTAATAAAATCCAAGGTAAACGTAGCATGGCCTAGCCTTTTGTGGCACTGATTTCCATTGATGTCCATTACTAGCATGTTCAGTTTCAATGCTGCAGACCATATAGTGGCCGAGATATTGAACATCAAAGATTTTCAGCAACTCTCAGAGATTTTTCTCGGTAATGGTCATTTCTAGAATTTCAATAAAGTCAAAAGTAAGCAGAGCATAGCAAATTCAACCTTGCCACTGACTTCTGTTCATGCCAACTACTTGTAAGTAAAGTTGCATTCATGTACCATCATTGCTTAAGGAGAAAATAAAAAATTAGTTTTGTCATAAAATCTTGGCGCTAGGAAATTTTCTCACAAACTGTCATTTCTAGAAATTTAATAAAACCAAAAGTTACCATACCATACCATACCAAATCAGTTCTCACCACAGATTTTCATTGATCCACACTACTTATCTGTAATGGTTCCATGTTTGTACTACCTACAATTAAAGAGAAAATGAAAGATAAAAAATTGTCAAAAAGTGTCCGCAACAGAAAATTTTCTCTCAAACTGCCATTTCTAAAATGTTAATAAAATCCAAGGTAAACGTAGCATGGCCAAGCCTTTTGTGGCACTGATTTCCATTGATGTCCATTACTAGCATGTTCAGTTTCAATGCTGCAGACCATATAATGGCCGAGATATTGAACATCAAAGATTTTCAGCAACTCTCAGAGATTTTTCTCGGTAATGGTCATTTCTAGAATTTCAATAAAGTCAAAAGTAAGCAGAGCATAGCAAATTCAACCTTGCCACTGACTTCTGTTCATGCCAACTACTTGTAAGTAAAGTTGCATTCATGTACCATCATTGCTTAAGAAGAAAATAAAAAAATAGTTTTGTCATAAAATCTTGGCGCTAGGCAATTTTCTCACAAACTGTCATTTCTAGAAATTAAATAAAACCAAAAGTTACCATACCATACCAAATCAGTTCTCACCACAGATTTTCATTGATCCACACTACTTATCTGTTATAGTTCCATGTTTGTACTACCTACAATTAAAGAGAAAATGAAAGATAAATAATTGTCAAAAAGTGTCCGCGCAAGAAAATTTTCTCTCAAACTGCCATTTCTAAAATGTTAATAAAATCCAAGGTAAACGTAGCATGGCCTAGCCTTTTGTGGCACTGATTTCCATTGATGTCCATTACTAGCATGTTCAGTTTCAATGCTGCAGACCATATAATGGCCGAGATATTGAACATCAAAGATTTTCAGCAACTCTCAGAGATTTTTCTCGGTAATGGTCATTTCTTGAATTTCAATAAAGTCAAAAGTAAGCAGAGCATAGCAAATTCAACCTTGCCACTAACTTCTGTTCATGCCAACTACTAGTAAGTAAAGTTGCATTCATGTACTATAATTGCTTTAGGAGAAAATAAAAAAATAGTTTTGTCATAAAATCTTGGCGCTAGGCAATTTTCTCACAAACTGTCATTTCTAGAAATTAAATAAAACCAAAAGTTACCATACCATACCAAATCAGTTCTCACCACAGATTTTCATTGATCCACACTACTTATCTGTAATAGTTCCATGTTTGTACTACCTACAATTAAAGAGAAAATGAAAGATAAAAAATGGTCAAAAAGTGTCCGCGCAAGAAAATTTTCTCTCAAACTGCCATTTCTAAAATGTTAATAAAATCCAAGGTAAACGTAGCATGACCAAGCCTTTTGTGGCACTGATTTCCATTGATGTCCATTACTAGCATTTTCAGTTTCAATGCTGCAGACCATATAATGGCAGAGATATTGAACATCAAAGATTTTCAGCAACTCTCAGAGATTTTTCTCGGTAATGGTCATTTCTAGAATTTCAATAAATGCAAAAGTAAGCAGAGCATAGCAAATTCAACCTTGCCACTGACTTCTGTTCATGCCAACTACTTGTAAGTAAAGTTGCATTCATGTACCATCATTGCTTTAGGAGAAAATATAAAAATAGTTTTGTCATAAAATCTTGGCGCTAGGCAATTTTCTCACAAACTGTCATTTCTAGAAATTAAATAAAACCAAAAGTTACCATACCATACCAAATCAGTTCTCACCACAGATTTTCATTGATCCACACTACTTATCTGTAAAGGTTCCATGTTTGTACTACCTACAATTAAAGAGAAAATGAAAGATAAAAAATTGTCAAAAAGTGTCCGCGCAAGAAAATTTTCTCTCAAACTGCCATTTCTAAAATGTTAATAAAATCCAAGGTAAACGTAGCATGGCCTAGCCTTTTGTGGCACTGATTTCCATTGATGTCCATTACTAGCATGTTCAGTTTCAATGCTGCAGACCATATAATGGCCGAGATATTGAACATCAAAGATTTTCAGCAACTCTCAGAGATTTTTCTCGGTAATGGTCATTTCTAGAATTTCAATAAAGTCAAAAGTAAGCAGAGCATAGCAAATTCAACCTTGCCACTGACTTCTGTTCATGCCAACTACTTGTAAGTAAAGTTGCATTCATGTACCATCATTGCTTAAGGAGAAAATAAAAAATTAGTTTTGTCATAAAATCTTGGCGCTAGGAAATTTTCTCACAAACTGTCATTTCTAGAAATTTAATAAAACCAAAAGTTACCATACCATACCATACCAAATCAGTTCTCACCACAGATTTTCATTGATCCACACTACTTATCTGTAATGGTTCCATGTTTGTACTACCTACAATTAAAGAGAAAATGAAAGATAAAAAATTGTCAAAAAGTGTCCGCAACAGAAAATTTTCTCTCAAACTGCCATTTCTAAAATGTTAATAAAATCCAAGGTAAACGTAGCATGGCCAAGCCTTTTGTGGCACTGATTTCCATTGATGTCCATTACTAGCATGTTCAGTTTCAATGCTGCAGACCATATAATGGCCGAGATATTGAACATCAAAGATTTTCAGCAACTCTCAGAGATTTTTCTCGGTAATGGTCATTTCTAGAATTTCAATAAAGTCAAAAGTAAGCAGAGCATAGCAAATTCAACCTTGCCACTGACTTCTGTTCATGCCAACTACTTGTAAGTAAAGTTGCATTCATGTACTATAATTGCTTTAGGAGAAAATAAAAAAATAGTTTTGTCATAAAATCTTGGCGCTAGGCAATTTCCTCACAAACTGTCATTTCTAGAAATTAAATAAAACCAAAAGTTACCATACCATACCAAATCAGTTCTCACCACAGATTTTCATTGATCCACACTACTTATCTGTTATAGTTCCATGTTTGTACTACCTACAATTAAAGAGAAAATGAAAGATAAAAAATGGTCAAAAAGTGTCCGCGCAAGAAAATTTTCTCTCAAACTGCCATTTCTAAAATGTTAATAAAATCCAAGGTAAACGTAGCATGACCAAGCCTTTTGTGGCACTGATTTCCATTGATGTCCATCACTAGCATGTTCAGTTTCAATGCTGCAGACCATATAATGGCAGAGATATTGAACATCAAAGATTTTCAGCAACTCTCAGAGATTTTTCTCGGTAATGGTCATTTCTAGAATTTCAATAAAGTCAAAAGTAAGCAGAGCATAGCAAATTCAACCTTGCCACTGACTTCTGTTCATGCCAACTACTTGTAAGTAAAGTTGCATTCATGTACCATCATTGCTTAAGGAGAAAATAAAAAAATAGTTTTGTCATAAAATCTTGGCGCTAGGCAATTTTCTCTCAAACTGTCATTTCTAGAAATTAAATAAAACCAAAAGTTACCATACCATACCAAATCAGTTCTCACCACAGATTTTCATTGATCCACACTACTTATCTGTAATGGTTCCATGTTTGTACTACCTACAATTAAAGAGAAAATGAAAGATAAAAAATTGTCAAAAAGTGTCCGCAATAGAAAATTTTCTCTCAAACTGCCATTTCTAAAATGTTAATAAAATCCAAGGTAAACGTAGCATGGCCAAGCCTTTTGTGGCACTGATTTCCATTGATGTCCATTACAAGCATGTTCAGTTTCAATGCTGCAGACCATATAATGGCAGAGATATTGAACATCAAAGATTTTCAGCAACTCTCAGAGATTTTTCTCGGTAATGAGTCATTTCTAGAATTTCAATAAAGTCAAAAGTAAGCAGAGCATAGCAAATTCAACCTTGCCACTGACTTCTGTTCATGCCAACTACTTGTAAGTAAAGTTGCATTCATGTACTATAATTGCTTTAGGAGAAAATAAAAAAATAGTTTTGTCATAAAATCTTGGCGCTAGGAAATTTTCTCACAAACTGTCATTTCTAGAAATTTAATAAAACCAAAAGTTACCATACCATACCAAATCAGTTCTCACCACAGATTTTCATTGATCCACACTACTTATCTGTAATGGTTCCATGTTTGTACTACCTACAATTAAAGAGAAAATGAAAGATAAATAATTGTCAAAAAGTGTCCGCGCAAGAAAATTTTCTCTCAAACTGCCATTTCTAAAATGTTAATAAAATCCAAGGTAAACGTAGCATGGCCTAGCCTTTTGTGGCACTGATTTCCATTGATGTCCATTACTAGCATGTTCAGTTTCAATGCTGCAGACCATATAATGGCCGAGATATTGAACATCAAAGATTTTCAGCAACTCTCAGAGATTTTTCTCGGTAATGGTCATTTCTTGAATTTCAATAAAGTCAAAAGTAAGCAGAGCATAGCAAATTCAACCTTGCCACTGACTTCTGTTCATGCCAACTACTTGTAAGTAAAGTTGCATTCATGTACCATCATTGCTTAAGGAGAAAATAAAAAAATAGTTTTGTCATAAAATCTTGGCGCTAGGCAATTTTCTCACAAACTGTCATTTCTAGAAATTAAATAAAACCAAAAGTTACCATACCATACCAAATCAGTTCTCACCACAGATTTTCATTGATCCACACTACTTATCTGTAATAGTTCCATGTTTGTACTACCTACAATTAAAGAGAAAATGAAAGATAAAAAATGGTCAAAAAGTGTCCGCGCAAGAAAATTTTCTCTCAAACTGCCATTTCTAAAATGTTAATAAAATCCAAGGTAAACGTAGCATGACCAAGCCTTTTGTGGCACTGATTTCCATTGATGTCCATTACTAGCATGTTCAGTTTCAATGCTGCAGACCATATAATGGCAGAGATATTGAACATCAAAGATTTTCAGCAACTCTCAGAGTTTTTTCTCGGTAATGGTCATTTCTAGAATTTCAATAAAGTCAAAAGTAAGCAGAGCATAGCAAATTCAACCTTGCCACTGACTTCTGTTCATGCCAACTACTTGTAAGTAAAGTTGCATTCATGTACCATCATTGCTTAAGGAGAAAATAAAAAATTAGTTTTGTCATAAAATCTTGGCGCTAGGAAATTTTCTCACAAACTGTCATTTCTAGAAATTTAATAAAACCAAAAGTTACCATACCATACCATACCAAATCAGTTCTCACCACAGATTTTCATTGATCCACACTACTTATCTGTAATGGTTCCATGTTTGTACTACCTACAATTAAAGAGAAAATGAAAGATAAAAAATTGTCAAAAAGTGTCCGCAACAGAAAATTTTCTCTCAAACTGCCATTTCTAAAATGTTAATAAAATCCAAGGTAAACGTAGCATGGCCTAGCCTTTTGTGGCACTGATTTCCATTGATGTCCATTACTAGCATGTTCAGTTTCAATGCTGCAGACCATATAATGGCCGAGATATTGAACATCAAAGATTTTCAGCAACTCTCAGAGATTTTTCTCGGTAATGGTCATTTCTTGAATTTCAATAAAGTCAAAAGTAAGCAGAGCATAGCAAATTCAACCTTGCCACTGACTTCTGTTCATGCCAACTACTTGTAAGTAAAGTTGCATTCATGTACCATCATTGCTTAAGGAGAAAATAAAAAAATAGTTTTGTCATAAAATCTTGGCGCTAGGCAATTTTCTCACAAACTGTCATTTCTAGAAATTAAATAAAACCAAAAGTTACCATACCATACCAAATCAGTTCTCACCACAGATTTTCATTGATCCACACTACTTATCTGTAATGGTTCCATGTTTGTACTACCTACAATTAAAGAGAAAATGAAAGATAAAAAATTGTCAAAAAGTGTCCGCAACAGAAAATTTTCTCTCAAACTGCCATTTCTAAAATGTTAATAAAATCCAAGGTAAACGTAGCATGGCCAAGCCTTTTGTGGCACGGATTTCCATTGATGTCCATTACAAGCATGTTCAGTTTCAATGCTGCAGACCATATAATGGCAGAGATATTGAACATCAAAGATTTTCAGCAACTCTCAGAGATTTTTCTCGGTAATGAGTCATTTCTAGAATTTCAATAAAGTCAAAAGTAAGCAGAGCATAGCAAATTCAACCTTGCCACTGACTTCTGTTCATGCCAACTACTTGTAAGTAAAGTTGCATTCAGTACTATAATTGCTTTAGGAGAAAATAAAAAAATAGTTTTGTCATAAAATCTTGGCGCTAGGAAATTTTCTCACAAACTGTCATTTCTAGAAATTTAATAAAACCAAAAGTTACCATACCATACCAAATCAGTCCTCACCACAGATTTTCATTGATCCACACTACTTATCTGTAATGGTTCCATGTTTGTACTACCTACAATTAAAGAGAAAATGAAAGATAAATAATTGTCAAAAAGTGTCCGCGCAAGAAAATTTTCTCTCAAACTGCCATTTCTAAAATGTTAATAAAATCCAAGGTAAACGTAGCATGGCCTAGCCTTTTGTGGCACTGATTTCCATTGATGTCCATTACTAGCATGTTCAGTTTCAATGCTGCAGACCATATAATGGCCGAGATATTGAACATCAAAGATTTTCAGCAACTCTCAGAGATTTTTCTCGGTAATGGTCATTTCTTGAATTTCAATAAAGTCAAAAGTAAGCATTGCATAGCAAATTCAACCTTGCCACTGACTTCTGTTCATGCCAACTACTTGTAAGTAAAGTTGCATTCATGTACCATCATTGCTTAAGGAGAAAATAAAAAAAAAGTTTTGTCATAAAATCTTGGCGCTAGGCAATTTTCTCACAAACTGTCATTTCTAGAAATTTAATAAAACCAAAAGTTACCATACCATACCAAATCAGTTCTCACCACAGATTTTCATTGATCCACACTACTTATCTGTAATGGTTCCATGTTTGTACTACCTACAATTAAAGAGAAAATGAAAGATAAAAAATTGTCAAAAAGTGTCCGCAACAGAAAATTTTCTCTCAAACTGCCATTTCTAAAATGTTAATAAAATCCAAGGTAAACGTAGCATGGCCAAGCCTTTTGTGGCACTGATTTCCATTGATGTCCATTACTAGCATGTTCAGTTTCAATGCTGCAGACCATATAATGGCCGAGATATTGAACATCAAAGATTTTCAGCAACTCTCAGAGATTTTTCTCGGTAATGGTCATTTCTAGAATTTCAATAAAGTCAAAAGTAAGCAGAGCATAGCAAATTCAACCTTGCCACTGACTTCTGTTCATGCCAACTACTTGTAAGTAAAGTTGCATTCATGTACTATAATTGCTTTAGGAGAAAATAAAAAAATAGTTTTGTCATAAAATCTTGGCGCTAGGCAATTTCCTCACAAACTGTCATTTCTAGAAATTAAATAAAACCAAAAGTTACCATACCATACCAAATCAGTTCTCACCACAGATTTTCATTGATCCACACTACTTATCTGTAATAGTTCCATGTTTGTACTACCTACAATTAAAGAGAAAATGAAAGATAAAAAATGGTCAAAAAGTGTCCGCGCAAGAAAATTTTCTCTCAAACTGCCATTTCTAAAATGTTAATAAAATCCAAGGTAAACGTAGCATGACCAAGCCTTTTGTGGCACTGATTTCCATTGATGTCCATCACTAGCATGTTCAGTTTCAATGCTGCAGACCATATAATGGCAGAGATATTGAACATCAAAGATTTTCAGCAACTCTCAGAGATTTTTCTCGGTAATGGTCATTTCTAGAATTTCAATAAAGTCAAAAGTAAGCAGAGCATAGCAAATTCAACCTTGCCACTGACTTCTGTTCATGCCAACTACTTGTAAGTAAAGTTGCATTCATGTACCATCATTGCTTAAGGAGAAAATAAAAAAAAAGTTTTGTCATAAAATCTTGGCGCTAGGCAATTTTCTCACAAACTGTCATTTCTAGAAATTAAATAAAACCAAAAGTTACTATACCATACCAAATCAGTTCTCACCACAGATTTTCATTGATCCACACTACTTATCTGTAATGGTTCCATGTTTGTACTACCTACAATTAAAGAGAAAATGAAAGATAAAAAATTGTCAAAAAGTGTCCGCAACAGAAAATTTTCTCTCAAACTGCCATTTCTAAAATGTTAATAAAATCCAAGGTAAACGTAGCATGGCCAAGCCTTTTGTGGCACTGATTTCCATTGATGTCCATTACTAGCATGTTCAGTTTCAATGCTGCAGACCATATAATGGCCGAGATATTGAACATCAAAGATTTTCAGCAACTCTCAGAGATTTTTCTCGGTAATGGTCATTTCTAGAATTTCAATAAAGTCAAAAGTAAGCAGAGCATAGCAAATTCAACCTTGCCACTGACTTCTGTTCATGCCAACTACTTGTAAGTAAAGTTGCATTCATGTACTATAATTGCTTTAGGAGAAAATAAAAAAATAGTTTTGTCATAAAATCTTGGCGCTAGGCAATTTCCTCACAAACTGTCATTTCTAGAAATTAAATAAAACCAAAAGTTACCATACCATACCAAATCAGTTCTCACCACAGATTTTCATTGATCCACACTACTTATCTGTAATAGTTCCATGTTTGTACTACCTACAATTAAAGAGAAAATGAAAGATAAAAAATGGTCAAAAAGTGTCCGCGCAAGAAAATTTTCTCTCAAACTGCCATTTCTAAAATGTTAATAAAATCCAAGGTAAACGTAGCATGACCAAGCCTTTTGTGGCACTGATTTCCATTGATGTCCATCACTAGCATGTTCAGTTTCAATGCTGCAGACCATATAATGGCAGAGATATTGAACATCAAAGATTTTCAGCAACTCTCAGAGATTTTTCTCGGTAATGGTCATTTCTAGAATTTCAATAAAGTCAAAAGTAAGCAGAGCATAGCAAATTCAACCTTGCCACTGACTTCTATTCATGCCAACTACTTGTAAGTAAAGTTGCATTCATGTACCATCATTGCTTAAGGAGAAAATAAAAAAATAGTTTTGTCATAAAATCTTGGCGCTAGGCAATTTTCTCACAAACTGTCATTTCTAGAAATTAAATAAAACCAAAAGTTACCATACCATACCAAATCAGTTCTCACCACAGATTTTCATTGATCCACACTACTTATCTGTAATGGTTCCATGTTTGTACTACCTACAATTAAAGAGAAAATGAAAGATAAAAAATTGTCAAAAAGTGTCCGCAATAGAAAATTTTCTCTCAAACTGCCATTTCTAAAATGTTAATAAAATCCAAGGTAAACGTAGCATGGCCAAGCCTTTTGTGGAACTGATTTCCATTGATGTCCATTACAAGCATGTTCAGTTTCAATGCTGCAGACCATATAATGGCAGAGATATTGAACATCAAAGATTTTCAGCAACTCTCAGAGATTTTTCTCGGTAATGAGTCATTTCTAGAATTTCAATAAAGTCAAAAGTAAGCAGAGCATAGCAAATTCAACCTTGCCACTGACTTCTGTTCATGCCAACTACTTGTAAGTAAAGTTGCATTCATGTACTATAATTGCTTTAGGAGAAAATAAAAAAATAGTTTTGTCATAAAATCTTGGCGCTAGGAAATTTTCTCACAAACTGTCATTTCTAGAAATTTAATAAAACCAAAAGTTACCATACCATACCAAATCAGTTCTCACCACAGATTTTCATTGATCCACACTACTTATCTGTAATGGTTCCATGTTTGTACTACCTACAATTAAAGAGAAAATGAAAGATAAAAAATGGTCAAAAAGTGTCCGCGCAAGAAAATTTTCTCTCAAACTGCCATTTCTAAAATGTTAATAAAATCCAAGGTAAACGTAGCATGGCCTAGCCTTTTGTGGCACTGATTTCCATTGATGTCCATTACTAGCATGTTCAGTTTCAATGCTGCAGACCATATAATGGCCGAGATATTGAACATCAAAGATTTTCAGCAACTCTCAGAGATTTTTCTCGGTAATGGTCATTTCTTGAATTTCAATAAAGTCAAAAGTAAGCAGAGCATAGCAAATTCAACCTTGCCACTGACTTCTGTTCATGCCAACTACTTGTAAGTAAAGTTGCATTCATGTACCATCATTGCTTAAGGAGAAAATAAAAAAATAGTTTTGTCATAAAATCTTGGCGCTAGGCAATTTTCTCACAAACTGTCATTTCTAGAAATTAAATAAAACCAAAAGTTACCATACCATACCAAATCAGTTCTCACCACAGATTTTCATTGATCCACACTACTTATCTGTAATAGTTCCATGTTTGTACTACCTACAATTAAAGAGAAAATGAAAGATAAAAAATGGTCAAAAAGTGTCCGCGCAAGAAAATTTTCTCTCAAACTGCCATTTCTAAAATGTTAATAAAATCCAAGGTAAACGTAGCATGACCAAGCCTTTTGTGCCACTGATTTCCATTGATGTCCATTACTAGCATGTTCAGTTTCAATGCTGCAGACCATATAATGGCAGAGATATTGAACATCAAAGATTTTCAGCAACTCTCAGAGTTTTTTCTCGGTAATGGTCATTTCTAGAATTTCAATAAAGTCAAAAGTAAGCAGAGCATAGCAAATTCAACCTTGCCACTGACTTCTGTTCATGCCAACTACTTGTAAGTAAAGTTGCATTCATGTACCATCATTGCTTAAGGAGAAAATAAAAAATTAGTTTTGTCATAAAATCTTGGCGCTAGGAAATTTTCTCACAAACTGTCATTTCTAGAAATTTAATAAAACCAAAAGTTACCATACCATACCATACCAAATCAGTTCTCACCACAGATTTTCATTGATCCACACTACTTATCTGTAATGGTTCCATGTTTGTACTACCTACAATTAAAGAGAAAATGAAAGATAAAAAATTGTCAAAAAGTGTCCGCAACAGAAAATTTTCTCTCAAACTGCCATTTCTAAAATGTTAATAAAATCCAAGGTAAACGTAGCATGGCCTAGCCTTTTGTGGCACTGATTTCCATTGATGTCCATTACTAGCATGTTCAGTTTCAATGCTGCAGACCATATAATGGCCGAGATATTGAACATCAAAGATTTTCAGCAACTCTCAGAGATTTTTCTCGGTAATGGTCATTTCTTGAATTTCAATAAAGTCAAAAGTAAGCAGAGCATAGCAAATTCAACCTTGCCACTGACTTCTGTTCATGCCAACTACTTGTAAGTAAAGTTGCATTCATGTACCATCATTGCTTAAGGAGAAAATAAAAAAATAGTTTTGTCATAAAATCTTGGCGCTAGGCAATTTTCTCACAAACTGTCATTTCTAGAAATTAAATAAAACCAAAAGTTACCATACCATACCAAATCAGTTCTCACCACAGATTTTCATTGATCCACACTACTTATCTGTAATGGTTCCATGTTTGTACTACCTACAATTAAAGAGAAAATGAAAGATAAAAAATTGTCAAAAAGTGTCCGCAACAGAAAATTTTCTCTCAAACTGCCATTTCTAAAATGTTAATAAAATCCAAGGTAAACGTAGCATGGCCAAGCCTTTTGTGGCACGGATTTCCATTGATGTCCATTACAAGCATGTTCAGTTTCAATGCTGCAGACCATATAATGGCAGAGATATTGAACATCAAAGATTTTCAGCAACTCTCAGAGATTTTTCTCGGTAATGAGTCATTTCTAGAATTTCAATAAAGTCAAAAGTAAGCAGAGCATAGCAAATTCAACCTTGCCACTGACTTCTGTTCATGCCAACTACTTGTAAGTAAAGTTGCATTCAGTACTATAATTGCTTTAGGAGAAAATAAAAAATTAGTTTTGTCATAAAATCTTGGCGCTAGGAAATTTTCTCACAAACTGTCATTTCTAGAAATTTAATAAAACCAAAAGTTACCATACCATACCAAATCAGTTCTCACCACAGATTTTCATTGATCCACACTACTTATCTGTAATAGTTCCATGTTTGTACTACCTACAATTAAAGAGAAAATGAAAGATAAAAAATGGTCAAAAAGTGTCCGCGCAAGAAAATTTTCTCTCAAACTGCCATTTCTAAAATGTTAATAAAATCCAAGGTAAACGTATCATGACCAAGCCTTTTGTGGCACTGATTTCCATTGATGTCCATTACTAGCATGTTCAGTTTCAATGCTGCAGACCATATAATGGCCGAGATATTGAACATCAAATATTTTCAGCAACTCTCAGAGATTTTTCTCGGTAATGGTCATTTCTAGAATTTCAATAAAGTCAAAAGTAAGCAGAGCATAGCAAATTCAACCTTGCCACTGACTTCTGTTCATGCCAACTACTTGTAAGTAAAGTTGCATTCATGTACCATCATTGCTTAAGGAGAAAATAAAAAATTAGTTTTGTCATAAAATCTTGGCGCTAGGAAATTTTTCTCACAAACTGTCATTTCTAGAAATTTAATAAAACCAAAAGTTACCATACCATACCAAATCAGTTCTCACCACAGATTTTCATTGATCCACACTACTTATCTGTAATGGTTCCATGTTTGTACTACCTACAATTAAAGAGAAAATGAAAGATAAAAAATGGTCAAAAAGTGTCCGCGCAAGAAAATTTTCTCTCAAACTGCCATTTCTAAAATGTTAATAAAATCCAAGGTAAACGTAGCATGGCCAAGCCTTTTGTGGCACTGATTTCCATTGATGTCCATCACTAGCATGTTCAGTTTCAATGCTGCAGACCATATAATGGCAGAGATATTGAACATCAAAGATTTTCAGCAACTCTCAGAGATTTTTCTCGGTAATGAGTCATTTCTAGAATTTCAATAAAGTCAAAAGTAAGCAGAGCATAGCAAATTCAACCTTGCCACTGACTTCTGTTCATGCCAACTACTTGTAAGTAAAGTTGCATTCATGTACTATAATTGCTTTAGGAGAAAATAAAAAAATAGTTTTGTCATAAAATCTTGGCGCTAGGAAATTTTCTCACAAACTGTCATTTCTAGAAATTTAATAAAACCAAAAGTTACCATACCATACCAAATCAGTTCTCACCACAGATTTTCATTGATCCACACTACTTATCTGTAATGGTTCCATGTTTGTACTACCTACAATTAAAGAGAAAATGAAAGATAAAAAATGGTCAAAAAGTGTCCGCGCAAGAAAATTTTCTCTCAAACTGCCATTTCTAAAATGTTAATAAAATCCAAGGTAAACGTAGCATGGCCTAGCCTTTTGTGGCACTGATTTCCATTGATGTCCATTACTAGCATGTTCAGTTTCAATGCTGCAGACCATATAATGGCCGAGATATTGAACATCAAAGATTTTCAGCAACTCTCAGAGATTTTTCTCGGTAATGGTCATTTCTTGAATTTCAATAAAGTCAAAAGTAAGCAGAGCATAGCAAATTCAACCTTGCCACTGACTTCTGTTCATGCCAACTACTTGTAAGTAAAGTTGCATTCATGTACCATCATTGCTTAAGGAGAAAATAAAAAAATAGTTTTGTCATAAAATCTTGGCGCTAGGCAATTTTCTCACAAACTGTCATTTCTAGAAATTAAATAAAACCAAAAGTTACCATACCATACCAAATCAGTTCTCACCACAGATTTTCATTGATCCACACTACTTATCTGTAATAGTTCCATGTTTGTACTACCTACAATTAAAGAGAAAATGAAAGATAAAAAATGGTCAAAAAGTGTCCGCGCAAGAAAATTTTCTCTCAAACTGCCATTTCTAAAATGTTAATAAAATCCAAGGTAAACGTAGCATGACCAAGCCTTTTGTGCCACTGATTTCCATTGATGTCCATTACTAGCATGTTCAGTTTCAATGCTGCAGACCATATAATGGCAGAGATATTGAACATCAAAGATTTTCAGCAACTCTCAGAGTTTTTTCTCGGTAATGGTCATTTCTAGAATTTCAATAAAGTCAAAAGTAAGCAGAGCATAGCAAATTCAACCTTGCCACTGACTTCTGTTCATGCCAACTACTTGTAAGTAAAGTTGCATTCATGTACCATCATTGCTTAAGGAGAAAATAAAAAATTAGTTTTGTCATAAAATCTTGGCGCTAGGAAATTTTCTCACAAACTGTCATTTCTAGAAATTTAATAAAACCAAAAGTTACCATACCATACCATACCAAATCAGTTCTCACCACAGATTTTCATTGATCCACACTACTTATCTGTAATGGTTCCATGTTTGTACTACCTACAATTAAAGAGAAAATGAAAGATAAAAAATTGTCAAAAAGTGTCCGCAACAGAAAATTTTCTCTCAAACTGCCATTTCTAAAATGTTAATAAAATCCAAGGTAAACGTAGCATGGCCTAGCCTATTGTGGCACTGATTTCCATTGATGTCCATTACTAGCATGTTCAGTTTCAATGCTGCAGACCATATAATGGCCGAGATATTGAACATCAAAGATTTTCAGCAACTCTCAGAGATTTTTCTCGGTAATGGTCATTTCTTGAATTTCAATAAAGTCAAAAGTAAGCAGAGCATAGCAAATTCAACCTTGCCACTGACTTCTGTTCATGCCAACTACTTGTAAGTAAAGTTGCATTCATGTACCATCATTGCTTAAGGAGAAAATAAAAAAATAGTTTTGTCATAAAATCTTGGCGCTAGGCAATTTTCTCACAAACTGTCATTTCTAGAAATTAAATAAAACCAAAAGTTACCATACCATACCAAATCAGTTCTCACCACAGATTTTCATTGATCCACACTACTTATCTGTAATGGTTCCATGTTTGTACTACCTACAATTAAAGAGAAAATGAAAGATAAAAAATTGTCAAAAAGTGTCCGCAACAGAAAATTTTCTCTCAAACTGCCATTTCTAAAATGTTAATAAAATCCAAGGTAAACGTAGCATGGCCAAGCCTTTTGTGGCACGGATTTCCATTGATGTCCATTACAAGCATGTTCAGTTTCAATGCTGCAGACCATATAATGGCAGAGATATTGAACATCAAAGATTTTCAGCAACTCTCAGAGATTTTTCTCGGTAATGAGTCATTTCTAGAATTTCAATAAAGTCAAAAGTAAGCAGAGCATAGCAAATTCAACCTTGCCACTGACTTCTGTTCATGCCAACTACTTGTAAGTAAAGTTGCATTCAGTACTATAATTGCTTTAGGAGAAAATAAAAAATTAGTTTTGTCATAAAATCTTGGCGCTAGGAAATTTTCTCACAAACTGTCATTTCTAGAAATTTAATAAAACCAAAAGTTACCATACCATACCAAATCAGTTCTCACCACAGATTTTCATTGATCCACACTACTTATCTGTAATAGTTCCATGTTTGTACTACCTACAATTAAAGAGAAAATGAAAGATAAAAAATGGTCAAAAAGTGTCCGCGCAAGAAAATTTTCTCTCAAACTGCCATTTCTAAAATGTTAATAAAATCCAAGGTAAACGTATCATGACCAAGCCTTTTGTGGCACTGATTTCCATTGATGTCCATTACTAGCATGTTCAGTTTCAATGCTGCAGACCATATAATGGCCGAGATATTGAACATCAAATATTTTCAGCAACTCTCAGAGATTTTTCTCGGTAATGGTCATTTCTAGAATTTCAATAAAGTCAAAAGTAAGCAGAGCATAGCAAATTCAACCTTGCCACTGACTTCTGTTCATGCCAACTACTTGTAAGTAAAGTTGCATTCATGTACCATCATTGCTTAAGGAGAAAATAAAAAATTAGTTTTGTCATAAAATCTTGGCGCTAGGAAATTTTCTCACAAACTGTCATTTCTAGAAATTTAATAAAACCAAAAGTTACCATACCATACCATACCAAATCAGTTCTCACCACAGATTTTCATTGATCCACACTACTTATCTGTAATGGTTCCATGTTTGTACTACCTACAATTAAAGAGAAAATGAAAGATAAAAAATTGTCAAAAAGTGTCCGCAACAGAAAATTTTCTCTCAAACTGCCATTTCTAAAATGTTAATAAAATCCAAGGTAAACGTAGCATGGCCTAGCCTTTTGTGGCACTGATTTCCATTGATGTCCATTACTAGCATGTTCAGTTTCAATGCTGCAGACCATATAATGGCCGAGATATTGAACATCAAAGATTTTCAGCAACTCTCAGAGATTTTTCTCGGTAATGGTCATTTCTTGAATTTCAATAAAGTCAAAAGTAAGCAGAGCATAGCAAATTCAACCTTGCCACTGACTTCTGTTCATGCCAACTACTTGTAAGTAAAGTTGCATTCATGTACCATCATTGCTTAAGGAGAAAATAAAAAAATAGTTTTGTCATAAAATCTTGGCGCTAGGCAATTTTCTCACAAACTGTCATTTCTAGAAATTAAATAAAACCAAAAGTTACCATACCATACCAAATCAGTTCTCACCACAGATTTTCATTGATCCACACTACTTATCTGTAATGGTTCCATGTTTGTACTACCTACAATTAAAGAGAAAATGAAAGATAAAAAATTGTCAAAAAGTGTCCGCAACAGAAAATTTTCTCTCAAACTGCCATTTCTAAAATGTTAATAAAATCCAAGGTAAACGTAGCATGGCCAAGCCTTTTGTGGCACGGATTTCCATTGATGTCCATTACAAGCATGTTCAGTTTCAATGCTGCAGACCATATAATGGCAGAGATATTGAACATCAAAGATTTTCAGCAACTCTCAGAGATTTTTCTCGGTAATGAGTCATTTCTAGAATTTCAATAAAGTCAAAAGTAAGCAGAGCATAGCAAATTCAACCTTGCCACTGACTTCTGTTCATGCCAACTACTTGTAAGTAAAGTTGCATTCAGTACTATAATTGCTTTAGGAGAAAATAAAAAATTAGTTTTGTCATAAAATCTTGGCGCTAGGAAATTTTCTCACAAACTGTCATTTCTAGAAATTTAATAAAACCAAAAGTTACCATACCATACCAAATCAGTTCTCACCACAGATTTTCATTGATCCACACTACTTATCTGTAATAGTTCCATGTTTGTACTACCTACAATTAAAGAGAAAATGAAAGATAAAAAATGGTCAAAAAGTGTCCGCGCAAGAAAATTTTCTCTCAAACTGCCATTTCTAAAATGTTAATAAAATCCAAGGTAAACGTATCATGACCAAGCCTTTTGTGGCACTGATTTCCATTGATGTCCATTACTAGCATGTTCAGTTTCAATGCTGCAGACCATATAATGGCCGAGATATTGAACATCAAATATTTTCAGCAACTCTCAGAGATTTTTCTCGGTAATGGTCATTTCTAGAATTTCAATAAAGTCAAAAGTAAGCAGAGCATAGCAAATTCAACCTTGCCACTGACTTCTGTTCATGCCAACTACTTGTAAGTAAAGTTGCATTCATGTACCATCATTGCTTAAGGAGAAAATAAAAAATTAGTTTTGTCATAAAATCTTGGCGCTAGGAAATTTTTCTCACAAACTGTCATTTCTAGAAATTTAATAAAACCAAAAGTTACCATACCATACCAAATCAGTTCTCACCACAGATTTTCATTGATCCAAACTACTTATCTGTAATGGTTCCATGTTTGTACTACCTACAATTAAAGAGAAAATGAAAGATAAAAAATGGTCAAAAAGTGTCCGCGCAAGAAAATTTTCTCTCAAACTGCCATTTCTAAAATGTTAATAAAATCCAAGGTAAACGTAGCATGGCCAAGCCTTTTGTGGC
The DNA here is from genome assembly GCA_964023205.1 of Lutraria lutraria. Lineage (NCBI taxonomy): Eukaryota > Metazoa > Mollusca > Bivalvia > Venerida > Mactridae > Lutraria > Lutraria lutraria. Next base: position 23,140,805 of record OZ026838.1, read on the forward strand.
ACTGATTTCCATTGATGTCCATCACTAGCATGTTCAGATTCAATGCTGCAGACCATATAATGGCAGAGATATTGAACATCAAAGATTTTCAGCAACTCTCAGAGATTTTTCTCGGTAATGGTCATTTCTAGAATTTCAATAAAGTCAAAAGTAAGCAGAGCATAGCAAATTCAACCTTGCCACTGACTTCTGTTCATGCCAACTACTTGTAAGTAAAGTTGCATTCATGTACCATCATTGCTTAAGGAGAAAATAAAAAATTAGTTTTGTCATAAAATCTTGGCACTAGGAAATTTTCTCACAAACTGTCATTTCTAGAAATTTAATAAAACCAAAAGTTACCATACCATACCAAATCAGTTCTCACCACAGATTTTCATTGATCCACACTACTTATCTGTAATGGTTCCATGTTTGTACTACCTACAATTAAAGAGAAAATGAAAGATAAATAATTGTCAAAAAGTGTCCGCGCAAGAAAATTTTCTCTCAAACTGCCATTTCTAAAATGTTAATAAAATCCAAGGTAAACGTAGCATGGCCTAGCCTTTTGTGGCACTGATTTCCATTGATGTCCATTACTAGCATGTTCAGTTTCAATGCTGCAGACCATATAATGGCCGAGATATTGAACATCAAAGATTTTCAGCAACTCTCAGAGATTTTTCTCGGTAATGGTCATTTCTTGAATTTCAATAAAGTCAAAAGTAAGCAGAGCATAGCAAATTCAACCTTGCCACTGACTTCTGTTCATGCCAACTACTTGTAAGTAAAGTTGCATTCATGTACCATCATTGCTTAAGGAGAAAATAAAAAAATAGTTTTGTCATAAAATCTTGGCGCTAGGCAATTTTCTCACAAACTGTCATTTCTAGAAATTAAATAAAACCAAAAGTTACCATACCATACCAAATCAGTTCTCACCACAGATTTTCATTGATCCACACTACTTATCTGTAATAGTTCCATGTTTGTACTACCTACAATTAAAGAGAAAATGAAAGATAAAAAATGGTCAAAAAGTGTCCGCGCAAGAAAATTTTCTCTCAAACTGCCATTTCTAAAATGTTAATAAAATCCAAGGTAAACGTAGCATGACCAAGCCTTTTGTGGCACTGATTTCCATTGATGTCCATTACTAGCATGTTCAGTTTCAATGCTGCAGACCATATAATGGCAGAGATATTGAACATCAAAGATTTTCAGCAACTCTCAGAGATTTTTCTCGGTAATGGTCATTTCTAGAATTTCAATAAAGTCAAAAGTAAGCAAAGCATAGCAAATTCAACCTTGCCACTGACTTCTGTTCATGCCAACTACTTGTAAGTAAAGTTGCATTCATGTACCATCATTGCTTAAGGAGAAAATAAAAAATTAGTTTTGTCATAAAATCTTGGCGCTAGGAAATTTTCTCACAAACTGTCATTTCTAGAAATTTAATAAAACCAAAAGTTACCATACCATACCAAATCAGTTCTCACCACAGATTTTCATTGATCCACACTACTTATCTGTAATGGTTCCATGTTTGTACTACCTACAATTAAAGAGAAAATGAAAGATAAATAATTGTCAAAAAGTGTCCGCGCAAGAAAATTTTCTCTCAAACTGCCATTTCTAAAATGTTAATAAAATCCAAGGTAAACGTAGCATGGCCAAGCCTTTTGTGGCACTGATTTCCATTGATGTCCATTACTAGCATGTTCAGTTTCAATGCTGCAGACCATATAATGGCCGAGATATTGAACATCAAAGATTTTCAGCAACTCTCAGAGATTTTTCTCGGTAATGGTCATTTCTTGAATTTCAATAAAGTCAAAAGTAAGCAGAGCATAGCAAATTCAACCTTGCCACTGACTTCTGTTCATGCCAACTACTTGTAAGTAAAGTTGCATTCAAGTACCATCATTGCTTAAGGAGAAAATAAAAAATTAGTTTTGTCATAAAATCTTGGCGCTAGGAAATTTTCTCACAAACTGTCATTTCTAGAAATTTAATAAAACCAAAAGTTACCATACCATACCAAATCAGTTCTCACCACAGATTTTCATTGATCCACACTACTTATCTGTAATGGTTCCATGTTTGTACTACCTACAATTAAAGAGAAAATGAAAGATAAATAATTGTCAAAAAGTGTCCGCGCAAGAAAATTTTCTCTCAAACTGCCATTTCTAAAATGTTAATAAATCCAAGGTAAAAGTAGCATGGCCTAGCCTTTTGTGGCACTGATTTCCATTGATGTCCATTACTAGCATGTTCAGTTTCAATGCTGCAGACCATATAATGGCAGAGATATTGAACATCAAAGATTTTCAGCAACTCTCAGAGATTTTTCTCGGTAATGGTCATTTCTTGAATTTCAATAAAGTCAAAAGTAAGCAGAGCATAGCAAATTCAACCTTGCCACTGACTTCTGCTCATGCCAACTACTTGTAAGTAAAGTTGCATTCATGTACCATCATTGCTTAAGGAGAAAATAAAAAAATAGTTTTGTCATAAAATCTTGGCGCTAGGCAATTTTCTCACAAACTGTCATTTCTAGAAATTAAATAAAACCAAAAGTTACCATACCATACCAAATCAGTTCTCACCACAGATTTTCATTGAACCACACTACTTATCTGTAATAGTTCCATGTTTGTACTACCTACAATTAAAGAGAAAATGAAAGATAAAAAATGGTCAAAAAGTGTCCGCGCAAGAAAATTTTCTCTCAAACTGCCATTTCTAAAATGTTAATAAAATCCAAGGTAAACGTATCATGACCAAGCCTTTTGTGGCACTGATTTCCATTGATGTCCATTACTAGCATGTTCAGTTTCAATGCTGCAGACCATATAATGGCCGAGATATTGAACATCAAATATTTTCAGCAACTCTCAGAGATTTTTCTCGGTAATGGTCATTTCTAGAATTTCAATAAAGTCAAAAGTAAGCAGAGCATAGCAAATTCAACCTTGCCACTGTCTTCTGTTCATGCCAACTACTTGTAAGTAAAGTTGCATTCATGTACCATCATTGCTTAAGGAGAAAATAAAAAATTAGTTTTGTCATAAAATCTTGGCGCTAGGAAATTTTCTCACAAACTGTCATTTCTAAAAATTTAATAAAACCAAAAGTTACCATACCATACCAAATCAGTTCTCACCACAGATTTTCATTGATCCACACTACTTATCTGTAATGGTTCCATGTTTGTACTACCTACAATTAAAGAGAAAATAAAAGATAAATAATTGTCAAAAAGTGTCCGCGACAGAAAATTTTCTCTCAAACTGCCATTTCTAAAATGTTAATGAAATCCAAGGTAAACGTAGCATGACCAAGCCTTTTGTGGCACTGATTTCCATTGATGTCCAATACAAGCATGTTCAGTTTCAATGCTGCAGACCATATAATGGCAGAGATATTGAACATCAAAGATTTTCAGCAACTCTCAGAGATTTTTCTCGGTAATGGTCATTTCTAGAATTTCAATAAAGTCAAAAGTAAGCAGAGCATAGCAAATTCAACCTTGCCACTGACTTCTGTTCATGCCAACTACTTGTAAGTAAAGTTGCATTCAAGTACCATCATTGCTTAAGGAGAAAATAAAAAATTAGTTTTGTCATAAAATCTTGGCGCTAGGAAATTTTCTCACAAACTGTCATTTCTAGAAATTTAATAAAACCAAAAGTTACCAAACCATACCAAATCAGTTCTCACCACAGATTTTCATTGATCCACACTACTTATCTGTAATGGTTCCATGTTTGTACTACCTACAATTAATGAGAAAATGAAAGATAAATAATTGTCAAAAAGTGTCCGCGCAAGAAAATTTTCTCTCAAACTGCCATTTCTAAAATGTTAATAAAATCCAAGGTAAACGTAGCATGGCCTAGCTTTTTGTGGCACTGATTTCCATTGATGTCCATTACTAGCATGTTCAGTTTCAATGCTGCAGACCATATAATGGCCGAGATATTGAACATCAAAGATTTTCAGCAACTCTCAGAGATTTTTCTCGGTAATGGTCATTTCTTGAATTTCAATAAAGTCAAAAGTAAGCAGAGCATAGCAAATTCAACCTTGCCACTGACTTCTGTTCATGCCAACTACTTGTAAGTAAAGTTGCATTCATGTACCATCATTGCTTAAGGAGAAAATAAAAAATTAGTTTTGTCATAAAATCTTGGCGCTAGGAAATTTTCTCACAAACTGTCATTTCTAGAAATTTAATAAAACCAAAAGTTACCATACCATACCAAATCAGTTCTCACCACAGATTTTCATTGATCCACACTACTTATCTGTAATGGTTCCATGTTTGTACTACCTACAATTAAAGAGAAAATGAAAGATAAAAAATGGTCAAAAAGTGACCGCGACAGAAAATTTTCTCTCAAACTGCCATTTCTAAAATATCAATAAAATCCAAGGTAAACGTAGCATGGCCAAGCCTTTGTGGCACTGATTTCCATTGATGTCCATTACTAGCATGTTCAGTTTCAATGCTGCAGACCATATAATGGCAGAGATATTGAACATCAAATATTTTCAGTAACTCTCAGAGATTTTTCTCGGTAATGGTCATTTCTAGAATTTCGATAAAGTCAAAAGTAAGCAGAGCATAGCAAATTCAACCTTGCCACTGACTTCTGGTCATGCCAACTACTTGTAAGTAAAGTTGCATTCATGTACTATAATTGCTTTAGGAGAAAATAAAAAAATAGTTTTGTCATAAAATCTTGGCGCTAGGCAATTTTCTCACAAACTGTCATTTCTAGAAATTTAATAAAACCAAAAGTTACCATACCATACCAAATCAGTTCTCACCACAGATTTTCATTGATCCACACTACTTATCTGTAATGGTTCCATGTTTGTACTACCTACAATTAAAGAGAAAATAAAAGATAAATAATTGTCAAAAAGTGTCCGCGACAGAAAATTTTCTCTCAAACTGCCATTTCTAAAATGTTAATGAAATCCAAGGTAAACGTAGCATGACCAAGCCTTTTGTGGCACTGATTTCCATTGATGTCCAATACAAGCATGTTCAGTTTCAATGCTGCAGACCATATAATGGCAGAGATATTGAACATCAAAGATTTTCAGCAACTCTCAGAGATTTTTCTCGGTAATGGTCATTTCTAGAATTTCAATAAAGTCAAAAGTAAGCAGAGCATAGCAAATTCAACCTTGCCACTGACTTCTGTTCATGCCAACTACTTGTAAGTAAAGTTGCATTCAAGTACCATCATTGCTTAAGGAGAAAATAAAAAATTAGTTTTGTCATAAAATCTTGGCGCTAGGAAATTTTCTCACAAACTGTCATTTCTAGAAATTTAATAAAACCAAAAGTTACCAAACCATACCAAATCAGTTCTCACCACAGATTTTCATTGATCCACACTACTTATCTGTAATGGTTCCATGTTTGTACTACCTACAATTAAAGAGAAAATGAAAGATAAATAATTGTCAAAAAGTGTCCGCGCAAGAAAATTTTCTCTCAAACTGCCATTTCTAAAATGTTAATAAAATCCAAGGTAAACGTAGCATGGCCTAGCCTTTTGTGGCACTGATTTCCATTGATGTCCATTACTAGCATGTTCAGTTTCAATGCTGCAGACCATATAATGGCCGAGATATTGAACATCAAAGATTTTCAGCAACTCTCAGAGATTTTTCTCGGTAATGGTCATTTCTTGAATTTCAATAAAGTCAAAAGTAAGCAGAGCATAGCAAATTCAACCTTGCCACTGACTTCTGTTCATGCCAACTACTTGTAAGTAAAGTTGCATTCATGTACCATCATTGCTTAAGGAGAAAATAAAAAATTAGTTTTGTCATAAAATCTTGGCGCTAGGAAATTTTCTCACAAACTGTCATTTCTAGAAATTTAATAAAACCAAAAGTTACCATACCATACCAAATCAGTTCTCACCACAGATTTTCATTGATCCACACTACTTATCTGTAATGGTTCCATGTTTGTACTACCTACAATTAAAGAGAAAATGAAAGATAAAAAATGGTCAAAAAGTGACCGCGACAGAAAATTTTCTCTCAAACTGCCATTTCTAAAATATTAATAAAATCCAAGGTAAACGTAGCATGGCCAAGCCTTTGTGGCACTGATTTCCATTGATGTCCATTACTAGCATGTTCAGTTTCAATGCTGCAGACCATATAATGGCAGAGATATTGAACATCAAATATTTTCAGTAACTCTCAGAGATTTTTCTCGGTAATGGTCATTTCTAGAATTTCGATAAAGTCAAAAGTAAGCAGAGCATAGCAAATTCAACCTTGCCACTGACTTCTGGTCATGCCAACTACTTGTAAGTAAAGTTGCATTCATGTACTATAATTGCTTTAGGAGAAAATAAAAAAATAGTTTTGTCATAAAATCTTGGCGCTAGGCAATTTTCTCACAAACTGTCATTTCTAGAAATTAAATAAAACCAAAAGTTACCATACCATACCAAATCAGTTCTCACCACAGATTTTCATTGATCCACACTACTTATCTGTAATGGTTCCATGTTTGTACTATCTACAATTAAAGAGAAAATGAAATATAAAAAATGATCAAAGTGTCCGCGACAGAAAATTTTCTCTCAAACTGCCATTTCTAAAATGTTAATAAAATCCAAGGTAAACGTAGCATGGCCAAGCCTTTTGTGGCACTGATTTCCATTGATGTCCATTACTAGCATGTTCAGTTTCAATGCTGCAGACCATATAATGGCAGAGATATTGAACATCAAAGATTTTCAGCAACTCTCAGAGATTTTTTTCGGTAATGGTCATTTCTAGAATTTCAATAAAGTCAAAAGTAAGCAGAGCATAGTGAATTCAACCTTGCCACTGACTTCTGTTCATGCCAACTACTTGTAAGTAAAGTTGCATTCATGTACCACCATTGCTTAAGGAGAAAATAAAAAATTAGTTTTGTCATAAAATCTTGCCGCTAGGAAATTTTCTCACAAACTGTCATTTCTAGAAATTTAATAAAACCAAAAGTTACCATACCATACCAAATCAGTTCTCACCACATATTTTCATTGATCCACACTACTTATCTGTAATGGTTCCATGTTTGTACTACCTACAATTAAAGAGAAAATCAACAGACTAAGGTCTCTTCCCAATGAAGAGATAAAAAACACTGATAACTGAGCTATCTAATACTGCGAAAATTCTAACACAAAACAGCAGGGTTCGAATCCACAACACTTTATATTAACGACCTTATACGTTGACCACGGAGGCAAAATACAATTAGGGGTGATTTAAAAAAAATGAAGCAAATCCTTAAATTTCAGCTGTAGTAAACCATGCAAAGATTTTCAGCACAAACTCTATGCTGTTGAATGTGGTTTGGTGTCAATATTTTCATAGCCAAGTTTCATAAACTTGCTGTTTTGCGTTCAAATGTTATTAAAGAAAACATGTGTAAAATCGTTGCAAGTGTAAGGCTTTTTTCGGACATTTTAGGTAAAACATGTTTTTCAAAATGATGGTATGTATTTATTTATTTATAGAAACATGAAATGTTGCTTTTTACATAATTTGTGAACATTTAAGTTTAATAGCTTACTAAATTCACTTCATTATTATCCGAGATACATGTGCTATATGTTTTTAAAGTTTCTCTTAATGAAATTTAGTAATTATTAGGAAAAATATGTATAATAATTGCAAAATACCCTAACTTTTGTAATAAAATTAATATCATTCACACTTATTGTTAATGGTTTTACTTTTACTATTCTTAAACTAAAATTCTAAAATTCATATAGGGTAACTTATATAGTAGATGGCTTATCAGTACCAATAGGTAAACTATCAGGTTTACACACTGTACAATATAATTATGTTTGATGGAAACCAGAAAATAATAAATAATTTGTTATTATATATAGGGATGAATCGGTCTTTGATGGTTTAAAACAACACTAAAAAATGTGTCTGCATTCATTTAATTCAATGGATTATGAGCTCAATTATTATTGCAGTACTTGGATGTTGTATTGCAGTATTTAGCAGCCTGACACTTTATCACAATATACTGGTATACCGTCATATCATTGCACCCACTAGAGATATCTAACAATAAAATGAAAGAGTGAAGTAAAATTTAAAAACCAAAATTTAAGGCAAAAACTTTTAAAAATTAAATAGCGCTTACAGAAAAGAAAAAACAAGAAAACACAACATACATGCTTAAGTTAAAAAGAAAAGAAGATGAAACATTTAATAATATTGTAAAGGAAAAGAACAGACTAAAGATTCAGAAACTAAGAATAGTCAGACAGAAAAACAGAACTTTAAAGACTACGTGAAACTGAAGAAATGCACGAAAGAGAAGAAAAACATGTTTAAGTTCCAAAGGTAGGCCAATCACTCTAAAATCTTTACACTGACTTTTAATTGTTTACAATATAATCTTACATATTCTCCATGTATTATAAATCCCTTAATCCTTAAAGGTTTATAACTATAGTAAATTTATTTTACATTCTAGGGTTCTTCAAACAGATCAGGAAGATGTCAAGTTGCAGTTCCGTGCCCCTTCTGCAGTGTGTCCGGATTTATAACACTCATAAATAGGTTATTTGACGCTCAATTTTTATCATATTGGTTCAACATAAAATTCATTCATTGCATAAACAAACTAGTATGTTAATTTGTAATATGTTGGACAAGACTATATTTCTTTGTACATAAAACATACATGTACTGTTTGTACATGCTACTTTCGTTTTCACAGTCAGTGGTCAGGCACACTTGATAAGGTTTGCTGCTTCATTTGCATAATTTATTCATAAACGCAGGAGCAGGTAAGTTTGATAGTGCAACAGCATTGTATTTATTGATTGTCAGCACTAGATTAGCACCTATGGACTTCAAACATTTGACTGTTGGCATTTGTAAAGGAGATATGAATTACAATATTTGATTCATAACAGTGATTTTTTTCTTTGTTCAATTTTCGTTCTAAATTTAGCTACATCGTTATCCAGTGGCACCTGTATATGCCGTTGACCCGTATTTTCGGGGGTGTTACGCATTAATTCAAAGCTAGCGCCGTTTAAGTACGTATAAATGAACCAATAAATACATCAAAACCAAACAAATACTATCTGAAATGACAATGAACCGTTTAAACTCAACAAAATATCCAATTATCCTCGAGTCCCCAAACTGCGCCAATCTAAGCTTTAGCTGTGAAATGCTACATCAATACACTACATATAATAGAAACTATTTACTAACCACTTAAATAAAACCAATTTACTTCAATACCAAGAAAAATCCCTCATCATAAATACGTTTCTACTACAAAGTAACATAAAACACATTGTGAATCAAATATAATACCACCATTTTTTTGGTCCTAACTGCGCCATGTGTGAGTGACGTCTTGACATTTACAATAATTTAGGCAAGGTCATTCATGTTAATAGGTTTTTGAACAAATTTACTCAAAACAATGCATTTTTCAACTTATAAAACTATTTTATCGGTTATGAGTAGCTTTAAACATAGTTTATTCCTCCTGTTTACAGTGAGGACTGAAAAAAATGTGTCACCTCTCCATACTTCTCCAATTTGAGCACTATAATTTAATTAACCCATATTTTTAAGTTGTATCTCTCTACTTTCTTATTTTTATCTATGTCCACGCGTTCCTCCTATAACAATGCTTGAATGAGTGCATCATTGAAATATTTTCTTGATCTTTGTATGTTCCAGGAGACAATTGAGAATAAAAATACGGATTCAAATCACTTACCAAGCTTAACATCTACAAGGGATAAAAAAGTAATGATAAGAATAGGCACAGCCTTAAAATACGACTATGGTCACGTGACTTTTATTGATGCAACAGGAAACATTGCAAACAGTGCGTTCCAGACATTTTTACTCCAACAATTTGTGCATAAAAGGGGCATTGTTCGTGAAAACCATTTTGCATTAAGAAAAAACACATAAAAACAGTTGAGTGAAATGAAATGGAATTATTTATACATTTGAATCGTATTTTCACACAAATATTCATCCTCGTTTATCTATTACGTCATAGAAAAAAATTCACACGGTCACTGGCGCGTGCGGTAAAATCTCACGAGACTACAATAAAAACAAGAAGGATGGCGCAGTTAGACATTGGCGCAGTTAGGACCTCTGACGATATATCAGAAAATTTATCCTTTTACTTTCACTATCGGTACTCTGTGTCACTGGAAAGTGGTCTCATATTTTCTGGGATTCTAATTGGACAGCCTCTTTTCAGTAGTGACAATTGCATGCACTCTGATTCTATACTGCACACAGTTAGTTTAGACAGGTAGTTTTATTTGCAACTACCTGATTTAGAGCATTGCATACACCCTTCCCCTAAGGTGGAACACAAGATTGCTAGACAAGATACGACCCTCTGGGTACACAGAACAAACATAACTTTATTTGTTTGATAATAATATATTTGTATATCCCTTTCGTCACTGGTAGTTTGAAAATATATATTAGAATAACTTTGATCGAAGACAAATACAAGGACACAAATATAGCGAATTCGCGGAAACACATGTCATTTACATGTCTATATAGCACTTACAACCATAAATAACAACAGTAAACACTTAGGCCTATACTTTATCGTTAAGTGCATCACATTTTATCAACAAAAATCAACACTTACGAGGCAGCAGTTCATAAACAGGAGAAAACTGGATACTTCAACAGACGAAGAACTTTCCGTAGGTCTGGACGCTTGTTTGACCTAATCTGGTTACCGTTCCATGCTGCAGTGCATCAAACAGACACGTCTACGGGAACCAGTTTATTTTTTAAACTGGTTCCCGTTCCATGTTGCAGTGTACCAAAGGTTAGGGTTAGGGTTAGGCTTTGTACACACAAGTCAACGGGAACCAGTTTATTTATTTTTACAAGGCAGATAAATCTGTGACTAGAATCAAAGCACTGAAAACTTCCGAAACAGGAATCATTCACAATGTCTCCGTGTATTACATCAGTGGTACTATTGGCTAAAAAGCAAAATAAAGTTTCCTTTTAAAAAGGAAAGGCTTGGCTGGTTGTTGCTGATAAAAGTTAGTTCTGATACCATAACTAAATTGGTTCATTTTATTTCGTCTTGTTGACCATTTTAGTTATGGAATTGTCCTCTTTCAAAGTCAACAGGTAGTCTGAAACATCGGTATATTTTTCTATTTATAGATTTTCCAGAGAAAGCGTTTCGCAAGTTAAATTATAGTAGGGGTGTATTTCATTAATTAATTAATCCTCCGCTTATTACCTTCAGCAATTATGTTGATAATTAAACAACGAGCTAGTAAAGTAAAAATAATTGAGACTGCGTTGATATATCTTATCTTTTCGTGCCTTAACGGTTGATGGAACATGCCGATTTATAGTGAAACACCCCGATTTTACAGTGAAATCGCAAATGTGTACATTAAGATCACGTGACAAAATTATTGGCGGCAATAGCGTTTCGCAGGTTTCATTATAGAAGGGGCTTCCTTAAATTCTCTTGAACAATCCTCCGCTAATATCAAGGACTTATATACATACATGTATATAAGTCCTTGCTAATATGTCTTCCAGTAATGATTAAAATAATTGATTTAAATATATTGTACATAGTAACAGAAAAAATAGACAGTTTTAAAATGTGTACCTTAACGTGTAATTAATGTTAATAGAACAAACCGATCTTTAGTGAAACACCCTGATTTCATAATAGACTAGCACAGTGAAGTTGGTACACTCAAGTCATGTGATACCGATTCACACAGTAAGCGTAAACCAATCACCGGACTGTTAACATATAGCTCTCAACCAATCGCCGGACTCTTAACATTTTTGTGCACTTGTACCCAGCTTTCGCATTGCATCTACCAGCATCTAGGGAACAAACGTAACCGAAAACAATACATAGGCTTGGCGCCGTAGCTCCAAGCCAAAAAAACGGTTCAAAATACAATAAAAATGTTTAGTTTAATATGAAATAAAGCACTGCCTGATATTGTTGTTTGTTGTTTGAGTTTTATACCCCTTTTCATTTGTCAGAGTCAGTTCTACTGGGGGCCAACGAAGTATCACGAGAGGCGGTTCACATCGAAAACATGTGTATGTTATGCAACGACATGTGACCCGTGATCTATGTACATATAACGTGGTTGAAAAGCTAAGGTCGACATTTTTTCGTAGTAGTGACATTGTATTTTGCTGGAATATCATATTCCAACTACGAAACATGGTGAGTAGAAACGTTTAATACCATTAAACAGTTGTATGTCCAAATGTAGTTAACTTAGTACCATTTACGTATTAATTAAGCTCCAAAGTTAGGGATGTTAATTCGTAGACAGTCTTGTTTCGGTAGATTTTTCTTTAAAATATTTTTCGTGAGTATTAATTCTTATACTTATTGGGATTGGTGTACTTATTCAATTATTTTTTCTTCATTAAAATGTTCTGTAGGTGAAATAAGCACATTTGAACGGGATTTTTTGCGTACCACGAGTGTGTTAGTTTCTTACAGAGTGTGTGTACGGTGCTAAACGAAGGTCACTCTTCGTGTGTACGTTGCTAATTGAAGCCAAAAACAGATCACGTGGTGTGTATGTAATATACCGGGCGCCATTTGCCAGCATTTTACGGGTCCAAGCGACATGGCACTGTGCAAACTCCAGCGTACAGAGCGTTACGATTACGAGGGAAGCAAATGATAGAGATACAACTATGGCAATATAACTTCGCATGAAGAGCCATTACATTATCGACAACATCGACGACATGACGACGAACATAGAAACTGAAAAAAATAATCCCTACAAATAATGTAACAAGAGACTGACCAATAAGGAATTTTTTAAAAGTGGACACACCAACTACGTCCGCCCATTGCCAACTGATCCAGAAACCAGCGGAATCGGGAAGCACAGAAGTTTCTCAACCAGATGGTGCTGAATTGACGGAACAATTGGACACAACTATATTATGCTCAGACGCAGAGAATTTTGGAAAGGTAGACGACAATACCGATGAAACAATAAAAGAGACTGTAGTACAATTACAAAAGCTTCTTGCCGTCTTCAAGACTGGGTCACCTTTTTCAAATTGCGGATATTGGCGAATTCGGTACAAATCACGCTTGGATTGACGAGCACAGTACAACATTTCTATAGAGACTACATTGTAGTTTGAATACTAATTTGAATACTAATGAATAGGGCAATGGTGGTTACCAAACATTTAAGATAACAGCAGATTTCAAAATTGTTCAAACTCGTAAATTATATAATTATGTGCCTATATCGTAATGCAGTTATTGCTAGTAAATGACAAGACCATCTGACAATTTTAACGGTTCTCTTCAGACCATCATACATACATAGATAACTGTCAACTGCAAAATATCAATTAATATACATAATTGACTTCAGAGTGAAGTCAACATATTCTGTTAGTAACATATACATCAAAAAGAGACTACGGTTGACACCATACACACTTGTCTAGTGAGAAAGGCCTTGTTATATAAATGTATGTACATTCTATTCAATCCGATAAGCGGTGGGGAGATGCTAAGTTATGTTCACAGACATGATGCCAGTATCATGGGTGCTAAATATAATACAAATGGGTTTCATCGTCACAATAAATCTTAGGGAAACTGCTTTTTACACAGAATAACAGACTAATCTGGCACAATGTGATGAATAACGACTCAATTATTGTACAGAAAACGCATTTTACATCGGCAAATACAAAATTAATAAAAACAACTAACAAAACAGTAAAAAAACTAACATTTCGTCCTTCTGCCAGTCAAACTTTTCAAAATGGCATGAGGAGGTCAGAAAACCAGAGGCTGTTACATAAAAGTTTGTTGCTTACCATACACATGCTTTCGATGCGAACCGCCTCTCGCGATGCTTCGTTGCCCCCCCCCCCCCCCCCGTGAGTTCAACTAACCATCGTTCTTGTGAATAACCATTATGATATCGAGATATTTTTTACGCTTGCAAATATCCAGGCGAGAAATTACACATGTCTTATTCCTTTACATACCACGTGATTTTTAATAATATTTAAATGTATGCCTGCATAACTCTATTATGCTCTTGATGATTTACGCCAAACTGTATCCAACCTATATTATGGGAAGATTATGTTCTCATTCAGTATAAATATGTATGGGTATAAAAAGAAATTGCGCGTTAGTGATGTTTTCTATTGAAGCCATAGCTGCCTAAACATAAGCAGAACCTTCGCCTTCTGTAAATATATATATTAAAACAAACTGGTTTTGGCACCTTGTCTTATTAATGGTTGACTAGTGAATAATAATATGAGTTGATTATCTTTACTAAAATCTATGAACTTCAAGGTAGGCTCAAATACCACAGCTCATTAAGTCAATCATCTTGCCCACATCCAAAGACAAAGTCTGAGTGTGGGCACGATTCACAGCGGAAATGTACAATAATACTTTTGCTGGTATTTATCGGCATTTCAATCGTACCACACCAGTCATGAAGCCCATTTAGCAAAAGTTGCAATTCATGTTCATTTTCCGCCAATAACGCTATATCATCAGAATATGGAAGTATGCATACAATTCGTTCATCAACATTAACACCAATATTTAGTGGCTTTAAATGCAGAGCAAGACCATTGATATATGAATTAAACAGTAGTGGGGATAACACACAACCTTAATTGGTGTAAACAACAATGAACATCAAACCAGCCAGTAGAAAAGGAGTTAATTCTACTGCATGAGACTACAGAGTACACAGTACTAAGATTGAACAGCTCTCGGTATTTTGCCAGAAACACCAGTTTTATGCAATCGTTTCCACAATTTAGACCTATTTATTAAGTCATAATTATGCCTTTTGAAAATCGATAAAAGCACTAAAAGTACTTGTCTTCCATTACTTTTCTTTCTGGTATCAATAAGATTAACAGGGGATAAAATATGATCATTTGTACTCCTTTTCTTTCGGAATCCGTTGAGTCCATCTACAATAATATGTGTGACATAGGCAGCACAAAGTTTATCATAAGATCATATTAAGATACATCCAAGCAATATGTCCCATGATTATACCTTCAGACAACATCATTTAGACAAATGAGTTGGGATTTGTTGAAATAGATCCGGGGTGGACCTTTTCACTGACGCGATCCAGGATGGAACGTGTCAATATTTCAATTAAAATAAGCCAATATACCAACAAAGATACGAAAATACATACATGTGCATTTTAACTAAAATGCTATGATACGAAACACGCGGTGAATATCCTTTCTATATTATTATATTCACGGTCGGGTAAGTAAAATTTACATTTAGAAATTTACCTTTCTTGACACGGGTTTGTTCAGGGAGGACCCTTTCAATAAGACTTAGTGTGCGATGACGTAAAATCCTATCATTATAGTTTGTATGATGAATATAGTAATGCTTGAATAGTTTCTCAAAAAGATATGCGTGTCAAAACATGTATGTTGTACGCAAAATTATATGTATCACATTACCGTGTCTAAAATTTGATTGACAGGCACGTAATCAGCTAGACACAGATTCCGGAGGAGACAGTCGGTTTATTATAATTTCATTAATTTGATTATGATTTGGCTACATAAGTATCATCAACTTATTATACATGCGTATTAACCTAAAGGCTGCAAAAATGCGTATAATAAGTATACGTTCATCATCAGGCTAAAAGGATAACGGCTTCCGCTAACCTCGACCGAATATATTTTCTGTAATTTTGTCATGGTCACTTTTTATCTATATGCTTATTTCCATATTTGTACCTGTAAACTAAAAAACATTTTTCATATCAGTAAATTATTTTGCCTTAACATCAAAGTACAAAAAAATAATTCGACCATGTGTTTTGTTGTTAACGTCGCCTAAACAATTTCTTTAATGTTACAATGCTAATTAATGTAGATCAGCTACATTTTATTTCACTGTTTAGGTATTCTACAGTATTGGAAACCCACGTGACTCATTCTTTTAGGAAACGCCCCATTCACATTTATCACCAGTAAACTTGTTCTCATCTCAATGACAAGGACTAAGTCTTTAAGCTATAAATATAAATAAACTATGATAAATGCTCGAGCATTGAATTATGTGAATTCATCCTGTTTTTGCTGTAATGCGAATATTCATTGATTGTGCATTATTATATAATTGTATATTAACGATAATATGTACATTGTGCCATGTATTCTAGTATATGCTCTCAGTGTTTGGAGGAAATAAAGATATATATTTATGTTATTGAATAAAATGAACTTACGGATAATGGACAATAATGATTTAGTACAACGGTATTTGTTTGTGTCGCTGGTGCGGTTTGTTAGAACAATCTCTATGAACGAACAGTCGACATGAGTTCAATTCCGATCAGAATATCCATATCCTCTAATTGACTTAGTGAAATATTCTGAATAATTTCATCACTGCTCAAAACACTTGGTCAAGCTGTTTTATGTATTACAACAAAAATGTCTATTCTAATTAGTTCCAACATAAAGTTTCACTGAACTAAACGAAATGTCAGCTTGCATTAGATCCTATTTTCTGTACTCCATAAATAAAAGTCCACATATACATCCGACTGTTTACAAACGTCACAATGTCATGTTTCTCGTGAATTCAGTGATGATACAAATGATCCCAATCTGGCATATATCTGATACAGTACAACTCTTCACATGAAGACCACTGTACAAACCTAACTTTCATCTCTTTGTGAAAGTAACTTGTTACGTTCAAATAGATTACTCATCGTAAATAATGTTTTTTCCTGCATTTATTTTGCATTTCTTTCCTAATTTCAATGTGAATTTTTCAAACATTCCAATAAAATATGTACAAAACATCGTCTTCTTAATATCCAATAACTTACTTTCTTACATAGTGCTTCCTCCCAACTATGAATTACGTGGGGTAGCTTGCGGAAAGAAAGTGTTTAGTGCATGTACTGGCTAATACCCAAATGAAATCCAGGAATGCTGGTTAGGATGCACGTGTTGAAGTATCCACAATGCTGGTCATCTCCCTTATGTAAGTCATTTACTTCACATTATAGTTACTCAAGGACATATTGGAATGATATTTTTCAAAGCTCTATTTGGTCGATGCCCATGGTAGCCAAGCGAACAACGTACCAACAATACATACGTGTTTGGTATGGTCAGGTTATATATGTACCTGGTATGGTACAAGCTGTCTGATATACGTAGGAGTGAGTTCTTAGCCGGTGCATTAGAGATTCTATTTAAAAATTGGAGAAATGCGCGTACTCACAGCCTTGAAGACAGACAGACGGACGAAAGTGAACTGTCATTTATAATTCATTTAACTGTCACAAGTATGTACCGCAACGACCCTTAAATGAAAGCTATGAGGCTGCGTTATATCATTTAACAGAGATAGATGGTCATGGAAGTTTTATTGGTTTAATGAAAACTTTGAAGTTTATTATACGACATATTTTAGTTTGGAACCCCAGCCTGTAGGAGTTTTTCTTAGTTCGCGCAGCATGGACGGAAGTGGTTAAGATTCAAAACTGATATGAATTGATAGTAGTGATTCATATTTATAAAATAGAACATTTTTAGAGGGATAAGGTTTATATACTAATTTTATGTTAGGTATATTCTGCACAGAGAAACCTTACAAAAGCAGAGCGGAAATCGCCTAACGTCCTCATATGAAAGCTTTGCTGAATGAGTAAGGATAGATAAGTAGGTGCCGAGGCTGGGCCTTTTTTAGCACAAGATTTTGAAAATCGACCGATGATTGAAATCAGGATTTACCTTTTCAAAACTCGTCGATTTGTGTTATAGAAATAATATTCACTAGAATAGAGGGTCCAAATGAAATTTTGACCCATGGGCTATTACTTTTTTTTACCAAGAGATATGGATGACGGAAATGTGAGGACATTTTGAACCATGGACACGACCCATTAAACATTAAACTCCCTGATATTCAATATGACTTATTTAGATATTCTATAAATAATATTTCGCTATATGATCTCATTTAGTGCTAATTCTGCATGCCATTAACATAATTAATCTACTGCAACAGTTTGAAACAAGATTATTTTTTCATTATTGATGCTTATGTCATTGCTTGTGTTTTACTTATTAAACTTATTGCTTTTTACAGCAAAAACTGGGTACTTCTTAGTTAATGATCTGTTTCAAGACAAAACCACTGCATTCTGCATAAATAATCGCGTATGCATATCAGAAAAAACGTTTGATGGACTTGCATGCATTCTAGATAAATATTTTTCAACGGATATGTCACGGTTCATAATTCTGAAGTTAATGAAAAGTTACCCAACCCACTGCTTTACAACAGCAACTAATTTAATATAATAAATCGTAGAACTGGCCCCAGTTTCACAAAAAAACTATGTTTTTACTCAAGCTCAACGTATTTATTAAATCATACAGTTCTCTTATCTATTGAATACAATTCAGATGATGGTAAGAAAAGAATGTACAAATTTGGTCAAATCACAGTTTCTCACAAATTTAACTTTAGCTAGCAACTCTTGGTATGGTATAATTCAGTAAAATTGATTTGAGTCTGTTGTAGTGAATTTGATTTTCGACTCAAATAGAATGGCATTTTGAGACTGAACATGTCCACTAGACCAACAATATTTCATCTTGGCTTGTTTATCATGTTATAAGTACACTAGGAAACATATAGTAGAATTGCTGGTCACAGATAGAAGATTTCTAGACAGAATAAAAACACTTGAGTCCATATTTGGGTTTCTACTCAATTTTGTTTGTGAACCTGGGGCCTGCATTTCAAATTACGTATCAAAATAATTGTTGTAGTGATACTGTGATGCGACAGGGAAATTTAATACATAACGAGTTATGCGTGGTTAGTAAAAAATGTTTGTCTTAACAAACATTTGAAATCAACAATATAATTACGTCGCCAGTTTATTGTTCAGGACTTCGAAATAACTTCCAACACAACGAAAAACGATTTTCTCATATACAAAAAAACACAGACATATCGATTATCATATTTTTTAGTTATAATGATAAATTCGTTAAAAATATGAGAGTTCGCCATGAGATTGTCCTCTGTAAATTTTCAAAGGGCGACGATTCAGTCGAGAACTTAATAAAACATATTCCAGTTATTTCCTCTCAATCGGTAAATACCTTCACTTTGTTACGTATTGTTGCTTTTACAAGGTATTAAATACCGAACAAAGGAAAGAATGTAGGACATTTAAAGTGATAAAACGTTGGCTTCAATAAACACTGATGGATTCGTGAAGCACGTTAAATTTTATCACGAGTTCACAAAATGTGTTGACATAAAATGGTTGGTATTGATCCAAATCAAATCCTGAAAACTATAGAGGTATCACACTGGTAAATGTATTAGGTAAAATATTTTCACTTATTTTACGAAACCGTATCAATAATTGGTGTGAGTGCAACGGTATTTTTAATGAAACTCAATTTGGATTTCGTAATGAGCGTTCTACTGGTGATGCTATTTTTATATTACATTCTATTATACAAAAAGTTTTATCGAATAATTCAAAACTATGGTGTGTCTTTATTGACTACAAACGAGCATTTGACTCTGTAAATAGAGATGCTTTATACTTAAAACTTGTCAATTCTGGCATAAGTTGTAAAATGTCTAATATGATTAAGTGTATTTATAATGTTGTTAAATCATGTGTAAAATTACCAAGTACTGGTGAATTGTCAGATTTCTTTGATATTACACTTGGTTTAAAACAAGGAGAGCCATTATCACCTTTATTGTTTATTTTATTTATAAATGATATTACTGAAAATGTAGATATTAACTTGTTAACTGCAAGGGATCTTGAGCTTTTATCTATATATTTGATTTTATTTGCTGACGATATTGTCATGTTTACAACTGACCCAGGTAGTTTACAATCACAAATAGATAGCATTTCACAATATTCAGAAAAATGGGGTTTAGAAATTAATGTAAAAAAAACTAAAGTTTGTATTTTTGAAAAACGTAAACAGAATTTTTACCCTGATTTTTTTATAAATGGACAAAAGATCGAAATGGTAGATAATTTTACTTATTTAGGTGTCAATTTTACGAAAAATGGAACATTCACCTCTGCTGTAAAAACTTTGCATGACCAAGCTCTGAAGGCGTATAATAACTTACTAACAATTTTTGATTCAGTTCATCTAGATATTAAATCGAAATTGTCTCTTTTTGACTCAATGGTATTACCTATCCTTTTATACGGATCTGAAGTTTGGGGTGTGTATAACTTTAAAGATATTGACAATCTACATATCCGTTTTTGTAAATATATTCTCGGTGTTAAAAAGCAGACCCCAAACAATATTGTCTTAGCTGAATTAGGTAGGCTACCAATATCTGTATTATGTAAAGAAAGAGCAATAAAATTCTGGCTGAAAATTATGAACAATGTTAACTCCACTATTAATAACGTATATCATCATCTTCAGGTTAATGTTCGTAACTCAAATTGGGTACTTAAGATTACTTCTATTGTTGATCATCTTGGTTTTGGATATCTACATACAGAATACTCTCAAAATTTTAATTATTTCCCACAAATTAAGCAAAGATTACATGATCAGTATATTCAAAATTGGAACAATTCAATCAGTAACATGTCTAAACTCGATCTATACAGAAAATTTAAAAAAGATTATATTTTTGAAGAATACTTAGTGAATATTAGTAACGACGATTTAAGAAAACACTTGACACGTTTACGGCTAGGATCTCATAGACTTGAAATTGAATCGGGAAGATTTAGTAGAATAGAAAGAAATAATAGACTCTGTAAAATATGTAATCAAAATGAAATTGAAAATGAATACCACTTTCTACTATGTTGTAGCAAATACAAGGATTTAAGACTTAAATTTTTGGGACAAATATCATGGCCAAATATTAACAAATTCATCTCTTTTATGTCTAGCAAAAATGTTCGGAAAACAGTAAATATTGCTAAATTTGTTAAACACGCTATGTCCTGTCGCTCAAAATTACTTAACTCTGTACCTGTTTCTTGATTTATCAGATTTATCTTAATAATCCATTTGTTCATATGCTCACTTGATGGTTTATGTATATGTATATATATATATATATATATTTATATGTTTGTCTTTGCCATATTATGTTGTAAATGGCCTAAGGCAATGTATTTTGCTATTTGCCAATAAACTTTGAACTTGAACTTGATATAGAACAATGGCTCATACAAAACGTAAAATAAAATTCCAAATTAAAAACTGGATTCGGAAAAGGGATCTCACCGTGTAATATTTGGTTTATTAAATGAGCAGCCATTTCGTGGACCCTATACTTTTCCCTTTCCGTACTCGTCAAATTTACGTGGAACTGAAATTCAGTTTTTGTTTTTCAAACTTGTTTTGCTATTGAAGTGTTAGCGGTCGACAATATTATTTGACCTCCGGTTAAAGGCCATCTGTCAATAAAGACCACATTTTGTATTTCCTAAATGTGGCCTTTTTCACAGCTTTAACTGTACATAACACTATTTTACATTACACACATTTACAGATCAAACAGTGAAATGTAGTGTTAGTTCGGAAGAATGCTATTAGCATACATTTGTATAATTACAAAATGTATATTATTGTATGAAAATATGCTTTCTTGTAATTGTTTGTTTGCTTATGTCGAGTTTTACGCCCTTTTCAACAGTCAAAGTTATATGAGGCGGACAATTCACCTAACCATCTTTGCTGGGAAGAACCAGTACTAGACTCTCATCCGCTCAGTAAGCAACTGCCTACTTTCTCACATAAATAGACATTGTCGGTAGCGGGGCTCGAACCCACGGCCCTCTATCAGTGAGAAGTTACAGTGATTTATTACTTTTTATATGTTGCCCCCCCCCCCCCTAAAAGAATAAGCAGTAGACCATCTGAATGTCAGCCTAATCACAATACATAACATTCAATTTGTCTTCTGTAGCATGCATTAAGCGTGGGGTAGATATGAACTATACATACGAGTTGCTATAGCGATGATTAAATATATGATTTCTCTTTCCAGAAATATTTCAATTTCGTTCTGGGTTTGATAAGAATTGATGTGTATTTGCACAAAATTTCATGGAAATAATATCACGTAAAAAAATTGCAGAGATAGTCCGGTTATTTCTGGATCACCCCTCGTACATGAAGTTTGTTCGCTTTTAATACATCACGAAATTTTACAGATAATAACTGGTATTAAGAGTAGAAGATGAAAATCTCATTTAGCCATAATTGGTATCGTCGGCTTCAACAGACAGTACATTAACAAAACTGGAGACATAAGTTCAAAATGAAATAAGATGAACATTAGAAAAAAATAAAATACTCGTACATTGTAGCATAATTCTTCTGAATCGTTTTACTTTCTTTGACCCATTGATTTTTTAGTGATCTTCGTTCTATATTTTCTATTGCGTGCACTATTTGGCAACAATATTTCAATGATTTCTTGTAGAACATTATATCATCTACAATAATTATGTCGACCTCGCGGATATATCTATTAGAATTTAGTTTGATTTCTTAAAATATAGAAAATATGATAGTATTTAAATTCTTATTATTTCCAGATCTGCTCTGACATGTAGAAAAGAGAATCATCGATGGAAACAGGGCTCACAGCTTTCACATAAAGAGATGATTGGTAAATAAATAGCTTCTATATCATAAAGTATTTTGTGTCTTAGAAGTCAAGCTAAATCAATAATCAACAGCAGCTCTTTAAGATATGACCTTCATTAATCAAAATACAAAAATGTAAAATTATTTAATGACCGTGTGGCTTTTGATCGGAGGTGGCCGCTAACTCAGATTTGACTAAAGAGTCCCCTCCTTATATACAAAATATTTTCACTAAACCTATACCAAATGAGGTACATATATATGAGCTGAGTATTAATAGCACTTCATGTGTATGAGGGTTGTATATTAAGTATAAATATCACTATAGACCAGACATGTATGAGGACTGTACGCTATTAATAGCACTACAGATTATACATGTATGAGGGCTGTATGTTAAGTATCAATAGCACTATAGACCATATACGTATGAGGGTTGTTTGTTAAGTAAAAAAGCTTGGTATAAATAAGTCATCAGCATTAGATAACATAATTAATGAGTATTTCAAAGAAACAGTTAACATTACTGGACATGCATTAGAACTTTTATTTAACTATATTCTTAATTCAAAAGTATTTCCGAAAAGCTGGTCCTCAGGGGTGATTATACCAATTTTTAAGAAAGGCGATCCAACAAACCCGAACAATTACAGAGGCATAACTCTGGTAAGCTGTTTTGCGAAGGTATTTACAAGCATTATTAACGATAGGCTTCAACAGTGGGCGACTGAAAATGATGTACTAACCGACGCACAATTCGGTTTTAAAAAAATTTATAGCACAGTCGATGCGATTTTCATATTAAATTCACTTATAGAAAGACAATTTTCTAACAGAAAAAAATTGTTCTGTTGCTTCGTTGACTATCAAAAAGCTTATGACACAACTAATAGAATGAACTTATGGTATACACTTTTAAAATTAGGAGTAGATGGTAAATTATTCTCTGTCATTCGCTCTATGTATGAAGATGTAAAGTTATGTGTTAAACATTTGAATTCAGTTTCAGATTTTTTTTAATCGGACCTAGGTTTATTTCAAGGTGAAATAACGTCACCGTTATTGTTTTCACTATTTATAAATGATATTGAAAATCACCTCCATGAAAATATATATGCTGGTATTAACATAGAACAACTATCAATCTACCTTTTATTATTCGCAGATGATGCTATTATATTCTCAGAAACAGAAGCGGGGTTACAGTTATCTTTAGACAGTTTATATGAATATTGCTGTAAATGGAAATTGACCGTAAACATTGATAAAACTAAAATTTTAATATTTCAAAAAGGGGGTCGAATTAAAATGAATTATCGATGGACATATATATAACAATAAAGATATAGATATTGTAAAAAGTTTCAACTACCTTGGCATCGTTCTGTCAAATGGTGGATCATTTTTACAGGCAACACAGACTTTGTCAGCCAAAGCTTTACGCGCAATGCACGGACTGTTTGGTATTACCAATAAACTGGACGTACCAGTTGACATAATGTTTAATCTATTTGATTCTTACGTCGCTTCAATTTTAAATTATTCATGCGAAATTTGGGGATTTTACCAAGCCGAAAATATTGAGAGGGTACACCGGAAGTTCATTAAATGGGTCCTTAACGTAAAACTAACGACAAATTCACTCGCTATTTACGCGGAAGTGGGTAGATATCCGATGATTATATGTAGACAAATACGCATTATCAAATATTTTTTAAAGATATTCCAAGATAAAAGTTCAAATTGTGTAATCAACACTGTTATTAGAAATCAAATTGAAAATTTAGGAAACGATTCACAGGACACCACATGGGTATATAAAGTACGTGAGCTACTCAATCAAACTGGATTTTCAGAAGTGTGGTATTACCCGAAATCAATAAATATTAAAGCATTCGTCAACATATTTAAATTACGAATAAAAGATCTATATGTAAATAAGTGGCGTATTAGCGCGAATGTGTCACCGCAAATGATGATTTACAAGGAACTCAACTTGTCATTCCAAAGAGCACAATATCTTAGAATACTGCAAAATAAGAAATATAGAAACGTAATGTCAAAAATAAGATTATCTTCTCATCAATTATTAAGCGAAACTGGTCGACATTTGAACATTCCTAGGAATGAAAGATTGTGTAATTATTGCACTTTATTAGATGTAGAAGATATTTTTCATTTTGTTTTTATTTGCCCTTTGTACAGTCAGCTTAGAAATAGTTTTATTCCCAGATTCTCTCGAACTAAACCGAATATGCTTAAATTGTTACTATTATTAAATGAAACAAATAAAAATATTCTTAATAAATTATGTATTTTTTGCATTAAGTCTTTTAAATTAAGAAATGAACAAAATATATGATGTACTTAAGATGTATGTAAGATTCACTTATAATATTATGATAACATTCTCACTTTACTTTACTGTATATTTATTACTGACTCTACGATCTCACATTTTCCCAATTATACTTGTACTGAATTACTATTTATTAAGTTCTTACATTTATTGTAAAAGCATGTTTGCATAATTGTATGTATATATATGTATATGTTATGACGATGAGCTGTTATGCTCAAGTCTTAATAAAGTTTCTGTTCTGTTCTGTTAAGTATCAATAACACTTTAGACCATATATGTATGAGGGTTGTATGCTAGGTATCAATAGCACCATAAAACATGTGTGTGAGGACTGCAAGCTAAGTATCATCACCACTATAGACTGTACAATGCATGAGGGTTGTATGTTAAGTATCAATAACACTATATACTATACATGTATATGAGTGCTGTGTGATGAGTATTATTAACACTATAGACTATAAATGTATATCTATGCACGCGCCTGTTGACTGGAAACAAAAACCTCTCTGAACTGCAGGTTCCTCTCCAAGAACCGGTCGGTTTGACAGGTTTTAGGAATTTTAACTGTAATATTCTAAGGGTCTGTAGACGGTGAATTAAGTAAAACAGTCATCGTAATGAGTATACATGTATTACTATATTTATATATTTAAAATTATTGTGTTATGCTTTTATAAACGAGAATTATTTCATGTTATGAATACTAATGAAGGTTATGTTATGAATACCAGTGAAGGTGATGTTATGAATACTAGTAAAGGTGATGTTATGAATACTAGTGAAGGTGATGTTATGAATTCTAGCCAAGTTAAGATGATGTTATGAATACTAGTGAAGATGATGTTATGAATACTAGTGAAGGTGATATTATGAATACTAGTGAAGGTTATGTTATGAATACTGATAATGGTGATGTTATGAATACTAGTGAATGTTATGTTATGAATACTGGTGAAGGTGATGTTATGAATACTAGTGAATGTTATGTTATGAATATTAGTGAATGTAATGTTATGAATACTAGTGAAGGTGATATTATGAATACTAGTGAAGGTTATGTTATGAATATTAATGATGGTGATGTTATGAATACTAGTGAATTTTATGTTGTGAGTACTAGTGAAGGTGATGTTATAAATACTAGTGAATGTGATGTTATGAATACTAGTGAATGTGATATTATGAATACTAGTGAAGGTGATGTTATGAATACTAGTGAAGGTGATATTATGAATACTAGTGAAGGTTATGTTATGAATACTAATGATGGTGATGTTATTACGTGACATACATGATATACGTACGTATGAGTATTTGCGTATGTTTGGTGTATGAAGATTCAGAGCCACGGCGACTATCATACCATACTTGATCAGTTAAGAATAACACGACTTAGGTGTAACTGGCAGATACATAAATAATTTATACAACTGAAGATCTATCTAACGGCGGTGCATAATGTTACTGATACTAATTGTTTAGAAATAGGTTTAGATAAATCCGACAGGTTTTCACTATGATGCTTTTAATAGCAATACATTTGGAATAAATCAAACATATTTCTTATATCAAACACAGTGTAACCTCCATGAATGGTCACCTCCAAACAACAGCCTTCTCCCTGTTACAGTCGGCATACTAGCAACCCAAATTGACGTTTTATACTATTTTCACTCTCTCAACAACATCATCTCATTACAAGTGTCTTTTTTGTCCTTCCCATTGATGGCTGCTTTAGGGAGGTTGCACTGTGCATTAATCACAGATGTAGAGATTCGAAAACTAGCGTCTGATGTAAGATATCGCCACTTTCCTTACTCACTGTTGGTCAGGGTAACGTGTTTTATGAATGCAAAAGTGGTGGTTGTAATATGAACTAAATGCCTAGTACCGGGAGTAAATCCGTCATTCATTAATCACAAGTCACATAACATGGATACATTAGGCAACAAATAAGGTGTATACTTAGTATTAAGTAGCATTCCGCGCGTTCCCAATAAAGTAGATAGCATCGGCCTTGACATGAGTTATCAAGGATTCTACGATTTTAGCATTTAAGTGCGTACACTAGTTTGATTGATAACGTGAAACTCGATTTTCACGTTATTACATGTTTCAACATCTTTCGTGTAGTATTCAACCATAATTGTTCATTAGTTTATATAGCTTACAGACAGTTGTGTCATTTGGAAGAAAACGCGCCTTTCAAATTCGTAAAAAGAAATTCTTTTTCTGCAGTCGCAGCATTTTCAACAGTATATGTACCGAGAATACGCATCGGTATTAACTGACTGCTTATATCAAGTCTTACCAATCTGTATTGATAAATACAGTGTATAAAGTCCATTCCAGTGATTTGAAACAAATATCACATTTTGTTGGTCTTCTACAATCAGTATAACAATGACTCTGTATTTAGGAATATATTGCAACAATTAGCCTTAAAATAACTATAAACGAATAGCAAGAATATGTGGCGGAAAATTTGCACGGGAGACAGTCGTCAAGAATAAGTTCTGTTCTGTTCTAAAAAAAGTTTTGTGTATTGGGTTATGTACCTGACGATATCGGTCTGATGCTAGCTAAATTTAGAATTAGAAATATTTCAATTTGATGGGAGCGAATAAAAATTTAGTTTTCAGTGAAAAAGAAGACACGTGTGTCCGTAATGTTTCGATGAAGGTGTAAATGCATACACGGCATTATGTCATGATAACAAGAAATATGACTTATATACATTTATATATACGATCTCGAATACCACAGTAAACAGTGACTGTACTCAATGTAAATATGTAAAGTGTGCCTTTGAAAATATAAAGTAATATTAATCAAATGGCTGCAAAAATGTTGTACCATCGTATCTGCATGAATATATATTACCGGGGTGGTCATCAAATAAAATGTTGTTGTACATGTATTTGTAATATTGTAGATTAGACACAGACAAAAAAGCTCGTGGATCAGTAAACCAAACCATGTAAACGGATGTTCTGTCCGAATTGATCATCCCAAACACCGGCGATATGGGTAAAATACGTTGTGTTCGGAATGGCGGACACAAAGAAAAACAAACTTCAACGTCTATCATGAGGCGGTATAAGCCAACGACAGTTTGTCATCAGGAATTAAGATACGTATAATTTATACATTAATTAATACTAAAAGTGTGTATAAAATTATATCATGTCGAAACGGTAATTACCATGCTGTAATTTAGTTCGGATGATTCTCTGGAGTTGAAATAAACAAATGGGCGGCTGTTCTGTCATGGATACCTGAAGTATTCAGTTGATAAAAGTACTACATTGGACAATTTGTTTCTCTGGATCTATTAAAGGTGGATATTTTATGTGACAGACTGTATATTACCGGCCATGTTACATTGCTCTAGGAATGTGGTTTGTTGATTACCAAATATCTTACAGTTTTTTGGCAAATTCAGTGTAACCAATGTTATTAATATTATCATTTAACTTTGCACAATTTGTGTAGAAACGATAACTTGATTTACTAATCAGTTTTATTTCACGAGTTTTAAAATATCATCAATTTAGAAAATCAACATTTAAATGTATGTACAAAAAATGTAATATTACATCATCTGTATTTCAGAAAGTTCTGTATGCCTTAGGTTGTCAGTGGTAATTTGGATATGAAAAAAGATAATAAGAACACTATTTAACAGGTATTTGTTGGATTTAGGATATATCAATTATAAAAACAAAACTTCAGTCATTGCTGGTAAAGTAATTGTGAATGAGATATAAACTATTTTACTGCAGGAACATTTTGTTTGATCTAAATTCATTTGCAATGTTGTCACCAATTATCATCAGGTGTCTATGATATTGGTAAATATACTCCAGTATGAAGACACCTGGTTATCATTGGGCAGCTACAATTTACTTATACTGGTATTAAGTATTTTATCTATATTTTAAATTGACCATTGTTCCAATAAAACATATTTTACTCTGTTAAAGCTACACCAGTAATTAATGTTTGGTCGATGTTTTTTTTACCAAATGTCAACCATTTTATCATAACTACTATTACATTCTAACTTAAAAGTATTCTGTAAATTCTGCTTAAACATGTCATCATAAGATCTCGCCTGTCATTATAACCATTCCATCTACAGGTTCTATGAGCAGTTTGGTGTACTGGTAGTACCATAAATACAGTATTAAGAAGCAATATTGTACACATTGGGGATTATATTAATATAATCATAACATTGTTCATCCTGAGATAATCACGAGTTCTTAAGTATATGGTTAACATGACATGCTTTTTGGAATAAGGTAAATGTTTAACCTATAAAACCTGTATCTCTCTCGTCATTATGTTTAGTTCTTATTAACAGAACCAGGCCATTTATTTAAATGAGATTTGCAGATACATATAGCTTAACTTCAGAATGGTTTCCTAGCTGAAATTTTAAATGTTCTTTATTTTCTTGTAAAAAGTTAGGCTTATCATGGTTCAATAGTTGTTCCGCATTTTATCAGGTGTGATTGATTGGCATTTATTTTGAAGCTTTTTATGATCTGGATAAAAGCAACTCAAAGGAAATATCCAATTTATTGACTATATTGTGATCTATAAGATTCTCTAATCAATGTTAGCCAGGGAAGATTTGTTTTATTTCATAATAAATGCAATAAAAACATTACATTTGGTATTGTAAAAGCTACCAAATCTATTTGGTATACTCATAACTACCTGTACATTTGTATTACATCAGGATTTGTGTACATGGCAGTATTATGTGGATTATCTATAAACTAACAAAGAAATGAAGCTATATCTACAAAACTTCTTTAAAGATTCATTACAACTTGAGAATTTCAGTAGTATGGCACATTATAACAGACTAGTTGATGAATTTATTAAAACATCATGATCAGTGCTATAACTGATGGCTACTGTATGTTCTTGAATGACAGGACTAGTTTTTGAGTATGAATGATTGATTTGTTTGTAGACAGGTTGTTGTGTGATTGATTAAACTTTGTAATAGTTGATATGTGTGATTGATATATATGATTGATTAAAAGAATGATTGAATAACATGGGGAATTTATACTATATCTGACTGATTACATTGTTGATAGAGTTGATTGCTTGATATGTGATTGATTGATAAGTGTGATCCAATGATACTTGCAATTTATTGATATGTGTAATTGATGTTTAAAGATTAATTGAATTACTTAAGTCACATATATACAATGTATTATATATATTCTATAATTTCTTTTACTTGCTAAAAGTGTATCTACTGCTGTATTTCAGGACACATCTATGGTCGATGCTAGAGTTGATGATGAAATCTTGAAATGAACATAAATGTCTAAGCCAGACATAGCCTTTAAAATGTCGATTTGTGCATAATTGTTTGTGGAATGATGTGCAAAAAGCAAGAAGCAGCGATCGTGTTTCGCATTTTTTATGTGTCTTAGTGCGTAATTGTGTTGGAGTGGAGCATTAGTGTTTTATATAGTGTTCAATGTGTTGTGCTAGTGCTCAATGTGTTGTGTTAGTGTTTGACCTCACATGCACTTAGGACATTTTTTAAGGGTTTGGAAGAAAATATATTTTTTTAATTTTTGGAAATATAATTAATTTTCAATGATGCAATACAATGCGAAAATTATAAAGTTTTAAATAAATTAAGTCAACAAACCCGCCACAAGGACACTGTTAATTATGATATTAAGTTCTAATGAATTGATAATTTGCGCAAAATAAGCGTATCGCGCTAGTTATTTACTAAACATTCTCATTTCGTATGAAAAATATAAAAGACCCGTGACATGAACACATATATATCTTGGACGTCGGCGTTGATTTTATTATTCGCTACATGCATAATACTCGTGTGAACCACAGACTGGTATTTTCCTAAAATATGCGTAACATGTTTTGTTCATAATTCATGGTCATTTCATCAGCTCATTTATAATTAAGACTTTCTATAATTTCATACAGAAGAAACACAAAATAAATACCACACAATTTCGTCTTAGAAAATGACCAATTTGACACTTATTCAAACAACCAATACATATATTTATTAAATTAATACACAGAGATATATATAGACTATTGGAGAAGATGTATATCCCAAAATTTTGAATGAAGTTCAATGAAGGCGTGTACATGTACAATAAGTACACGAGACGCGCGATTTATTATTCATGCGTGAGACCCGTATAATATGCATAACTGGCTTTGTTAACAAACTATACTCATGCAAATTCATTAATAAAGTCGCTTAGTCGATATACAGTCTATGGAAATGGTATATGAGAACCGTACATTTCCATCATACATATTGACCATTTTGATATCTTGTTCAAGCAACCAATACACAATATTAAATGAATAAACACAAGAAAATTGGATATTCACTAATTATGTATGACGTTAATGTCATTCGACACATATATTATATATTATACTATTGGGGAATGATAGTTTACTTTGCTTTTATATAAATGATAATTTTTATATTTAGTTTCCTAATCCTCTGTTTTGTTTACAACTTATTTATGTTTACTCCCATGTCGCATGTAAATTATGTATATATTTATATTATGTAAATGATGATGAGCCTTGGCTCAAGTCAAGTAATAAAATATCTGTTCTGTTCTGTTCTAAAATTTGGAAAGAATTTAATAAGAATAAGAATAAAATATTAAACTTACCAGTCTCGCGACTAGAATTTATTATTCGATTTATGTATATCATTTGAACCTAGTAAATAGATAATTTGCGTAAAATAAGGCTAGCGGTCTTGTTATCTACAAATTATTCAACTTTCGTATGGACAATAATAATTTGAATTGTAACACTAAGGATTTTCATCAAAGAAAGCATACTTATTCATGAACTATGTCAAGAACCCCGAGACATAAATGCATTTTTTATTAGATATCAATGATATATATGCAACCGAATCTGTCCAAATGAATTATTGCCCACGATATATATCATAATTATTAGTAACACGTGAATTTCATCATTTAGATGTCTAGATAATATTTGAACGAAACACTGCTTGAACACATGCATTTTACATATTGATATTGGAAGTGTAATTAATTTCGTGTAATTAATATCTGTATTATATTTTGTAATATTTATGATGATGTACTCATGTTCAAGTCTAAATAAGTGTTCTGTTCTGTTCTGATATTGTAAATACACGGTCTTTGATACCGTAAAATGCTCTGTAACCAAATTGCTAAATATGTGGGCTTTTTAATTGATTCATTCAGAAAATACTAGATGCAATACACGCGGTTTGTAAACATTCAATTCTGAGTCGAACCAAATCACAATACTGAATACATGCAGAGTCTGTGATATCAACCCTTTTTGTAAGAAGTTAATTTCTTCAATTCGATCTGTTAGAAATTAAACCTCATATTTAAAATAATTTACGCTCATTTCATCATTTAAGATGTCTAGATAATAAGTACACGAGAATCGCGGCTTGAAAACACGTATTTTACATATTGATAATAAACAATGCACATAGATTCCCCGATATTAACGTAAGATGTTAATTTCTTCAATTCAATCAAATTTTGTATTTATACAGAAAATATAATTTACCCGCATAGAATTATTCTGTTCTTAGATATTTACAATTCGGCATGTTTTCTTTGATCCGAAGCATATAATTAAAGATATACAAATGTCGTACGATAAATAGTCTATTGATGAACAACGCTTATTTCAAAACTTAAAGTTATGTTAAGTGCTACGTAACTTTGCCTAAATATATGCGTAGCACGCTTGTTATTTACAAAATAGACTCATCATCATAAGCTCATTCTATTTTTCATATTCAAAGGTTTCAACACAGTTTATAACGTTTTTGTAAGTCGAATATTTTCAACTGTATTATTGTGCAAGGATCACATCAATTGAAAACATTCTAAAATATAAAGTTACAGCTTGTTGTTACTAGGTTTTTCTCATTATTTCGTCTAAAATATTGACTATGAAAAAGTACACAAGAGCCTCCCATTACAGCATACCATTCTGATAGTTTATCAAGAAATACACAGTATTCAATACATACAGAGTCTGCGACATCAACTTGATCTCTTCGTTGTTTAAATTTCTTTATTTCGATCTGTAAGAAGTCAAATTTTGTATTTATTAAAAAGAAATCATTTATCCATGAAATATGCTTACAATCCCGTTGAATGAATTCATTTGTTCCTAGAAATTTACAACATTTATGCACCCAAATCAGTTTAAAAAATTATAATTATCATATTAACGTTAGCTTTATCATTTAATAAAAAAACGAGACCCGCAGCTTGAACACATGCGTTATATATACTGATATTGAAAAATCACGCTCCTTGAAACCACTAAATGCTCTTTTATCAAATTGCTAGATATCTAGGGTTTTTAATTGAAATCATTTTGAAAATCATAAATGCCATACACGCGTTTTGTAAACATCTAATATTTTGTTCATCCAATACACAAAACTGAAAACGATCCACGGTAATTTAATAATATTGGGTTACGTCGTTTCTTTATTCCGGCATATATATATATGAATTTCGATCTTGTATAAATATGAATATAAAAATGAAATATTGTTCGTGAAATACGTCAACAACCCCACGTTATATGTACTATTCATTTTGATCTTAGATATTTACAATTGTGCAGGTTAATATGTTCAACCAAAGCATGTAAACAAACGAAAGCATATGTCATTCAATACACAGACAATTTGGAAAGATTCAAGTCAATAATTAAGATTCAAGATTCTTTATTTGTAACGTAAACATATATACATGTTTCTGGTTACATGATCCAATGAATTATTTATACAAATAACAATAGCAAAACATTTATAAGTTATACAAGTATATATACAATTTACATGTGATGCAATTCAAACACATAAGTTATACTGCACATTCAAGATACCTTATTTATGAGGAAGGACTAAAATTTACCAATAATAATTAAGGATGCTGTGTGAAAAGCATTCGTAACAATTAAAGATATGATAAATCTGTTGTTTAAAATTCTTCCCCATTATATATACTCGTATTCATTGATTAGGGCTTGCAGTCAAACTATATTCATTGAAATAATATAAACAAATCCCGCGACCGCAGTAACATACATTCCCAATGTAAGTATAGATAATTAACCATTTCGGACGATTTCAATGCAAAATAATTCTAAATTGATGTTAAATGTTCACGCTTTTTAATTGCATTAAATTCTCTATGATCAAATTGATAAATATGCTAAAAAGTACCGCTTAAATAAGCTAATAAATATTCTTAATCAATAGCCCAAAACAATCATACATAATTGAAATACACGCTGGATAGTTCACCTTATAAAGTTCCGTTCAAATATTAATAATAAGAACAACAACAAATAGTAATATATCTGGTCATTTTTGCATGAAATCATACGAGTTAAATAAAAATCAATTGAGCACTGGTTCTTTCCTTGATGTTCCATTCAAATCAGTTAATTAATATTCATAATTTATAATCAAACAAAAATGGAAATACACACGTGATTGTCATATTAATTAGTCCAATCTTACTCGATTGAAGTACATGATGTTTACTTCAGTTCCGTTTAAATATTAAAATATCTGATCATTTTTGCACAAATTCGTATTAGACAAATAAAACTGAAATGCACACGCGCTGTTTACATAATTTTCTGTTTAGATAAGTTAATGAATATTCATAAATACAAAATGAAGTACACGCGGGACTGTTGTACTTATTATGCCAATCTTATTACAGTATATATTTTAGATAAAATCTTATAAGTCAAATTAACTCAAGTCAAGTCAAGTCAAAATCCTTTTATTCTCTCACTTCATGTATGCATGAAAATATGAGGAACATAGTGTACAAACATTGATAATGAACACGGGTTGTTTACGTAATGTTCCGTTCGAATAATGTGATTAATATTCATTATTAATAACCGGAAACAATCTTTCACAACTGAGAGATAGGTTGGTGTGTTTATTTTAAGTTCCGTTCAAATATTGATATATTTGATTATTTTTTTGGATAAAATCATACGAATTAGATAAAAATGAAATAAATGTGCACAGGTTGTTTACATAAATGTTACGTTCAAATGAGTTAATTAATATTCGTAGTAAATAGTTAGAGACAAATGGAATACACGCGGGATTGTTATAATAATCAAGTTATGCAAATCTCTTACAAAATTCAAATACACGCTGGATAAATTATATTTTACAACTCCTTTCAAATTTGAATACACCAGGGCATTTTTGCACAAAACCTTACTTTAAAATCCATTTAATATTCTGTGTAAATGATACAAAGAAAATTAATTATTATCCATAGAAAATTAAACAAAACCCGTGACCAGATACCATGCATGTACATCGTGTGTAATTCATTCTAGCCATAATTTAGGATTGTTGTTTTAAAATGCAAACTAACAATTAAAGATAAAATAAGCTAGTTGATTTTATTATTAATTTATTATTATCATATAAGTTCATTTTTAGCGCAAGTAGTCAACATATTTTCATTCCAAGGGATGAATAAATCCCGCGACCGGAGAACCATATATTTCCTAAACATTGACCATTTTTAACGATTTTAAAACGAAATCAAACGTTATATGAGTATGCATAGAGCCAAACAAATCTTAAAATTCCTGAGGACTGTATTGTGTTACTTTAAAATGAAATATTCTGTGCAAATGAGAGAATGACAATGACATGACAATATTGTTGTTTAAAATAGATTCCCATAAGATAAGTACATTAATTAGGGCGTGTAGTCATACCTTTTTCAATACACACATATAAACAACCCCGTGGTCGTTGTTCCGTGCATTTCCGAGCTTAATATTGACCATTTAGACGATTACAAAGCAACATAACTCATTCCGAATTGTTAGAAATTAAATTTTGCATGTGATAAGATTGTTGTTTAAAATTAATTCCGGTCAAATGAGATCATTTATTAGGACGACCATAAAAACATGCATTTTCAACCAAAATATTGACCTGTTTGATATTTTTGTCCATGCATAAAATCGTACGAGTCACGTAACCTGAAATGTGCCCGCGTTGTTTACATAATGTTCCATTCGAATAAGGGAATTACTATTTCTAATTAATAATTAAACACACTTGAGTTAAGTGAAAATGCGCTCGGGTTGTTTGCATACTGTTCCGTTCAAATAAGTTAGTTAATATTCATAGTTAATAATTAGAAATAAATGAAATACACGCGGAATTGTTGTATTGATTATGCCAATCTTACACAATAATTAATATACAAAATGTACATGTTGGATTATTTTAACATATCAGGTCATTTTTTTTCATAAAATGTTCTTGGTCAAATAAATATGAAATGCGCATGCGTTGTTTACTTGATGTTCCGTTAAAATCAGTTAATTAATATTCATAGAACAGAACAGATACCTTATTACTTGACTTGAGCCAAGGCTCATCATCATTTACATAATATAAATATATACATAATTTACATGCGACATGGGAGTAAACATAAATAAGTTGGAAACAAAACAGATGATTAGGGAAACTAAATATACAAATTATCATTTATATATAAGCAAAATAATGCAGACATAATATATAATCAACACATCAAAGAGAAGTTGTCTAGTCATGTATGAAGATTACTTAACAACATATCAAAATAAATCATCAAACACAAATGAAATACATAATTTTCCGTTTAAATGAGTTTATTAATATTCATAGTAGATAATTAGATTCAAATGAAATACAGGCGAGATTGTTATTTTAATTATGCAAATCTCGGCTTACACAATTGAAATAACGCTGGATTATTTACATTATACAGCTCCTTCAAAATTAAATATATCAGTACATTTTTGCATAAAATCTTAATTTAGAGTCAAATATTGTGTGTAAATGACACAAAGAAAATTTAAGATAAGATGGATAAGTTAACTTTACCCGTGACCAGATAGCATGCATGTACATCTTGTGTAATTCATTCAAGTCAATAGTCTTGAATTGTTGTGTGAAAACGAAATCTAACAATTAAAGACGTTATAAGCTTGTTGTTTAAAATTGATTACCATCATATAAGTTAATTATTTATGGCGTTTATAAGTCAACATATTTTCATTACAAGGTATAAACAAACCCGCGACCGCGGGGAACCATGCATTTTCCGACCTAAATATTGACCACATTAAACGAATTTTAAACGAAACCAAACGTTATTTGAGTATGCATAGAGCCAAGATATCCAAAAGTTGTTGAGGACGGTATTTTGGATACTTTGAAATAATTAATATGCTATAAGTTCACTTCAAATCATTTGAAAATAATAAATCCGATATATACATGCGGTTTAT
Source organism: Lutraria lutraria (assembly GCA_964023205.1). Lineage (NCBI taxonomy): Eukaryota > Metazoa > Mollusca > Bivalvia > Venerida > Mactridae > Lutraria > Lutraria lutraria. Next base: position 23,178,378 of record OZ026838.1, read on the forward strand.
AAATTTTCAATTCGTATGCTTACCAACAGACCATATTCAATACACAAAGAGTGACCGATATATTAACCTGATATGTAAGACTTAAATTTCTTCATTTAGAATCGTTAGAAATGTTTTTTTAATTATTTTATTCCAATGAAATAACTTCGTTCATGAGGGCATTTAGTCTATTTCAATTGAAAATATAAACAAACACCGCGATGGTTGTGCCATGCATTTCCAGCCATGATATTGACCATTTTGGACCAATTGAAAGCCTAAATATCATTATTTGAATACACACAAAGTTAACAATATTTCCGGACTGTTAATGACATTATCTTTATCACTATAAAGTGAAACAATGTGCGTAAATTGTAACAAGGATATGTCCTTTTAAAAAATAAATAAAACCCGTACCATGATTAACGGAGTAATTCATTATTGATGTTCTATGTCCATGCTTCTTTATTACATTGAATTCTCTATTATAAAAAAATGAATATGCTACTTGCTCACTTCAAATCATTTTGAAAATACAAAATCCAATGAATGCGCGCCGTTTGCAAATATTTAATCATGTTTCACCTGAAAACACAATATAATCAACACACACACAATGAGTGCGCGATATTAACTTGTTATGCAAGACGTTAATTATTTCATTTCGAATCGTTAGAAATCAAATACTAAATTGTGATAACCCAGGTGTTGCCCATAAAATAACTTCATTATTGGGCGTTTGGTCGAACTATTTCAATTGAAAAATATTAACAAACCCCGCGATCGTTGTACCGTGCATTACAGACCTTAATATATGAGCTTTTAAAGCAAAATTACTAATTATTGGTATTCTATGTCCACGCTATTTTATTAAATTAAATTCTCCATCGTTAAATTAATAAATTTGCTACTTTTCCACTTTAAATCATTTTGAAAATACAAAATCCGATATATATAAAAACGCCGTTTGAAAATATTTAATTCTTTATCGCCCAAAAACACAATATATTCAATACACAATGAGTGTGCGACATTAACTTAATGTTATGCAAGACTTTAATGACTTCATTTCGAATCGTTAGAGATCAAATACTGAATTGTGATAACCCTGTTTCTTGAAATTTATTCCCATTATTAGGGCGTTTGGTCGAACTATTTCAATTGAAAATTATAAACAAACCCCGCGATCGTTGTACCATGCATTTTCGATTTTAAAGCAAAATAACGCTTGATTGTTGATATTCTATGTTCATGCTATTGTATTGCATTATCTATCGTCAAATTGATAAATTTGCATTTGCTTCACTTCGAATCATTTTGAAATGACTAAATGCGATATATACGCGCGTTTTGTAAATATTCAATTCTGTCTCATACAAATCAAAACACAATATTCAATACACACCGTTTCTTAGTGCTATGTATCTCGTGGTGTAAGGCGTTAATTTCTTTATTATTCGTTATTTAAGCATTTAATTTAACTGTTGTCTTTGAGAAATCATCAAATGTATAAAACAAACCCCTCGATCGGTGTGTCATGCATTTTCGGCCAAAATGTTGACCATAATAATCATTATTTGCGCACACAGCGTCAAGAATATTTCCTGGCTAATAACGGAATATTTATCACTAAAAAGTAAATCACATAACCTGAATTCATTGTGTGTAATTCATTAAAGACAATAATGAAATGTGTAGCCTGAAAATCATGTGTCAATTAAGACATGAAAGTTCATTAAATTTGTCGAGAAGTCCTACCCTTTTCATTGACAAAATATAAACAAACCCCGCGATCGTGACCGTACCATGCATTTATACTATCTTGAACTTGGACTTTACAGGAATATAACTCATTATTTATATTATAAATCCACGCTCTTGTGATTCAAAATCAAATCGATGAATATGCTATTTTTTTCACTTCAAATCATCTTGAAAATGCTAAATGCGATACATGTAAATGTATATGCATGCGGTTTGTAAATATTCAATTCCTATTCACACCAAAACACACTATTCAATACACAAATTTAGCGCGATATCAACATGCTGTGTAAGACGTTTACTAAAGTAAGTTAATTGAAACAAAACAAACCCCGTAACAAGATAATCACGCATGTTCATTTTGTGCAATTCATTAAGTCAATATTTTAGGTGTGTGTGAAATTCATTTCTCGCAAAGACATGATAAGCCTGGTGTTCAATATGTAGTCCCGTCAAATAAGTTCATTGATTAGGGCGTTTAGTCAAACTACTTTCCTTGAAAAAATAAATAAACACCGCGATCGTTGTATCATGCATTTTCGGCCTAAATATTAACCATTGTGGACTACATAAACGCATTTTTTTTCAATATTGTACATTCTGATATTTGATTGTCAACAACGCGTCGAACACCTATGCACAATATACGTGACTGGATACCAAGCATTATCGTCATAGATATTGACCTCGTGCACTTTGATAGCCTTTTCATCCAAGTGAGCCAATACTTGGATGTTATCATATGAATCTAATATGTTGAAAATTTGCATAAAATAAGGGTAGCACGAATGCAATTTTCAAATAATTCTTATTTCGTTTGAAAAAAATACTCGGGACATTTCTCCCTTCCATTGTTTGGTCGTTCGGTAGGTCATGTTTATCATTCGCTACACGCATAATACTCATTTGAATCTGTAGATTGGTATTTTAAGTCAAATATACATAACGCGCTTTGTTTAATAAGTATTCTCTTTCCATAAGCTCATTAATTACGGTATTTAGTCGTAATACTGGTTATAAATGGAATAGCTATTTAAAAACCGCAGAATACACAGGCATTCCCCGATATTCATTATCAACTTGTTGTGTAAGTCGCAAATTTCTGCGTTTCGATATACATGTACATGTATTAGAAATTAAACGCTACATTTATTAAATAAAATCATTATTTTTACAAGAAACACGCCAACAATCCCGCGTCATAAATTAATTCTGTTCTTAGATGTTTACCATTTGACGTGTTATTTTCAAGCACAGTATGTAAACAAAGATATACACATATAGTTTGATGAACAACGTTTATTTCTAAAGTTTAGAATGCTTATGTTTTGTATGTTGCATAAAAAATGCGGAGCGCACTATGAGTTTACTATACATTCTCGTTATGCATACAAGCTTAAAATAATTCGTGTCTTCAACACAGTTATTCACATTTTTGTAGTCGAATCTTTTCAAGTGATACATTGTGCACGGTAAAATTTGAAAAAAGTATGAGAAACGGAAAAGTGTTTAAAATTTTTGTCTTCAATTTGTCTGTAACATTTAGCCGTGAAAAAGTGCGAAGATCCGTGACTGGACACCAAGCATTTTCGTCATAGCTATTGACCACATAGATAACTTTGTTTAAGGATGGCGATACACATTATTAAATACATTTTCTTCCTTTCTACCCGTTAGAAATCAAATTTCGCACTTAAAAAGAAATCATATTTTATTAGTGACATATGCCAACGATCCCGCGTCCTAATTTCATTCCGGTCTTAGATATTTACACTTCAACGTGTTCTTTTCAACCAAATCATGTAAACGGAGATATACATGCACATGTACGCATCTGTTTCGAGACATTGCCTATTGATGAACAACTTTTATTTCTGAAATTTAGTATGATTCTAAATGCTATATTTGTTTGCATAAAATATGCACAGCGTGCATTCTCACCATATAAACTCAAAGTATATTTCAACGAAGTTACATGCAATTCTAGCTGCTACCAATCATTGTGCACGGTATATACGAACTGAAAAATATAATATATGAGTAATTAACGGCGTGTTGATTTCTCATTTATAATTTAGTCGGAAATTCTCACGGACTATGAAAAAAGTATACAAGATCCGCGACTGGACACCAAACATGTTCCTTATAGATATTGACCACTTTGCTAGTTTTAGAGCTGTTAAAGTCAAATACATGTATTTAAAAGGAAATAATATTTTATCCGTGAAATACGCCATCATAGCCGCGACATAAATTCTGTTCTTATAACTTTTGCAGTTATGATGTCTAGATAATAATCATGTAAAATAGATTTTGAAAAAATTCTAAGCGTGCTTGTTGTTTACAAAATATTCTCATTTTATCAGCTCAAAATAGATTTCAAATTCATATTTTCAACACGGTCATAATCATTTTGCAAACGAATATTTTTAAATGAGTGATTGAGCACGTTATACATCATATTGAGGTAATTTCGTAAAAGCACAAATTTTTGTGACAAAATGGCCACCTGACATTTTTGCTATGCATCCTAAAACATTGACTTAGCATACGGCCAAAGTATTAATGTGTTGAATTTCGAGTAAGAATGAAACATTGTCCGTGAAATACGTCAATAAACGCCCTATATGAAATAAGTTTATTTTGATCTGAGATATTCGCATTTATTGTGCGCGGCATATTTTATTTCAGGCAAAGCATGTAAACAAACGAATACACCTGTGGTTCAATAATAGACAATTCGGGTCCAAAATTCAGAATAAATTGATTCAAATAAATGAAATACTCGACAATGGCCGAGTGATTATGATGTCTGTCTTCGGAGCAGGAGATCGAAGGTTCGAACCCCAGTAGACACTGGGTTAGAACTGATGCGGTCGGTTGGTGGACCGTCAGCTTATAGTTAAAGTTAAATGATGGTTTCCATAAGCCTATCTCAGCCAGGCGCCCAGTTAAAAGAGAAGGGATTCGGGGAATAGTATGCAAACAAAATATTGGTGTCTCAAACGCCAACATGGCTAGCCCTTGCAATAGGGGTAACACTAAGATAACCAGGTAGTTGAATCAATACACTACCTGGATAAACAAAACGTGTATAGTTCAATTTTCTTATAGTCAAGGTCGAATATTGGACGATACCATTGTAAAGGTAATCACTGTAAATTGATTGCCAAAATCATTTTAAATCCGTAATAAATTGTCATTCACAATGCACATTGTATAACAGTTTTACAAAAAGAAGCAGATGTGAGTGGTTCGAACTCAGTCAATGGCACTTTTTAAATTCTTATATACATTTATTTTTCATAATTTATTTATTGAAATAGTTTTGTTCTTGTTACATGTATGTATACACCCTGGATAGCACCATTTTTATTCAAAAGAGAGAAAGGAAAGAAGAAATGCATTTTATCTCTGATGTATTCCTCTTTTTTATTTCTCGTATGCATTTTATTGCACGAAATCCCGGATACAAATGTAATTTCAAATACTATATAAAAAATACTAAACACCTAAACCGGTTTCTACTTATTATATTATTACTCTTAGAATTTAATTTAGAATATATAAATCCTAATTACCCATGCGAGGTTGTTATATTTTTGTTAATTTAACGGAACAATTTAAATATAAAAAACATTTTAAACATCATTTTCTTATCAATATAAATCTATGTAAAATAAATTTTGTTAAAAATAAAAAAAGTTAAAAATCATAAATGATGTCTAACATCAGACGCAGTCTTCAAGATTCACTTTAACTTACGTTTTACCAACTGCGCCACAGAGGACAGTGACAATAATGATTCATAGATTGCTGTAAAACATATTACAAAAGTATTTGTGTTACCTTAACATTTGTCAATCAGGGATCTTTCATGTACATGTATACAATAACATTGCTGACCTAAAAATTGAACTATACCTTTTACTATTAATTACATTATTATAACTACACATTAATACTTTGGCCATATGCTACATCAATTTTATAATTCAGTACAGTCATGTTGATTACAAATTTGAATTTACATATTGCTATTTCCTGTTAAATATGCATATTAACATGCTCAGAATACATTTGGACCGTTTAACAACTGTTAATTTAATATTTATACTTTTAACTCAGCTCATCTAGAGGGATTCTGTAATAACCATCATTTATTCAAAAAGAAATGTTTATTTCCTCATTATTTTATAAATTATCTAACTATTAATAAATAAATAATTTACAGATTTGCACTTTACCCATAATTCTCAGGTCAGATAGCTTAATTGGATAGAGCAACTCAGGCAAGTAATTGGCTATGGGGAGATTCGGGTTCGAACCCCGATCTGACTTGAATTATGGTCAATTAACATTTTCAAAATTGGGAACTTATTTTGTAGTTTGTTTAAGCCTTACAAGGGACCATTGTAATAACTTCTAGTTGAAGTTGAACAGTGCTAGTTGAAAATTCAAATAATCAAAAGTATATCTACTTGAGACTATGTATAATCCCATTTTCTTATTTTGACAAATGAATTAAAAAAAACATGTTCTAGTCAGTGCTACCCGCCTCCGTAGTCAAATAACTGTAACCTCTCACTGATATATATAAAAAGTTATATAATTATATAGATTGTTTGTTTGTTTCATCGGTTTTTACACCATTTTCAACATTATTTCAGTCATATTGTGACGGGCAGTTATCCTAACCAGCTTTCCTGGACTTCATTTCTAGGCCTTAACCAGTAACTAACCACATTCTGTCCGTAAGCTTCTGCCAAGCTACCCTACATAATTTAGAGGTGGAGGACTATTTAACATAGGATGTAATATCTTCAGTCAAATTTGTCATGGACAGTGTGAGCCTCTCCCTGGGTTCGAACTCGCACCCTCTCGATCATCAGACAAACGCTGTAACCTCTGAGCTAGCCGGGTGGGCATATATATAGATGGTTGAGGGATCACACCCATGCAGCTACCGACCATATCTCTTTATGTGATAAAGTAGGCAGTTGCTTATGGAAGATGGAATTCCAGTACTGGTTCTTCCGATATATAGGTGAATTGTCCGCCTAGTGTGACTCTGACTTTTGAAAAGGGGCGTAAAACTCAAATAAACAAATCTATTGCAATAATGACTTATTTCATATCTTTTTAAAACTGAACAGAACAAAACAAAATATTTATTAATTGACTTAAGCATTTAGAGCTCTTCGTCACAATACTCTACAATATAACATAAACAAATAAAAAGAGAAAGGCGAAAAGTGGTTTTGGTGCAAACAATCAATAGGCTGCAGATCTATATGATTTCCTCAAAACAATATTCCTGTAACTGACCATAACTGTGCAATAAAGTCAATTAATTACTAGATACATTGATATTGTATTTTCTGTGATACTGTAGATAAATTTTGAATGATTTTTTTTATTTATTTGCTTTTTTTAGCTTAGATAACAGATGATCTAGACAGAGAGAGACGTTGTGAAAAAACTCATGTTTTGGGAGCCTTTAGTGCTTTGATTTTTGTCAGTGTCGGAACTGGTTCCCGCTCTATGTTGCAGTGCAGCAAAGGTACAGCTAACAGGGGGTTTGCCTGAAAAGCGGAAACAACTTTTATGTACGGAAACAACTTTTTATTGAAACGATTATGAAGATATATGTAATATACGTTCATAAAAAATAAATATCATTATTATGAATTGTTTTATATGATAATAATACGTTATTTCCGAAAATTTGGTTCATTTATATAACCAAATAGTGATTTTGTGACTTTTTTTTTAACATTAAACCGACGTACGGAAACAACTATTTTCTACGGAAACAACTTTTATGTAAAATATTTATAAAGTTATACGTAATATATTTTTCTAAAAATAAATATCATTATTATGTATTGTTTTATATGATAATAATACGTTATTTCCGAAAATTTGGTTCATTTATTTAACCAAATAGTGATTTTGTGACTGTTTTTTTAACATTAAACCGACGTACGGAAACAACTATTTTCTACGGAAACAACTTTTATGTAAAATATTTATAAAGTTATACGTAATATATTTTTCTAAAAATAAATATCATTATTATGTATTGTTTTATATGATAATAATACGTTATTTCCGAAAATTTGGTTCATTTATATAACCAAATAGTGATTTTGTGACTGTTTTTTTAAACATTAAACCGGCGTACGGAAACAACTATTTTCTACGGAAACAACTTTTATGTACGGAAACAACTTTTTATTGAAACGATTATGAAGATATATGTAATATACGTTCATAAAAAATAAATATCATTATTATGAATTGTTTTATATGATAATAATACGTTATTTCCGAAAATTTGGTTCATTTATATAACCAAATAGTGATTTTGTGACTGTTTTTTTAACATTAAACCGGCGTACGGAAACAACTATTTACTAGACTAGAGAAGTTTACTCATGGCAATATGGGTTTCCAACAAAATATTGGGTTCTATGGTGTACCAGGCATGACAACTCGTCATAAATTTGAACATGAATTCAACCGTTTGTGTGCAGACAAACCTAGGTAATTATTATTTTAATTATTACTTATCATTTTTTATGGACTGAAATTATACACGTACAAATACCATATCTTCTTTTTATAATTAGTTTATATGTACCCATGATCTTAGAAAATTGTTGTTAAATTGTCTATTTCACAACAGTATAATTATACTTAATATATTTCAGGTATGTGTTCTTCTTGTTCTTATTTACAGCAAACAAATTATCCATCGTTCTAATTTAATACAATATATAAATACACTTACCTCACACAATATGCAATGGTCCTCACATATCCCTGAACACACGGAACAGTTCCTCAGACATTGTCATTAATATCACAAATTAAACACAAAAATAATATTTTTATCTTATATACAAATCTATAACAAACCATAATAATGATAATAATTTTTATTATAATACAAGTGCACTTTATCTATGAGCATTTGTCCATCTAAAAGTTGTTTCCGTAGAAAATAGTTGTTTCCGAATATCGTTAAAACACAATAAAAAACAGCCACAAAGCCACTATTTGGCTATATAAATTGAATAAAACTTTCGGAAATAATATTTTTTTATCATATATAACAATTCATTTTAAAGATAATCTTTTTTACGAAAATATATGACATATATGTATCTTCATAAACATCAGATTTAAAAGTTGTTTCCGTAGAAAAAAGTTGTTTCCGTAGGCCATTTGAACGCAATAAAAGCGCCTCAAATTCACTATTTGGCTATATAAATGAACATATTTTTTCGGAAATAACGTATTGTTATCATGTATACCAATTCAAAATAAAGATATTTATTGTTATGAACATATGACATATATCTTTTTAAACATCTGATTTCAAAGTTGTTTCCGTACATAAAAGTTGTTTCCGTAGAAAATAGTTGTTTTCGTATGTCGGTTCAACGCTATGAAAACAGCCACAACATCAATATTTGGTTATATAAATTAACCAAATTTCCTGTAATAACGTATTTTTATCATATAAAACAATTCATAATAAGGATTTTTAGTTTTATTAAAATATATGACATATATTTTTGTAAACATTTGAAATAAAAGTTGTTTCCGTAGTAAAATGTTGTTTCCGTACGTCGGTTTAATGTTATAAAACAGTCACAAAATCACTATTTGGCTGTATATATGAACTTTTTTCCCTGAAATAACGTATTTTTATCATATAAAACAATTATTAATAAGTATATTAATTATTATGAAAATATATATTAAATATCTTTAAAAACGTTTCAGATAAATGTTGTTTCCAGGAACCAGTTTAACAAGCGTCCAGGCCGACGAGAAGCGATCTTCGCTTGTTGATGTACAGAAGTTTTCTCCTGTTTATGAACAACTAAATCGTATGTGTTGATTCTTGTTGATAAAATGTAATGCACTTAGTGATGCAACATAATTGTTGACCTTTTTTGTGTTCAACAGTTGTTATTGCTAGTTATGTGAATGTCATGGGTTTTCGCGAATATGCGAAATTTGTTTCAATCAAGATTGTTCTAATATATAATTTCATATTAACAGTGACTAAAGGGATATACCAATGTTTTATTATGAAACAAATCAATGAAGTTCTGTCTGTCCGGGTACCCAGCCCCAGGGTCCTAGTTTCAACAGCCCAGCAATTGTGTCACACCTGGGGATGAACAAACTTTCGTCACATGATCATAAAAGGAAACGCAGATTGTTGATATACACTAGAAATCACGCCCTTTCAGGTTATATTTCATGGGAATCATTTATAAATCACGGAAAACACCTAGCCTATGATATAATGCCTACATTTTCCTTTTATTTTGACATATAGTGGTTTCACATTCTATCGGGGCTTCCATTTTATCGCTGTAAACAGTTTTTCTGGCAATGTTTCAACCTTGCGCCGTCTATGGGTTGTTAATGTTCCCGCTTCAATTGCCCAGAAGTCACTCGTCCGTAACAAACTTTTTTCCTTAAAATGTCTGAAATACTGGTGATTTACTTACGATTATACACAAAATCAGGTGTATATATATATACACCTATAACCTATTTTACTGCTCTTAATGCAGTTTTTGAGTATGATCTTGTACTTTTGTAAAGATTTTACTAGGGTTTAGATTCATGTTTCAGTACGTGAAATATTGATATATATCTTATTTCAAAGTTCCAAAGAGTTCAGCCAACGTTTTCCATAGCTGTTACAATCAAATCATTATGTATCTGACATTAGTTGGCACGTTTTTAAATTTACACCGATAGAAGGGGAAACATGGCAAATTGGACAAGCATTGATAGAAGATATTTATGTTTTGATGATTCTAAATATAGCATATTCATATGTGGCAACTACATTTTCTTAAACCTGCTGTGCTAATCGTAAGCCTTTACAACTTCATAGTCTGTCAATTAGTCTAAACACATGGTAGAGCATAGAAGTGTCTGCAGTTATCCCTTTCAATTCGACAGCTAGATCATGACGTAAGTCATCAGGGGTGTGGAATTCCTATGCCTGACTCGTCTGACACGGGATTTTTTCTGCTCAGACAAGTAACTTTTTAGATTGTAGTTGTCTGCAGACGAGTAGCAAATCAGAAAAAAGAACACTGTAAAGTTACCGAATGCTAAAGATCGGCAACTTGTCAGTCTTATCTTCAATTGACCATGCTTATCTATGTTGTTTGCACCTATCAACACCAATTTTAATTACCCCAAGCTTTGATTCATTATGCAGATGACAATTCTATCAAATTTATTGTTGAGTTCTGGGTGATTCCACACTAGTGGTCAATATGGTGGGACATTCTCTTAAATTTCAGAATATTATGAATATGATGTTTCTCACTTTTTCCTACTTAGAAAATTATTCCTTTTACATAAAATTGTGATGGCAAGATAATGTCTGACATTGGGAAGAAAATTAACTACATTATATTCCATGCAGTCAAAAATGTAACTCTTGTTACATGGTGCCCTAATTGTTCATCTTTTTACATAAAATAGCTAGATTTTGGCATATTAGACCACTGAATGTCAAAAAATTCATTGCATCTTTCTGTTATAATCTTTGAAAAAGTTATATTTCACCATTTTTGAAGATAAATTTATGTTGTAATTTCAACTCAAAACATGCAGTTTATTGATGTATGTTTTTTTTTTAAACTGGGTATTTTTCAAATATTCTATGATAGCAAGGCACATAAAATGGATAGCAATCGAAAGTTCAAATCAGTGGTATATTGTTCATACTTGATGCAAGCCATATTCCTCATCATTGACAGAAAATGTGGTATGTGTTACTCCTGTTACAATGGACACTTAGGAACACTCGTTACATGGTGTCAAAATGCAATTTCTTAGTTTTTCATTATCCTTCAATACTAATTGATACCTGTGTACACTACAATGAGAGGTTCTGACTTTGCATATGATGATTCCACGTTTGAAGCCAGTAAAAACGACATATAAGTGCCAATATAATCACATAAGGACACCAGGTAACAGGAGTTACATTAAAAAAATCTTGAACAGTGTACTTTGTAAGTTTATAAGCTGAAATTTTGTGGCTTTTAGCATAGCATTTCACTCTATAAATTCACTACATGACTTAATCATTACTCTATGTATTTCATTTTTGTCTTTTCTGTTGTTCTGTGTAAAGAAAGTTCAAGGCAAATGGTGTCCATATGTAACAGGTGTTACACATATTTATAAGAATGTGCTTTTCAGAATACATTTTGAATCTTTGAAAGCTTAAATATATATCAATTTACATTTTTTAACATAATCACACATTTACAGATGTGCAACTCAATGTGTATCATTTTTTAGCACTTTTCTGAACACTCGTTACATTTCCTACAATTTGGTGTCCTTGTTGTAACAGGAGTTACCTGTATTAGTATCATATTCTTTAATTGACTGCGCTGATCTACTTAAATTGTTTACAAATATGTTTAAATTTCATCACAAGTTTGAAAAATGACCTCAGTCAATATTAATTGCAAGCTGCATTGGCTAGCCATGATTTTATTCACCATCGTTTTGAACTTTGGTGTCCCTCTGTAACATGAGTTTTTGAGTTTATTGCACAATCTTTGAGATTCTGTGTAAAAAGTGCAACCAAACATCCAAGTTGTTCACATAAAAGTGCCTATTGACATATACCACAAAAACAATATTAATTTCCTTGTAAAAAGCATGATTTATCTTTTCAAATATGTTCAATTGTTACATGTAACACTTGTTACATTTTTGGACTTGTTTTGTTAAAAGCCAACACATTACATCATCAATAAGTATGCACAAACACCTGTTTCTAGGCACTGTGTAAACCCCCATCACATCACATCATGTTCGATTAGACACATATGAACACTCGTTACAAATTGGACACGAAAATTCCTCTTCTTGAAACCCCAAAAATCCCATTGTATCATAGCAGAATCAAAATAATCAAGTCGTTTCAGTACAAAGTTTCAGTTTCAAAGACTTGTCCATTAAGAAAAAACAGCAACAAGTGTATTATTTGTTTTAAGTGTTCAGATAACCTTTTGACAACTTGAACAAATCATAGGACACCAAAGTAACAAGAGTTATATGTATTTTCAAACTGATTTTTTAAAAATTTCTCGTTGCAGTAAATTCTATATTTGTGTTCCTTTCAATTTACTGACCATTTTTTTCACCAAAATAACAAAAAATGATTAGATAAAACACTTAATGTCTGTCACAGAGAGTGACAAATTGGCCAATACTGTAATGTCCCATTTAGAATTCGTAAAAATGGTGGTTCACCAAAAACCTTTTTGAAATATTTTATATTTTTATATTTCTATATTCCACTATAAATTGATAGGTTTATTCTAAATTTTACTTAAAAGCAGCAAATTAGTATAATTTTTCAATAATTTGACACAACCCCCATATTGACCACTAGTGTGGAATCACCCTTCTTCCTTTCTTCATCATCAGTGGTATTGAATAAAGTCTGTACCATTCAGTACTGAACGGTGTCGGGTCAAAACGGCCCATTTCTAAAACGAACCGGTCCAAAACGGCCCAGTTTTTCAGTCAAGTAACACATGAAAGAAATTACCGGTAACAGTTTTACTAAAAAAACCTGAAAATTCATGCTACTCATGTATTTTTAGTAACGTAACTGTGAATAATATCAATAACAGCATTCAGTGCAGGTGCCAGTTATTAAACCAGAATTGTGAACATTTCGTCATTTTCTTTTATCTTTTTATTGTTTATTAGCATTCATACACTTAATTTATTTTATTTAACTTGTAGAACAACATTAAAGTACTGCCCATTTTGGTATGAATTAGGCCGTTTCGGTAATGGGCCGTTCTTGAAGTGGGCCGTTTTGACCCGCATTGTACGGTCCAGATCGTATTTTCCGAACCGCATTGTACGGTCCAGAAAATCGCTACACACTTTACTGGATAATCACATGTTTAGATAGTATTTATGGAATATGTAGTACAATGTCATGTTACATTATGCATTATGACCAACAAAATACCAAAAAAAACTCGTTAATTTTCAAGAATGGGTGCTACATTTATATTTTCTTTGAGTATACGAATTTCGGACAACAAATTTCGGATAACAGCACCATATCATGCAAGCAAACGTCATCTAATTGGTATATAATGTTAACCTTCTATAATTGTGTTATCTTATCCTTGATATTTAATCATGTGGCGCGCATTCATGATGAAATCTCCATTTGCCAGGACAGCAGTGTTAGTCTTATGAAAATCAATTTCAATTTATGCTGGATTATGGCAGGTAATTTTACCTGATTATGGTTCTAAGTTCATAAAAACATCTCCCTTTACATTTTAATAAATGTTATTGCAGCTCAAAAAGGCAACAGGTGTAAGAGCCAAAGAAATTGAACTGTAACCATCAGTAAATTTTGTGAAAGGGATTTATCTCCTTTAATTCCTACCAAGCAACACAACTCACAGTAATTGAATGTCATATTGATATATGGCATATGCAGGTGTATACATTCAATACAAAATCTGAGCAGCAAAACTGACCTAGGTAGACTATACACCAAATAAGATTATTAAAAAATCACATTTAATAGTACAGCTGTTAAGTTGATTCGGACAAGTTGATTTTTGTTCCTGACAACCATGATTTTCCAGTCTACTTGTCTGGTGACAAGTAGAAAAATATGATATTTCCACACCCCTGGTCATTTACTGAAGATATAAACTTATAAAATCAGTTTCAGCAGGAAAATAGAGTGATGAGACATAAATATTTAGAGATTTATTTACTGAACTGGTTCTCGTTCTATGTTGCAGTGCACCTTAGGCTTTGTACTGGCAAGACAACGGGTACCAGTTTATACCCTCGCCATGAAATGGCATATATTGTTTACCCTGTCCGTTGGTGAGTGCGTATGTGTGTGTTATGGCATTTTTGTGTCTGGCTCATAACTTTTTCATGCATGGTTGGATTTTGAAATAATATGGCACAAATGTTCAGCATAACAAGACGACGTGTCATGCGCTAAAACTGTGTCGCTTGCTCAAAGGTCAAGGTCTCAGTGCACAATTAAAACATTATATGTTTATGTTCATGTCCGGCTCATAACTTTGTCATGCATGATTGGATTTTACAATAAATTGGCACAGATATTCATCATATCAAGACAATGTGTCTCGAGCAAAACTGTGTCACTTGCTTTAAGGTCAAGGTCACAGTCGACACTTAAAACATTATATGTATATGTTCTTGTCCGGCTTAAAACTCTGTCATGCATGATTGGATTTTGAAATAAACTGGCACAAATGTTCATCATATCAAGATGTCACTTGCTCAAAGATCAAGGTGCCACCAGGTCCTGTGTTCATGTCGGGCTCATAACTTTGTCATCGCGATTGGATTTTATAAAAAATTGGCACAAATTAAGACGATGTGTCGCTTACTCAAAGGTCAAGGTCACAGTGGACACTTAAATATTTACATTCATTCCTGATATTAAAATAGTGAAAATACGTGTAGTTGTGTGTTTACCACCCTTAGATGATCTTTACCTCCCACTATTGGCAGCATTCCCAAGCAACCTGCTCAGATAAATATGTTGTATTCACATATTTGCCACACAACACTCATTTCTGTGTCCAGTGTGAAATGGCGGGGACACATTTCTACATGTAGTTTCTTTTTGTGCACACCAATTACACGGAGTTGTTTTCCGAGATGATTTACAAATCTGTACTGATATTGACTTTTGAAACATTGACATTTCAATTTTCTGAGTCTTCCCTGATCATGTTGTAAAACGTAAGATATGAGTGAATGGGTATGATTTCACTCGCTAATGCAGTCCTGAATGAACATTGATCAAACGCACATGGTTCCGTAATATTTTTTCAGAACCCATTCTTAATTTAGAAATTGTTCTTAGTACCTCATGTTTTGGGTATAGTCTTACATATCTGGGCATAATGATCTGTTTGGAATGTTATGTACAGAGAGTGTCACTCATAGATGATGAACAACCACAAGGGATGTTTAATTTTGTGATGACACTTTATGTTTTTAAATTTTACTGGGGGGGGGGGAATGAAGCACAAGGCATGAAGTGACGTCACACACTCTATATATTTCAAGTTTACAAAAGCAAAATCCACAGCAAAATGAGTGTTATTAGAAGAAAGAGGGCTAAGCAATGTTTCGTAGGTAAAATCTTAGGATAATATCAGCAATTGTTTGTTTTTTTGCATTTATTTTTATAGCAAAAAGCTAATGGGACTTTAATTACCAAATAGTTTCTGTTATGTTTGAAATGTTGAACATGTTGTCTTATCTTTCAAATAAGATCCATCTATCAATAATTGTGTATTATTTGTTGCATTCTTTCAGTACTTGGATGTCATTGTAGATACAGCCGATGCTAAAATGAAAGAGAATTTGGAAATTATAGGATCAACAGGTTTTTGTTTCACCATATTTATTTCCTATCGTTATATCATTAGAGTATATAATTATAAGTGTGACAGTCCTATTATTTGCTGAGTAATTGTTTGTATGTGATAACGGTCATACTCAAGCACCCAAACTGTAAAATGTACATTGGAATTGACCTTTACTATAGAAAGGGAGATAACTTGGAAATTAAAAAATCCCCAAAATAAAAAGTAAAATATTTGGAATAATGATACATTGATGTATGAGTATTAGAATTATTATTTACTGATGTAGATATTGTTGTAAATAGATGGAGAAATTGACTACTGATTAATGATTTGGAATTCAGGAATGATAATTTATTGATACTCTCTTTTAATATATAATAAATATAAAATAATATTTTATATATCGTTTCTGTTATGTGTGAAATGTTGAACATGTTGTCTTAACTTTCAAATAAATTATATCTTTCTATAATTTTGTATAATTATTTGTTGCATTCTTTCAGTACATGACGTCAATGTTAATACAGCCAATGCTAAAATGAAAGAGAATTTGGAAAGGATTGACAGGTAATTGTTTCATCATATTTCCCATCATAGCTGTCCCTAAAATAATGTGCTGCTATCTGAGTCTGATTTTCATGGACAAGTTTTCTTAATTACTTTGTTATTGTCATTTACTATTGGTTACATTTCTTTTAATTTTGACAATATACAGATACATTTGAAATTTGACATACAATCTGTCTCAATAAACAAGTTATTTGTACTTTGTAAATTATACAGTGCATCGTTAAATGTAACAAATAGATGTATGTTTTTTGTAACTTGAATAACTATCTACATCATGAAAGTGTAGATGAAAGCTATATCTGACAGTCCTGTGATATGTAGAATTATAGTTTGGATGTAATAAGAATCCTACCCAAGTAGCTAAATTCGAAATGAATATTGGAATCCGAACCTATGTTCATAAGCTATAATATAATTAGAAATGAAAGGGAGATAACTCAAAAACTAAAAATCGACCAAATAATAGGTAAAATATTTGGGATATTGATACTTTGATGCATGAGTGAAGAATCATTACTTATTGATGTAGATATTGTAATAAATATATGAAGAATTTGACTGCTGATTAATTAATAAATATTCATGAATAATAATCTATTAATAACTGTCTTTAAGGCGTGATTTTTCAGCATTTTTGTATGATTACTATAACCATACTAAAATTATGTTTCAGGTGTCAAACATCAACTAAGACAACAAGTTGGCCTAACATTGCTATTCCTGCATGAGGCTGTCAGTAAGGAAATCATTGAAAACAATGGGCAGTCCATTATATTTGAATTCAATGAAGCTACTGTTACTTTAAATTACCTTGGTTACATTTGACTGAAAAATTAGAGTTTGTCAGCTCTCAGGCTTTTCAGCTTACATGTCACAAATTGACAGGGTGAGCTTTTAGGATCAGTCTCCGTCTGGCCTCATGCGTCGTCAAACTTTATCTTATGAACACACTAGGGGCCACATTTTTTAGCCCAATTTTAGCAAAACTAGGTCAGAACGTTAATATCAACAAAATCTCGGACGAGTTCGATATTGGGCCATTTGGGGTCAAAAACTAGGTCACCAGGGCCAAATTAGGGAAAACCTTGTGAACACTTTAGAAATCACTGTTTTGATTGGATCTTTATGAAACTTTGTCAGAATGTTTATTTCAATAATATGCAGGTTAAGTTTGATATTGGGTCATTTCTGTAGTAAAACTAGGTCACTAGGGCAAATTGCTGGAAAACCTTGTGAACACTCTAGAAGTCACTGTTTTGATTGGATCATCATGAAGCCTTGTCAGAATGTTTGTCTTCATAATATCTTTTAAGAGTTTGAACATTGGTAATCTTGGGTCAAAAACTAGGTCGCTAGTTCAAATCTTATGAAAAACCATGTTAACACTATAGATTTCACAGTTATGATTGGATCTTCACCAAACTTTGACAAATTGTTTGCTTTAATGATATAACGGTCAAGTACATATATGGGTCATCTGGGGTCAATAACTAGGTCACCAGGTCAAATCTTAGGGAAACTTTGTTAACACTGTAGATGTCACAGTTTTGATTGGATCTTCACCACACTTTGTTAGAATGTTTACCTCAATGATATTAGGGTCAAGGTTGAACATGGGTCAGCCGGGGTCAAAAACTGGGCCATCAGGTCAAATCTTAGGTAAAAATCTTGTAAAAGATCTAAATGTCATGGTTTTAATTGGATCTTGGCCAAACCTTGGCAGATTGTTCCTCTTAATGATATTAAGGACAAGTTCAAATATGGTTCAAAAACTAGGTCACAAGGTCAAATCTTAGGAAAACCTTATTAACACTGTAGATGTCAAATTAGATTGTATCTTCACCAAACCTTGTCAGAATGTTTGTCATAATGATATGTAAGACAAATTCGAACATAGGTCATCTAGGGTCAAAAACTAGGTCAATGGGTCAAATCTTAGGAAAACCTTGTATATTTTGTAGTTTTCATGGTTTTGATTTGATATTCACCAAATTTTGTCAGAATGTTTTTTTTATTCATATGTAGGACAAGTCCTAACATGGGTCATCTGGGGTCAAATACTAGGTCACCAGTTCAAAACAATGTTTTAATGAGTGAGCAGTGATTGACATGTCAGCGATATAGGGCCATCTTGGCTATTATTAAACATGGTATACATAATTTTATGACGTACACATTTTGTACAACTTCCTTATTATGTTTTTTTTTACTGTTGTTTGCATCTTTACTGTCTACAAACTAATTACATGTGATTAAGATTTATATGCCAATAATTACTCTAATTAAGTATACTATAACTATCATGTCAAACATTTAGTTTACAGTCTGCCTTGTTATAATAAATTAACAGAACAGAACATACGTTTATTAAATCTTGTAAAGGACACATTGATATAAATAATTGATCATATACATTGTACAAACAGTATTCCGTTAATGTACATAATAAAATCACAATAATTATAAGATTAATAAATGTATACATACAAGACAAATTAAAGACAAGAGAAATACATTAGATTTACACATATTATTATATTTGTAAGTTATTTATCCTTATATTGCATCTTTCAAAAGCTTTAGATAAACAGCACTTTGTTCAATGTATTTAGGTTATTAGTTGACATTAATTCGGTAAATCTCAGCATACTTGGTCTAGCTGGTGTAGTAAAATCTAGGTATATATTGCCGTCTTAAGTCAGTATACAATTCACATTCTATTACAAAATGGAATTCGTCCTCCAATAAATTATTTCTATTGGTGAACATAACACAATATCTCTCATTTCGAGGCACCTGTCTATATCGCCCTGATTGTAAGCACAAAATTTCAATTTTGTAAGAACATCTCTAAATTTACAGTTTTTAACTTTCATTAGATAAGGTGACAATTCAAATATTGGCTTGCATGTTTTAACAACGACAATGTCGTGCTATTTTCTATACCAGTTCTCCATTCACTTATAAAACATCTTTCAGTCTTTGTTTTAATAATGTTATGAAAGATTTCACATTTACTGAGTTAAACAGAATTAAATTAAACCACCTTCGCATAACAAGTCTCTCACTTTTGATGCCAAGTTCACAGTACCATTCATACAGTCTGGCAATAACTCATGATAAGTCGTTTTTGATATACAGTTATTAGTTTTGTTGTTCAATTTCAACCAGTATTTAATAATTCTCAATTTTCTATTTATAGCTAAAGGTCTCTCCATATATAGCAAGATTGTTTGTGGTTTTTTTTCACCGTCATGGTACATTTAAGATATGTCCGATGAACCTTCTCCAGTACCTCCTCAGTAGTGAACCCCCATACTTCAGAGGAGTGAAAAAAGCACCAATGTCACATATGCATCAAACAAGTGCAACTTAATGTCTATAGGTATATCCATTTCCCCATATAATTGTAGACAGTGACCCCATGGATTAAATTTACGCCCTTTTGCTGCTAAAGTATCATGCAATGCCCTTCTTGAAAATACCAGTAGTTGATATAACAAATCCCAAATAATTAAACTGGTCAACCATTCGATCGCGTTACCATTGTATGTCCATTGTTCGATTTGAAGATTACCACCACGCCTCTTAAACACCATTATTTTTTTCCATGTTAACTGTTAAGCGCCAACGTTAAAAGAAGTAATGCGATAAAATGTCAAGGTTGGACTGTAAGCCCTCTGGGGTCTCGGTCTCAATCAATATACAATCAGGGGTCTCGGTCTCAATCAATATACAATCATCTGCATATAACAGTAAATATATTTTTAATTGGACTATATTTATACCAGCTGTCGTATTTCGTTACAGTGCAATGCAAGATCATTACAATGTATAGGGCAGACATTATCTGTGACGTTATTTCACCTTGAAATAAACCAATGTCATTCTGGAAGAACTCAGATAAATTATCACAATGTTTTATTCACGATTTTTAACTTCTACCAATATATAAACATAATAGAAAAACTATTTGTATTTAAAATATAGTCAAATAAAAGTTCACTTATAACTGTGAAAGTTTAATACTGATTTTCACTTTATGTCTTTATTGCTCACTTTTTAGCTCATGGCGAGCTATTGTGATCTCGTGTTGTCCGTCGTCCGTGTGTGTGTGGGTTTGTATTACTATCTGAATGAGGTAGATTTTTGGTCATTAAATTATGTTACAATTTTAAGGGTACCATTTACAAGGTTTTACAAGGGTTTAGGGTTAGGGTTAGATCTCAATTAGTTGTCTATAAGTCATTACCAGTCAATTCCCCGCTAAAAAAGGGGTTTTTAGGGAACCTGAGGTACATACCGAGGTATACCTGGGTTAAATTTCTATGTTTTTGGCAAACAAAGTGAGGTACATTTTATAATGGAAAACCTCGGAAAGATAGTAAAAAAAGTTTGTGTGTGTGTGTGTGTGTGCAACAATTGCTTTAAACAACATCTCAATCTTAACCAGTCGGCCAATTTCGACGAAACTTTACATGGATGTTCCTTGCATGAAGCTCTACAAAAGTTATTAAAAAAAATTAATTTCATTAAAAACTCTGGTTGCCATGGCAACCAATAGGAAAAACTTTAAAAATCTTTTTGTCCAAAACCACTGGGCCTAGAACTTAGATTTTTGATGTATAGCATTGTCTAGTGGACCTCAACCAAGTTTGTTTAAATTATTGTTCTAGGTCAAAACTGGTCCCGCCCTAGTGGTCACTTGATTTTTTATTGACTTGTAAAGGGAAATTTTAAAAATCTTCTTGTCAGAAAATACAATGCCTAGAGTTTAGACATTTGGTGTGTAGCATTTAGTGATTGTAATCAGTCCATGACCAGTCATTGCATAAATTTAACATCCCTTACACCAATTGAATAGCACAAAATCAATAAGAACTGAAATATTAAATTATTTAACATTATTATAATGTTTGAGTAAACATCACATCAAAATATACTGATTATTAAACAAACTACACTGAGCCAGAATTATGCTGCATTTACAGTTACAGCTTGAACAGCATCATCTTTAAAGTAAAACTCTGTAAGGTACGCAGTACTATAGTCAAGAACGACAACTATGTACAGAAATCAACTATCCGTTGACGAAATGGGAGCATTGTCATCGTCATGTCAAAGACCATTTGTCAATGATTCGTTCAATAAATGATTAATCAGAACATCACTAGTAGCATTGTCTAGTGGGCCTCTACCAAGTTTGTTCAAATTATTGTTCTAGGGTCAAAATTGGCCATGTCCTGGGGTTTACTCTAATCTATTTAGGAAAATTAAAAAAATCTTCTTGTCCGAAACCACAAGACCTAGAGCTAAGATATTTGGTATGTAGCATTGTCTAGCAGACCTCAACCAAGTCTGTTAAAAATATGGCCCCAGGGTGAGAATTAGCCCCGCCCCGGGGTTCACATGAAGGCTTATTATAAAGGCTTATATAGGAAACAAACAATTTAAAAAATCTTCTTGTCCAAAACCTCAAGGCCTAGAGCTTACATACTTTGTATGCAGCATTGTCTGATGGACATCTAGCAAGTTTGTTCAAATTATTGTAGTATGGCCCCGCCCCTGGGTCACTTAATTATACAAAGGCTCATGATAATTTTCTCTAAGAGTTTTTATCTGGTGAGCGATTAAGGGCCATCATGGCCCTCTTGTTTTGTTAAGTATAGTTTATTCTTTATACTTATGCAGACATCTCCCATTACAACTCTCTGATATGGAGAATTACAAACAAGATTTATTAGACTCGGGTGGATGACATGGGGCCTCCAGTAAAACATTCGTTATTTGGAAAAGAAGCTGAGTGACAATCCTATGTTGGTGATGTTATAAAAGTTACAAAATCAATGTATATCCATACAATAAGGGACAATATCTATCTACAATAAAAGCAAGCTAAAATAGAGGTAGAGTGAGTTGTTCACTATTGTTTCTGATATTTCTACAAGTTTGTTCCGAAGGCATAAAAAATAGTTAGGCAGTCAATCTTTCCTTAGCTTTATATTTTGATAAACTTAAGGAAAATCAACTACCTAATTTTTTTAAGTTACTTGATATATCTTAGATAAAATGATAGTACTTAAACGCTCACTTAATGCGGTGTGTCTTAAACACCAATGCCCCCTAAAGAGCAATGGATAGTTGACCATTGACCTATTGATAGACCTTATCAACAGGGGTCATCTATCTGTATTTGACCAACCTTCAAACCAAGTGAAGACCTAAGAGGCCAAAACAGTCGAATTGGCCAGACAAGGTTTGATTACCAACGAGCAAAAAAGACAGACATGAGCAAACCAGCAATATATACCCCCACTTCTTCAAAGTGGGGGCATAACTAGAACTTTATTTAAGTACCCTACAATTACAAAAATATGACAAAAATATAAATACAATTCATGTCAATTCAAGACATTTTATCTAATAGAAATAACTGCTAGGATAAGAATAAAGTTTTGTAAAAACACTAGTATAGAATAAAGCTCAGAAAAATCAACTACCTAAGTTTTTTAAAGTTTTTTGATATATCTAAAGTTAAAATAAGGGTAGTAAAACGCTCACTAAATGAGGTGTTTGTGAAACACCAATGCCCCCTAAAGAGCAATGGATAGTTGACCTTTGACCTATTGATAGACCTTATCAACAGGGGTCATCTATCTGTATTTGACCAACCTTCAAACCAAGTGAAGACCTAAGAGGCCAAAACAGTCGAATTGGCCAGACAAGGTTTGATTACCAACGAGTAAAAAAGTCGGACATAAGCAAACCAGCAATATATACCACCATTTCTTTGAAAATGGGGGCATAACTAGAACTTCATTTCATATGACAAGAATATGAATACAATTCATGTCAATCGAAAACATTTTACCTAATAATTAAGTTTTGTAGAAATATTTAGGTAGTTGATTTTTCCTTAGCTTCATAAAATCTACAATTTAAGCCAAAATAAGGGTACTGAAACAACATCTGAATGAGGTGTTTGTAATTAAGAAACAAAAATCTATAAAAATCCAAATCACTTCCTAAAAAATAAACCTATTAAAATGAAACAAATTTTATTCAAGGGGTATTGTTTGCAGGTCAGAATTCAGTGGTTGTAAAGCAGTAAATGGAACCCTAACAACTATGTCAAGGCTTGTGTCATCTGCAAATATATGGACATTTGCCCTGATGTCAGAAGAGCATCAGGCAGAACAACAGTTGTCTTGTCACTTAGATAAGATGAGAACCAATTAAAAAGACTGCCAGAAATCCCAAAATGTTTGAGTCTGATGAGGAAAGCATGATGCGAGACACAGTCAAAAGCTTTGCTTATGTCCCAGAAAACAGCTCTGGAATTGACAGTCACGGTGAAGAAGTTGTATAGATAAGCCAGTTGTTCAACTGTTAAGTCACCAGGTACAAAGAGCCTGATTTAAAGCAGGATGAGAAGATCATTGTCACTATTATGATTATCATATGCCTGTGGACTACCCTTTCAAGGACTTTTTCCTATGGTACAGAGTGGAGATATAGGTTGACAATTGCCAACATGAGAATGGCTTCAAGTAGTGACAAAAGTACTAGGAAAAACAGAAGATGACAGAGACTGTCCAAAAAAGTCACACAGAAGAGTGGACAGTTCAAATTTATAATATCCTCTATCTTAGAGGTTGTAATTGCAATGTGGTTCAAGACAGGGCTGATATCATTCACATCATTTTGCAGAGTTTGAGCACCTAATTATTCATCAAGAGGGGTTTGATCCTGACAAATATTATTCAGAAAGTTTGCTTTGTCGATTTCTTCTTCATTAGTGTTATCACCAATATTGCTTTAGAGCAAGGATGAACTTGATTTGGAGGAGATGAAAGATTTGAGACAAGTTCACCATGATTTCCATGAGTATGGAGAGGAAAGGAGCTTTTGTGTTGACATATTATTGTCATTTAGTTTGGCTTTTCTTATTTCATGAACAGTTTTGTTCCGAAGGCATAAAAATAGTTAGGCAGTCAATCTTTCCTTAGCTTTATATTTTGATAAACTTAAGGAAAATCAACTACCTAATTTTTTTAAGTTACTTGATATATCTTAGATAAAATGATAGTACTTAAACGCTCACTTAATGCGCTGTTTCTTAAACACCAATGCCCCCTAAAGAGCAAATGGATAGTTGACCTTTGACCTATTGATAGACCTTATCAACAGGGGTCATCTATCTGTATTTGACCAACCTTCAAACCAAGTGAAGACCTAAGAGGCCAAAACAGTCGAATTGGCCAGACAAGGTTTGATTACCAACGAGCAAAAAAGACAGACATGAGCAAACCAGCAATATATACCCCCACTTCTTCAAAGTGGGGGCATAACTAGAACTTTATTTAAGTACCCTACAATTACAAAAATATGACAAAAATATAAATACAATTCATGTCAATTCAAGACATTTTATCTAATAGAAATAACTGCTAGGATAAGAATAAAGTTTTGTAAAAACACTAGTATAGAATAAAGCTCAGAAAAATCAACTACCTAAGTTTTGTTAAGTTTTTTGATATATCTAAAGTTAAAATAAGGGTAGTAAAACGCTCACTAAATGAGGTGTTTGTGAAACACCAATGCCCCCTAAAGAGCAATGGATAGTTGACCTTTGACCTATTGATAGACCTTATCAACAGGGGTCATCTATCTGTATTTGACCAACCTTCAAACCAAATGAAGACCTAAGAGGCCAAAACAGTCGAATTGGCCAGACAAGGTTTGATTACCAACGAGTAAAAAAGTCGGACATAAGCAAACCAGCAATATATACCACCATTTCTTTGAAAATGGGGGCATAACTAGAACTTCATTTCATATGACAAGAATATGAATACAATTCATGTCAATCGAAAACATTTTACCTAATAATTAAGTTTTGTAGAAATATTTAGGTAGTTGATTTTTCCTTAGCTTCATAAAATCTACAATTTAAGCCAAAATAAGGGTACTGAAACAACATCTGAATGAGGTGTTTGTAATTAAGAAACAAAAATCTATAAAAATCCAAATCACTTCCTAAAAAATAAACCTATTAAAATGAAACAAATTTTATTCAAGGGGTATTGTTTGCAGGTCAGAATTCAGTGGTTGTAAAGCAGTAAATGGAACCCTAACAACTATGTCAAGGCTTGTGTCATCTGCAAATATATGGACATTTGCCCTGATGTCAGAAGAGCATCAGGCAGAACAACAGTTGTCTTGTCACTTAGATAAGATGAGAACCAATTAAAAAGACTGCCAGAAATCCCAAAATGTTTGAGTCTGATGAGGAAAGCATGATGCGAGACACAGTCAAAAGCTTTGCTTATGTCCCAGAAAACAGCTCTGGAATTGACAGTCACGGTGAAGAAGTTGTATAGATAAGCCAGTTGTTCAACTGTTAAGTCACCAGGTACAAAGAGCCTGATTTAAAGCAGGGTGAGAAGATCATTGTCACTATTATGATTATCATATGCCTGTGGACTACCCTTTCAAGGACTTTTTCCTATGGTACAGAGTAGAGATATAGGTTGACAATTGCCAACATGAGAATGGCTTCAAGTAGTGACAAAAGTACTAGGAAAAACAGAAGATGACAGAGACTGTCCAAAAAAGTCACACAGAAGAGTGGACAGTTCAAATTTATAATATCCTCTATCTTAGAGGTTGTAATTGCAATGTGGTTCAAGACAGGGCTGATATCATTCACATCATTTTGCAGAGTTTGAGCACCTAATTATTCATCAAGAGGGGTTTGATCCTGACAAATATTATTCAGAAAGTTTGCTTTGTCGATTTCTTCTTCATTAGTGTTATCACCAATATTGCTTTAGAGCAAGGATGAACTTGATTTGGAGGAGATGAAAGATTTGAGACAAGTTCACCATGATTTCCATGAGTATGGAGAGGAAAGGAGCTTTTGTGTTGACATATTATTGTCATTTAGTTTGGCTTTTCTTATTTCATGAACAGTTTTGTTCCGAAGGCATAAAAATAGTTAGGCAGTCAATCTTTCCTTAGCTTTATATTTTGATAAACTTAAGGAAAATCAACTACCTAATTTTTTAAGTTACTTGATATATCTTAGATAAAATGATAGTACTTAAACGCTCACTTAATGCGCTGTTTCTTAAACACCAATGCCCCCTAAAGAGCAAATGGATAGTTGACCTTTGACCTATTGATAGACCTTATCAACAGGGGTCATCTATCTGTATTTGACCAACCTTCAAACCAAGTGAAGACCTAAGAGGCCAAAACAGTCGAATTGGCCAGACAAGGTTTGATTACCAACGAGCAAAAAAGACAAACATGAGCAAACCAGCAATATATACCCCCACTTCTTCAAAGTGGGGGCATAACTAGAACTTTATTTAAGTACCCTACAATTACAAAAATATGACAAAAATATAAATACAATTCATGTCAATTCAAGACATTTTATCTAATAGAAATAACTGCTAGGATAAGAATAAAGTTTTGTAAAAACACTAGTATAGAATAAAGCTCAGAAAAATCAACTACCTAAGTTTTGTTAAGTTTTTTGATATATCTAAAGTTAAAATAAGGGTAGTAAAACGCTCACTAAATGAGGTGTTTGTGAAACACCAATGCCCCCTAAAGAGCAATGGATAGTTGACCTTTGACCTATTGATAGACCTTATCAACAGGGGTCATCTATCTGTATTTGACCAACCTTCAAACCAAGTGAAGACCTAAGAGGCCAAAACAGTCGAATTGGCCAGACAAGGTTTGATTACCAACGAGTAAAAAAGTCGAACATAAGCAAACCAGCAATATATACCACCATTTCTTTGAAAATGGGGGCATAACTAGAACTTCATTTCATATGACAAGAATATGAATACAATTCATGTCAATCGAAAACATTTTACCTAATAATTAAGTTTTGTAGAAATATTTAGGTAGTTGATTTTTCCTTAGCTTCATAAAATCTACAATTTAAGCCAAAATAAGGGTACTGAAACAACATCTGAATGAGGTGTTTGTAATTAAGAAACAAAAATCTATAAAAATCCAAATCACTTCCTAAAAAATAAACCTATTAAAATGAAACAAATTTTATTCAAGGGGTATTGTTTGCAGGTCAGAATTCAGTGGTTGTAAAGCAGTAAATGGAACCCTAACAACTATGTCAAGGCTTGTGTCATCTGCAAATATATGGACATTTGCCCTGATGTCAGAAGAGCATCAGGCAGAACAACAGTTGTCTTGTCACTTAGATAAGATGAGAACCAATTAAAAAGACTGCCAGAAATCCCAAAATGTTTGAGTCTGATGAGGAAAGCATGATGCGAGACACAGTCAAAAGCTTTGCTTATGTCCCAGAAAACAGCTCTGGAATTGACAGTCACGGTGAAGAAGTTGTATAGATAAGCCAGTTGTTCAACTGTTAAGTCACCAGGTACAAAGAGCCTGATTTAAAGCAGGGTGAGAAGATCATTGTCACTATTATGATTATCATATGCCTGTGGACTACCCTTTCAATGACTTTTTCCTATGGTACAGAGTAGAGATATAGGTTGACAATTGCCAACATGAGAATGGCTTCAAGTAGTGACAAAAGTACTAGGAAAAACAGAAGATGACAGAGACTGTCCAAAAAAGTCACACAGAAGAGTGGACAGTTCAAATTTATAATATCCTCTATCTTAGAGGTTGTAATTGCAATGTGGTTCAAGACAGGGCTGATATCATTCACATCATTTTGCAGAGTTTGAGCACCTAATTATTCATCAAGAGGGGTTTGATCCTGACAAATATTATTCAGAAAGTTTGCTTTGTCGATTTCTTCTTCATTAGTGTTATCACCAATATTGCTTTAGAGCAAGGATGAACTTGATTTGGAGGAGATGAAAGATTTGAGACAAGTTCACCATGATTTCCATGAGTATGGAGAGGAAAGGAGCTTTTGTGTTGACATATTATTGTCATTTAGTTTGGCTTTTCTTATTTCATGAACAGTTTTGTTCCGAAGGCATAAAAATAGTTAGGCAGTCAATCTTTCCTTAGCTTTATATTTTGATAAACTTAAGGAAAATCAACTACCTAATTTTTTAAGTTACTTGATATATCTTAGATAAAATGATAGTACTTAAACGCTCACTTAATGCGCTGTTTCTTAAACACCAATGCCCCCTAAAGAGCAAATGGATAGTTGACCTTTGACCTATTGATAGACCTTATCAACAGGGGTCATCTATCTGTATTTGACCAACCTTCAAACCAAATGAAGACCTAAGAGGCCAAAACAGTCGAATTGGCCAGACAAGGTTTGATTACCAACGAGTAAAAAAGTCGGACATAAGCAAACCAGCAATATATACCACCATTTCTTTGAAAATGGGGGCATAACTAGAACTTCATTTCATATGACAAGAATATGAATACAATTCATGTCAATCGAAAACATTTTACCTAATAATTAAGTTTTGTAGAAATATTTAGGTAGTTGATTTTTCCTTAGCTTCATAAAATCTACAATTTAAGCCAAAATAAGGGTACTGAAACAACATCTGAATGAGGTGTTTGTAATTAAGAAACAAAAATCTATAAAAATCCAAATCACTTCCTAAAAAATAAACCTATTAAAATGAAACAAATTTTATTCAAGGGGTATTGTTTGCAGGTCAGAATTCAGTGGTTGTAAAGCAGTAAATGGAACCCTAACAACTATGTCAAGGCTTGTGTCATCTGCAAATATATGGACATTTGCCCTGATGTCAGAAGAGCATCAGGCAGAACAACAGTTGTCTTGTCACTTAGATAAGATGAGAACCAATTAAAAAGACTGCCAGAAATCCCAAAATGTTTGAGTCTGATGAGGAAAGCATGATGCGAGACACAGTCAAAAGCTTTGCTTATGTCCCAGAAAACAGCTCTGGAATTGACAGTCACGGTGAAGAAGTTGTATAGATAAGCCAGTTGTTCAACTGTTAAGTCACCAGGTACAAAGAGCCTGATTTAAAGCAGGGTGAGAAGATCATTGTCACTATTATGATTATCATATGCCTGTGGACTACCCTTTCAAGGACTTTTTCCTATGGTACAGAGTAGAGATATAGGTTGACAATTGCCAACATGAGAATGGCTTCAAGTAGTGACAAAAGTACTAGGAAAAACAGAAGATGACAGAGACTGTCCAAAAAAGTCACACAGAAGAGTGGACAGTTCAAATTTATAATATCCTCTATCTTAGAGGTTGTAATTGCAATGTGGTTCAAGACAGGGCTGATATCATTCACATCATTTTGCAGAGTTTGAGCACCTAATTATTCATCAAGAGGGGTTTGATCCTGACAAATATTATTCAGAAAGTTTGCTTTGTCGATTTCTTCTTCATTAGTGTTATCACCAATATTGCTTTAGAGCAAGGATGAACTTGATTTGGAGGAGATGAAAGATTTGAGACAAGTTCACCATGATTTCCATGAGTATGGAGAGGAAAGGAGCTTTTGTGTTGACATATTATTGTCATTTAGTTTGGCTTTTCTTATTTCATGAACAGTTTTGTTCCGAAGGCATAAAAATAGTTAGGCAGTCAATCTTTCCTTAGCTTTATATTTTGATAAACTTAAGGAAAATCAACTACCTAATTTTTTAAGTTACTTGATATATCTTAGATAAAATGATAGTACTTAAACGCTCACTTAATGCGCTGTTTCTTAAACACCAATGCCCCCTAAAGAGCAAATGGATAGTTGACCTTTGACCTATTGATAGACCTTATCAACAGGGGTCATCTATCTGTATTTGACCAACCTTCAAACCAAGTGAAGACCTAAGAGGCCAAAACAGTCGAATTGGCCAGACAAGGTTTGATTACCAACGAGCAAAAAAGACAAACATGAGCAAACCAGCAATATATACCCCCACTTCTTCAAAGTGGGGGCATAACTAGAACTTTATTTAAGTACCCTACAATTACAAAAATATGACAAAAATATAAATACAATTCATGTCAATTCAAGACATTTTATCTAATAGAAATAACTGCTAGGATAAGAATAAAGTTTTGTAAAATCACTAGTATAGAATAAAGCTCAGAAAAATCAACTACCTAAGTTTTGTTAAGTTTTTTGATATATCTAAAGTTAAAATAAGGGTAGTAAAACGCTCACTAAATGAGGTGTTTGTGAAACACCAA
This sequence comes from Lutraria lutraria, assembly GCA_964023205.1. Lineage (NCBI taxonomy): Eukaryota > Metazoa > Mollusca > Bivalvia > Venerida > Mactridae > Lutraria > Lutraria lutraria. Next base: position 23,209,347 of record OZ026838.1, read on the forward strand.
TGCCCCCTAAAGAGCAATGGATAGTTGACCTTTGACCTATTGATAGACCTTATCAACAGGGGTCATCTATCTGTATTTGACCAACCTTCAAACCAAGTGAAGACCTAAGAGGCCAAAACAGTCGAATTGGCCAGACAAGGTTTGATTACCAACGAGTAAAAAAGTCGAACATAAGCAAACCAGCAATATATACCACCATTTCTTTGAAAATGGGGGCATAACTAGAACTTCATTTCATATGACAAGAATATGAATACAATTCATGTCAATCGAAAACATTTTACCTAATAATTAAGTTTTGTAGAAATATTTAGGTAGTTGATTTTTCCTTAGCTTCATAAAATCTACAATTTAAGCCAAAATAAGGGTACTGAAACAACATCTGAATGAGGTGTTTGTAATTAAGAAACAAAAATCTATAAAAATCCAAATCACTTCCTAAAAAATAAACCTATTAAAATGAAACAAATTTTATTCAAGGGGTATTGTTTGCAGGTCAGAATTCAGTGGTTGTAAAGCAGTAAATGGAACCCTAACAACTATGTCAAGGCTTGTGTCATCTGCAAATATATGGACATTTGCCCTGATGTCAGAAGAGCATCAGGCAGAACAACAGTTGTCTTGTCACTTAGATAAGATGAGAACCAATTAAAAAGACTGCCAGAAATCCCAAAATGTTTGAGTCTGATGAGGAAAGCATGATGCGAGACACAGTCAAAAGCTTTGCTTATGTCCCAGAAAACAGCTCTGGAATTGACAGTCACGGTGAAGAAGTTGTATAGATAAGCCAGTTGTTCAACTGTTAAGTCACCAGGTACAAAGAGCCTGATTTAAAGCAGGGTGAGAAGATCATTGTCACTATTATGATTATCATATGCCTGTGGACTACCCTTTCAAGGACTTTTTCCTATGGTACAGAGTAGAGATATAGGTTGACAATTGCCAACATGAGAATGGCTTCAAGTAGTGACAAAAGTACTAGGAAAAACAGAAGATGACAGAGACTGTCCAAAAAAGTCACACAGAAGAGTGGACAGTTCAAATTTATAATATCCTCTATCTTAGAGGTTGTAATTGCAATGTGGTTCAAGACAGGGCTGATATCATTCACATCATTTTGCAGAGTTTGAGCACCTAATTATTCATCAAGAGGGGTTTGATCCTGACAAATATTATTCAGAAAGTTTGCTTTGTCGATTTCTTCTTCATTAGTGTTATCACCAATATTGCTTTAGAGCAAGGATGAACTTGATTTGGAGGAGATGAAAGATTTGAGACAAGTTCACCATGATTTCCATGAGTATGGAGAGGAAAGGAGCTTTTGTGTTGACATATTATTGTCATTTAGTTTGGCTTTTCTTATTTCATGAACAGTTTTGTTCCGAAGGCATAAAAATAGTTAGGCAGTCAATCTTTCCTTAGCTTTATATTTTGATAAACTTAAGGAAAATCAACTACCTAATTTTTTAAGTTACTTGATATATCTTAGATAAAATGATAGTACTTAAACGCTCACTTAATGCGCTGTTTCTTAAACACCAATGCCCCCTAAAGAGCAAATGGATAGTTGACCTTTGACCTATTGATAGACCTTATCAACAGGGGTCATCTATCTGTATTTGACCAACCTTCAAACCAAGTGAAGACCTAAGAGGCCAAAACAGTCGAATTGGCCAGACAAGGTTTGATTACCAACGAGCAAAAAAGACAGACATGAGCAAACCAGCAATATATACCCCCACTTCTTCAAAGTGGGGGCATAACTAGAACTTTATTTAAGTACCCTACAATTACAAAAATATGACAAAAATATAAATACAATTCATGTCAATTCAAGACATTTTATCTAATAGAAATAACTGCTAGGATAAGAATAAAGTTTTGTAAAAACACTAGTATAGAATAAAGCTCAGAAAAATCAACTACCTAAGTTTTGTTAAGTTTTTTGATATATCTAAAGTTAAAATAAGGGTAGTAAAACGCTCACTAAATGAGGTGTTTGTGAAACACCAATGCCCCCTAAAGAGCAATGGATAGTTGACCTTTGCCCTATTGATAGACCTTATCAACAGGGGTCATCTATCTGTATTTGACCAACCTTCAAACCAAGTGAAGTCCTAAGAGGTCAAAACAGTCGAATTGGCCAGACAAGGTTTGATTACCAACGAGTAAAAAAGTCGGACATAAGCAAACCAGCAATATATACCACCATTTCTTTGAAAATGGGGGCATAACTAGAACTTCATTTCATATGACAAGAATATGAATACAATTCATGTCAATTGAAAACATTTTACCTAATAATTAAGTTTTGTAGAAATATTTAGGTAGTTGATTTTTCCTTAGCTTCATAAAATCTACAATTTAAGCCAAAATAAGGGTACTGAAACAACATCTGAATGAGGTGTTTGTAATTAAGAAACACAAATCTATAAAAATCCAAATTCACTTCCTAAAAAATAAACCTATTAAAATGAAACAAATTTTATTCAAGGGGTATTGTTTGTAGGTCAGAATTCAGTGGTTGTAAAGCAGTTAATGGAACCCTAACAACTATGTCAAGGCTTGTGTCATCTGCAAATATATGGACATTTGCCCTGATGTCAGAAGAGCATCAGGCAGAACAACAGTTGTCTTGTCACTTAGATAAGATGAGAACCAATTAAAAAGACTGCCAGAAATCCCAAAATGTTTGAGTCTGAAGAGGAAAGCATGATGCGAGACACAGTCAAAAGCTTTGCTTATGTCCCAGAAAACAGCTCTGGAATTGACAGTCACAGTGAAGAAGTTGTATAGATAAGCCAGTTGTTCAACTGTTAAGTCACCAGGTACAAAGAGCCTGATTTAAAGCAGGGGGAGAAGATCATTGTCACTATTATGATTATCATATGCCTGTGGACTACCCTTTCAAGGACTTTTTCCTATGGTACAGAGTAGAGATATAGGTTGACAATTGCCAACATGAGAATGGCTTCAAGTAGTGACAAAGGTACTAGGAAAAACAGAAGATGACAGAGACTGTCCAAAAAAGTCACACAGAAGAGTGGACAGTTCAAATTTATAATATCCTCTATCTTAGAGGTTGTAATTGCAATGTGGTTCAAGACAGGGCTGATATCATTCACATCATTTTGCAGAGTTTGAGCACCTAATTATTCATCAAGAGGGGTTTGATCCTGACAAATATTATTCAGAAAGTTTGCTTTGTCGATTTCTTCTTCATTAGTGTTATCACCAATATTGCTTTAGAGCAAGGATGAACTTGATTTGGAGGAGATGAAAGATTTGAGACAAGTTCACCATGATTTCCATGAGTATGGAGAGGAAAGGAGTTTTTGTGTTGACATATTATTGTCATTTAGTTTGGCTTTTCTTATTTCATGAACAGTTTTGTTCCGAAGGCATAAAAATAGTTAGGCAGTCAATCTTTCCTTAGCTTTATATTTTGATAAACTTAAGGAAAATCAACTACCTAATTTTTTTAAGTTACTTGATATATCTTAGATAAAATGATAGTACTTAAACGCTCACTTAATGCGGTGTGTCTTAAACACCAATGCCCCCTAAAGAGCAAATGGATAGTTTACCTTTGACCTATTGATAGACCTTATCAACAGGGGTCATCTATCTGTATTTGACCAACCTTCAAACCAAGTGAAGACCTAAGAGGCCAAAACAGTCGAATTGGCCAGACAAGGTTTGATTACCAACGAGCAAAAAAGACAGACATGAGCAAACCAGCAATATATACCCCCACTTCTTCAAAGTGGGGGCATAACTAGAACTTTATTTAAGTACCCTACAATTACAAAAATATGACAAAAATATAAATACAATTCATGTCAATTCAAGACATTTTATCTAATAGAAATAACTGCTAGGATAAGAATAAAGTTTTGTAAAAACACTAGTATAGAATAAAGCTCAGAAAAATCAACTACCTAAGTTTTTTTAAGTTTTTTGATATATCTAAAGTTAAAATAAGGGTAGTAAAACGCTCACTAAATGAGGTGTTTGTGAAACACCAATGCCCCCTAAAGAGCAATGGATAGTTGACCTTTGCCCTATTGATAGACCTTATCAACAGGGGTCATCTATCTGTATTTGACCAACCTTCAAACCAAGTGAAGTCCTAAGAGGTCAAAACAGTCGAATTGGCCAGACAAGGTTTGATTACCAACGAGTAAAAAAGTCGGACATAAGCAAACCAGCAATATATACCACCATTTCTTTGAAAATGGGGGCATAACTAGAACTTCATTTCATATGACAAGAATATGAATACAATTCATGTCAATTGAAAACATTTTACCTAATAATTAAGTTTTGTAGAAATATTTAGGTAGTTGATTTTTCCTTAGCTTCATAAAATCTACAATTTAAGCCAAAATAAGGGTACTGAAACAACATCTGAATGAGGTGTTTGTAATTAAGAAACAAAAATCTATAAAAATCCAAATTCACTTCCTAAAAAATAAACCTATTAAAATGAAACAAATTTTATTCAAGGGGTATTGTTTGTAGGTCAGAATTCAGTGGTTGTAAAGCAGTTAATGGAACCCTAACAACTATGTCAAGGCTTGTGTCATCTGCAAATATATGGACATTTGCCCTGATGTCAGAAGAGCATCAGGCAGAACAACAGTTGTCTTGTCACTTAGATAAGATGAGAACCAATTAAAAAGACTGCCAGAAATCCCAAAATGTTTGAGTCTGAAGAGGAAAGCATGATGCGAGACACAGTCAAAAGCTTTGCTTATGTCCCAGAAAACAGCTCTGGAATTGACAGTCACAGTGAAGAAGTTGTATAGATAAGCCAGTTGTTCAACTGTTAAGTCACCAGGTACAAAGAGCCTGATTTAAAGCAGGGTGAGAAGATCATTGTCACTATTATGATTATCATATGCCTGTGGACTACCCTTTCAAGGACTTTTTCCTATGGTACAGAGTAGAGATATAGGTTGACAATTCCCAACATGAGAATGGCTTCAAGTAGTGACAAAGGTACTAGGAAAAACAGAAGATGACAGAGACTGTCCAAAAAAGTCACACAGAAGAGTGGACAGTTCAAATTTATAATATCCTCTATCTTAGAGGTTGTAATTGCAATGTGGTTCAAGACAGGGCTGATATCATTCACATCATTTTGCAGAGTTTGAGCACCTAATTATTCATCAAGAGGGGTTTGATCCTGACAAATATTATTCAGAAAGTTTGCTTTGTCGATTTCTTCTTCATTAGTGTTATCACCAATATTGCTTTAGAGCAAGGATGAACTTGATTTGGAGGAGATGAAAGATTTGAGACAAGTTCACCATGATTTCCATGAGTATGGAGAGGAAAGGAGTTTTTGTGTTGACATATTATTGTCATTTAGTTTGGCTTTTCTTATTTCATGAACAGTTTTGTTCCGAAGGCATAAAAATAGTTAGGCAGTCAATCTTTCCTTAGCTTTATATTTTGATAAACTTAAGGAAAATCAACTACCTAATTTTTTTAAGTTACTTGATATATCTTAGATAAAATGATAGTACTTAAACGCTCACTTAATGCGGTGTGTCTTAAACACCAATGCCCCCTAAAGAGCAAATGGATAGTTTACCTTTGACCTATTGATAGACCTTATCAACAGGGGTCATCTATCTGTATTTGACCAACCTTCAAACCAAGTGAAGACCTAAGAGGCCAAAACAGTCGAATTGGCCAGACAAGGTTTGATTACCAACGAGCAAAAAAGACAGACATGAGCAAACCAGCAATATATACCCCCACTTCTTCAAAGTGGGGGCATAACTAGAACTTTATTTAAGTACCCTACAATTACAAAAATATGACAAAAATATAAATACAATTCATGTCAATTCAAGACATTTTATCTAATAGAAATAACTGCTAGGATAAGAATAAAGTTTTGTAAAAACACTAGTATAGAATAAAGCTCAGAAAAATCAACTACCTAAGTTTTTTAAAGTTTTTTGATATATCTAAAGTTAAAATAAGGGTAGTAAAACGCTCACTAAATGAGGTGTTTGTGAAACACCAATGCCCCCTAAAGAGCAATGGATAGTTGACCTTTGACCTATTGATAGACCTTATCAACAGGGGTCATCTATCTGTATTTGACCAACCTTCAAACCAAGTGAAGTCCTAAGAGGTCAAAACAGTCGAATTGGCCAGACAAGGTTTGATTACCAACGAGTAAAAAAGTCGGACATAAGCAAACCAGCAATATATACCACCATTTCTTTGAAAATGGGGGCATAACTAGAACTTCATTTCATATGACAAGAATATGAATACAATTCATGTCAATTGAAAACATTTTACCTAATAATTAAGTTTTGTAGAAATATTTAGGTAGTTGATTTTTCCTTAGCTTCATAAAATCTACAATTTAAGCCAAAATAAGGGTACTGAAACAACATCTGAATGAGGTGTTTGTAATTAAGAAACACAAATCTATAAAAATCCAAATTCACTTCCTAAAAAATAAACCTATTAAAATGAAACAAATTTTATTCAAGGGGTATTGTTTGAAGGTCAGAATTCAGTGGTTGTAAAGCAGTTAATGGAACCCTAACAACTATGTCAAGGCTTGTGTCATCTGCAAATATATGGACATTTGCCCTGATGTCAGAAGAGCATCAGGCAGAACAACAGTTGTCTTGTCACTTAGATAAGATGAGAACCAATTAAAAAGACTGCCAGAAATCCCAAAATGTTTGAGTCTGAAGAGGAAAGCATGATGCGAGACACAGTCAAAAGCTTTGCTTATGTCCCAGAAAACAGCTCTGGAATTGACAGTCACAGTGAAGAAGTTGTATAGATAAGCCAGTTGTTCAACTGTTAAGTCACCAGGTACAAAGAGCCTGATTTAAAGCAGGGGGAGAAGATCATTGTCACTATTATGATTATCATATGCCTGTGGACTACCCTTTCAAGGACTTTTTCCTATGGTACAGAGTAGAGATATAGGTTGACAATTGCCAACATGAGAATGGCTTCAAGTAGTGACAAAGGTACTAGGAAAAACAGAAGATGACAGAGACTGTCCAAAAAAGTCACACAGAAGAGTGGACAGTTCAAATTTATAATATCCTCTATCTTAGAGGTTGTAATTGCAATGTGGTTCAAGACAGGGCTGATATCATTCACATCATTTTGCAGAGTTTGAGCACCTAATTATTCATCAAGAGGGGTTTGATCCTGACAAATATTATTCAGAAAGTTTGCTTTGTCGATTTCTTCTTCATTAGTGTTATCACCAATATTGCTTTAGAGCAAGGATGAACTTGATTTGGAGGAGATGAAAGATTTGAGACAAGTTCACCATGATTTCCATGAGTATGGAGAGGAAAGGAGTTTTTGTGTTGACATATTATTGTCATTTAGTTTGGCTTTTCTTATTTCATGAACAGTTTTGTTCCGAAGGCATAAAAATAGTTAGGCAGTCAATCTTTCCTTAGCTTTATATTTTGATAAACTTAAGGAAAATCAACTACCTAATTTTTTTAAGTTACTTGATATATCTTAGATAAAATGATAGTACTTAAACGCTCACTTAATGCGGTGTGTCTTAAACACCAATGCCCCCTAAAGAGCAATAGGATAGTTGACCTTTGACCTATTGATAGACCTTATCAACAGGGGTCATCTATCTGTATTTGACCAACCTTCAAACCAAGTGAAGACCTAAGAGGCCAAAACAGTCGAATTGGCCAGACAAGGTTTGATTACCAACGAGCAAAAAAGACAGACATGAGCAAACCAGCAATATATACCCCCACTTCTTCAAAGTGGGGGCATAACTAGAACTTTATTTAAGTACCCTACAATTACAAAAATATGACAAAAATATAAATACAATTCATGTCAATTCAAGACATTTTATCTAATAGAAATAACTGCTAGGATAAGAATAAAGTTTTGTAAAAACACTAGTATAGAATAAAGCTCAGAAAAATCAACTACCTAAGTTTTTTTAAGTTTTTTGATATATCTAAAGTTAAAATAAGGGTAGTAAAACGCTCACTAAATGAGGTGTTTGTGAAACACCAATGCCCCCTAAAGAGCAATGGATAGTTGACCTTTGACCTATTGATAGACCTTATCAACAGGGGTCATCTATCTGTATTTGACCAACCTTCAAACCAAGTGAAGACCTAAGAGGTCAAAACAGTCGAATTGGCCAGACAAGGTTTGATTACCAACGAGTAAAAAAGTCGGACATAAGCAAACCAGCAATATATACCACCATTTCTTTGAAAATGGGGGCATAACTAGAACTTCATTTCATATGACAAGAATATGAATACAATTCATGTCAATTGAAAACATTTTACCTAATAATTAAGTTTTGTAGAAATATTTAGGTAGTTGATTTTTCCTTAGCTTCATAAAATCTACAATTTAAGCCAAAATAAGGGTACTGAAACAACATCTGAATGAGGTGTTTGTAATTAAGAAACACAAATCTATAAAAATCCAAATTCACTTCCTAAAAAATAAACCTATTAAAATGAAACAAATTTTATTCAAGGGGGATTGTTTGTAGGTCAGAATTCAGTGGTTGTAAAGCAGTTAATGGAACCCTAACAACTATGTCAAGGCTTGTGTCATCTGCAAATATATGGACATTTGCCCTGATGTCAGAAGAGCATCAGGCAGAACAACAGTTGTCTTGTCACTTAGATAAGATGAGAACCAATTAAAAAGACTGCCAGAAATCCCAAAATGTTTGAGTCTGAAGAGGAAAGCATGATGCGAGACACAGTCAAAAGCTTTGCTTATGTCCCAGAAAACAGCTCTGGAATTGACAGTCACAGTGAAGAAGTTGTATAGATAAGCCAGTTGTTCAACTGTTAAGTCACCAGGTACAAAGAGCCTGATTTAAAGCAGGGTGAGAAGATCATTGTCACTATTATGATTATCATATGCCTGTGGACTACCCTTTCAAGGACTTTTTCCTATGGTACAGAGTAGAGATATAGGTTGACAATTGCCAACATGAGAATGGCTTCAAGTAGTGACAAAAGTACTAGGAAAACAGAAGATGACAGAGACTGTCCAAAAAAGTCACACAGAAGAGTGGACAGTTCAAATTTATAATATCCTCTATCTTAGAGGCTGTAATTGCAATGTGGTTCAAGACAGGGCTGATATCATTCACATCATTTTGCAGAGTTTGAGCACCTAATTATTCATCAAGAGGGGTTTGATCCTGACAAATATTATTCAGAAAGTTTGCTTTGTCGATTTCTTCTTCATTAGTGTTATCACCAATATTGCTTTAGAGCAAAGATGAACTTGATTTGGAGGAGATGAAAGATTTGAGACAAGTTCACCATGATTTCCATGAGTATGGAGAGGAAAGGAGATTTTGTGTTGACATATTATTGTCATTTAGTTTGGCTTTTCTTATTTCATGAACAGTTTTGTTCCGAAGGCATAAAAAATAGTTAGGCAGTCAATCTTTCCTTAGCTTTATATTTTGATAAACTTAAGGAAAATCAACTACCTAATTTTTTTAAGTTACTTGATATATCTTAGATAAAATGATAGTACTTAAACGCTCACTTAATGCGGTGTGTCTTAAACACCAATGCCCCCTAAAGAGCAAATGGATAGTTGACCTTTGACCTATTGATAGACCTTATCAACAGGGGTCATCTATCTGTATTTTACCAACCTTCAAACCAAGTGAAGACCTTAGAGGCCAAAACAGTCGAATTGGCCAGACAAGGTTTGATTACCAACGAGCAAAAAAGACAGACATGAGCAAACCAGCAATATATACCCCCACTTCTTCAAAGTGGGGGCATAACTAGAACTTTATTTAAGTACCCTACAATTACAAAAATATGACAAAAATATAAATACAATTCATGTCAATTCAAGACATTTTATCTAATAGAAATAACTGCTAGGATAAGAATAAACTTTTGTAAAAACACTAGTATAGAATAAAGCTCAGAAAAATCAACTACCTAAGTTTTTTTAAGTTTTTTGATATATCTAAAGTTAAAATAAGGGTAGTAAAACGCTCACTAAATGAGGTGTTTGTGAAACACCAATGCCCCCTAAAGAGCAATGGATAGTTGACCTTTGACCTATTGATAGACCTTATCAACAGGGGTCATCTATCTGTATTTGACCAACCTTCAAACCAAGTGAAGACCTAAGAGGCCAAAACAGTCGAATTGGCAAGACAAGGTTTGATTACCAACGAGTAAAAAAGTCGGACATAAGCAAACCAGCAATATATACCACCATTTCTTTGAAAATGGGGGCATAACTAGAACTTCATTTCATATGACAAGAATATGAATACAATTCATGTCAATCGAAAACATTTTACCTAATAATTAAGTTTTGTAGAAATATTTAGGTAGTTGATTTTTCTTTGCTTCATAAAATCTACAATTTAAGCCAAAATAAGGGTACTGAAACAACATCTGAATGAGGTGTTTGTAATTAAGAAACAAAAATCTATAAAAATCCAAATTCACTTCCTAAAAAATAAACCTATTAAAATGAAACAAATTTTATTCAAGGGGTATTGTTTGTAGGTCAGAATTCAGTGGTTGTAAAGCAGTTAATGGAACCCTAACAACTATGTCAAGGCTTGTGTCATCTGCAAATATATGGACATTTGCCCTGATGTCAGAAGAGCATCAGGCAGAACAACAGTTGTCTTGTCACTTAGATAAGATGAGAACCAATTAAAAAGACTGCCAGAAATCCCAAAATGTTTGAGTCTGAAGAGGAAAGCATGATGCGAGACACAGTCAAAAGCTTTGCTTATGTCCCAGAAAACAGCTCTGGAATTGACAGTCACAGTGAAGAAGTTGTATAGATAAGCCAGTTGTTCAACTGTTAAGTCACCAGGTACAAAGAGCCTGATTTAAAGCAGGGTGAGAAGATCATTGTCACTATTATGATTATCATATGCCTGTGGACTACCCTTTCAAGGACTTTTTCCTATGGTACAGAGTAGAGATATAGGTTGACAATTGCCAACATGAGAATGGCTTCAAGTAGTGACAAAAGTACTAGGAAAACAGAAGATGACAGAGACTGTCCAAAAAAGTCACACAGAAGAGTGGACAGTTCAAATTTATAATATCCTCTATCTTAGAGGTTGTAATTGCAATGTGGTTCAAGACAGGGCTGATATCATTCACATCATTTTGCAGAGTTTGAGCACCTAATTATTCATCAAGAGGGGTTTGATCCTGACAAATATTATTCAGAAAGTTTGCTTTGTCGATTTCTTCTTCATTAGTGTTATCACCAATATTGCTTTAGAGCAAGGATGAACTTGATTTGGAGGAGATGAAAGATTTGAGACAAGTTCACCATGATTTCCATGAGTATGGAGAGGAAAGGAGTTTTTGTGTTGACATATTATTGTCATTTAGTTTGGCTTTTCTTATTTCATGAACAGTTTTGTTCCGAAGGCATAAAAATAGTTAGGCAGTCAATCTTTCCTTAGCTTTATATTTTGATAAACTTAAGGAAAATCAACTACCTAATTTTTTTAAGTTACTTGATATATCTTAGATAAAATGATAGTACTTAAACGCTCACTTAATGCGGTGTGTCTTAAACACCAATGCCCCCTAAAGAGCAATAGGATAGTTGACCTTTGACCTATTGATAGACCTTATCAACAGGGGTCATCTATCTGTATTTGACCAACCTTCAAACCAAGTGAAGACCTAAGAGGCCAAAACAGTCGAATTGGCCAGACAAGGTTTGATTACCAACGAGCAAAAAAGACAGACATGAGCAAACCAGCAATATATACCCCCACTTCTTCAAAGTGGGGGCATAACTAGAACTTCATTTAAGTACCCTACAATTACAAAAATATGACAAAAATATAAATACAATTCATGTCAATTCAAGACATTTTATCTAATAGAAATAACTGCTAGGATAAGAATAAAGTTTTGTAAAAACACTAGTATAGAATAAAGCTCAGAAAAATCAACTACCTAAGTTTTTTTAAGTTTTTTGATATATCTAAAGTTAAAATAAGGGTAGTAAAACGCTCACTAAATGAGGTGTTTGTGAAACACCAATGCCCCCTAAAGAGCAATGGATAGTTGACCTTTGACCTATTGATAGACCTTATCAACAGGGGTCATCTATCTGTATTTGACCAACCTTCAAACCAAGTGAAGACCTAAGAGGTCAAAACAGTCGAATTGGCCAGACAAGGTTTGATTACCAACGAGTAAAAAAGTCGGACATAAGCAAACCAGCAATATATACCACCATTTCTTTGAAAATGGGGGCATAACTAGAACTTCATTTCATATGACAAGAATATGAATACAATTCATGTCAATTGAAAACATTTTACCTAATAATTAAGTTTTGTAGAAATATTTAGGTAGTTGATTTTTCCTTAGCTTCATAAAATCTACAATTTAAGCCAAAATAAGGGTACTGAAACAACATCTGAATGAGGTGTTTGTAATTAAGAAACACAAATCTATAAAAATCCAAATTCACTTCCTAAAAAATAAACCTATTAAAATGAAACAAATTTTATTCAAGGGGGATTGTTTGTAGGTCAGAATTCAGTGGTTGTAAAGCAGTTAATGGAACCCTAACAACTATGTCAAGGCTTGTGTCATCTGCAAATATATGGACATTTGCCCTGATGTCAGAAGAGCATCAGGCAGAACAACAGTTGTCTTGTCACTTAGATAAGATGAGAACCAATTAAAAAGACTGCCAGAAATCCCAAAATGTTTGAGTCTGAAGAGGAAAGCATGATGCGAGACACAGTCAAAAGCTTTGCTTATGTCCCAGAAAACAGCTCTGGAATTGACAGTCACAGTGAAGAAGTTGTATAGATAAGCCAGTTGTTCAACTGTTAAGTCACCAGGTACAAAGAGCCTGATTTAAAGCAGGGTGAGAAGATCATTGTCACTATTATGATTATCATATGCCTGTGGACTACCCTTTCAAGGACTTTTTCCTATGGTACAGAGTAGAGATATAGGTTGACAATTGCCAACATGAGAATGGCTTCAAGTAGTGACAAAAGTACTAGGAAAACAGAAGATGACAGAGACTGTCCAAAAAAGTCACACAGAAGAGTGGACAGTTCAAATTTATAATATCCTCTATCTTAGAGGCTGTAATTGCAATGTGGTTCAAGACAGGGCTGATATCATTCACATCATTTTGCAGAGTTTGAGCACCTAATTATTCATCAAGAGGGGTTTGATCCTGACAAATGTTATTCAGAAAGTTTGCTTTGTCGATTTCTTCTTCATTAGTGTTATCACCAATATTGCTTTAGAGCAAAGATGAACTTGATTTGGAGGAGATGAAAGATTTGAGACAAGTTCACCATGATTTCCATGAGTATGGAGAGGAAAGGAGATTTTGTGTTGACATATTATTGTCATTTAGTTTGGCTTTTCTTATTTCATGAACAGTTTTGTTCCGAAGGCATAAAAAATAGTTAGGCAGTCAATCTTTCCTTAGCTTTATATTTTGATAAACTTAAGGAAAATCAACTACCTAATTTTTTTAAGTTACTTGATATATCTTAGATAAAATGATAGTACTTAAACGCTCACTTAATGCGGTGTGTCTTAAACACCAATGCCCCCTAAAGAGCAAATGGATAGTTGACCTTTGACCTATTGATAGACCTTATCAACAGGGGTCATCTATCTGTATTTTACCAACCTTCAAACCAAGTGAAGACCTTAGAGGCCAAAACAGTCGAATTGGCCAGACAAGGTTTGATTACCAACGAGCAAAAAAGACAGACATGAGCAAACCAGCAATATATACCCCCACTTCTTCAAAGTGGGGGCATAACTAGAACTTTATTTAAGTACCCTACAATTACAAAAATATGACAAAAATATAAATACAATTCATGTCAATTCAAGACATTTTATCTAATAGAAATAACTGCTAGGATAAGAATAAACTTTTGTAAAAACACTAGTATAGAATAAAGCTCAGAAAAATCAACTACCTAAGTTTTTTTAAGTTTTTTGATATATCTAAAGTTAAAATAAGGGTAGTAAAACGCTCACTAAATGAGGTGTTTGTGAAACACCAATGCCCCCTAAAGAGCAATGGATAGTTGACCTTTGACCTATTGATAGACCTTATCAACAGGGGTCATCTATCTGTATTTGACCAACCTTCAAACCAAGTGAAGACCTAAGAGGCCAAAACAGTCGAATTGGCAAGACAAGGTTTGATTACCAACGAGTAAAAAAGTCGGACATAAGCAAACCAGCAATATATACCACCATTTCTTTGAAAATGGGGGCATAACTAGAACTTCATTTCATATGACAAGAATATGAATACAATTCATGTCAATCGAAAACATTTTACCTAATAATTAAGTTTTGTAGAAATATTTAGGTAGTTGATTTTTCTTTGCTTCATAAAATCTACAATTTAAGCCAAAATAAGGGTACTGAAACAACATCTGAATGAGGTGTTTGTAATTAAGAAACAAAAATCTATAAAAATCCAAATTCACTTCCTAAAAAATAAACCTATTAAAATGAAACAAATTTTATTCAAGGGGTATTGTTTGTAGGTCAGAATTCAGTGGTTGTAAAGCAGTTAATGGAACCCTAACAACTATGTCAAGGCTTGTGTCATCTGCAAATATATGGACATTTGCCCTGATGTCAGAAGAGCATCAGGCAGAACAACAGTTGTCTTGTCACTTAGATAAGATGAGAACCAATTAAAAAGACTGCCAGAAATCCCAAAATGTTTGAGTCTGAAGAGGAAAGCATGATGCGAGACACAGTCAAAAGCTTTGCTTATGTCCCAGAAAACAGCTCTGGAATTGACAGTCACAGTGAAGAAGTTGTATAGATAAGCCAGTTGTTCAACTGTTAAGTCACCAGGTACAAAGAGCCTGATTTAAAGCAGGGTGAGAAGATCATTGTCACTATTATGATTATCATATGCCTGTGGACTACCCTTTCAAGGACTTTTTCCTATGGTACAGAGTAGAGATATAGGTTGACAATTGCCAACATGAGAATGGCTTCAAGTAGTGACAAAAGTACTAGGAAAACAGAAGATGACAGAGACTGTCCAAAAAAGTCACACAGAAGAGTGGACAGTTCAAATTTATAATATCCTCTATCTTAGAGGCTGTAATTGCAATGTGGTTCAAGACAGGGCTGATATCATTCACATCATTTTGCAGAGTTTGAGCACCTAATTATTCATCAAGAGGGGTTTGATCCTGACAAATATTATTCAGAAAGTTTGCTTTGTCGATTTCTTCTTCATTAGTGTTATCACCAATATTGCTTTAGAGCAAAGATGAACTTGATTTGGAGGAGATGAAAGATTTGAGACAAGTTCACCATGATTTCCATGAGTATGGAGAGGAAAGGAGATTTTGTGTTGACATATTATTGTCATTTAGTTTGGCTTTTCTTATTTCATGAACAGTTTTGTTCCGAAGGCATAAAAAATAGTTAGGCAGTCAATCTTTCCTTAGCTTTATATTTTGATAAACTTAAGGAAAATCAACTACCTAATTTTTTTAAGTTACTTGATATATCTTAGATAAAATGATAGTACTTAAACGCTCACTTAATGCGGTGTGTCTTAAACACCAATGCCCCCTAAAGAGCAAATGGATAGTTGACCTTTGACCTATTGATAGACCTTATCAACAGGGGTCATCTATCTGTATTTTACCAACCTTCAAACCAAGTGAAGACCTAAGAGGCCAAAACAGTCGAATTGGCCAGACAAGGTTTGATTACCAACGAGCAAAAAAGACAGACATGAGCAAACCAGCAATATATACCCCCACTTCTTCAAAGTGGGGGCATAACTAGAACTTTATTTAAGTACCCTACAATTACAAAAATATGACAAAAATATAAATACAATTCATGTCAATTCAAGACATTTTATCTAATAGAAATAACTGCTAGGATAAGAATAAAGTTTTGTAAAAACACTAGTATAGAATAAAGCTCAGAAAAATCAACTACCTAAGTTTTTTTAAGTTTTTTGATATATCTAAAGTTAAAATAAGGGTAGTAAAACGCTCACTAAATGAGGTGTTTGTGAAACACCAATGCCCCCTAAAGAGCAATGGATAGTTGACCTTTGACCTATTGATAGACCTTATCAACAGGGGTCATCTATCTGTATTTGACCAACCTTCAAACCAAGTGAAGACCTAAGAGGCCAAAACAGTCGAATTGGCAAGACAAGGTTTGATTACCAACGAGTAAAAAAGTCGGACATAAGCAAACCAGCAATATATACCACCATTTCTTTGAAAATGGGGGCATAACTAGAACTTCATTTCATATGACAAGAATATGAATACAATTCATGTCAATCGAAAACGTTTTACCTAATAATTAAGTTTTGTAGAAATATTTAGGTAGTTGATTTTTCTTTGCTTCATAAAATCTACAATTTAAGCCAAAATAAGGGTACTGAAACAACATCTGAATGAGGTGTTTGTAATTAAGAAACACAAATCTATAAAAATCCAAATTCACTTCCTAAAAAATAAACCTATTAAAATGAAACAAATTTTATTCAAGGGGTATTGTTTGAAGGTCAGAATTCAGTGGTTGTAAAGCAGTTAATGGAACCCTAACAACTATGTCAAGGCTTGTGTCATCTGCAAATATATGGACATTTGCCCTGATGTCAGAAGAGCATCAGGCAGAACAACAGTTGTCTTGTCACTTAGATAAGATGAGAACCAATTAAAAAGACTGCCAGAAATCCCAAAATGTTTGAGTCTGAAGAGGAAAGCATGATGCGAGACACAGTCAAAAGCTTTGCTTATGTCCCAGAAAACAGCTCTGGAATTGACAGTCACAGTGAAGAAGTTGTATAGATAAGCCAGTTGTTCAACTGTTAAGTCACCAGGTACAAAGAGCCTGATTTAAAGCAGGGTGAGAAGATCATTGTCACTATTATGATTATCATATGCCTGTGGACTACCCTTTCAAGGACTTTTTCCTATGGTACAGAGTAGAGATATAGGTTGACAATTGCCAACATGAGAATGGCTTCAAGTAGTGACAAAAGTACTAGGAAAACAGAAGATGACAGAGACTGTCCAAAAAAGTCACACAGAAGAGTGGACAGTTCAAATTTATAATATCCTCTATCTTAGAGGCTGTAATTGCAATGTGGTTCAAGACAGGGCTGATATCATTCACATCATTTTGCAGAGTTTGAGCACCTAATTATTCATCAAGAGGGGTTTGATCCTGACAAATATTATTCAGAAAGTTTGCTTTGTCGATTTCTTCTTCATTAGTGTTATCACCAATATTGCTTTAGAGCAAAGATGAACTTGATTTGGAGGAGATGAAAGATTTGAGACAAGTTCACCATGATTTCCATGAGTATGGAGAGGAAAGGAGATTTTGTGTTGACATATTATTGTCATTTAGTTTGGCTTTTCTTATTTCATGAACAGTTTTGTTCCGAAGGCATAAAAAATAGTTAGGCAGTCAATCTTTCCTTAGCTTTATATTTTGATAAACTTAAGGAAAATCAACTACCTAATTTTTTTAAGTTACTTGATATATCTTAGATAAAATGATAGTACTTAAACGCTCACTTAATGCGGTGTGTCTTAAACACCAATGCCCCCTAAAGAGCAAATGGATAGTTGACCTTTGACCTATTGATAGACCTTATCAACAGGGGTCATCTATCTGTATTTTACCAACCTTCAAACCAAGTGAAGACCTAAGAGGCCAAAACAGTCGAATTGGCCAGACAAGGTTTGATTACCAACGAGCAAAAAAGACAGACATGAGCAAACCAGCAATATATACCCCCACTTCTTCAAAGTGGGGGCATAACTAGAACTTTATTTAAGTACCCTACAATTACAAAAATATGACAAAAATATAAATACAATTCATGTCAATTCAAGACATTTTATCTAATAGAAATAACTGCTAGGATAAGAATAAAGTTTTGTAAAAACACTAGTATAGAATAAAGCTCAGAAAAATCAACTACCTAAGTTTTTTTAAGTTTTTTGATATATCTAAAGTTAAAATAAGGGTAGTAAAACGCTCACTAAATGAGGTGTTTGTGAAACACCAATGCCCCCTAAAGAGCAATGGATAGTTGACCTTTGACCTATTGATAGACCTTATCAACAGGGGTCATCTATCTGTATTTGACCAACCTTCAAACCAAGTGAAGACCTAAGAGGCCAAAACAGTCGAATTGGCAAGACAAGGTTTGATTACCAACGAGTAAAAAAGTCGGACATAAGCAAACCAGCAATATATACCACCATTTCTTTGAAAATGGGGGCATAACTAGAACTTCATTTCATATGACAAGAATATGAATACAATTCATGTCAATCGAAAACATTTTACCTAATAATTAAGTTTTGTAGAAATATTTAGGTAGTTGATTTTTCTTTGCTTCATAAAATCTACAATTTAAGCCAAAATAAGGGTACTGAAACAACATCTGAATGAGGTGTTTGTAATTAAGAAACAAAAATCTATAAAAATCCAAATTCACTTCCTAAAAAATAAACCTATTAAAATGAAACAAATTTTATTCAAGGGGTATTGTTTGTAGGTCAGAATTCAGTGGTTGTAAAGCAGTTAATGGAACCCTAACAACTATGTCAAGGCTTGTGTCATCTGCAAATATATGGACATTTGCCCTGATGTCAGAAGAGCATCAGGCAGAACAACAGTTGTCTTGTCACTTAGATAAGATGAGAACCAATTAAAAAGACTGCCAGAAATCCCAAAATGTTTGAGTCTGAAGAGGAAAGCATGATGCGAGACACAGTCAAAAGCTTTGCTTATGTCCCAGAAAACAGCTCTGGAATTGACAGTCACAGTGAAGAAGTTGTATAGATAAGCCAGTTGTTCAACTGTTAAGTCACCAGGTACAAAGAGCCTGATTTAAAGCAGGGTGAGAAGATCATTGTCACTATTATGATTATCATATGCCTGTGGACTACCCTTTCAAGGACTTTTTCCTATGGTACAGAGTAGAGATATAGGTTGACAATTGCCAACATGAGAATGGCTTCAAGTAGTGACAAAAGTACTAGGAAAACAGAAGATGACAGAGACTGTCCAAAAAAGTCACACAGAAGAGTGGACAGTTCAAATTTATAATATCCTCTATCTTAGAGGCTGTAATTGCAATGTGGTTCAAGACAGGGCTGATATCATTCACATCATTTTGCAGAGTTTGAGCACCTAATTATTCATCAAGAGGGGTTTGATCCTGACAAATATTATTCAGAAAGTTTGCTTTGTCGATTTCTTCTTCATTAGTGTTATCACCAATATTGCTTTAGAGCAAAGATGAACTTGATTTGGAGGAGATGAAAGATTTGAGACAAGTTCACCATGATTTCCATGAGTATGGAGAGGAAAGGAGATTTTGTGTTGACATATTATTGTCATTTAGTTTGGCTTTTCTTATTTCATGAACAGTTTTGTTCCGAAGGCATAAAAAATAGTTAGGCAGTCAATCTTTCCTTAGCTTTATATTTTGATAAACTTAAGGAAAATCAACTACCTAATTTTTTTAAGTTACTTGATATATCTTAGATAAAATGATAGTACTTAAACGCTCACTTAATGCGGTGTGTCTTAAACACCAATGCCCCCTAAAGAGCAAATGGATAGTTGACCTTTGACCTATTGATAGACCTTATCAACAGGGGTCATCTATCTGTATTTTACCAACCTTCAAACCAAGTGAAGACCTAAGAGGCCAAAACAGTCGAATTGGCCAGACAAGGTTTGATTACCAACGAGCAAAAAAGACAGACATGAGCAAACCAGCAATATATACCCCCACTTCTTCAAAGTGGGGGCATAACTAGAACTTTATTTAAGTACCCTACAATTACAAAAATATGACAAAAATATAAATACAATTCATGTCAATTCAAGACATTTTATCTAATAGAAATAACTGCTAGGATAAGAATAAAGTTTTGTAAAAACACTAGTATAGAATAAAGCTCAGAAAAATCAACTACCTAAGTTTTTTTAAGTTTTTTGATATATCTAAAGTTAAAATAAGGGTAGTAAAACGCTCACTAAATGAGGTGTTTGTGAAACACCAATGCCCCCTAAAGAGCAATGGATAGTTGACCTTTGACCTATTGATAGACCTTATCAACAGGGGTCATCTATCTGTATTTGACCAACCTTCAAACCAAGTGAAGACCTAAGAGGCCAAAACAGTCGAATTGGCAAGACAAGGTTTGATTACCAACGAGTAAAAAAGTCGGACATAAGCAAACCAGCAATATATACCACCATTTCTTTGAAAATGGGGGCATAACTAGAACTTCATTTCATATGACAAGAATATGAATACAATTCATGTCAATCGAAAACATTTTACCTAATAATTAAGTTTTGTAGAAATATTTAGGTAGTTGATTTTTCTTTGCTTCATAAAATCTACAATTTAAGCCAAAATAAGGGTACTGAAACAACATCTGAATGAGGTGTTTGTAATTAAGAAACAAAAATCTATAAAAATCCAAATTCACTTCCTAAAAAATAAACCTATTAAAATGAAACAAATTTTATTCAAGGGGTATTGTTTGTAGGTCAGAATTCAGTGGTTGTAAAGCAGTTAATGGAACCCTAACAACTATGTCAAGGCTTGTGTCATCTGCAAATATATGGACATTTGCCCTGATGTCAGAAGAGCATCAGGCAGAACAACAGTTGTCTTGTCACTTAGATAAGATGAGAACCAATTAAAAAGACTGCCAGAAATCCCAAAATGTTTGAGTCTGAAGAGGAAAGCATGATGCGAGACACAGTCAAAAGCTTTGCTTATGTCCCAGAAAACAGCTCTGGAATTGACAGTCACAGTGAAGAAGTTGTATAGATAAGCCAGTTGTTCAACTGTTAAGTCACCAGGTACAAAGAGCCTGATTTAAAGCAGGGTGAGAAGATCATTGTCACTATTATGATTATCATATGCCTGTGGACTACCCTTTCAAGGACTTTTTCCTATGGTACAGAGTAGAGATATAGGTTGACAATTGCCAACATGAGAATGGCTTCAAGTAGTGACAAAAGTACTAGGAAAACAGAAGATGACAGAGACTGTCCAAAAAAGTCACACAGAAGAGTGGACAGTTCAAATTTATAATATCCTCTATCTTAGAGGCTGTAATTGCAATGTGGTTCAAGACAGGGCTGATATCATTCACATCATTTTGCAGAGTTTGAGCACCTAATTATTCATCAAGAGGGGTTTGATCCTGACAAATATTATTCAGAAAGTTTGCTTTGTCGATTTCTTCTTCATTAGTGTTATCACCAATATTGCTTTAGAGCAAAGATGAACTTGATTTGGAGGAGATGAAAGATTTGAGACAAGTTCACCATGATTTCCATGAGTATGGAGAGGAAAGGAGATTTTGTGTTGACATATTATTGTCATTTAGTTTGGCTTTTCTTATTTCATGAACAGTTTTGTTCCGAAGGCATAAAAAATAGTTAGGCAGTCAATCTTTCCTTAGCTTTATATTTTGATAAACTTAAGGAAAATCAACTACCTAATTTTTTTAAGTTACTTGATATATCTTAGATAAAATGATAGTACTTAAACGCTCACTTAATGCGGTGTGTCTTAAACACCAATGCCCCCTAAAGAGCAAATGGATAGTTGACCTTTGACCTATTGATAGACCTTATCAACAGGGGTCATCTATCTGTATTTTACCAACCTTCAAACCAAGTGAAGACCTAAGAGGCCAAAACAGTCGAATTGGCCAGACAAGGTTTGATTACCAACGAGCAAAAAAGACAGACATGAGCAAACCAGCAATATATACCCCCACTTCTTCAAAGTGGGGGCATAACTAGAACTTTATTTAAGTACCCTACAATTACAAAAATATGACAAAAATATAAATACAATTCATGTCAATTCAAGACATTTTATCTAATAGAAATAACTGCTAGGATAAGAATAAAGTTTTGTAAAAACACTAGTATAGAATAAAGCTCAGAAAAATCAACTACCTAAGTTTTTTTAAGTTTTTTGATATATCTAAAGTTAAAATAAGGGTAGTAAAACGCTCACTAAATGAGGTGTTTGTGAAACACCAATGCCCCCTAAAGAGCAATGGATAGTTGACCTTTGACCTATTGATAGACCTTATCAACAGGGGTCATCTATCTGTATTTGACCAACCTTCAAACCAAGTGAAGACCTAAGAGGCCAAAACAGTCGAATTGGCAAGACAAGGTTTGATTACCAACGAGTAAAAAAGTCGGACATAAGCAAACCAGCAATATATACCACCATTTCTTTGAAAATGGGGGCATAACTAGAACTTCATTTCATATGACAAGAATATGAATACAATTCATGTCAATCGAAAACATTTTACCTAATAATTAAGTTTTGTAGAAATATTTAGGTAGTTGATTTTTCTTTGCTTCATAAAATCTACAATTTAAGCCAAAATAAGGGTACTGAAACAACATCTGAATGAGGTGTTTGTAATTAAGAAACAAAAATCTATAAAAATCCAAATTCACTTCCTAAAAAATAAACCTATTAAAATGAAACAAATTTTATTCAAGGGGTATTGTTTGTAGGTCAGAATTCAGTGGTTGTAAAGCAGTTAATGGAACCCTAACAACTATGTCAAGGCTTGTGTCATCTGCAAATATATGGACATTTGCCCTGATGTCAGAAGAGCATCAGGCAGAACAACAGTTGTCTTGTCACTTAGATAAGATGAGAACCAATTAAAAAGACTGCCAGAAATCCCAAAATGTTTGAGTCTGAAGAGGAAAGCATGATGCGAGACACAGTCAAAAGCTTTGCTTATGTCCCAGAAAACAGCTCTGGAATTGACAGTCACAGTGAAGAAGTTGTATAGATAAGCCAGTTGTTCAACTGTTAAGTCACCAGGTACAAAGAGCCTGATTTAAAGCAGGGTGAGAAGATCATTGTCACTATTATGATTATCATATGCCTGTGGACTACCCTTTCAAGGACTTTTTCCTATGGTACAGAGTAGAGATATAGGTTGACAATTGCCAACATGAGAATGGCTTCAAGTAGTGACAAAAGTACTAGGAAAACAGAAGATGACAGAGATTGTCCAAAAAAGTCACACAGAAGAGTGGACAGTTCAAATTTATAATATCCTCTATCTTAGAGGCTGTAATTGCAATGTGGTTCAAGACAGGGCTGATATCATTCACATCATTTTGCAGAGTTTGAGCACCTAATTATTCATCAAGAGGGGTTTGATCCTGACAAATATTATTCAGAAAGTTTGCTTTGTCGATTTCTTCTTCATTAGTGTTATCACCAATATTGCTTTAGAGCAAAGATGAACTTGATTTGGAGGAGATGAAAGATTTGAGACAAGTTCACCATGATTTCCATGAGTATGGAGAGGAAAGGAGATTTTGTGTTGACATATTATTGTCATTTAGTTTGGCTTTTCTTATTTCATGAACAGTTTTGTTCCGAAGGCATAAAAAATAGTTAGGCAGTCAATCTTTCCTTAGCTTTATATTTTGATAAACTTAAGGAAAATCAACTACCTAATTTTTTTAAGTTACTTGATATATCTTAGATAAAATGATAGTACTTAAACGCTCACTTAATGCGGTGTGTCTTAAACACCAATGCCCCCTAAAGAGCAAATGGATAGTTGACCTTTGACCTATTGATAGACCTTATCAACAGGGGTCATCTATCTGTATTTTACCAACCTTCAAACCAAGTGAAGACCTAAGAGGCCAAAACAGTCGAATTGGCCAGACAAGGTTTGATTACCAACGAGCAAAAAAGACAGACATGAGCAAACCAGCAATATATACCCCCACTTCTTCAAAGTGGGGGCATAACTAGAACTTTATTTAAGTACCCTACAATTACAAAAATATGACAAAAATATAAATACAATTCATGTCAATTCAAGACATTTTATCTAATAGAAATAACTGCTAGGATAAGAATAAAGTTTTGTAAAAACACTAGTATAGAATAAAGCTCAGAAAAATCAACTACCTAAGTTTTTTTAAGTTTTTTGATATATCTAAAGTTAAAATAAGGGTAGTAAAACGCTCACTAAATGAGGTGTTTGTGAAACACCAATGCCCCCTAAAGAGCAATGGATAGTTGACCTTTGACCTATTGATAGACCTTATCAACAGGGGTCATCTATCTGTATTTGACCAACCTTCAAACCAAGTGAAGACCTAAGAGGCCAAAACAGTCGAATTGGCAAGACAAGGTTTGATTACCAACGAGTAAAAAAGTCGGACATAAGCAAACCAGCAATATATACCACCATTTCTTTGAAAATGGGGGCATAACTAGAACTTCATTTCATATGACAAGAATATGAATACAATTCATGTCAATCGAAAACATTTTACCTAATAATTAAGTTTTGTAGAAATATTTAGGTAGTTGATTTTTCTTTGCTTCATAAAATCTACAATTTAAGCCAAAATAAGGGTACTGAAACAACATCTGAATGAGGTGTTTGTAATTAAGAAACAAAAATCTATAAAAATCCAAATTCACTTCCTAAAAAATAAACCTATTAAAATGAAACAAATTTTATTCAAGGGGTATTGTTTGTAGGTCAGAATTCAGTGGTTGTAAAGCAGTTAATGGAACCCTAACAACTATGTCAAGGCTTGTGTCATCTGCAAATATATGGACATTTGCCCTGATGTCAGAAGAGCATCAGGCAGAACAACAGTTGTCTTGTCACTTAGATAAGATGAGAACCAATTAAAAAGACTGCCAGAAATCCCAAAATGTTTGAGTCTGAAGAGGAAAGCATGATGCGAGACACAGTCAAAAGCTTTGCTTATGTCCCAGAAAACAGCTCTGGAATTGACAGTCACAGTGAAGAAGTTGTATAGATAAGCCAGTTGTTCAACTGTTAAGTCACCAGGTACAAAGAGCCTGATTTAAAGCAGGGTGAGAAGATCATTGTCACTATTATGATTATCATATGCCTGTGGACTACCCTTTCAAGGACTTTTTCCTATGGTACAGAGTAGAGATATAGGTTGACAATTGCCAACATGAGAATGGCTTCAAGTAGTGACAAAAGTACTAGGAAAACAGAAGATGACAGAGATTGTCCAAAAAAGTCACACAGAAGAGTGGACAGTTCAAATTTATAATATCCTCTATCTTAGAGGCTGTAATTGCAATGTGGTTCAAGACAGGGCTGATATCATTCACATCATTTTGCAGAGTTTGAGCACCTAATTATTCATCAAGAGGGGTTTGATCCTGACAAATATTATTCAGAAAGTTTGCTTTGTCGATTTCTTCTTCATTAGTGTTATCACCAATATTGCTTTAGAGCAAAGATGAACTTGATTTGGAGGAGATGAAAGATTTGAGACAAGTTCACCATGATTTCCATGAGTATGGAGAGGAAAGGAGATTTTGTGTTGACATATTATTGTCATTTAGTTTGGCTTTTCTTATTTCATGAACAGTTTTGTTCCGAAGGCATAAAAAATAGTTAGGCAGTCAATCTTTCCTTAGCTTTATATTTTGATAAACTTAAGGAAAATCAACTACCTAATTTTTTTAAGTTACTTGATATATCTTAGATAAAATGATAGTACTTAAACGCTCACTTAATGCGGTGTGTCTTAAACACCAATGCCCCCTAAAGAGCAAATGGATAGTTGACCTTTGACCTATTGATAGACCTTATCAACAGGGGTCATCTATCTGTATTTTACCAACCTTCAAACCAAGTGAAGACCTAAGAGGCCAAAACAGTCGAATTGGCCAGACAAGGTTTGATTACCAACGAGCAAAAAAGACAGACATGAGCAAACCAGCAATATATACCCCCACTTCTTCAAAGTGGGGGCATAACTAGAACTTTATTTAAGTACCCTACAATTACAAAAATATGACAAAAATATAAATACAATTCATGTCAATTCAAGACATTTTATCTAATAGAAATAACTGCTAGGATAAGAATAAAGTTTTGTAAAAACACTAGTATAGAATAAAGCTCAGAAAAATCAACTACCTAAGTTTTTTTAAGTTTTTTGATATATCTAAAGTTAAAATAAGGGTAGTAAAACGCTCACTAAATGAGGTGTTTGTGAAACACCAATGCCCCCTAAAGAGCAATGGATAGTTGACCTTTGACCTATTGATAGACCTTATCAACAGGGGTCATCTATCTGTATTTGACCAACCTTCAAACCAAGTGAAGACCTAAGAGGCCAAAACAGTCGAATTGGCAAGACAAGGTTTGATTACCAACGAGTAAAAAAGTCGGACATAAGCAAACCAGCAATATATACCACCATTTCTTTGAAAATGGGGGCATAACTAGAACTTCATTTCATATGACAAGAATATGAATACAATTCATGTCAATTGAAAACATTTTACCTAATAATTAAGTTTTGTAGAAATATTTAGGTAGTTGATTTTTCTTTGCTTCATAAAATCTACAATTTAAGCCAAAATAAGGGTACTGAAACAACATCTGAATGAGGTGTTTGTAATTAAGAAACACAAATCTATAAAAATCCAAATTCACTTCCTAAAAAATAAACCTATTAAAATGAAACAAATTTTATTCAAGGGGTATTGTTTGTAGGTCAGAATTCAGTGGTTGTAAAGCAGTTAATGGAACCCTAACAACTATGTCAAGGCTTGTGTCATCTGCAAATATATGGACATTTGCCCTGATGTCAGAAGAGCATCAGGCAGAACAACAGTTGTCTTGTCACTTAGATAAGATGAGAACCAATTAAAAAGACTGCCAGAAATCCCAAAATGTTTGAGTCTGAAGAGGAAAGCATGATGCGAGACACAGTCAAAAGCTTTGCTTATGTCCCAGAAAACAGCTCTGGAATTGACAGTCACAGTGAAGAAGTTGTATAGATAAGCCAGTTGTTCAACTGTTAAGTCACCAGGTACAAAGAGCCTGATTTAAAGCAGGGTGAGAAGATCATTGTCACTATTATGATTATCATATGCCTGTGGACTACCCTTTCAAGGACTTTTTCCTATGGTACAGAGTAGAGATATAGGTTGACAATTGCCAACATGAGAATGGCTTCAAGTAGTGACAAAAGTACTAGGAAAACAGAAGATGACAGAGACTGTCCAAAAAAGTCACACAGAAGAGTGGACAGTTCAAATTTATAATATCCTCTATCTTAGAGGCTGTAATTGCAATGTGGTTCAAGACAGGGCTGATATCATTCACATCATTTTGCAGAGTTTGAGCACCTAATTATTCATCAAGAGGGGTTTGATCCTGACAAATATTATTCAGAAAGTTTGCTTTGTCGATTTCTTCTTCATTAGTGTTATCACCAATATTGCTTTAGAGCAAAGATGAACTTGATTTGGAGGAGATGAAAGATTTGAGACAAGTTCACCATGATTTCCATGAGTATGGAGAGGAAAGGAGATTTTGTGTTGACATATTATTGTCATTTAGTTTGGCTTTTCTTATTTCATGAACAGTTTTGTTCCGAAGGCATAAAAAATAGTTAGGCAGTCAATCTTTCCTTAGCTTTATATTTTGATAAACTTAAGGAAAATCAACTACCTAATTTTTTTAAGTTACTTGATATATCTTAGATAAAATGATAGTACTTAAACGCTCACTTAATGCGGTGTGTCTTAAACACCAATGCCCCCTAAAGAGCAAATGGATAGTTGACCTTTGACCTATTGATAGACCTTATCAACAGGGGTCATCTATCTGTATTTTACCAACCTTCAAACCAAGTGAAGACCTAAGAGGCCAAAACAGTCGAATTGGCCAGACAAGGTTTGATTACCAACGAGCAAAAAAGACAGACATGAGCAAACCAGCAATATATACCCCCACTTCTTCAAAGTGGGGGCATAACTAGAACTTTATTTAAGTACCCTACAATTACAAAAATATGACAAAAATATAAATACAATTCATGTCAATTCAAGACATTTTATCTAATAGAAATAACTGCTAGGATAAGAATAAAGTTTTGTAAAAACACTAGTATAGAATAAAGCTCAGAAAAATCAACTACCTAAGTTTTTTTAAGTTTTTTGATATATCTAAAGTTAAAATAAGGGTAGTAAAACGCTCACTAAATGAGGTGTTTGTGAAACACCAATGCCCCCTAAAGAGCAATGGATAGTTGACCTTTGACCTATTGATAGACCTTATCAACAGGGGTCATCTATCTGTATTTGACCAACCTTCAAACCAAGTGAAGACCTAAGAGGCCAAAACAGTCGAATTGGCAAGACAAGGTTTGATTACCAACGAGTAAAAAAGTCGGACATAAGCAAACCAGCAATATATACCACCATTTCTTTGAAAATGGGGGCATAACTAGAACTTCATTTCATATGACAAGAATATGAATACAATTCATGTCAATTGAAAACATTTTACCTAATAATTAAGTTTTGTAGAAATATTTAGGTAGTTGATTTTTCTTTGCTTCATAAAATCTACAATTTAAGCCAAAATAAGGGTACTGAAACAACATCTGAATGAGGTGTTTGTAATTAAGAAACAAAAATCTATAAATATCCAAATTCACTTCCTAAAAAATAAACCTATTAAAATGAAACAAATTTTATTCAAGGGGTATTGTTTGTAGGTCAGAATTCAGTGGTTGTAAAGCAGTTAATGGAACCCTAACAACTATGTCAAGGCTTGTGTCATCTGCAAATATATGGACATTTGCCCTGATGTCAGAAGAGCATCAGGCAGAACAACAGTTGTCTTGTCACTTAGATAAGATGAGAACCAATTAAAAAGACTGCCAGAAATCCCAAAATGTTTGAGTCTGAAGAGGAAAGCATGATGCGAGACACAGTCAAAAGCTTTGCTTATGTCCCAGAAAACAGCTCTGGAATTGACAGTCACAGTGAAGAAGTTGTATAGATAAGCCAGTTGTTCAACTGTTAAGTCACCAGGTACAAAGAGCCTGATTTAAAGCAGGGTGAGAAGATCATTGTCACTATTATGATTATCATATGCCTGTGGACTACCCTTTCAAGGACTTTTTCCTATGGTACAGAGTAGAGATATAGGTTGACAATTGCCAACATGAGAATGGCTTCAAGTAGTGACAAAAGTACTAGGAAAACAGAAGATGACAGAGACTGTCCAAAAAAGTCACACAGAAGAGTGGACAGTTCAAATTTATAATATCCTCTATCTTAGAGGCTGTAATTGCAATGTGGTTCAAGACAGGGCTGATATCATTCACATCATTTTGCAGAGTTTGAGCACCTAATTATTCATCAAGAGGGGTTTGATCCTGACAAATATTATTCAGAAAGTTTGCTTTGTCGATTTCTTCTTCATTAGTGTTATCACCAATATTGCTTTAGAGCAAAGATGAACTTGATTTGGAGGAGATGAAAGATTTGAGACAAGTTCACCATGATTTCCATGAGTATGGAGAGGAAAGGAGATTTTGTGTTGACATATTATTGTCATTTAGTTTGGCTTTTCTTATTTCATGAACAGTTTTGTTCCGAAGGCATAAAAAATAGTTAGGCAGTCAATCTTTCCTTAGCTTTATATTTTGATAAACTTAAGGAAAATCAACTACCTAATTTTTTTAAGTTACTTGATATATCTTAGATAAAATGATAGTACTTAAACGCTCACTTAATGCGGTGTGTCTTAAACACCAATGCCCCCTAAAGAGCAAATGGATAGTTGACCTTTGACCTATTGATAGACCTTATCAACAGGGGTCATCTATCTGTATTTTACCAACCTTCAAACCAAGTGAAGACCTAAGAGGCCAAAACAGTCGAATTGGCCAGACAAGGTTTGATTACCAACGAGCAAAAAAGACAGACATGAGCAAACCAGCAATATATACCCCCACTTCTTCAAAGTGGGGGCATAACTAGAACTTTATTTAAGTACCCTACAATTACAAAAATATGACAAAAATATAAATACAATTCATGTCAATTCAAGACATTTTATCTAATAGAAATAACTGCTAGGATAAGAATAAAGTTTTGTAAAAACACTAGTATAGAATAAAGCTCAGAAAAATCAACTACCTAAGTTTTTTTAAGTTTTTTGATATATCTAAAGTTAAAATAAGGGTAGTAAAACGCTCACTAAATGAGGTGTTTGTGAAACACCAATGCCCCCTAAAGAGCAATGGATAGTTGACCTTTGACCTATTGATAGACCTTATCAACAGGGGTCATCTATCTGTATTTGACCAACCTTCAAACCAAGTGAAGTCCTAAGAGGTCAAAACAGTCGAATTGGCAAGACAAGGTTTGATTACCAACGAGTAAAAAAGTCGGACATAAGCAAACCAGCAATATATACCACCATTTCTTTGAAAATGGGGGCATAACTAGAACTTCATTTCATATGACAAGAATATGAATACAATTCATGTCAATCGAAAACATTTTACCTAATAATTAAGTTTTGTAGAAATATTTAGGTAGTTGATTTTTCTTTGCTTCATAAAATCTACAATTTAAGCCAAAATAAGGGTACTGAAACAACATCTGAATGAGGTGTTTGTAATTAAGAAACAAAAATCTATAAATATCCAAATTCACTTCCTAAAAAATAAACCTATTAAAATGAAACAAATTTTATTCAAGGGGTATTGTTTGTAGGTCAGAATTCAGTGGTTGTAAAGCAGTTAATGGAACCCTAACAACTATGTCAAGGCTTGTGTCATCTGCAAATATATGGACATTTGCCCTGATGTCAGAAGAGCATCAGGCAGAACAACAGTTGTCTTGTCACTTAGATAAGATGAGAACCAATTAAAAAGACTGCCAGAAATCCCAAAATGTTTGAGTCTGAAGAGGAAAGCATGATGCGAGACACAGTCAAAAGCTTTGCTTATGTCCCAGAAAACAGCTCTGGAATTGACAGTCACAGTGAAGAAGTTGTATAGATAAGCCAGTTGTTCAACTGTTAAGTCACCAGGTACAAAGAGCCTGATTTAAAGCAGGGTGAGAAGATCATTGTCACTATTATGATTATCATATGCCTGTGGACTACCCTTTCAAGGACTTTTTCCTATGGTACAGAGTAGAGATATAGGTTGACAATTGCCAACATGAGAATGGCTTCAAGTAGTGACAAAAGTACTAGGAAAACAGAAGATGACAGAGACTGTCCAAAAAAGTCACACAGAAGAGTGGACAGTTCAAATTTATAATATCCTCTATCTTAGAGGCTGTAATTGCAATGTGGTTCAAGACAGGGCTGATATCATTCACATCATTTTGCAGAGTTTGAGCACCTAATTATTCATCAAGAGGGGTTTGATCCTGACAAATATTATTCAGAAAGTTTGCTTTGTCGATTTCTTCTTCATTAGTGTTATCACCAATATTGCTTTAGAGCAAAGATGAACTTGATTTGGAGAAGATGAAAGATTTGAGACAAGTTCACCATGATTTCCATGAGTATGGAGAGGAAAGGAGATTTTGTGTTGACATATTATTGTCATTTAGTTTGGCTTTTCTTATTTCATGAACAGTTTTGTTCCGAAGGCATAAAAAATAGTTAGGCAGTCAATCTTTCCTTAGCTTTATATTTTGATAAACTTAAGGAAAATCAACTACCTAATTTTTTTAAGTTACTTGATATATCTTAGATAAAATGATAGTACTTAAACGCTCACTTAATGCGGTGTGTCTTAAACACCAATGCCCCCTAAAGAGCAAATGGATAGTTGACCTTTGACCTATTGATAGACCTTATCAACAGGGGTCATCTATCTGTATTTTACCAACCTTCAAACCAAGTGAAGACCTAAGAGGCCAAAACAGTCGAATTGGCCAGACAAGGTTTGATTACCAACGAGCAAAAAAGACAGACATGAGCAAACCAGCAATATATACCCCCACTTCTTCAAAGTGGGGGCATAACTAGAACTTTATTTAAGTACCCTACAATTACAAAAATATGACAAAAATATAAATACAATTCATGTCAATTCAAGACATTTTATCTAATAGAAATAACTGCTAGGATAAGAATAAAGTTTTGTAAAAACACTAGTATAGAATAAAGCTCAGAAAAATCAACTACCTAAGTTTTTTTAAGTTTTTTGATATATCTAAAGTTAAAATAAGGGTAGTAAAACGCTCACTAAATGAGGTGTTTGTGAAACACCAATGCCCCCTAAAGAGCAATGGATAGTTGACCTTTGAC
Organism: Lutraria lutraria; assembly: GCA_964023205.1. Classification (NCBI taxonomy): domain Eukaryota; kingdom Metazoa; phylum Mollusca; class Bivalvia; order Venerida; family Mactridae; genus Lutraria; species Lutraria lutraria. Next base: position 23,241,610 of record OZ026838.1, read on the forward strand.
CTATTGATAGACCTTATCAACAGGGGTCATCTATCTGTATTTGACCAACCTTCAAACCAAGTGAAGACCTAAGAGGCCAAAACAGTCGAATTGGCCAGACAAGGTTTGATTACCAACGAGTAAAAAAGTCGGACATAAGCAAACCAGCAATATATACCACCATTTCTTTGAAAATGGGGGCATAACTAGAACTTCATTTCATATGACAAGAATATGAATACAATTCATGTCAATCGAAAACATTTTACCTAATAATTAAGTTTTGTAGAAATATTTAGGTAGTTGATTTTTCTTTGCTTCATAAAATCTACAATTTAAGCCAAAATAAGGGTACTGAAACAACATCTGAATGAGGTGTTTGTAATTAAGAAACAAAAATCTATAAAAATCCAAATTCACTTCCTAAAAAATAAACCTATTAAAATGAAACAAATTTTATTCAAGGGGTATTGTTTGTAGGTCAGAATTCAGTGGTTGTAAAGCAGTTAATGGAACCCTAACAACTATGTCAAGGCTTGTGTCATCTGCAAATATATGGACATTTGCCCTGATATCAGAAGAGCATCAGGCAGAACAACAGTTGTCTTGTCACTTAGATAAGATGAGAACCAATTAAAAAGACTGCCAGAAATCCCAAAATGTTTGAGTCTGAAGAGGAAAGCATGATGCGAGACACAGTCAAAAGCTTTGCTTATGTCCCAGAAAACAGCTCTGGAATTGACAGTCACAGTGAAGAAGTTGTATAGATAAGCCAGTTGTTCAACTGTTAAGTCACCAGGTACAAAGAGCCTGATTTAAAGCAGGGTGAGAAGATCATTGTCACTATTATGATTATCATATGCCTGTGGACTACCCTTTCAAGGACTTTTTCCTATGGTACAGAGTAGAGATATAGGTTGACAATTGCCAACATGAGAATGGCTTCAAGTAGTGACAAAAGTACTAGGAAAACAGAAGATGACAGAGACTGTCCAAAAAAGTCACACAGAAGAGTGGACAGTTCAAATTTATAATATCCTCTATCTTAGAGGCTGTAATTGCAATGTGGTTCAAGACAGGGCTGATATCATTCACATCATTTTGCAGAGTTTGAGCACCTAATTATTATCAAGAGGGGTTTGATCCTGACAAATATTATTCAGAAAGTTTGCTTTGTCGATTTCTTCTTCATTAGTGTTATCACCAATATTGCTTTAGAGCAAAGATGAACTTGATTTGGAGGAGATGAAAGATTTGAGACAAGTTCACCATGATTTCCATGAGTATGGAGAGGAAAGGAGATTTTGTGTTGACATATTATTGTCATTTAGTTTGGCTTTTCTTATTTCATGAACAGTTTTGTTCCGAAGGCATAAAAAATAGTTAGGCAGTCAATCTTTCCTTAGCTTTATATTTTGATAAACTTAAGGAAAATCAACTACCTAATTTTTTTAAGTTACTTGATATATCTTAGATAAAATGATAGTACTTAAACGCTCACTTAATGCGGTGTGTCTTAAACACCAATGCCCCCTAAAGAGCAAATGGATAGTTGACCTTTGACCTATTGATAGACCTTATCAACAGGGGTCATCTATCTGTATTTTACCAACCTTCAAACCAAGTGAAGACCTAAGAGGCCAAAACAGTCGAATTGGCCAGACAAGGTTTGATTACCAACGAGCAAAAAAGACAGACATGAGCAAACCAGCAATATATACCCCCACTTCTTCAAAGTGGGGGCATAACTAGAACTTTATTTAAGTACCCTACAATTACAAAAATATGACAAAAATATAAATACAATTCATGTCAATTCAAGACATTTTATCTAATAGAAATAACTGCTAGGATAAGAATAAAGTTTTGTAAAAACACTAGTATAGAATAAAGCTCAGAAAAATCAACTACCTAAGTTTTTTTAAGTTTTTTGATATATCTAAAGTTAAAATAAGGGTAGTAAAACGCTCACTAAATGAGGTGTTTGTGAAACACCAATGCCCCCTAAAGAGCAATGGATAGTTGACCTTTGACCTATTGATAGACCTTATCAACAGGGGTCATCTATCTGTATTTGACCAACCTTCAAACCAAGTGAAGACCTAAGAGGCCAAAACAGTCGAATTGGCCAGACAAGGTTTGATTACCAACGAGTAAAAAAGTCGGACATAAGCAAACCAGCAATATATACCACCATTTCTTTGAAAATGGGGGCATAACTAGAACTTCATTTCATATGACAAGAATATGAATACAATTCATGTCAATCGAAAACATTTTACCTAATAATTAAGTTTTGTAGAAATATTTAGGTAGTTGATTTTTCTTTGCTTCATAAAATCTACAATTTAAGCCAAAATAAGGGTACTGAAACAACATCTGAATGAGGTGTTTGTAATTAAGAAACAAAAATCTATAAAAATCCAAATTCACTTCCTAAAAAATAAACCTATTAAAATGAAACAAATTTTATTCAAGGGGTATTGTTTGTAGGTCAGAATTCAGTGGTTGTAAAGCAGTTAATGGAACCCTAACAACTATGTCAAGGCTTGTGTCATCTGCAAATATATGGACATTTGCCCTGATGTCAGAAGAGCATCAGGCAGAACAACAGTTGTCTTGTCACTTAGATAAGATGAGAACCAATTAAAAAGACTGCCAGAAATCCCAAAATGTTTGAGTCTGAAGAGGAAAGCATGATGCGAGACACAGTCAAAAGCTTTGCTTATGTCCCAGAAAACAGCTCTGGAATTGACAGTCACGGTAAGAAGTTGTATAGATAAGCCAGTTGTTCAACTGTTAAGTCACCAGGTACAAAGAGCCTGATTTAAAGCAGGGTGAGAAGATCATTGTCACTATTATGATTATCATATGCCTGTGGACTACCCTTTCAAGGACTTTTTCCTATGGTACAGAGTAGAGATATAGGTTGACAATTGCCAACATGAGAATGGCTTCAAGTAGTGACAAAAGTACTAGGAAAAACAGAAGATGACAGAGACTGTCCAAAAACGTCACACAGAAGAGTGGACAGTTCAAATTTATAATATCCTCTATCTTAGAGGCTGTAATTGCAATGTGGTTCAAGACAGGGCTGATATCATTCACATCATTTTGCAGAGTTTGAGCACCTAATTATTATCAAGAGGGGTTTGATCCTGACAAATATTATTCAGAAAGTTTGCTTTGTCGATTTCTTCTTCATTAGTGTTATCACCAATATTGCTTTAGAGCAAAGATGAACTTGATTTGGAGGAGATGAAAGATTTGAGACAAGTTCACCATGATTTCCATGAGTATGGAGAGGAAAGGAGATTTTGTGTTGACATATTATTGTCATTTAGTTTGGCTTTTCTTATTTCATGAACAGTTTTGTTCCGAAGGCATAAAAAATAGTTAGGCAGTCAATCTTTCCTTAGCTTTATATTTTGATAAACTTAAGGAAAATCAACTACCTAATTTTTTTAAGTTACTTGATATATCTTAGATAAAATGATAGTACTTAAACGCTCACTTAATGCGGTGTGTCTTAAACACCAATGCCCCCTAAAGAGCAAATGGATAGTTGACCTTTGACCTATTGATAGACCTTATCAACAGGGGTCATCTATCTGTATTTTACCAACCTTCAAACCAAGTGAAGACCTAAGAGGCCAAAACAGTCGAATTGGCCAGACAAGGTTTGATTACCAACGAGCAAAAAAGACAGACATGAGCAAACCAGCAATATATACCCCCACTTCTTCAAAGTGGGGGCATAACTAGAACTTTATTTAAGTACCCTACAATTACAAAAATATGACAAAAATATAAATACAATTCATGTCAATTCAAGACATTTTATCTAATAGAAATAACTGCTAGGATAAGAATAAAGTTTTGTAAAAACACTAGTATAGAATAAAGCTCAGAAAAATCAACTACCTAAGTTTTTTTAAGTTTTTTGATATATCTAAAGTTAAAATAAGGGTAGTAAAACGCTCACTAAATGAGGTGTTTGTGAAACACCAATGCCCCCTAAAGAGCAATGGATAGTTGACCTTTGACCTATTGATAGACCTTATCAACAGGGGTCATCTATCTGTATTTGACCAACCTTCAAACCAAGTGAAGACCTAAGAGGCCAAAACAGTCGAATTGGCCAGACAAGGTTTGATAACCAACGAGTAAAAAAGTCGGACATAAGCAAACCAGCAATATATACCACCATTTCTTTGAAAATGGGGGCATAACTAGAATTTCATTTCATATGACAAGAATATGAATACAATTCATGTCAATCGAAAACATTTTACCTAATAATTAAGTTTTGTAGAAATATTTAGGTAGTTGATTTTTCTTTGCTTCATAAAATCTACAATTTAAGCCAAAATAAGGGTACTGAAACAACATCTGAATGAGGTGTTTGTAATTAAGAAACAAAAATCTATAAAAATCCAAATTCACTTCCTAAAAAATAAACCTATTAAAATGAAACAAATTTTATTCAAGGGGTATTGTTTGTAGGTCAGAATTCAGTGGTTGTAAAGCAGTTAATGGAACCCTAACAACTATGTCAAGGCTTGTGTCATCTGCAAATATATGGACATTTGCCCTGATGTCAGAAGAGCATCAGGCAGAACAACAGTTGTCTTGTCACTTAGATAAGATGAGAACCAATTAAAAAGACTGCCAGAAATCCCAAAATGTTTGAGTCTGAAGAGGAAAGCATGATGCGAGACACAGTCAAAAGCTTTGCTTATGTCCCAGAAAACAGCTCTGGAATTGACAGTCACAGTGAAGAAGTTGTATAGATGAGCCAGTTGTTCAACTGTTAAGTCACCAGGTACAAAGAGCCTGATTTAAAAGCAGGGTGAGAAGATCATTGTCACTATTATGATTATCATATGCCTGTGGACTACCCTTTCAAGGACTTTTTCCTATGGTACAGAGTAGAGATATAGGTTGACAATTGCCAACATGAGAATGGCTTCAAGTAGTAACAAAAGTACTAGGAAAAACAGAAGATGACAGAGACTGTCCAAAAAAGTCACACAGAAGAGTGGACAGTTCAAATTTATAATATCCTCTATCTTAGAAGTTGTAATTGCAATGTGGTTCAAGACAGGGCTGATATCATTCACATCATTTTGCAGAGTTTGAGCACCTAATTATTCATCAAGAGGGGTTTGATCCTGACAAATATTATTCAGAAAGTTTGCTTTGTCGATTTCTTCTTCATTAGTGTTATCACCAATATTGCTTTAGAGCAAAGATGAACTTGATTTGGAGGAGATGAAAGATTTGAGACAAGTTCACCATGATTTCCATGAGTATGGAGAGGAAAGGAGATTTTGTGTTGACATATTATTGTCATTTAGTTTGGCTTTTCTTATTTCATGAACAGTTTTGTTCCGAAGGCATAAAAAATAGTTAGGCAGTCAATCTTTCCTTAGCTTTATATTTTGATAAACTTAAGGAAAATCAACTACCTAATTTTTTTAAGTTACTTGATATATCTTAGATAAAATGATAGTACTTAAACGCTCACTTAATGCGGTGTGTCTTAAACACCAATGCCCCCTAAAGAGCAAATGGATAGTTGACCTTTGACCTATTGATAGACCTTATCAACAGGGGTCATCTATCTGTATTTTACCAACCTTCAAACCAAGTGAAGACCTAAGAGGCCAAAACAGTCGAATTGGCCAGACAAGGTTTGATTACCAACGAGCAAAAAAGACAGACATGAGCAAACCAGCAATATATACCCCCACTTCTTCAAAGTGGGGGCATAACTAGAACTTTATTTAAGTACCCTACAATTACAAAAATATGACAAAAATATAAATACAATTCATGTCAATTCAAGACATTTTATCTAATAGAAATAACTGCTAGGATAAGAATAAAGTTTTGTAAAAACACTAGTATAGAATAAAGCTCAGAAAAATCAACTACCTAAGTTTTTTTAAGTTTTTTGATATATCTAAAGTTAAAATAAGGGTAGTAAAACGCTCACTAAATGAGGTGTTTGTGAAACACCAATGCCCCCTAAAGAGCAATGGATAGTTGACCTTTGACCTATTGATAGACCTTATCAACAGGGGTCATCTATCTGTATTTGACCAACCTTCAAACCAAGTGAAGACCTAAGAGGCCAAAACAGTCGAATTGGCCAGACAAGGTTTGATTACCAACGAGTAAAAAAGTCGGACATAAGCAAACCAGCAATATATACCACCATTTCTTTGAAAATGGGGGCATAACTAGAACTTCATTTCATATGACAAGAATATGAATACAATTCATGTCAATCGAAAACATTTTACCTAATAATTAAGTTTTGTAGAAATATTTAGGTAGTTGATTTTTCTTTGCTTCATAAAATCTACAATTTAAGCCAAAATAAGGGTACTGAAACAACATCTGAATGAGGTGTTTGTAATTAAGAAACAAAAATCTATAAAAATCCAAATTCACTTCCTAAAAAATAAACCTATTAAAATGAAACAAATTTTATTCAAGGGGTATTGTTTGTAGGTCAGAATTCAGTGGTTGTAAAGCAGTTAATGGAACCCTAACAACTATGTCAAGGCTTGTGTCATCTGCAAATATATGGACATTTGCCCTGATGTCAGAAGAGCATCAGGCAGAACAACAGTTGTCTTGTCACTTAGATAAGATGAGAACCAATTAAAAAGACTGCCAGAAATCCCAAAATGTTTGAGTCTGAAGAGGAAAGCATGATGCGAGACACAGTCAAAAGCTTTGCTTATGTCCCAGAAAACAGCTCTGGAATTGACAGTCACGGTAAGAAGTTGTATAGATAAGCCAGTTGTTCAACTGTTAAGTCACCAGGTACAAAGAGCCTGATTTAAAGCAGGGTGAGAAGATCATTGTCACTATTATGATTATCATATGCCTGTGGACTACCCTTTCAAGGATTTTTTCCTATGGTACAGAGTAGAGATATAGGTTGACAATTGCCAACATGAGAATGGCTTCAAGTAGTGACAAAAGTACTAGGAAAAACAGAAGATGACAGAGACTGTCCAAAAACGTCACACAGAAGAGTGGACAGTTCAAATTTATAATATCCTCTATCTTAGAGGCTGTAATTGCAATGTGGTTCAAGACAGGGCTGATATCATTCACATCATTTTGCAGAGTTTGAGCACCTAATTATTATCAAGAGGGGTTTGATCCTGACAAATATTATTCAGAAAGTTTGCTTTGTCGATTTCTTCTTCATTAGTGTTATCACCAATATTGCTTTAGAGCAAAGATGAACTTGATTTGGAGGAGATGAAAGATTTGAGACAAGTTCACCATGATTTCCATGAGTATGGAGAGGAAAGGAGATTTTGTGTTGACATATTATTGTCATTTAGTTTGGCTTTTCTTATTTCATGAACAGTTTTGTTCCGAAGGCATAAAAAATAGTTAGGCAGTCAATCTTTCCTTAGCTTTATATTTTGATAAACTTAAGGAAAATCAACTACCTAATTTTTTTAAGTTACTTGATATATCTTAGATAAAATGATAGTACTTAAACGCTCACTTAATGCGGTGTGTCTTAAACACCAATGCCCCCTAAAGAGCAAATGGATAGTTGACCTTTGACCTATTGATAGACCTTATCAACAGGGGTCATCTATCTGTATTTTACCAACCTTCAAACCAAGTGAAGACCTAAGAGGCCAAAACAGTCGAATTGGCCAGACAAGGTTTGATTACCAACGAGCAAAAAAGACAGACATGAGCAAACCAGCAATATATACCCCCACTTCTTCAAAGTGGGGGCATAACTAGAACTTTATTTAAGTACCCTACAATTACAAAAATATGACAAAAATATAAATACAATTCATGTCAATTCAAGACATTTTATCTAATAGAAATAACTGCTAGGATAAGAATAAAGTTTTGTAAAAACACTAGTATAGAATAAAGCTCAGAAAAATCAACTACCTAAGTTTTTTTAAGTTTTTTGATATATCTAAAGTTAAAATAAGGGTAGTAAAACGCTCACTAAATGAGGTGTTTGTGAAACACCAATGCCCCCTAAAGAGCAATGGATAGTTGACCTTTGACCTATTGATAGACCTTATCAACAGGGGTCATCTATCTGTATTTGACCAACCTTCAAACCAAGTGAAGACCTAAGAGGCCAAAACAGTCGAATTGGCCAGACAAGGTTTGATAACCAACGAGTAAAAAAGTCGGACATAAGCAAACCAGCAATATATACCACCATTTCTTTGAAAATGGGGGCATAACTAGAATTTCATTTCATATGACAAGAATATGAATACAATTCATGTCAATCGAAAACATTTTACCTAATAATTAAGTTTTGTAGAAATATTTAGGTAGTTGATTTTTCTTTGCTTCATAAAATCTACAATTTAAGCCAAAATAAGGGTACTGAAACAACATCTGAATGAGGTGTTTGTAATTAAGAAACAAAAATCTATAAAAATCCAAATTCACTTCCTAAAAAATAAACCTATTAAAATGAAACAAATTTTATTCAAGGGGTATTGTTTGTAGGTCAGAATTCAGTGGTTGTAAAGCAGTTAATGGAACCCTAACAACTATGTCAAGGCTTGTGTCATCTGCAAATATATGGACATTTGCCCTGATGTCAGAAGAGCATCAGGCAGAACAACAGTTGTCTTGTCACTTAGATAAGATGAGAACCAATTAAAAAGACTGCCAGAAATCCCAAAATGTTTGAGTCTGAAGAGGAAAGCATGATGCGAGACACAGTCAAAAGCTTTGCTTATGTCCCAGAAAACAGCTCTGGAATTGACAGTCACAGTGAAGAAGTTGTATAGATGAGCCAGTTGTTCAACTGTTAAGTCACCAGGTACAAAGAGCCTGATTTAAAAGCAGGGTGAGAAGATCATTGTCACTATTATGATTATCATATGCCTGTGGACTACCCTTTCAAGGACTTTTTCCTATGGTACAGAGTAGAGATATAGGTTGACAATTGCCAACATGAGAATGGCTTCAAGTAGTAACAAAAGTACTAGGAAAAACAGAAGATGACAGAGACTGTCCAAAAAAGTCACACAGAAGAGTGGACAGTTCAAATTTATAATATCCTCTATCTTAGAAGTTGTAATTGCAATGTGGTTCAAGACAGGGCTGATATCATTCACATCATTTTGCAGAGTTTGAGCACCTAATTATTCATCAAGAGGGGTTTGATCCTGACAAATATTATTCAGAAAGTTTGCTTTGTCGATTTCTTCTTCATTAGTGTTATCACCAATATTGCTTTAGAGCAAAGATGAACTTGATTTGGAGGAGATGAAAGATTTGAGACAAGTTCACCATGATTTCCATGAGTATGGAGAGGAAAGGAGATTTTGTGTTGACATATTATTGTCATTTAGTTTGGCTTTTCTTATTTCATGAACAGTTTTGTTCCGAAGGCATAAAAAATAGTTAGGCAGTCAATCTTTCCTTAGCTTTATATTTTGATAAACTTAAGGAAAATCAACTACCTAATTTTTTTAAGTTACTTGATATATCTTAGATAAAATGATAGTACTTAAACGCTCACTTAATGCGGTGTGTCTTAAACACCAATGCCCCCTAAAGAGCAAATGGATAGTTGACCTTTGACCTATTGATAGACCTTATCAACAGGGGTCATCTATCTGTATTTTACCAACCTTCAAACCAAGTGAAGACCTAAGAGGCCAAAACAGTCGAATTGGCCAGACAAGGTTTGATTACCAACGAGCAAAAAAGACAGACATGAGCAAACCAGCAATATATACCCCCACTTCTTCAAAGTGGGGGCATAACTAGAACTTTATTTAAGTACCCTACAATTACAAAAATATGACAAAAATATAAATACAATTCATGTCAATTCAAGACATTTTATCTAATAGAAATAACTGCTAGGATAAGAATAAAGTTTTGTAAAAACACTAATATAGAATAAAGCTCAGAAAAATCAACTACCTAAGTTTTTTTAAGTTTTTTTATATATCTAAAGTTAAAATAAGGGTAGTAAAACGCTCACTAAATGAGGTGTTTGTGAAACACCAATGCCCCTAAAGAGCAATGGATAGTTGACCTTTGACCTATTGATAGACCTTATGAACAGGGGTCATCTATCTGTATTTGACCAACCTTCAAACCAAGTGAAGACCTAAGAGGCCAAAACAGTCGAATTGGCAAGACAAGGTTTGATTACCAACGAGTAAAAAAGTCGGACATAAGCAAACCAGCAATATATACCACCATTTCTTTGAAAATGGGGGCATAACTAGAACTTCATTTCATATGACAAGAATATGAATACAATTCATGTCAATTGAAAACATTTTACCTAATAATTAAGTTTTGTAGAAATATTTAGGTAGTTGATTTTTCTTTGCTTCATAAAATCTACAATTTAAGCCAAAATAAGGGTACTGAAACAACATCTGAATGAGGTGTTTGTAATTAAGAAACAAAAATCTATAAAAATCCAAATTCACTTCCTAAAAAATAAACCTATTAAAATGAAACAAATTTTATTCAAGGGGTATTGTTTGTAGGTCAGAATTCAGTGGTTGTAAAGCAGTTAATGGAACCCTAACAACTATGTCAAGGCTTGTGTCATCTGCAAATATATGGACATTTGCCCTGATGTCAGAAGAGCATCAGGCAGAACAACAGTTGTCTTGTCACTTAGATAAGATGAGAACCAATTAAAAAGACTACCAGAAATCCCAAAATGTTTGAGTCTGAAGAGGAAAGCATGATGCGAGACACAGTCAAAAGCTTTGCTTATGTCCCAGAAAACAGCTCTGGAATTGACAGTCACAGTGAAGAAGTTGTATAGATAAGCCAGTTGTTCAACTGTTAAGTCACCAGGTACAAAGAGCCTGATTTAAAGCAGGGTGAGAAGATCATTGTCACTATTATGATTATCATATGCCTGTGGACTACCCTTTCAAGGACTTTTTCCTATGGTACAGAGTAGAGATATAGGTTGACAATTGCCAACATGAGAATGGCTTCAAGTAGTGACAAAAGTACTAGGAAAAACGGAAGATGACAGAGACTGTCCAAAAAAGTCACACAGAAGAGTGGACAGTTCAAATTTATAATATCCTCTATCTTAGAGGCTGTAATTGCAATGTGGTTCAAGACAGGGCTGATATCATTCACATCATTTTGCAGAGTTTGAGCACCTAATTATTATCAAGAGGGGTTTGATCCTGACAAATATTATTCAGAAAGTTTGCTTTGTCGATTTCTTCTTCATTAGTGTTATCACCAATATTGCTTTAGAGCAAAGATGAACTTGATTTGGAGGAGATGAAAGATTTGAGACAAGTTCACCATGATTTCCATGAGTATGGAGTGGAAAGGAGATTTTGTGTTGACATATTATTGTCATTTAGTTTGGCTTTTCTTATTTCATGAACAGTTTTGTTCCGAAGGCATAAAAAATAGTTAGGCAGTCAATCTTTCCTTAGCTTTATATTTTGATAAACTTAAGGAAAATCAACTACCTAATTTTTTTAAGTTACTTGATATATCTTAGATAAAATGATAGTACTTAAACGCTCACTTAATGCGGTGTGTCTTAAACACCAATGCCCCCTAAAGAGCAAATGGATAGTTGACCTTTGACCTATTAATAGACCTTATCAACAGGGGTCATCTATCTGTATTTTACCAACCTTCAAACCAAGTGAAGACCTAAGAGGCCAAAACAGTCGAATTGGCCAGACAAGGTTTGATTACCAACGAGCAAAAAAGACAGACATGAGCAAACCAGCAATATATACCCCCACTTCTTCAAAGTGGGGGCATAACTAGAACTTTATTTAAGTACCCTACAATTACAAAAATATGACAAAAATATAAATACAATTCATGTCAATTCAAGACATTTTATCTAATAGAAATAACTGCTAGGATAAGAATAAAGTTTTGTAAAAACACTAGTATAGAATAAAGCTCAGAAAAATCAACTACCTAAGTTTTTTTAAGTTTTTTGATATATCTAAAGTTAAAATAAGGGTAGTAAAACGCTCACTAAATGAGGTGTCTGTGAAACACCATTGCCCCCTAAAGAGCAATGGATAGTTGACATTTGACCTATTGATAGACCTTATGAACAGGGGTCATCTATCTGTATTTGACCAACCTTCAAACCAAGTGAAGACCTAAGAGGCCAAAACAGTCGAATTGGCCAGACAAGGTTTGATTACCAACGAGTAAAAAAGTCGGACATAAGCAAACCAGCAATATATACCACCATTTCTTTGAAAATGGGGGCATAACTAGAACTTCATTTCATATGACAAGAATATGAATACAATTCATGTCAATTGAAAACATTTTACCTAATAATTAAGTTTTGTAGAAATATTTAGGTAGTTGATTTTTCCTTAGCTTCATAAAATCTACAATTTAAGCCAAAATAAGGGTACTGAAACAACATCTGAATGAGATGTTTGTAATTAAGAAACAAAAATCTATAAAAATCCAAATTCACTTCCTAAAAAATAAACCTATTAAAATTAAACAAATTTTATTCAAGGGGGATTGTTTGTAGGTCAGAATTCAGTGGTTGTAAAGCAGTTAATGGAACCCTAACAACTATGTCAAGGCTTGTGTCATCTGCAAATATATGGACATTTGCCCTGATGTCAGAAGAGCATCAGGCAGAACAACAGTTGTCTTGTCACTTAGATAAGATGAGAACCAATTAAAAAGACTGCCAGAAATCCCAAAATGTTTGAGTCTGAAGAGGAAAGCATGATGCAAGACACAGTCAAAAGCTTTGCTTATGTCCCAGAAAACAGCTCTGGAATTGACAGTCACGGTGAAGAAGTTGTATAGATAAGCCAGTTGTTCAACTGTTAAGTCACCAGGTACAAAGAGCCTGATTTAAAGCAGGGTGAGAAGATCATTGTCACTATTATGATTATCATATGCCATGTGAACTACCCTTTCAAGGACTTTTTCCTATGGTACAGAGTAGAGATATAGGTTGACAATTGCCAACATGAGAATGGCTTCAAGTAGTGACAAAAGTACTAGGAAAAACAGAAGATGACAGAGACTGTCCAAAAAAGTCACACAGAAGAGTGGACAGTTCAAATTTATAATATCCTCTATCTTAGAGGTTGTAATTGCAATGTGGTTCAAGACAGGGCTGATATCATTCACATCATTTTGCAGAGTTTGAGCACCTAATTATTCATCAAGAGGGGTTTGATCCTGACAAATATTATTCAGAAAGTTTGCTTTGTCGATTTCTTCTTCATTAGTGTTATCACCAATATTGCTTTAGAGCAAAGATGAACTTGATTTGGAGGAGATGAAAGATTTGAGACAAGTTCACCATGATTTCCATGAGTATGGAGAGGAAAGGAGTTTTTGTGTTGACATATTATTGTCATTTAGTTTGGCTTTTCTTATTTCATGAACAGTTTTGTTCCGAAGGCATAAAAAATAGTTAGGCAGTCAATCTTTCCTTAGCTTTATATTTTGATAAACTTAAGGAAAATCAACTACCTAATTTTTTTAAGTTACTTGATATATCTTAGATAAAATGATAGTACTTAAACGCTCACTTAATGCGGTGTGTCTTAAACACCAATGCCCCCTAAAGAGCAAATGGATAGTTGACCTTTGACCTATTGATAGACCTTATCAACAGGGGTCATCTATCTGTATTTTACCAACCTTCAAACCAAGTGAAGACCTAAGAGGCCAAAACAGTCGAATTGGCCAGACAAGGTTTGATTACCAACGAGCAAAAAAGACAGACATGAGCAAACCAGCAATATATACCCCCACTTCTTCAAAGTGGGGGCATAACTAGAACTTTATTTAAGTACCCTACAATTACAAAAATATGACAAAAATATAAATACAATTCATGTCAATTCAAGACATTTTATCTAATAGAAATAACTGCTAGGATAAGAATAAAGTTTTGTAAAAACACTAGTATAGAATAAAGCTCAGAAAAATCAACTACCTAAGTTTATTTAAGTTTTTTGATATATCTAAAGTTAAAATAAGGGTAGTAAAACGCTCACTAAATGAGGTGTTTGTGAAACACCAATGCCCCCTGAAGAGCAATGGATAGTTGACCTTTGACCTATTGATAGACCTTATGAACAGGGGTCATCTATCTGTATTTGACCAACCTTCAAACCAAGTGAAGACCTAAGAGTCCAAAACAATCGAATTGGCCAGACAAGGTTTGATTACCAACGAGTAAAAAAGTCGGACATAAGCAAACCAGCAATATATACCACCATTTCTTTGAAAATGGGGGCATAACTATAACTTCATTTCATATGACAAGAATATGAATACAATCCATGTCAATTGAAAACATTTTACCTAATAATTAAGTTTTGTAGAAATATTTAGGTAGTTGATTTTTCCTTAGCTTCATAAAATCTACAATTTAAGCCAAAATAAGGGTACTGAAACAACATCTGAATGAGGTGTTTGTAATTAAGAAACAAAAATCTATAAAATTCCAAATTCACTTCCTAAAAAGTAAACCTATTAAAATGAAACAAATTTTATTCAAGGGGTATTGTTTGTAGGTCAGACTTCAGTGGTTGTAAAGCAGTAAATGGAACCCTAACAACTATGTCAAGGCTTGTGTCATCTGCAAATATATGGACATTTGCCCTGATGTCAGAAGAGCATCAGGCAGAACAACAGTTGTCTTGTCACTTAGATAAGATGAGAACCAATTAAAAAGACTGCCAGAAATCCCAAAATGTTTGAGTATGAAGAGGAAAGCATGATGCGAGACACAGTCAAAAGCTTTGCTTATGTCCCAGAAAACAGCTCTGGAATTGACAGTCACAGTGAAAAAGTTGTATAGATAAGCCAGTTGTTCAACTGTTAAGTCACCAGGTACAAAGAGCCTGATTTAAAGCAGGGTGAGAAGATCATTGTCACTATTATGATTATCATATGCCTGTGGACTACCCTTTCAAGGACTTTCCCTATGGTACAGAGTAGAGATATAGGTTGACAATTGCAAACATGAGAAGGGCTTCAAGGGGTGATAAAAGTGTCTTTCCATGAGCTAGGAAAAACTGAAGACGACAGAGATCAATTACATCATTTTGCAGAGTTTGAGCACCGAATTATTCATCAAGAGAGGATTGATCCCACAAATGTTATTCAGACAGTTTGCTTTGGTGATTTCATCGTCGACAGTGTTATCACCAATTTTGCTTTGAAGCAGGGATGAAGTCGATCTGGAAGAGATGAAAGATTTGAGACAAGTTCACCATGATTACCATGACGATGAAGAGGAAAGGAGTTTTTATTAAGATTACAACTCAACAATATCAATGGTGGCTTGTAATCATACTCAATTTTCAAGCTAAACTCTCAAATATCCGACCAACCATCAATTTTAATTCAGAATTAGATATCTATTATGATTTTCATGATAAGTCTTAGTCTATGGGTGTCTTTAAACATAAGTGAAGCGAGAGCTTCTATAGTGATACACCCAGTTTTGTATTAACAAAAATGTGACACCTCTACTCAATACATTCATGTTTAAAATAGTACCAATGGTTGTATAACTCTACTGATCGCTGTTATTATACAAGTTAGATATATTGCAGGATTATGTTCATTTTGAATTATTACATTGTCATTGCATTAATTTTCAAACTGGACAATTATTGAGTTTAATAATTCAGTATCCATCGGCACAGAAGTTTCATTCATAAGGGTGATCCGTACAAATGTTTCATTCATTAAGGCAATAAATAATGTGCATCGCCACTATACACAAGGGAATCGCTGAAAGACACTAACAGATGGAGGACACCAGATAATCATAACTCCGCCTACTGGACAGACATAAAGTACAGAATGGACTAGCTTGATCTCGCAAAATGAATTTCTTATTTGCGAGATTGGTTTGCATAAAAACAACTTTAACATAAATGAAGTATCATTAATACAGAATTATAATCAGCCCATTTGACTGAATTCGGGGTGTTTTAAAAATAATTACAACACAGGACCCCTAGCATTGCTTATAAGTTAATCCTAATGAAGGGGACACTAACTTTATTATTACATATAATTACAAAGTATTAAGAGTCAGATGTGTTTTACAGTGAACAGGAAGTGGAGGTATGAGTTTACTTTCATCTTCAACAGAATTGGGAGCATAACAAGTGAACTATTACCAAAATGTCTTATTACACTGAGCCAAAACTGACTCTTTTGAGGAAATTATTAGTCCAAAAAATAAATACATTTGAGTTTGTAACATTGAGGCCTAGAGCTGCAGGGCTAGACATTAACGCTTGTCCGATTGTCCAGGACAACTAAATTATTGGTTCGGACAAGATGAACCTAGCAGTTGCTAGTCCGACAGGGCAAGTTCATTTCCCGTGATGAATTGCTATGGGAAGCTAATAATTTATGCTCTGTTGAATTCAGTGCTTCGTGTTATAGTGTTTACCATTTACCGGATGTACACACTGCACATGCACGACTACATAGTCAGATTAACTTTGCATTGACTTTGACGTACAGTCACGATGCGATTACTTCCCTTTCAATTTTGCAGAGAAGGCCACAGTTTTTTGACAATGATGATAGGGGGTGAGGTGATTGACATTAGTGTAAACTGTTTAGTGTAACTGTTATAGTTTTGTTTCTTGAGGCAGAGATGGGGAGTGTGGTGATTGACATTAGTGTAAACTGTTTAGTGTAACTGTTATAGTTTTGTTACTTGAGGCAGAGATGGGGAGTGAGGTGATTGACATTAGTGTAAACTGTTTAGTGTAACTGTTGTAGTTTTGTTTCTTGAGGCAGAGATGGGGAGTGAGGTGATTGACATTAGTGTAAACTGTTTAGTGTAACTGTTATAGTTTTGTTTCTTGAGGCAGAGATGGGGAGTGAGGTGATTGACATTTGTGTAAACTGTTTAGTGTAACTGTTATAGTTTTGTTTCTTGAGGCAGAGATGGGGAGTGAGGGGATTTGATGGTGCCATCTGTTATTGTTTTGTTTCCAGTTATAAATGAATACACTTTATTAAATTGTTTTAAGCAGCTAATTGTTTGTGTTCATGAGTTATCCACTTGAATATGAAAATTAAAATGTACAGTATACAAGCCACAATAACCAGTAATGCTACACTTTATTATTTACAAGTGTCAATCTGTTTCATGTACAACAACATATATTTAAAATTTTGAATAACAAATTATCCGTAAAATGTCTGGACAAGTAAGAGTTGTATCTGGATAAATTGGTTTTCCAGCATCTTACCCAAATGGGCAAGTGACCTTAAAAGTTAGTGTCGAGCCGTTGAGATTTTTGGTTTTATCCAATGCAAATCTACCAAATATTATCAATAGCATTTTAACTTTCGCTTCTGACAGTACTCTCAGTGCTTTGAATTATTTGCTGCTGCATAGCAGATGAATACAGTTTTAACATATTACAGAAACCGTTTACATTGGAAGTGAAAAACCTGAGGACTTTCACTTCCTGTTCAACCACTACAATCAATAGTATTCAGCTCGTCCAATAATTTACGCAAGTCTACAGGCCAGTTTAAACTCTACAGTCCACGAGAATCAAACCAAATTTATTTACAGGTATATTCATTAACCATTTTTGGAACTTTCACTTCTATAATGGCTGATGGTCACATAATAAAACAATGCCACAGGCCTAATTAATAGAAATAGAATAGTGTACTGTATACGTCTTAATATTGGCGCCCGTTCTATCTTGGCGATATTGGCGGTAAACAACAGAACCGCCAAATCTAGACCACGCCAATATAAAACCACACCAATCATGAACACCGCAAATTATTTTGTCAAAGAAAATTATTGGAACTTTTGTTATCAAAAGGTGTAACTAACACTTTTTTTGTAACTGTTTGTTTAGTATGTTTGTACATGTATTATTACTTGCTTACTTTCATCAGATAAAGTACATGCATTACGTTTATTGCCTTAGGGTAAATCTTAATTGAAACAATGTAAAATCTAAACGATTCAAACAATACAGCTTATTTGTCACATGATATTAAACTTATATCGTCGGCAGAGACTAAATTAAACCGGATATAATAACAATGTGTGTCAATTTGAGATAAATTATCGAAACAAATAACCACACTTAGCCATTGTGTTAACTCCTGTTCGATCCCATGTAATTACTAATACAAAACAATTACCAACACATTGGTTTTCATGTAAATTATTCTTGCTGTTTATTCATTTCACTTGATACGATAGCATTTAGGAGGATATTATAAAATGGTGGAAACTTATTTTCTTAAGTGTTTTAATTTTGGCGCCTAAGAAGACAGGACATGGTTTTATTTTGGCGGTTGGATATGAAACTGCCAAATATTTTGCCAAATTTTGCACCCGCAGAATTAAAGATGTTTACAGTATAGCAAAATTTGTTTATATGTAATATATGTGTAGTATTGATAATCTATAAAAACTATTGGCTTTATTCTACACAATTTCTTTAAATCACAAGCACATAAATATTTCAATCAGTAGTGAATGAATACCTTAGTGATTTCAGCGTTTTGATTATCCACATGTTATTCTTAAAGCTCAATTTTCCTTTATGTTGTCAATAATTATTTCAAGCAAGACCCTGCATTCAATTAAGTGATAGATATAAGCCGAGAACTGTTTGAGGCGCGTAAAACACTCCAATATTTTACATAATGGGCAGTTTGAGGTTTATATGTAACTTAAATCATTTCGATATGATTACACAATTAATTGACCATGACATTTTATCATTCTTAAAGGCCACCGTCGACTTAATCATTCTATTTCCCTATAAAAATCAAGTAATTCATATTCATTTTTTTATAATACACTTTACTCATTAAAAGTCACTAAAGAAGACTATTGGCTTTAAAAAAAGTAGTAGGGATTCATTTACTTGCATTATTATGACCAGATAAATAGATAAAATAGCGTTAGAATTTAACCGCTTAAAAGCCATTACGGAAGGTACCTTTAAATCAACTCTTTCAATCACACTGCACGGGTAGCACGAGGAATGTACATTTTATTAAAATCTGTTCGCATCGACTCAAGCCGAGCCATTCCTATGTATTCGTTTGTTGGAAGGTTTGTAAAACAGCTAGGAACAATGTGGAAGATGTGAATTGGAAAAAAAACTGTTTATGTAGGATTTCCGTCTAACACTTTTGTTTGATTTAATTTCTTATATTTCAAGGTATGAATTGTATTGAAAATGTGTTCATAATGAGTATTGTGAAATATGATCAATTGATTCTTCATAATTATTATATATTTTTGTTGTAATAGGAGGAATATAATGCACCCGGTGCGGGGCTTAACCCGCAATCTCCTGATTGCAAGTCAGAAAGCTCTACCAACTGAGCTTATCGGGTTATTAATATTACAGCCAGTTCATAAGTACAATGTACAGTACTGCTACATTCATCCTACTGTTTTATTCAAATTAATTTATCGCGACAACCAGAGTTTTTTTTTACTAACCCAATCTTTGCTTCACCCTAAGTCTAGTATTCCAAGGTTGGTCTCACATTCATGTCACCAAGGTAATAGGAAATTAATGTACCCGATGGGGGTCTCGAATCCGCTTCCTACTTCTTGCAAGTCAGATGCCCTGCAAACTGAGCTAATCGGACTGTACTACGAGTACTATGATACAGTACTGTTACATTTTCATAAGACCATGGACTTCTATACATATAGTACAAGACTTAGTCCTTGACAATAACGGACAGCTGTCCATTGAGATCGATCCATTCGTTAAATTATTGGACAGTGAGAACAAAAGGATGACGTCACAGGAATGATTTAAGCACATATAAGCCCAATGGTACACTTGACGCAACAGATTTCGAATTTTGTCATCTGAAATTGATAATGCTATAACTTGAGCACTTACCTCTTGTCCAGTGGCTGCCACAGGATGCTTAGTCTTCAACTTTGTTTACTGAAAAATATAAAATGCTTACATGAATATTTGTATGCCTGTATTATGGAATAATAAAAATAAACTAGACTGAAGCACCGTAAGGTGAAGCAATATAGGCCCAAAGGTATAATTGATACTGTAAAAACATTATTTTGGGGCACTTTTCTTGCATATGACCTTTGACCCCTAAGTTTGACCGTGAAGTAAGCCTTCCAAAATATGGAAGTTCCACTTCATCTCAATGTGGTGAACATTTATGAGTAAAGTTTCTTCAAAATCCTTTGCAGGCTTTAAGAGTTACGGAACAAAAACTATTCACATGACCTTCGATCCCTAAGTGTGACCTTGACCTTGAAGTTAGCCTTCCGAAACATGTGCTGTGCATGTCATCTTGATCTGGTAATCATTTAAAGAAATTGAACAGCTACTATATAAGTGACCCCCCCAAAAATCCACATGTGGTCTAATCTCTTAATTGTTTTATTGCCCCTAATCAGATAAAACCAGTCTTGTCACGGTCTGTAGACTTGACACCTAGTCAAAAAGTGGGGTAATAACTTTTATTGATTTACAGTGATAATAAGTTTATGACTAAATTACTTTTGTTTTTATAAGCATAGAGTAACAGATATGTAAACAGGTGCTAGTCTATCAATGACCCTGTCTGTTTTATTACCCCCTACTGTGGAATTAGGGGACTTTCTGGTCCATCAGTCACATGCCTCGCATTCATTGAACAGCTACTATATAAGTGACCCCCCCCCCCCAAATCCACATGAGGTCTAATCTCTTAATTGTTTTATTGCCCCTAATGTGATTAATCCTGTCTTTTCACGGTCAGCTAAGTGTCTGTAGACTTGACACCTAGTCATAAAGAGGGTCATAAATTTTATTGATTTTTAATGATAATTAGTTTATGGATAACTTCCTGTTGTTTTTATAAGCATTTTATGTAATTAATGAATGTTGTCCTTTAATTACTAGATTATGTAAGAACAGTTAATACATGAAAAATGCAACTAAATGCTTCTTCTATTTCTAAATCAAATAATTATATTTATACATGAAATTATTTTTTACAATATAACTTATTATAATCTTTAAACTGACTATGTTTATACAGGTACTGCTTGAGACAATATATTGGTTTGAAATATTTAACAGGTATAAAAGGTGTTAGGATACGTTGGTACTAATTTTACAAAATGCCTGAAAATGGATGCTTAATTTATCAAAATCATCCAGACCTAACTAATTGGTGTGAGATGCATATATTTGCTAATGTGTTTGAAGCGTTGAGCATTTATTTGAGTAATTAATTTCTTTAATAATGTTGAATGAGCTGTCTTATTCTTAATATTTGTCATTTAATATAAAGACACTTTAAAAAAAGAGTAATAATTTATATTTTTAATTAAACATTGAATCAATTTAAGTATCTATACAGTAGCTACATGTATATATCAGCCATATATTTAAGTGACTGATTATGTAATTAGAAGCTAGTCTATCAATGACCCTGTCAGTTTTATTGGACTCCCTACTGTGGAATATACAGGACTGCTGGGTCTTAGTCACATGCCTAGCATTCCTGGTTCAATGTCTTTAAGTAATGTTTCTTCTAAAACCTTCATGGGGCTAAAGAGTAACAGAGAGGACATGAAATTGCTGATGGACAGACAGACAGACTCACGCCAGCAGCTTAACATAATACATCACTTCAGACTTATAAAAATAAATACTGAGGTATACATTAAAGTCAAAATAAAGTTAAAATGCCAAAACAACAAACATACACATATAGCACAAGAACACACAAAGCAATTAATGTTTACATTTAAGCTTAAATCAAATCAGGAGAATTACAGACCTAAATTGTGTAGCTTCAAATAAATTTGAACAGAAACAGGTTTTATTTATTTATTTCATCAGATTAAACACCATTTTTAACATTAATTCAGTTATATTTTGGAAGGCAGTTATCCCAAACCAGCTTCACTGGCCTTCATTTAATTAGGCCTTAATCAATATTAACCTCATTCTATCTGCAAGCTACGGCCAAGCTTTGTACTCCACATAATTCAGAGGTGGAGGACAATTTAACATAGGATGTAATATCTTCAGTCAAATTTGTCATGGACAGTGTGCATCTTGCCCGGGGTCAAACTCACAACAATGAAACTTGTAAGCTATACAAAATTCTAAACTAAAAAAATATCCTTGAACTCGCAGCCATCACTTGGTAAATCTTTATCGCAAAATATGAGCAGAAGAAAGTTCAAACAGAATCAACAAAAACTACTATTAACAAATCCAATATCCTTAAAACACATTAAAATAAATAAACAAGAAATGCGGCAGTGCCACAAAACCAGGTTTTCCAAGGCCACAGAACTCTAGAATTCTTCACTACGGCTTCATCAGTGGTTCAGTTTCAAGTGCTACTAATAAGTTAACATAGACCTTTAACCTACTGGCACAGAATGCAATCCCAAGCTTGGTTTCCATGCAAGCGACCTCCACACAAAATTTCATCACAATGTCTAAATCCTTAATTAAGTTATTCACCGGAAACGGATTTTCTATATTTAGAAACAGTGACCATGACCCCAAATACAATTCCAAGCAAGCTTGTTAAATACCCAGTTGAGTCAAGATTAGCTATTCCAAACTTAAGTAATTGACCGAAAACTTGATTTCTATATTTAGAAACAGTGACCATGACCCCAAATACAATTCCAAGCAAGCTTGTTAAATACCCAGTTGAGTCAAGATTAGCTATTCCAAACTTAAGTAATTGACCGAAAACTTGATTTCTATATTTAGTAACAGTGACCTTGACCCTACTGGCCCTAGATGCAATTCAAAAGCATGGACTGCATGTAAGCTACCTACACACAAAATTTCATCGCAGTATCTTTATCCTTGATTAAGTTATTCACTAAAACTGATTTTCTATTTTTAGTACAGTGACCTTGACCCCATATACCCCAAATACGGTTCCAAGCTAGGTTTTGATTCAAGGATGCTAAATACCAAGTTAAGTCAATACTGGTCATTCCAAACTTAAGATATTAACCGGACACTGATTTTCTATTTTTAGCGATAGTGACCTTGACCCCACAGACCCCAAATACAATCCCAGGCTAGGTTTTCATCCAAGGATCTTACATACCAAGTTTGGTCAAGATTGGTCAATCATAACTATAGTTATTGACCTGACACCGCCTGTTTGACCGTTGTAATTGTGATTCAAATGACAAAATCTTTAACAGCAAGTGTGACTTTTTCTATGCTAAACACAAGGTGAACTATGAACTTACACCTTTTAGGTTTATAATAATTATTATTTTAATTGTCTTTGTAAGCTACTCACACTTATCTTCTCAAGCAAAAGAGTCAAAGATAATTTTTATGAAGAAATCACTTCATTAAATAATACATAACCATATGCATCTTCATCTACATACATAAAATTAAGAACAAATGGATACCAAATATGAACATATTTCACCTCCCAGAATCCAATTGATAAATAAAAAGTGTTAATTCATTTTAATTCTGAACAGAAAGTTACAAGTCTGTGTTTC
Organism: Lutraria lutraria; assembly: GCA_964023205.1. NCBI lineage: Eukaryota > Metazoa > Mollusca > Bivalvia > Venerida > Mactridae > Lutraria > Lutraria lutraria. The sequence goes on from OZ026838.1 coordinate 23,265,164, forward strand.
CTGAGGATAGATACAATGTAACCTTTCCAAAACAACACCCTTTGGGAGTAGCAAAATTATCTTGCCGATGAGAGGTTGTTGCTCTAAAGAGGTTTAATAAATTCTTAAATTGTTCAGTGGGTAAAACTCATATTCTTGTAGAAGGGAGGTTGTTGCTCAAGATAGGGCCATGGACTATGGAGAGGTTGTGCTGTACAATAAAATAAGTATTTACAAAATCCTATAAACTATGAAGCATTAAAAACATCATGAACAGCTGTAGTAATTATATATTACCTAATTAATTATCAATTAACAAAAAAAGAAAGCAACCATCTTAAAACTGAGTTATATCTAAGATAACAACCATTCTTGCAAACATGTACCTGATTCTAACATTTTACATACAGTGCAACCTCTCAATAGTAACACCCTCTGGGAGTAGCAAAATGTTGTTGTTGTTAAGAGGTTGTTGCTTTTCAGAGGTTAAATTATTTGTTGAATTGTGCAGTGGGAAAAATCATTCTGTTGTTGATGGGAGGTTGTTTAAGAGAGGGCTGCTCTAGGGAGGTTGCGCTGTGTGATATAATAAATTATTATGGTTGTAAAGTTATAGTATCTGGCTATATCTATATATTTAACAAAAGGGTCATGATGGCCCTATATTGCTCACCAGATAAAAATTATCATGAGCCTTTGTAAAATTAAGTGACCCAGGGACGGGGCCAATTTCGATCCTAGGACAATAATTTGAACAAACTTGGTAGAGGTCCACTAGACAAAGCTACACACCAAATATCTAAGCCCTAGGCCCTGTGGTTTTGGACAAAAAGATTTTAAAAGTTTTTCCTATTGGTTGCCATGGCAACCTGAGTTTTTAATGAAATTAATTTTATTTAACAACTTTGGTAGAGCTTCATGCAAGGAACATATGTAAAGTTTCATTGAAATTGGCCAACTGGTTAAGAAGGAGATGTTGTTTAAAGCAATTGTTGACGCACGCACACACACACGGACGACAGACATGATGACATCACGCGTTCACAACAGCTCACCATGAGCACTTTGTGCTCTTGTGAGCTAAAACCTAAATTATAATTATATACTAAAATAAACCCACTGTATCATAAAAGTGCATTGCAACTGATTTGAAACAAATTTACATTTGATTGGTCTTATATAAACCAATATCGCAGCATAATTTACAAATTTTTGAACAACGACAACTACTCTGTATATAGGAATATATTACCACAAATAGCCTTAAAATGACTATAAATGCATAAGGCATGGAATTTACAATTAAAGAGTCGGATCATTATCATCTCATGAAATCAATGAATTTGACGTACCTTATACAATTTTGATAGCCAATCAAAATTATTAATGTTTACGGTACAATGATTGAAACCACACCCAGGTTTGTTATCTAGTAAGAGATTTTGGTACAAATTTTTTGTCATTAATGAATTAATAGTATCATATCATACCAATACAATGCACATAACGGTAGAATAAAATTTGTTTACTGCTTAAACATTCACATGTAACAAATTTACCAATTAATTGCCATCAAGGTAAATGTGTTCCAACAGTTGTATTCATTGAGTGTACCTGTTTATTTAGTTAATACACAATGGTTTAGACTAAAACTCATCTATTTTTTTTAATTTAGCAGATGTTGTAAAGTGCATAAATAAATAATAAACAATGAATTTTATTATCACTGATGAAGGCCAATACAGCAGAAATGTTTGATATAAAATTAATGAAATAGACATGTTAGCATGATATTATTATCATACAATTTAATTTAATAACAAAATACAACCGTATGACTTGAACACACACATTTTGGCAATAAGGTTCAGGAGCAAACCAAATCAGCATAATTCATAGACTGTTATGATAACACCATAAATTAAAAGGTTTAAACACAAAATTGGAACATAAACAGATTTAAAGTCAATTGATTTCACCTATCAATCTACAAACGCCACATGACCTACTGCTTAGGCAAGCATGTACTGTGCATAGATCTCCATTGGTAAAACAGAAATCCAAGAATATGCAGCAAAATATTATTATATTATAACAGCCAACAAGAACTTATACATAAAGAAACTACTCACAACAAATCAATAGTCCAATGAATTCACTTTTTAAACAATTATAAAACAGCTAAATCTCAAAATTATTTTAAATGGGTCAGAGTGCAATATTTCTTTACACAGCCATTAACCTAATCATGTTTACCTCCTAAAAAATAATTGAATCTGATTGGACAATTCCTTCTGTGTCTGCCAATGAATGGCATGGTTACAACATTATGGATGACAGTGTGTAAAATATAGCCAATGAAATTCTATGTTGTAAAATTTAATGTAAATCATGTCTCAATACAAAACACAAATACCTTTAAGGCACAACAACAAGTACTGTTAGAATCAACCCTATACAAAGCAAGAAGTTAATCATTGGTAATCTGCATAATTCAACCTCATGTTTTTCTGCTTAACATTTGTTACCAATTGTAAACAATCAAAATGAAACAGACTATGGTGGTATTCGAAGTAACCAATAAATCAAATCAGTACATGTATCAACATTGTCATCTTAACTTTCATACTATTGTAATAGGAGGAAAATAATGTACCAGATGCATGACTCAAACCCATGGCCTCCTGCTTGCAAGTCAGATGCTCTACCAACTGAGCTTAAATCCGGCTGGTCATTTCACAGCCATTTAATTTACACCAATACTGTTAGAGTATGTTGAATAAGGAAGGCCAAATACATAATGTTCTACATATATTTTTAATACATTTGTTTCTAAACCAGATTAAACAATTTATGTGAAGAAATAGGGAGTAGCTATATTCACTTCCTTAAGGACTGGTGCTATTAATCAACTGACCAAGCATCTCAGCTAGGAACTCCTCTATACGTCTTTATTTCTGCAAGTGCAAAATTTAGGGTCATATTTATAAAGCCTGTCACTAAAATAAATCCATGTCCCGGCTCCTTAACTGCCAAAATTGAAATATTTTTTAAATTAAAAGATGTTTTCACCATTTTCAAGGGAAGTAACTCTTAACATAATTATCCTTGAGACCAAACAAATTTGGGTAGGACTGTTTCGGATGAGTTTAGGTAGCGTAACTCCAAACAAAATATATTGTAAGGATGGCCTAATTGGTTCACTCTAACTTGCATTTACATTATGTAAAATGGTCTATTTATAACTTTGACGCAACTACTTTCAAAAGAATTTCTGTCATATTTCTATGTTAATTGACAATGAATGTATACTGTATATTAGAGCTGGGAGGGTTAATCGGTTTATAGTTATATTGCGATATCGGCTAGACAATATAAATATTTTTTCAGCATACCGATATATCAGGTTTAGCTTAAACAACTGAACTTTATGTTTATTATTGTAAGACTTGTCCAAACACAGTCTTGAAATATAATTCATGTCTAAATACTGGTCAGTCTTGTAATATTAAATGTGCACATACACATTATTATACATGTATTAATAGTTTCGACACTGCTATATATAGCGACAAATTCTTGGAAGCGTGATTCCCGACAACCCTTCCCCAATAAATTGCATTATTGCCCAAGGCATTATGTGAATGATAATTTGTTATTCTTTATTGTAAATTTGCAATATATATCGCGATACAGCATGTGATATGCTTTTAAGGTGCGATATCCAGCTCTACTTTATATCATAAAATATAACCCCTGAAGATTTTTCAAGTCCCATTTTTTTCTCTTCTATAATCAATGCAAGAAGTTCTCTGAATACAGTACCTCAGAGTTCCGAATACCGGAAGGTTTTTACCATCCACTAATAATAACAAACTTTACAGTTTGTCCTAATTTCTCGTCCAATGAAATGTCCGCATTTCATTTGAAATTTGAAAAATATATCGCATAAAATGTGCCTTGAACCTGATATGGAGAAAATACGTCACTTATTACGCTGTCTGTACAGAAATTAAGGCAAACTGTAAATCAGTTATCGTTCATATTTTGAATTTTATGCGACATATCACTGCGCTCCGCTCCGCGTCGCTTGTGATATATCCCATAAAATTCAAAATATGAACGATAACTAATACATATTTTACCCCTGAATACCAGACGCGCATATTTTCAAGTTGTATATTCGGACTGACAAGTGTCATTTTCCTTTGTTTAACTATTAGCGGTCACCATGTGTAATTAGTACAGACGTGAAAAACACATTGGTTGTTGAAGTTGAACAATAAGGTAGAATCAATAAAGATCGTAATTATGCAGTTATAACACGATGGCCACATAGTTTGATCTATTGTTGTAAAGGAAATTATCAAAACATAACTAGCCAGTGATAACAAACTGCATGATGACAAACATATTCAGACAACAATAAAATATCAATAAGTGGAACTTGTACTTGTATGTGCAATTAGCATGTATAATCTGTTTATTTACAAACCTGTTTAATTACAATCATCATGAAAGGATCCCTGGAAATTACCAATAAAATTATGATATCTTTATTGAGTAATGTTGAATTATTATTCTAATATGTTTTTGGTCATTTCATGTCTGCTTTCGCTACATAAACATCTCAATATCAATAAATTATTTGCACTTCTTTAAAACAATGTCTGAACCACCTTCTAAGCATAGAAGGTTTGAATTGTCTCTTGAAGACAAAATTTAGATGGGCTGATGACATGAGTCTATTCTTAAACCACCTTTAAAGGTATGAGTATGTCATTTCCTTTTCTACATGTGTTATCAAGTTTGCCTGAGTAACACAACTTGATTGCTATAAAACCCATGTACAGAAGACAAAAGGGTACTACATTTGAAAAGCATATATTCTTTGCTTGGTTAAGCAATCATATAGTAATACATATCAATACAACTAAGTACATAAAATAACAATATGGTACATATACAAATCAGTCACCCACAAGATATGGATAAATTTCCAATTTTACCAAAAGCTCTCTGAAAACCGGAACTCTCAGAAAACCAGACTTTTGGCTCAGTCCGGAAAGGGTCTGGTTTTCAGGGGTTATACTGTACCTTCCATCGACTTACATTTCTTTTACTCTTACACCTTTCTTGCATACTCAGGATGAACAACTCAGTTTTGAATGTCTATCCATTTCATGATTAATTTGAATGACATATTCTGATAATATTGATTATTTGTTTTTTTATTATATTTTTTATATTGGTACAAAGGTACTGAGAGAGTTGTTTGATAAATATGTGGGGACAGACATTATGACATACTACATATGAATATTGATCAGTAAATACAGCACCAGTTTATAATCCATCATACTAAACAACTTGCTGATAATCAGAAGCAGCAGCTTCTCCCAATTGAGACGAAACCAAACCCTGCAAATTAAGAAGGATAAACAGTCTTTATCAATCAAGCTAGAGTAAAATTGCACCAACGCATATATATAAGTTTGCAATACAGTACAACCTCTGCAGAGCCACACCCAGTGGGAACTGCAAATATTGGCCGTTGTTCAGAGGTCTAATTTAAAGTAAATATCAGCTTAGGAAAGTTTTGAAGGTGTTGTTATAGAGAGGTTGTTGCTCTACAGAGGGCCACTCTGGAGAGGTTGTACTGTATTTCTAATTTGTGTTAAGGGATATTAAATTTGTAAAATTTAATGTATGAAATACAGTAACAAATGACCAAACTAGATACAAAATGTAACATTATGTAGGTGTCGGGTTAGGAATGCATGGCTGTAAGAATATTTGGGAAGTAACAAGCTTACAGTTAGTGTTGCATGCAATACAAGTCCCCTGCCAGCACATATCATAGGAATGTTAGCTGATGTTTATACAGCACCATCCGCCTAGACTTTTTAATGATGATAATTAAGTTAACATGCGGAAACCAAATTTCGGTGACCTAGATATTTGACGTATTGACCCAAATGTAATCCTACTCGATGTTATTCCCTAAGCTATCCATATACCAAATTTTCATTGAATTTCATCTACCCTAACTGAAGTTATCACCTGGAAACCAAATTTCTATTTTTAGTAACTGTAACCTAGATGTTTGACATATTGACCTCAAATGCAATCCAACTCTAGGTTATATCCTAAGCTATCTACACACCAAACTTCATTGAAATCCGTCAGCCGTAACTGAAGTTATCATCTGGAAACCAAATTTCTATTTTTAGTAACAGTGACCTAGATGTTTGACCTATTAACCTAAAATGCGATCCCACTCTTGGTTTTACCCTAAGCTGTCCATACACTAACTTTCATTGAAATACATCATCCCTACCTGAAGTTATCATCCGGAAACCAAATTTCTATTTCTAGTTTCAGTGACCTAGATATTTGACCTATTGAACTCAAATGCAATCCTACTCTAGGTTATCCCCTAAGCTATATATACACCAACATTCATTAAAATCGATCACCCCTAACTGAATTTATCATCCAGAAACCAAATTTCTATTTTTAGTAACAGTGACCTAGATATTTGACCTATTAACCCCAAATCCCACGCTAGGTAATGACATAAGCTATCCATATACCAACTTTCATTGAAATCATTTTGGACAGACAAACGGACGGAGGGACGGACAGACGGAGTGACGACGACAAACATTACAGTCCCCTACGGTATGTCAGGGGAATAATAATATCAAGATGAGGGTCACTATATGGTCTATCTGTTTGTGACAGTGAGACACTTTTTCGTTCCACTACTATAATTATGTAAGCATAAATGAACTAGATTCCAATTTATGGTTCCATTCAAACAAACCTCGTGACAAGAAACCAAACATAAAATACACCTTTCAGAAAAAGTATGTTAGAATTATTCATGCTCATATTAGTACAGAAGCGTGTTTTATACCTACTGAACGTTTTTTCTTTGTAAGACTGAGAGGATGGCCCTTCTGATTTCAAAAAGTAGAATAAGTAATGCAAGCCTTGTGACATACATGTTGATAATGTAGCTGTGTGGTGTATTATAAATTTATAAATTAGCAGCCGAATTAACTCAGTTGGTAGAGCATCTGACAAGCTGAATTAACTCAGTTGGTAGAGCATCTGACTTGCAAGCAGTAGGTCACCAGAATGAGCCCTACATCGGGTACATTATTTTTTATAACAAAAACAACAAGATGTGTTTTATAAACACCATGCCCCCTCCCGTTGCCCTTTTTGAAAATGCACAGGTCCTGTAGAGATTGTCATGATGAACCAAGATATGAAGTTCGATGATTATAGGTGGTAGCGTTTTGATTTAATAGGCAAGGTTAAATTTCAGTAAAATTTATTGAATCATAAAACCATTACAACATGGATTGGGTATCTCGATAACAATAGTTCCATGAAAGTTTTATTAAAATCCCTTGATAAAACAAGTAAACAAAGAGTATTTCGCTGTTACAATCACACAAAATAAACAAAGGGCCATAATTCCGTAAAAAAAATTGTCAAAATCCCATGAAAAATGTAGGAGTACTCGTAGACTAAGTATCCTAATAGAAATGATTTCTCTTTAAATTACATATGCACAAAATAAACAAAGGGCCATAATTCCGTCAAAATTTATCGAATCATGAAACCTTTACAACATGCATTGGGTAACTCAATAACAATAGTTCCATGAATTTTTTTAAGAAATATTGTACTCTATACACATGTATGATTTAACTAATGAATGTATAGTCAAAACTGTAAGTTCAATAATTGAGTCGTATGGTATTACAATATAAAGTTCTATTTAAAGAAGAATAATTATGATCAGTGTACGTTATATTCTGATCTTCTCCATAATATTGTCAAATGTAATAATTTATTTGATATAATATCATGCATTACTTACATTATGCATATCATTGTATTGTGTCACACTGTTTGCATTGTGCTATGTATGTGTTTGTGGGCTTTAAATCCTTTTGGAATTAAATAAAAAAATATCTATCTAATATCTATCTATCTTGTTCAAAGTAAGCAAACGCAGGTTCGGTATCCAGACTCGGGTCACCTAGTGATCTCACTGAGGTCGCAATGGTCGCCATAATAACACGGTAGGAACTCTAAGGACGCCCTAGCTGGACGCAGTAAACGCGGAGAAATGAATCGGGGACCTCGCGACGACCTTACCGCGTCCATACCACGTCTATAGGGTTCTAACCACGACATTGCCTTGTCTACGGGGTCTTTCCTGCGATGTAAGGTTGTACTTTTCGAGAGTCGAGCTCTTGTGTGCGACCTTACGGCATACTCAATAGAGACCCCAAGAACGCGGGTAAGTCGTGTTAGACACGCCAAGTACGCAGTGAGGTTGCCGTGCGGACGCCGTGCAATTGGAATAGTTAAGAATAAAAGATAGAAACCTCACGAGATCGGAACAATTTTGTGAGTTTATATGAGTGCAAACTGTTTAATGAGTATACATATTTACCATACATCAGTTTTCATCATAATTACATATTCTGACGTCTGAGAGCTTGAACTTAATATGATTATTATTACAATGTACCAATAATATGTTGAAAAAGATCGAATAAATGTCTACCGTAGTGGTATTTGTACCAATAAATAAACCATTAATTCATGCCGAAAAAAAAATTGCAGAAAATAACAACAAAAATAAATATGCGAAAAAGGGTAATAAAGGTAAAGTCACCATGTCGCGAATATCGATGTCAAGCATTAGCGATGCCATTTGTAAATGCAAATACGCTAAACATCGTCTAAGATTATCTCATTAATTCTGACGACGCATATCCAATCGATGTAGACATTCCTGCGTGTATGTATACATATATTTCATCTGAAATGATGTGATGATCATAGACTGTCTTTAATATATAAATATATATATATATTATTATACATTTACCATGCAGTACAGCCGTATTATATTAATAAACCCGCAAATAAAGTTCAACCGTTCACAACAGCCATGGTATTCAATCAGAAACCCCATAGTAATTCAAGCTGTGCAGAACGGCCATAGTATATCATTTAAAACACTAATAAAGTTCAATTGTGTATAACAGTCATAGTACATTAGTTGCCCCCCAAATAAAGTCCAACTGTGCAGAACAGCCATAGTATATCATAAAAAATCCTTATAAAGTTCTACTGTGTGTAACAGTCATAGTATGTCATTTAAAACCTTTAGAAAGTCCAACTGTGCAGAACAGCCATAGTACATTAGTTAACCCCCAAATGAAGTCCAACTGTTCAGAACAGCCATAGTATATCATTAAAAATCCTTATAATGTTCTACTGTGTATAACAGTCATAGTATGTCATTTAAAACCTTTAGAAAGTCCAACTGTGCAGAACAGCCATAGTACATTAGTTAACCCCAAAATAAAGTCCAACTGTGCAGAACAGCCATAGTATATCATTAAAAATCCTTATAATGTTCCACTGTGTATAACAGTCATAGTATGTCATTTAAAACCTTTAGAAAGTCCAACTGTGCAGAACAGCCATAGTACATTAGTTAACCCCCAAATAAAGTCCAACTGTGCAGAACAGCCATAGTATATCATTAAAACCCTAATAAAGTTCAAATTATGTATTACAGCCATGGTATATCATTTAAAAAATTCTTGTAAAGTTCAACAGTGTATAACAGCCATAGTATATCATTAAAAAATCCTCATAATGTTCAACTGTTCAGAACAGCCATTGTATATCAAAACACTTGCATAAATAATAGATACGTCTCTAACAAACCTATATATTAAACTGAACTATCTGCCGGTTCATACTAATTGACTAATGTTGTCATAAATTTAATATGCTGTTGGACACTTCGACATTTTCCTTATTTAAAAGTTCCGTCGCATCATCGTTTCTACGTATTTAGGTTTTTTATTACAAAACTGATCATAGATGTTGACCGTGGTCAGAAAGAAGTTTATCAGACAAGATGACTTGGCTTATCAGTTCTGCGATCTGATTAGTTAATGTGTCATGCCAATCAAAATCTGTCGTAAGGTCAAGTACATGCCTCAAACGAATTGTCCAATCAGAGCGCCGAATAATTTAGGCCACACCTGTTTCTCCAGTGTGCTGCAACAGATCAGTATCACTACGCAGTTCGTTGAAAAGGAGTATCTAACTCATTAGAATGTTGGACACTAAGACAACCGCGTACAACTGTACATAGTTAAAGGATGAACCTTTTCATTCTGATGACACATATTAAGAGGAAAAGACGACGAGGTGTGTACATCGATTTATTTAAGCTAAATTATCACGGAGTTACGGTTCTTTAACTACTAAATCCTTTCCCGAAGATAATTTCTTACCAAATGGAATTGATATAAACGAATCACATGTTCCGTCATTCTTATTTGAGTTTCAAAACGTCTATATTCGTGACGAAGCTGATTCACGGAATGACAAAAAACATCATTACTGTATTCTGTATGTTTGGAAATATGAATAAGGAAACTAATGTAAATTGTCTATTATTACAATGCATTTGTCCAAGCAGCTAGATTGATACCGATCTTTTTACATGGCCGTATGACGTAAAATATATCAGTCCTATGCAGTAATATGTTGCGTCTTAATGTATGTTTTTATTTATTGTCTATCAGGTAAATTTGGTTCGGCGCAAGTTAGGAAAAAGAAACAACTAATGAAGATGAAACCTATATTCAACATTCAACAGAACAGAGCTCAATATAATATAGATGAACAACGGGATATGCTGAAGTGATATCGCTTGGACATTAAGTTAGGTGAGTCATTAAATATAAGCAACTACTAAATATAAGATGACGAAATTTTACGAGAAATGAACATTATTATTACTTATTATGTACAGATGCGTTCAGCACATTTTACGAATGTTTGCTATTATTTATTTCATTGTTTACATTTTTATAATGATAGAAATTCTGTTCTTTCTCAGTCTAAAATTCAAATAATTGTGTGTTTCAAATATAATGAATACAGAAATCGGGTAAATTTTCTTGTCTAAAATATTGCTAGTTGTTAAAAATCCACCTGACTAAACTGCGTCACATTGTATTTTTCTTTACCACCACCGTTAATGTGATTTTTTTTCACTCATACAGCCTAGCTCATATAACCCAATATTAAGTGGCATTATATACAATTTACACACCTACTTCTTTGTTTGTGATAGGTCCATATCCTTTAGAAAGACCTGTATTATTAAAAGAATTTCGTGCGCGGGTCTGTTTTCTGCACGTGACCAGGTCTATATTCGAAAGAAGCTAGACCTGCCCACGTGCACAATCATTTACATAAGCGCTTTAAGAATTTATTGTTTGTATAAACAATGTGTATGCTCTATGGTTATATAAGCATGAGCAATCACAAATTGGACAGTCAAGTATACTAGAACTAATGATGGACAAAATACCTTGAATGTGTCATATATACATGATATAACAAACCAAACAGGAATTTTAGTTAGATCATTTACTTTTAAAGACGTATATCACAATTGTTAGTGCGCATCGCTACTGCGCAGGTGTACACTATACCGATTAGTTAATATCACGAAGAATGTGTATTCGACAGCCCTAGATTACGAAAGTTTGTATTCGGTGCTAGTATAATTTTTTTTATGAAAAATATGCCTTTTATGTATTAATTCACATCTTTTAACTATGTTTTAGATAGTATGATGAGAAGTAACAGTGAAATATTCAAGAAAACTGTGTTTGATTTATATTTTATAAGGGTTGTTTGTTGAAATGCCTGTTTTTTTGTTAGATTTGACGATATGAGTGTCGGTTTTATTAAAAGAAAATGTTTGAGTACACGTGAAACTTCCGATCATAGTTGAAACAATAGCAATATCAGGCTAGAAATGTGACCAGATGACACGAATACCTCCACTAAGCGCTAAGTCAAAGGGGCCATAACTCCTGTGAAATGTTTGGTTTTTAACGGAAATTGACATGTATTTTATTATCACACACTTTCAGGTAGAAAATGAAACCATTCTTATTTATTTAGTTATCTCATCGGATTTAACGCCATTTTCAACATAATATCAGTTACATCGTAGCGGGTAGTCATCCTACCCAGCTAAATTCCCTGGATTTATCTAGACTAGGTACCATTCTATCCGTAAGCTACTACCAAGCTAGTAAAGCTACCCCACATAATTCAGAGGTGGTTGACAATTCAAAATGGGATGTAATATCTTAAGCCGAATTGGTCATGGACAGTGCGCTCAGGCTTCGACCTCACAACTTCTTGATCAGTAGACCAACGCTCTAACCACTGTGATAACCGGGCGGGCTTATATGAAATAAATCCATGAATTATGTCTTGAGATCAAAATTTGAACGGACGGAAGGACTGACAGGGGTGTCAATTTATGTCCTACCGCCGTATCGAATGGCGGGGAATGAAAAGAACTTGTGGCAACATATTATTCTTTGCCAATAAGATACTAGAAAATCGACGTTTTACGTATACATGTATTATGTAAAAACATATTTGTGTCTGAAAACTTTTTTTCCTTTTCTTTCAAACCGACATTAACGTTGCAACAAGAATAAATAAGCAAGCTCTCAGCTAACATTCAATGATATTGTCATAGGGTGGTGTAATTGGTAGCCAAATCCACATTTCTAAATAAGACGAGAAAGACAATATAACAGTCAAATTTAGATTATTTATAAATCGTTATAGTATATACTCAGTACCTGTTCATCGTTTCGGGTGTTGCCATGTCGCTGCATATGACCAGAGCCAAAGAAAATATATCGTCTGTATTGCTATTGGACATGTCGGTAAATGTAAAGCCATCTCGCAACTGTCGAACGTTGTGTAAGTCAGACATCGGCCTATCTGTGTAGAAAAGACCTGATCACGGGATTCTCGAAACACCTCGAGCGCTACTCGCTCTCGGTGTTCACGTGAATCCCGTGACCAGGTCTTTCCAACGCAGAAAGACCTCGTACTCGATCGATATCCTATACTTACATGTCTGTTATTGATATGTTTTATAGTACAGAATCTGTTCTGTATTTTATAATGTATTGTTTATTGTATGTTTAGTGGAGAGACGATAAAAAAAGATATACAAAATGTATATACATATAGTGAAGGACGTTTAAAGATTATTTATACGACAATTAACACTTAAAGACATTGAAAAGCTACTATACAAGTGCCCCCCCCCCCCCCCCCAATCCACATGTGGTCTAATCTCTTAATTGTTTTATTACCCCTGATCAGATTAATCCTGTCTTTTCACGGTCTGTCATTTAAGAGGGTCATAATTTTTTAGTGATAATTAGTTTATGGATAACTTCCTGTTGGTTTTATAAGCATGTTATGTAATAAATGGATGTTATCTTTTATTATTACCAGATTATGTAAGAAGTCTATGAAAATGCAACAGTACGCGTCTTCTATTTCTAAATCAAATAATTATATTTATACATGAAACTTTTTTTAAAAAGATTCTTTAAAATAACTTGCAAAGAAATTATGTTTATACCAGTACTGCTCGGAAAAATATAATTGTATTTAATTGTGCCTGTTGTGTTAAAATACGTATGTATTAATTTCACAAAATGGACTGTTTAATTTATTTATCAAAATCATCCAGACCAAATTATTTGCAAATGTGTTAACAGCGAAGAGCATTCATTTGAGCAGGTAGTTGTATTTAGAGTTAATACAACCTGATTTGAGTAATTAATTTCTTTAATCATATTAAATGAGCTGTCTTATTCTTAATATTTTGCATTTAATATTTTTGATATTTATAAACATACGTCTTGTTTAGAAAAAGATAATTTATATTATTAATTAAACATTGAATCCATACAGTAGCTATATATTAGCCATATAGTAACTGATTATGTAATTAGAAGCTAGTCTATCAATGACCCTGTCTGTTTTATTGGCCCCCCTACTGTGGAATATACAGGACTGCTGGGTCTTAATCACATGCCTTGCATTCCTGGTTCAGTGTCTTTAACAGTGTTATCCCGCAATAATTAGATACATCACATCAATGACTTATATACATACATGTATGTATGTAAGTCCTTGATCACATTCGGATCCCTTCTTGTGTAAGGGTATAATAAACCCCTGGGCCCATGTCTTCTGGGAAAACACCAGAGTTAAAAACTTTTTTAAATAAGTCACAAAGATGACCGGACAATATATCACAGGTGTCTATGAATATTCATTCATGAGATTATCAGCCGACATGTAGATTTATTACGTTCGAGTTTCTTAATTGCTAGCTCAACTTCTGAAATACTAATAGGTTCTTTTAATTCAGAATACGTTTCATTGTTTACATTAAAATCACAAGAACAATTAAATTGCTCAACAAACTCTAAGTGTCATCATACATGCTAGAAAAATACTGCTTAAAATTTAAACCAATCCCGGTCAACTTAATATTAGAATCATTCCGTTTTCTTCATAAAAAAAAACTGCTAGAAATCCCTTCCATTTATTGCGTAAGTAATTCGATAATTGAAAACGATGGTTACGCTTTTTTATCTTAATCATTTGTTTATATTTTTTCGACTTCAAGTAAAGGCCGACGATTTCCTTCATATTTAAAAAAATAAAAAAATAAACATAGATAAAAACGCGTTGTTTTATGGATGTACATTGCTTTTACAGCTGTCTGGGAGTGAAACAAGTTATAGATTTAATCAGATTAAGGGTGTGACAAATTTACGAAAGAGCACAATAAGACGGTGTCAAATTATTCATGCATTACATAAGTGACAGTGAATTCATAACCAATAATTACCATTATTACAATTTCTATTAAACTTTGGTTGATGTGTGTTGAAAAACTTGAGTATAAAAATGACAAAACAAAAACGTTTTTACGATTGGTCATCTTCTAATTATTATTCGAATCGATTTTCCGACCCCTTTCCATTTAGACTCCTGATTTATTGTGCACATAACTGTGAATATTTTTGTGAATAAACTCACTGTCACAAGATATTACGATACCTCATTTTTTCAGAAGTTTATTTGCATGAGTTGTCAGTCAATTTGCAAAAACATACGTTATGTAACGTTCATGAAATGTGATCTTGCATATGTATACAATATGCATATTCATAGGAACTTTACGGAATTTACAACAAAACACCACGATTATAATTATTGGATTTATTTACATTGCAATTTTTTTATGAAAATACATTACACACAGCCGTAGGTTTCATTTAAAATATTAATACATGCAATCAATATCAGTAATACTGCCTAAGAAAGCGTTTAAAAATATCTACAAAATTGTTTGAAAATGTTAACAATAATAATAATATTAAAACTAAAAAAAAATTCTGTATGAAGTTTAATCGTTTATCATAAATAAATAGTGTTTT
This sequence comes from Lutraria lutraria, assembly GCA_964023205.1. Taxonomy (NCBI): domain Eukaryota; kingdom Metazoa; phylum Mollusca; class Bivalvia; order Venerida; family Mactridae; genus Lutraria; species Lutraria lutraria. Next base: position 23,280,559 of record OZ026838.1, read on the forward strand.
TTTTTTAAAACAAATAAAATTTTATTAATGATCACTTATAATTTACAGGAATAGCAAATAAAAATATCATTATACCATACTCTCATACATTATCATTCATATTCATTTAGTCCTAATCATAAACCCTTTTGTATTCTAAAACATCAGCATAGTAAATAACAATATCATATTATAAACTCATTTATCATCATCGTCGTCATCATCATCATCATCCAAATCACATTCATTTTAGTTCAAATCTTTCAACATCATCAAAAATTCAATTGACGGTACGCCACTTTTGATTGACAGGTTCTGAAATTCAGGGGGCGCGGCTACATTCGCCAGTATTTTCTGACTGATCTGATCACGATCAGAAGACGCTTACTATATAAGCAAAGCAGTTTGACCATGGTCAGTTGAAGCTTGAAAACTTATGTTTCGACTAAATGTTGCCTTGGGCAAGTTGTGACGATGAATATACGGCATTATGTCATTGCAGAGCATAAATAAGGGTGGGGGGGGGGTGGCTTAGGCTGAGGGCACATCATACATGTACATACATACATACCGGATAATCTCGAGACTCAATATTACCCAGTGTCCGAAGCATATATAACTTACTTTCCGAAAAGGCATTTTACGAACACCTGCGTCGTACCAGCAAAGGCAGAACTTGCATAACTCATAACATAAACTTGCAGTGACCATTGCTGTGACCAAACAGAGTCAACGGGAACCAGTTTGATGTTCACCGAAGACAGGCTTTGTTATTTTGCTGTATACTTGTTGCATAATTATACTCGGTCATTAACAAATGTCGGGGTCGAAAAGATGTCAAGACGGAGGAATTGAGTTGGATAAATGGCGGGAAGAAGCAATTGGTACAATGTGTCTAAGAATCAAAGCACTGAGAGTACTGTCAGGAACGAAGTTTTAATGTGTTAGATAAAACCACCCAGTATGGCCTATAGTTAACCCGATGTTGTACGAGATTCAGACATGGTAATGTTATTCTAAATAATTTGGCATAAAAAGAACTATTTATCATTTTTAAAAGCACATAACCAGTATATAATTTACGTTCGTATTTAGCGACTCGAATTATTATTCGTAAGCCGCAGTAAAAACATTCGACCTCCGCAGTTTACCCGACATGAACTCATTCTATAAATAGCGATTGCATCATCAAGCTAACACTAGTTGATGTGAAAATTACAGAGTTACGATTAGATGAAAATTCACCCTGTAATATTATGAAAATGTTAAAAAGGCACAAAACACACACATCGATGGTAAATATTTGCAAATGCATGCATACGTCCGTAGATATGTTTCTGAACCATCGAACGAAAACCGGAAGCAGAACTAGTTTAGTAAACATGATATGCAAAACAGCCTCTTAGGCGCGATATTTTATTGGACAGTGGATACGCGGTTTTAATTCTACGCATTTGAAAATCTCAGGTATCTACCGACAAGCACTTATTTAGATACATGACTCTTTCCATGTACATGTAGTTACAATAAAATGATTTGAAATATATTTAGATCCGACACACTTAATTGAGGAAAGATTACAGATACTTCAGTATATAATCACACCATTTAGTTGCGTACTATTTCTTTATGCGGCATTCTTTAAACAAGGTGTTATGGAGTCCACTGATAAAAGTTTGCTCATCGATTACAAAGGATTTGATTTTGATAAAGTCCACTTTCTTATCGTAGTATTATTACAAATGTACACAGGTCATTAACAATATTTTTCGATGTTGCTTACATAAGATTGGTGAATTTTTGTTCAGTATGCCATGTATAATAATATGATAAAACTACAGCATATTCCAACCGGCAGTATAATGATGCTGTAAGACTTGGTAGACGAATATTTTTGTTTCTATAATTGAATGACTTTTCAATGACTTTGAATTGAAAGAAATCTTATTTTTTTAAAGTGGTGAAGACTGCACCAAACACATACATAAATATTTGCATTTTCTTTCTGCCAAAGAATTGGCATATTTTTCTAGATTACGTTCATCCCTTATATAATCCTGATATATTTTTGTGTACGTTTTATTCTATTTCAAAATTACCGCAAAAACAAAACAAACGTAATTATCACAAACCAATCACTATTTGAATTCGCACTTCCATAAAAATGATACAAATACTACGTATTAAGTAACTGACAAAACAAGAAAGCGAAACAGAAAATAGGTAAAATTATGAATGTATATCTTTTATTTGTAGAATTCTCCTAAGATTTTGTACTATTGAGGTTATATAATTCATTCTAAATTTCTTATTATACATACGAATGTACATGTGTTCGATAATACATATTGTAAGGCAATTCATATAAATTTACTAATATCATTATTTTAGTTTCCGTAATAAAAGTGAGATGATAAGTTGCAGAAAAGTGAGATTATAAGTTGCAGAAAAGTGAGATGATAAGTTGCAGAAAAGTGAGATGATAAGTTGCATATACATTTGTATCTGCATTCTTCACCGGAATGAAATACAGGCTAAAAGTCAATATTGCACTGTGTGTCAAAAAATACATTTAATGTTGGGTATACATGTCCTGTATGTCTTCAGTTGTATTCGTGAACCTAAATCGTTTTATTGAGGACTCTTTTTGTTATAGAGTTGCAGTTCATTTGTATTGTTTTATGCTTATTCGACATTAAAAAGAACTGTAGTGTCAGAATTGCTACCAAAACCCATTCTTACTAACATAAAAATGTACCAGAAATACATTTTATTAAGTACATTGTATTATCATCTTTTCTAGAACAAAGAGTAGAAGAAAATTTGTAGATATAAATCCAGCCTAACTTCTTATAGTTAACATTGAGGCTATTGAAGAAGAAGTGCGTGTTTGATAGGAGATTGTCATATATATGAGTCAAGGTGACATGTTTTATGAATATAGCCTGCTATTGCGAAGTAAAAACTTTTCCTATGAAACAGTTTGTTTGCTATCATTGTCTTTAACAGATATGTGGATGTTTGAAACATGGAAAAAATCTATTGAAAATATCTTGCGAGTAGACAGTCTTTGGTCGGAGATTATGTAACATAATAATGAGGTCTGTGACGCCGCATAGGCGTGTTGCCGCATAGACGTTACCGGTTTCGTCTATGCGGTGAAATCAACGAATTTACAGGGCCTCCGTCTATGTGACGAAAATGCACACTTGTGTCGCATACACGATACCAAATAGCAAACTCCCCTTTCTTGCAGTTCTGGATAAAATGCTTCCAAATGTATTTTTCTAACAAGTGTATATGACACATGCACTCCTACGGCGGCGCATTTTTTTCGTAGAGACAAAGTTAGAACAACATTAACCATAACGCTAATAAAGGGGCTTAATGTAATGCTATTTAACTAAACCAAAGCAACCATCATAATTATGTTTCAGTGAATTGTGCAATTAATAATAACTTACTTGTTTATTTTTCAACCACAATTATTGTGCTTGATGAATCTTTTTGCTATTATGTCTAAAACGCCGTATTAGACCAAATAGCAAGGCGTTTTAGACCAAATAGCAAAAAGATTCATCAAGCACATATTCTGTTCTGTCGAAAAATTAAATTTTTGATTTATACATTCATAATAATTATTTCCTTTAGTAGTGTGAAATGAATATATATACACGTGTAGAACAGTGTTCTGAAAGGTGTTTGATTCCGAAAAATCAAAATATATTACTGCTGTAATATTTCATCCTACTTTCCATGATCTTATATAAAGTCATTGAATTGGAATCAAACAATGCCAGTTTACTGCTGGTTTGTTAATGTTATTCACATCAATATTCATTTAAAGATCAACATTATAATTATGTAATAATGTACTTAAAACAAAAATATGAACTTTTTCTTTTAATTTTTGTGTTGAAGACCACAATCCTTCATCCTCGTGAGAAAAATAATACTCTCAAATTCCGTAAAACTCAGATCGCACAAAAAACCCGACAAGGATATAGATCTCGGTTTAACGCTAAATAATCCATATTTTGCTAAAATCAATACTGACCACTTATTTTTTTTTTTTTTTTGGCATAAAGGGAAACAACTAGTTTATCACACAGTGGAAACAACTAGTTTATCACACAGGTAAAAAACCTTATTCATGTCCGGCGTCCGGCGTCCGGCGTCCGTCGTCCGTCCACAATTAGTTTGTTTACACTCTAGCAACCGAAGCTCTTAACGAATCGTGATTGAACTTGCTCACAATGCATATGGCCACAATGTCTCGGCTAAGTTCGATTATGGGCAAAATCGGACAATAACTTCTAGTCATGGGGAAATAGCGTCAATGTTCCGCATGGTATTAACAAATGTCTGTTATGTTTTGCTACTACAGGTACTTATGGAGCAACGCGTGCCACAAAATAATTATGTAACAAACCCGAATTACTGTCTTAAATGATGTGAAAAAAGAAAACTAAGGTGCACAGCTTCACATGCAAGTGAATATCAATGTAAAGTTTGTTGACTCTAGAACAGTTGCTATGCTCGCGGCAAGATTATACGTAACAGACAAAATCAGTTAAGACAAGGGTCTATTTATGATGTCTATAATGAAAAGATGAACATAATTTGTATTTATGTTTAAAGTTTAATTAATATATGTCAGGTTGTTAGAAGTTACAGTGACAATAAGATCATATCATATAAGATACTATTACGTAGAAAATCTCTATTTTGACTTAGTTAATGGTTATTGCTCTATCAGAACACAGGTTCACAACCAACTTTGCATTTCAACAAACATTCGTGTAAAGGTTTGAGACTCGTAAGCAGCTGCGCAAGCATATCGTTTTGGGACGTACGTCCGACCGGACGGACAAGAGGTAATCTCAACCCTATAGAGGGAAGGCCTTTAAAACGCCACCAAAGCCAGAAACAACAAGAAGCAACACTACCACCACTAACACCACCACCACCGCCGCCGATGTCGTCGTCATCATCATTTTTTAAATGTATGATGAATACTTTTAGTTAGACCTGTCTATGCGGTAAAAATGCAAACTTGTTCCGCACAAACAGGACGACCTGTCTAAGCGTTGCGCGTCACCGGTCACGTCTATGCGGCGACACGCCTATGCGGCGTCGCAGAGGTCAAACGACGCAATTTTAATTGCATTGTATTGAATTAAATGTATATTTACGATTTCATTTCTAATCCAATTTGTCAATGGTTTATAAAGAATAATGTGCTATGCATTTAGTAACAATACATTTATAATAAAACATGTATGTTTTTTCACTACTTTCCACCTCCTGTTTCCATTCATTATTGTACGTACTGTATTAAGATAACAGAATTCTCTTTTACAGATACTCTGTTTTTGTGATTACATTTGGAAACGGGACACACTTCATTAGTATATTTAGCTTTAATGTAATTCTGCAAGTATATGATGGACAGGGAGCAAAACTCGCCGGGAGGCTATGAAAAAATCACAGTCCATACTTAATCATGGACATGCTCTTTTGGACAAGAATTTGCAAAATAATATTTCATGGCGGATGACGAACATTTTCCAGAGATGAAAAGGACCAATTTTCCACATCGGCGTAAATTTGTTTTATGACATTTTATTTGCATGAACTGTAAATATCACTGATTCTGTTTTACAAAAAATATGACATAAGACAATAGTAGTTATTAGTAATAAAACCACATTAGTATTATCTGCAAGTTGTCCATCTTACTCTACTTAGACTACTAGTACATTTGTATTTAATGGAGTGTAGGAAATAAATAAATCATACACTTCACTAAACAGCTCAAGTAGATGCCATAGCAAGATGGACAAATTACAGATAATGCTATAGTAGTTTTATCATTAAAATCAAAGTACTTAAAGTACTTAACTAGTATTGCTTGACGGCTGTAGAAAATTGTAGTAGTGTTGTCCGCATCACATTTCATGCGCAAAGAGCGAGTGACAGCTATTGAAATTGCATTATCATTCAGTTACCAAAAAAACACACCTTTTTGCAACTGTTAAGCTATTATAATGCTGATTGGATCATGTGATGACATGCCTATTTGTATATGTATTTATTGGCGTATTCGACTTATCTGCAATAAAATTCCATTATTCCAATCTTTCAGATAGAATATGGATGTGACTTATAATCCATCCATCCATCCATCCCTATCTATCTAGCTAGCTATCTAGCTACCTAGCTACCTACCTACCTACCTACCTACGTTTTGTATATCAAATTCTGTTATAATTTATAATGAACCGAATAGAAAAGGTCAACCGATTATTTCTGCTGAACAAATAAAAGAATGTTACATTCAGTTATATCATTAAAGGTAAGTGACACCCGATATCAGCTGTAACACACACCATCAAGGGTCACTAGCAAATGTTTGTGAGGATTTCAGATATATACTGGCTTGTTTGATCGTTGAGTTTGCTATGTACATGGTAACAAATTATATGTATACTGTCGATCTTTTCACAAAATCTTACTTACATAAATTTCCCATACCAGGTAGCCACCCATGAGAAAGATTGTCGTTCTTATCGGCAGAGCACATGCGCTAAGATATTTTCTATTTCTATGGACAAAAATTATCTTAATTCTCCAAGCAGACAACAGTATAATTTATCATATGATTATGTTCATAGTTAAGGTACCAGTGAGACACCATCACACCTGTCATCTCTATAAGAAAGATGTTTCAATATATTTTTCAATAATACATATAGTAACAGCATCACATTTAGAATAATTACATGTGATAATTCTACAATGTACATGAAATTAACAAGTCTCAGCTTGTTCTTCTAATTTAAGATTAGATAAGATTTAGGGAGTCGAACACTGGTATATAATAAAAAGAAGCAGTAATGCACATGTAAGAAATTGCTTAAACTTTCCGTTATTCCCCTCATTCAGATAGAGAAAACTACATAGCAGTTGAAACTCGAGTGAGATAACATAGTAAAGAAAAAAGAACTTGCGAAGATAAAATGGCGATGTTGAATGATATTTAAACAGGTTTGGCACATTATTTTATATCAGCGTGTTAGTGAACAATACTATGAATTCGACTAGACAGAGGTAAGAACGTATTTCGCAACTGAAAAAAATTATTCGCCAACTGCAGGCTATATTGAAGGTTAGAATACTGTTCGCAATCGAAAATAATAATCCCGAAATGCAGGTTAAAATACAAGCTAGAACGCAATTAGCGATTGAAAAAATTGAATCCTAAATTGCAGGCTAGATTGTAGGCTATAACACAATTCTCAACTGTAAAAGAATGTATCCAGAACTGCGGGCTATATTGCAGGCAAGACGGCAATAATGAAGGATATTTAGTGTCACATCGATCTGTAGCCATGGAATATCCATTTATTTCCAAACTTTTTGTTGTATTTTATGAACAGTATTAACTACGATCAAAATATGCACATACACTTAAAATTTTCATATTGGTAGATTTACTTTTTGAGTATCAAACACAAAATTAGAAGGAATAACTCCTGTCCCACTGCTATAGAGTTATATGATTAATTAGTGTGCATATTAAATTACGTCGACGACACAAACATATGTTAAATATGATCCATGTATATTGAAAAAGCATTTTGTGATACCATGTACATGAAAATACATGATTACACAATAATCACTGTGTGGTAGCACTGTACGCAAAAAATCAACGGTGTTTACAAGATGGCGGACGGATAAATGTTGTGAGGTAGGTGTCGTTTGTTTTTGGTTCAAACTTTTTAAATACGACGTCCTCTACACAATAGTATACATCAAATGAAAGAATTTTAAAACGGCAATCGGCGGCTAATAATCGTTTTTTATCAAACCACGCCGTTTTTACAAAATCAGTGTCTGAACATCTCGTGTTGAGTTTTTTGAAAAACGAAGCGAGGAAACTGAACAAAACCGACGATTATTCCGTTAAAATGAATGAATCGACAAAAATACTTGTCCACGTGTATGGAGAATGTAAAGCTCCTCACGTATATCCATTATTTCCTCATCAAAATCCCTTGTAGTAGATGTTTTAAAGCTTTTAAATTTTACATACTGTACGCCACGGTGCTAAGTGTAAACATTGTACTGTACGCAACGGAGAAAACAATTTCTGTACGCAACGGAGCAACAATTTTAGTCAAAAATCTGTACGCAACGGAGCAGTCAATGAATAGCTTGTTTCTGTGTGTTTAAAAACGTGTCTTCTATACTTTGATTTCAATTTAAAGTGCATTGTTGAAGAAGAATGCACGCTTCGGGTTCAAAAGCGCAGTAATATGATTACTAACGCAGGCAAGCCTGAGTGAATAATTACAAACTTTCGAACGATAAAACGTGCATTATGTTACTACAATGCTGGACAAAATGAGATTTCTTTTCTTACATGCTAAAAAAGTGAATTGATTAAACTATGATAATTACAATGAGCGGATAAGCAATTTTCATGATTTTGATGTCATTTGGTCAATTGACGTTTCTGACGTCAAGGGGCAAATAAACATTCCTTTTTACAGTGAATATCGTAGACGTCGTTAGGTCTTCAGTGAGTATATAACGTTTGATGTTTCAGTATAAACTCGCATTATATGTGTTTCACTTTCCATAAGAAAACTGAAACAATATCTTCATAAGTTAGTTTTTTTTCTTACGTTAGATTTTATCAAATTTCAGAATCTATATGAAAATAACTAATGAAAAATATAAACAGTATTCAGCGGAAAACCTATGCTAATATCTTGTCTTTGCTCCGTATATCTTTAAAATATCATTTTAATTTAGAAAAATACACGCAGCACCTGAGATTCGAACCTACCTGTCACCTTAAAGTCATTGCTAGTAGACTGTTCGACCAGCGAAGAAGACTTATTTAACCTAATTTACAATGGCAATGTTGAATTGACAAATACAAATTTAGCCGAATTGTTATGGACAACTAATTCTGGAATCGTAATCGACAAAAAGCCATTCACTTAGTAAATTCATGAAAAAATGTCAATAGATAATACTGAGCCAAAACTGGTATCGTTATTGATGTTTGTGCGTGCATTCTTCTATAACAATGTATAGAAGACACGTTTTAAAACACACAGAAACAAGCTATTCATTGACTGCTCCGTTGCGTACAGATTTTTGACTAAAATTGTTGCTCCGTTGCGTACAGAAATTGTTTTCTCCGTTGCGTACAGTACAATGTTTACACTTAGCACCGTGGCGTACAGTATGTAAAATTTAAAAGCTTTAAAAAATCTACTACAAGGGATTTTGATGAGGAAATAATGGATATACGTGAGGAGCTTTACATTCTCCATACACGTGGACAAGTATTTTTGTCGATTCATTCATTTTAACGGAATAATCGTCGGTTTTGTTCAGTTTCCTCGCTTCGTTTTTCAAAAAACTCAACACGAGATGTTCAGACACTGATTTTGTAAAAACGGCGTGGTTTGATAAAAAACGATTATTAGCCGCCGATTGCCGTTTTAAAATTCTTTCATTTGATGTATACTATTGTGTAGAGGACGTCGTATTTAAAAAGTTTGAACCAAAAACAAACGACACCTACCTCACAACATTTATCCGTCCGCCATCTTGTAAACACCGTTGATTTTTTGCGTACAGTGCTACCACACAGTGATAATCGACGATGAAATACGCTTGTCCCATAAATATATGTGAATTACGTTACCCTTTAAAACCCAGTACACGTCACACTATCAAATGAACAGAAAACGAGTAAAAGGCTAGTTTATACATCTCTGACACATGTAGATCACGATATCAAAAAGTAGTTTCTCATACCATGCTAGTAGTAGGTACTACACTTATGCTACAACGGATTTTCGCACTATAATATGTCTAACGAACTTGTTCTGTGAATTACGTTACTAGGCATCACACAACAGAAAAACGCGTTAAACCATGTAACTCTCAACTCTATTCAAACCACCACTTGCGTAAGGTTTAAGAAATAGTCACTAATATCATATTTCATGCTAATTGATACTTCGTATTCAATAAATTAGTAGTGACTGTGAATTACGTTACTGTGAATTACGTTACCAAAAACTTCTTAATCTGTCAATCAACCGTCCTATAATTAGCTTACATGTATAATATATACATATGCATGATTGTATTTTGATAATATGGCATGAACAAGATACCGAATTTCAATTTACTGACTAAATAACATTTTTGTTCGAAAAATTAATGAGACAAAAATCCCAAAATTGCACAAATTAACGCGTTCTGGATAGAACTGCAGGCTAAGTTTAAGTCTAGAACACAAACAGTGAATAGCGAACTGAAGGCTAGATTGAAAGCTAGAACGCAGTTCGCTGTTCAAAAAAGGTGAATCGCGAAATGCAGGCTAGATTGAAGGCTAGAACGCAATTCGCAATTGGAAATAGTGAATCCCGATCTGCAGGCTAGATTGATGGTCGAAACTAAAAGACGGAACTAGAATAAAAGTTAGAACGCAGTTCGATATTCAGAAAAAAAACGATATATTCAGAAAAAAAAACGAATCCCAAACAGCAGGCTAGAATGCAGTTCGCTATTCAGAAAAAAAAACACAAATTATTCAGAAAAAAACGAATCCCGAATTGCAGGCTAGAACGCAGTTCGCTATTCAGAAAAAAAACGAATCGTGAACTGCAGGCTAGAACGCAGTTCGCTATTCAGAAAACTAACACAAATTATTCAGAAAAAAATAGAATCCCGAACTGCAGGCTAGAACGCAGTCCGCTATTCAGAAAAAAAACGAATCCCGAACTGCAGGCTAGAACGCAGTTCGCTTTTCAGAAAAAGAAAACCGAATCGCGAACTGCAGGCTAGAACGCTGTTCGCTTTTCAGAAAAAACACGAATTATTCAGAAAAAAAAACGAATCCCGAACTGCAGGCTAGAACGCAGTTCGCTATTCAGGAAAACTAACACAAATTATTCAGAAAAAATCGAATCCCGAACTGCAATCTAGAACGCAGTTCGCTTTTTCAGAAAAAAAACGAATCCCGAACTGCAGGCTAGAACGCAGTTCGCTATTCAGGAAAAAACGAGTTATTCAGAAAAAAGCGAATCCCTAACTGCAGGCTAGAACACAGTTCGCTTTTCAGAAAAAAAACACAAATTATTCAGAAAAAATCGAATCCCGAACTGAATCTAGAACGCAGTTCGCTTTTCAGAAAAAAAACGAATCCCGAACTGCAGACTAGAACGCAGTTCGCTCTTCAGAAAAAAACGAATTATTCAGAAAAAAAAGAATCCCGAACTGCAATCTAGAACGCAGTTCGCTTTTCAGAAAAAAATCACGAATTATTCAGAAAAAAAACGAATCCCGAACTGCAGGCTAGAACGCAGTTCGCTATTTAGAAAAACTAACACAAATTATTCAGAAAAAAAACGAATCCCGAACTGCAGACTAGAACGCAGTACGCTTTTCAGGAAATAACACGAATTATTCAGAAAAAAAACGAATCCCGAACTGCAGGCTAGAACGCAGTTCGCTATTCAGAAATAAAAACTAATCCCGATCTTCAGGCTAGAACGCAGTTCGCTTTTCAGAAAAAACGAATCCCGAACTGCAGGCTAGAACGCAGTTCGCTATTCAGAAGAAAACGAATTATTTAGAAAAAAAAACGAATCCCGAACTGCAATCTAGAACGCAGTTCGCTTTTCAGGAAAAAACACGAATTATTAAGAAAAAAAAACGAATCCCGAACTGCAGGCTAGATCGCAGTTCGCTTTTCAGAAAAAAACACAAATTGTTCAGAATAAATCGAATCCCAAACTGCAATCTAGAACGCAGTTCGCTTTTCAGAATAAAATCACGAATTATTCAGAAAAAAAAACGAATCCCGAACTGCAGGCTAGAACGCAGTGTTACAACCAAACTTGTAATAAAAACCAAACTTGTAATAATTATTACAAGTCTGGTTTTTATTACAAGTTTGGTTGCAAGATCCAACCAAACTTGTAATAACCAAACTTGTAATAAAATTTTCAAGTTGAAGTAAGATTCTACTTTTGCACTCATGAACTTACTGATGTGTTTTGCCCCATTAATTACCACGTGCTGACCTAATTAAGGTCACTAGCGCTTGAAATGACCTTCTTTTTTTATATTCAAAATGCCATCTATCCATACAGTCAAACATGTAATAATTATTACAAGTCTGGTTTTTATTACAAGTTTGGTTGCAAGATCCAACCAAACTTGTAATAACCAAACTTGTAATAACTTTTTCAAGTTGAAGTAAGATTTAACTTTTGCTCTCATGAACTTACTGACGTGTTTTGCCCCATTAATTAGCACGTGCTGAACTAATAAAGGTCACTAGCACTTGAAATAACCTTCATTTTTTCATATTCATTATACCATCTATCCTTACAGTCAAACTTGTAATAATTATTACAAGTCTGGTTTTTATTACAAGTTTGGTTGCAATGTCCAACCAAACTTGTAATAACCAAACTTGTAATAAAATGTTCAAGTTGAAGTAAGATTTTACTTTTGCTCTCATGAACTTACTGATGTGTTTTGCCCCATTAATTAGCACGTGCTGACCTAATTAAGGTCACTAGCGCTTGAAATGACCTTCTTTTTTCATATTCAAAATGCCATCTATTCATACAGTCAAACATGTAATAATTATTACAAGTCTGGTTTTTATTACAAGTTTGGTTGCAAGGTCCAACCAAACTTGTAATAACCAAACTTGTAATAAAATTTTCAAGTTGAAGTAAGATTTTACTTTTGCTCTCATGAACTTACTGATGTGTTTTGCCCCATTAATTACCACGTGCTGAACTAATAAAGGTCAGTAGCACTTGAAATAACCTTCATTTTTTCATATTCATTATACCATCTATCCTTACGGTTAAACATGTAATAATTATTACAAGTCTGTTTTTTATTACAAGTTTGGTTGCAATGTCCAACCAAACTTGTAATAACCAAACTTGTAATAAAATTTTCAAGTTGAAGTAAGATTTTACTTTTGCACTCATGAACTTACTGATGTGTTCTGCCCCATTAATTAGCACGTGCTGACCCAATTAAGGTCACTAGCGCTTGAAATGACCTTCATTTTTTCATATTCATTATACCATTTATCCATACAGTCAAACAAAACACGAATTATTTAGAAAAAAACGAATCCCGAACTGCAGGCTAGAACGCAGTTCGCTATTCAGAAAATAAAAACGAATCCCGAACTGCAGGCTAGAACGCAGTTCGCTTTTCAGAAAAAAAACGAATCGCGAACTGCAGGCTGGAACGCAGTTCGCTATTCAGAAAAAAAACGAATCCCGAACTGCAGGCTAGAACGCAGTTCGCTATTCAGGTAAAAAAACGAATCGCGAACTGCGAACTGCGTTCCAACTTTACGCTACCCTAATATTCTTCAATATTCATATGAAAGTGGTGGACTAAGTCTATGTAACTGACAAAGTGTAATATAGCTTGTAAATGAAATTAAAAAGACTTCTCTTTTTAATTTCTGATAGTTTAGACAGATAATTGTGGTATATCTTACAATATCTCTGTTTGTTAACTGAATTGTAGCGATAATAATAAAAAAAATATATTTCCTTATTTATTTGTATTTCTTATTGTTGCTTATGATCATAAGTTTTGTTTGTTTGTTGAATTTACATCCGTTTTTCAATAGTCAGTCATATGAGGCCTAAATATCCTAGGAAGAACCAGTATTAGTCTCCCATCCTCCATAAGCAAATGTCTACTTTCTTACATAAAAACACATAGCCGATAGCAGTGTAAGGTAACAGTGATTTGAAGTCAGCAAACTTAACCAGTCAATCACGGAGGCAGGTTGGTCGTATGTACATGTTCGAAACACATCAATCTTATTTTCTTCTTTAGGATTGGGTATCGTATTTCATTTCATATTGTTGATAAACATGTCCAAAATTGTAATATTTTTGTTTAGATTTAATAGACATCATGGTCTCAGTCATGCAGCTTTGGTCTATAATGGGATTTATTTGTATCTGTTTAATAATTTGTAAATGATTACAAACTGCTTCTCTCTAGATAGTTGGTGAGAAATAAATTATTTAAACATGCAAATGTTTGGACTAATATTAGGGTATAATGTACAGTATCTTTATTCTAGTTTTCATCTCCAGATCATAAACCATATTGAATACATGAATTATGTTATTATGTTCAATCCTTTGAGCTAAAAAGACCACTGGTCTGGCTGTCAAAAAAAATTTAATGTCCAACACCCTCGGACAACGGAGTATATTATTTTTAGAGATTTTATTTGAATATATTAATTAAATGTATCCCGTGAGATATTGCAGCATCTGATACATCAAAGTGAAAGTTTCCCCTGATTTTAATGAATATTTAAGTCACGTTTAGCGTGGAAACAGGGACTACATATAGACAGGTAGTTTTATTCAGAGACATATATGTAATCTAAGTCTCTGATACAACTACCTGATATAGAGTACATTGTGAACTGTAGAACCATATGACCAGATTCATGAAACATCAACGGTTCGTCTTTTTTATCAAGTAGATGATCCCTTTGGTTTTGGCATCAGTAAGTCAAAATTTACAAATTCATGTGATCTGAAACTTCGCACGTTCTGATAAAAATGTAACATAGGCCACATTCTAGTATTCAATTGCCGGATGCAATTTTGTGCCGTACAAACATTTAACTTGTGTTCTTCTGGCAAGTTAATAATTCATCTACATCTATGTTATACTGGCTCAAAATCGTTATCGATTACACTAGGCAGGCGCAACGTTGTCAAGAAATAACTGTTAAAAACAAAGTTAGGTGCAAGTTTACTAAGTACACTTAAAAGTATACTAGAAGACAAAATGTTAAAAATATAAAAACAATGCACTGATTTAGAATTTGTAGAAAGGATGCAGTGAAAGCATTTAAAAAACTTATCAGGGGTCATTGCAAGTAGTTTATTTGCAAGAGTGATACTTATGTCGGTAACACCCAAGAAAGAATTCAATCGTTCGAATTCGTGTTCACTTCAGATATACACAGAGTGTACGATACTATGCTAATGTTTCTTGTTGGTGTATCACATTTGATACAACGTACGTTGTCTACATGTATATTCTCCGGTATTTTGCTCCACAGTTTTGATATGTTGTCTACATGTATATTCTCCGGTATTTTGCTCCACAGTTTTGATATGTTGTCTACATGTATATTCTCCGGTATTTTGCTCCACAGTTTTGATATGTTGTCTACATGTATATTCTCCGGTATTTTGCTCCACAGTTTTGATATGAGTTGTCTTATATATATGCTTTTATGAATTTTCTACGATATACGGATGTATTAATCTAAAATGTCGATAGTCTTCGTCGGATATTATTCGTTGAGTTTATGATGTTGCTTCTCGGTTCTTTACTAGTTGTTTCACTGTTGTTTTCCACTGTTTTCTATTTAGTAAAGATTCAGGATACACTAAAGAGTTATTGATAAAGTTTCGTAAATATTAAGTATACAACATTTTGCAGATGTCAGGGATAAATACAAATTCAACGTTTCTATCTTGTATAAACTGAAAGTATCTGCGTAGAAATATTTTTCTGGGTACACATTTTGAATCAAGACTCAAGAATTTGGTGCAGAAAATAATGACAGAGGAGTACAAATTCTTCAACCCTAACATATCTGATCTGGTTCGAACATTGAGGCCTTGTATTTTTTAACAATAAAATGTTGTATTTTATTGACAGTGTAAATATCAGAGTATGTTATATTGTGCCACAATTCGCTGTCGTACAGTATTATAGGTATAATTATCTTAATATAGAGCTGGCAAGAAATTAAGGGATTTAAACCGAATCAGTGAGAGGTTACAGTGATTTGAAGTCAGCGACCATAACCACTTGACCACGGAGGTTGGTACATACATTAAATATGAAATCGTATCCTCCATCAATTATGAAAAGAAACTAAACTCTAATTTATCGAGGACGAATGATACAGAGGACTGGAAGTTAATTTGGATAGCCACTGTATTGATACGTATTGCAATATGGGTCGACTGTATTGCAATATATCGCAATACGGGCTATGTCATATCGTTGCACCCCTAATGTTTTGTAGATCTATATTGTTACTGGAGTACAGTCATACTTATGATCAAAGACCATTCTATGGAAAGACGAAATGTGGCCTTTACTGAGTGACGGGTAGCCTGTATTCTGATGTCATTTTGTTCGTAGTAATCAATGGCGGTAATAAGAGCAGGATTTTATTCACAAGGTGATATTAACTCGGAGATGGCCGCTAACACAGGTTTAACTGTATTAAAAAAGTGAAGTAAAAATATGACAAAACCAATATTTACAATTACATGTAGTAAATAAATTTATCTGTGTCAAATATTAAGTCACTTCAAAATAATGAATATGTCTGGACAGTGGTATTCAGTTGACGACTTATATTATGCATACTGTATCATAAAAATATTGAGGGTTGGGAGAATTAGTATACTCACTGAAATCACGAGAAACATGTGCATATTGTAAATATTCGGTTGTAACTGTGGAATGTCATTGATGAAGAACAGAGGTGTATTAAGAGCTCAAGCAGAATAGGATTTATCAGCGATAGGTCAGCGGTGACCAAGCTCCGAGATTATAAAACTTGAGATCGGTCTCCTAGCTCAGATCTCATGTATGTCTATCATAGTTTACACTTCAGTCATGACCAGACCATGAGGATTTCACTGATATATAAATCTGACAGCATAATTGACCCGAACATGTACTTAAACATTAACCAGCTCTACAAATATTTTCAACCATAATACTTTGAGAATGAAATTGAGATTTGAGATCAAAAACTGTTCTTAAGTTTTATAACAATGGAGTCATATCTTGTATTTTAATGTGCATTAGTTAATTGTGATCAGATGATAATATTATTGAAGCACAATTGATCTGAACATGAATTTACACATAAATCTGCTTTATTTCAAATCATTACACTTTGATGATTTGAGCTTTATGAATAATGATACTGGAATTATTTCCGATCTTTAAAGAACATCAAGGGTATTAATCGTGCAGAAATGTGTAGACAATACAGTGTGTAAATACGACATTTTTCAACGTTTTAGTGACTGTGTCAGTATTTCAACATTTTAACAATTGTAGCATGTCCGTAAATATATAAGATTCGAAAACCTCATGTTGTTAATTGTGGAAACAGTCAGTAATGTGACTGTAAATGGCTTAAATAAGGGAGATAACAAAAGCAGCTGCTTTGTGGGTACTTATATGACTAGTTACCAAACATTGACCGTTATTTATTTGGTATTAGGCGAATTATTGAAGACACTAGGATAAATACAGTTTTAATCTGCAGGCCCTTAGTATTGTAACATAATGATATGAGGTTTAATGGAGGAACATAGTTTATATTACATCAACCAGACTGTATGGTATTATACTCGTATATCGTTATACGTATTGTAATACAGCATTGTGTATCGCAATATATCGCGATACGAAATTTCCCGCCGTATCCATCCCTATTTTTTGCATACTAATATCAAATCGTATATTTCTTTTTCGGCCAAAATTGGGCCCCGAATGAATACTATTCTGTGACAGTGCCATTATAAAAGGGACTTAAAATAAACAGACTTTAACTCTTACAGATGTGTTATTGGAAATAAATAACAAATCTAAGACACATCACAAGTATCTCTCGGACATATTTTTTGATAATAAATGCGTCTTGCTTTTTGTTGAAAGAAGAATCGTCTCTTTCGTATTAGGTGAATTGTGCATAAATTTGTACTTGAATGTCTAACTGATCAAGTGACATTCAATCAAAGTTTACACAGGATATAATCATACCTAATTTTAAGTAAATTGAACGTTTAGAAACGCATGATTCTCGTGGAAAACTAGATTTAGGTGAAACAGAAATTCTTTCCTTATGCCCTAGCGTATTGACTACAGTGCCCCTACGATAATTTGACTCCCGCCAAAATGCCAGTTCAAGCCAATCCGAAGGTATGACAGGTAACTGGCAGTTTGTGGTACGGGGAGTATACCACAATTGACGATTTATAAAAACGTGTCTAACCTTTAGGATCCCGTGCTTTTCACTTTTCACAATCATCGGAGTCAAAACACATGTTTAATGTATGTATACATTGAGTTTAATGGACATGTGCATCTTTGCAGTACATATATATTAAATAAGTATAATGATACAACAACTATTTTAATATTATGTATTCGACGATCATTTAAAAACTAGTGAAAATGGAAAAAAGGAAAAGTGAGTTTGTGGATTCGAACTATATAAGCGCGGTAACTTAGTCAAAGTTTGTCAGCCGCCTATCATGATAATGATACAAACACAGTTTCTATGCAAACGTTTATTAATCCATTTGGAGTTTCTTTCACACATAGTTAATGTGAGCTTGTTCTTTCTATTTATTTGAAACATGCAAACATGTTTACATAGATAAAACTTATATGCTACGTATCGATAAATATGAAGAAATGTGGAAAGAAATGGAAAGACGATCCGAACAATTATACAGCCATTACATTATCGTCTACAATTCTCAGGTTATTTGAAGTGATTCTGTTATCAAGATGCAACAATCAAATCTTAAGCAGTTTAAGTAAACAGCAATGTGGATTTCAGGAAAAGTTAGGATGTTTGATGACTTCTTTTGTACTCCGCGAATGTATCAACTTTTCTCGCGAGAACTCGTCAAAACTATTCGTTTGCTACTGTATAGCATAGCTGGAAAGAAAGATTTCTACAATGTATGGCATGCTGGTTTATTTTTTTAAATTAAGCCAACTTGGAATTGATTATACTTCCCTCGTTGCTTTCAATCATCTGTATAGTAATACTACCAGTGTAGTGGAAGTCAATGATTTACTGTCAGACCCATTTCCGTTTTGCAGGGGACACCTCAAGGCTTTTAAAGCTCGCCACTCTTATGTTCATCAATGATCTTATCAAAGAACTAGAAAAATGTGGTTATGACTTTTGTATATACAATGTGAACGTGTGTTCTCCAACAGTAGCAGACGATATCATGGTGTTAGTGACGCTTTCAAAACAATGTATGGACGAAATGTTACAAAATTGTTATAAATATTCTATCAAATGGCGGTATCAGTACAATGCTAAATAATGTGCAGTGACTGTATTTAATGATGGCAACACATGTCAATGTCGAGATAGACATATCAAAATTGGTGCTGATGTTATAAAGGAATCAGACTCGTATACTTATCTTGGTATTATGACTGACAAATATCTATCTTCTAGTCATTCAATGAAAGCAGCCGGTAAGAAACTGAGAGGAACCTTTTTAAATATCATTAATTCGGGTTTAAATGCGTCCTACTTCCTTAAATCCTATAACATTTCGGACCATCTTTAATCCCAAATATAGTGATTCCAAGAGCGCTGTACGAGTGTGAATTGTGGGGTACATATTCTAAGTACGACCTACAGATAATGGAAAGATCCCATCTTTTTGCTTGAAATTAATGCAGTCTTTTAGTAAATATACTAATACCGAGTTCGCCCTATGTGCGTTGAATCAGAATTCATAAGAATCTATAATCGAATTAAGAAAACTTCAATTCTTTGGACAGATATGTCGTCTGCCTTGTGGATATCTCGCAAAACAATAACTCATCCATGGACTGAATAATCTGACTGATACGGTATATACTGAATGTGATACGCAATGGACAAGCTTTGTACAGGATGCTTACACCCTATTATGTAAAATTTAATACAATCTTACTGGCGTATGTCAATATTTCTTAACATACGGTGTTTTCTCATCTAAACGAGTTTGGGTAACCACTCTTTGGAACCTCATTCTGAATAAAGAGAGGTCGGAAACATTCGTGAATACTCAGCAAGTTCTATATGGCAGTATTGCTTCACCAGTCCCACTCTTGAGTTCAGTTAGAAATGTTGCGATTTGTGGGCTTTAGCGAAAAACGCACCCAGACTGTCTTTAATGTTTAGATTTCTTTTGTCAAATATTGGCCATATTTGTCAAGGTCATACGTCAAACGTTGTAGAAGATGTAATTTACAGACTGATTGTGAAATTGATCATTTAATAAAACATTTTCATATGAATTCATTAAGGCAAAAATCACTGTGGGACACGATTTTATCTGTATTTGGTATACAAACGTTTGATTACATCTTGTCGTTCAGCCAGAAGGAACAATGTGTCTATATTTTTAACCTAGCCTCTGAAAACAATCGTTTCAATTTAAGATATCTTTCAATAACTTTTAACTTTGCCGTACCATTAGTAGTTCTATATAACCGTTTACATTGTACATGTAAACAATATTCATGCAGCTACTTCCTGATTCTAGATCATGGACAAAATTACTGCGATGTTTTACCTTTGAAAGCCTATGTATTTCGTTTCGTCATAGACTTTTCTCTTGGTGTAAAAGCAGATAAAAACAAACATTTAATATAAGCGATTGTCTTTTGTGCTGTTTGCGAAAACATGTACGTACTCTATTGGTCATCAACTTGACATATTGTTTGTTTATTTATTTATTTTATGTCATTAATGTTTTTATCTGCAAAATAACCGTGTTTAATTTACGGCTATTCAAGTTAATGTTAATCATAGAATGACTTTGTAAAGTTTTACGTACGATGGACGAAACATATGCTTTTGCATCAATTAGTAAAGCCATGTGTGTCATGCTGTATTGCCATAAGTTTGTTTTATGAATTTAATAAAATGACATGTAAAATATCCAAACGAATCCCATGATATGTCCAGTAAATAATTACACAAGAACCACAGAGAAGAATAGGCCAACCATAAATACCATATCATACTACATGAATGCACATGTGGAGCGAACTATCTTTTTTATTTAAGACGCCAAATTGTTATTTGGGACATAGAAGTAGCCTGAATACAACCTTAATTGTATATGTATAAAGAAGCAGAAAAAAATCATTTTTTTCTTTTTTTCCTCTTACAGCGAAAAAATCGTATTAAGCGAGTTCGCCATAACGGCTATCCATTTGTAAATCTTCAAAGGGCGACGGATCAGTCAAGCACTTTTTGCCAATTATTCGATTAACTTCCCTTCATTTGGACATCGTTTTATATGGTTTATGTCTGGTATGTGTGGATGACTGGATTACGTATTAAATACATAACAAAAGAAAGAATGTGCGATACTAAGAGTAATAAAAGATGTTTGCTTAAGTAAAAAAAGCGATTCGTGAAGCACGTTTTTTATCCTGAGTTCACGAAATGTGTTGACAGAAAATGGTTTGTATGAATACGATGTCTTCTCTGTTAAAGTTAATGGTGTATAACTGGTGTGTTACACTAGTATGCAAACTGATTTCATACCATGTTTTTATAAATCGTAGTAATGTGTGTAACTCAAAAAAGGGCTAAAAGTGAACTCGCTATTACATACATGTAGGGATGTGCGATATTTTGTCAATACACAAACATGAGTTGAAGAATCGTATCACACTGAAAATTACATTTTCGTCAGTTGCTGGGACTCGTTTTTTTTATTTATGTCATTTCAACATCTTACATTTATGAAAAAAAAACAGAACAAATTGCCAATGGAACTCCGTTAAACAACTGTATCTTCAAATATATGTTATATACAGATACTATAACTGTGGAGAAATAAAATATCAACTGTTAATAGTTTCTTAATCTCTTATAAAGAGCTGTACAAACTAACTGTGGCCATATTCCCCTTAACCTTCTTATTACGAGTTTTTAGAAATATACTATCAGATTGATCATTTAGACCAGAATAAAGTCCATCTGTCAATAAAGGCCACATTATGCCTTTCCAAAGATAGGTTGGTCTTTGTTCACATGTTCGACACACAGACACTTGGGGTTAGGAGCTTTAAAAAACCAAAATATTTGTATTTTTGTCAATCCCAACACATAAACTTATCATATCTATCAATAAAACCTAAAATAAGCCGTTTTGAAAAAATACATTTTTCAACGTCAACAATATATACTACAAGATATAAATGTTCGTTGGAAAAATAGCTCACACGTACCTTCGAAAACACCTCGTATTTTATTCCATTTCCAACATTTTCACATAATCCTTGTGTCAGTCGATGCAGTACACATTATTCTTCACGATTATTGTCAAGTTTAAGTTTCAACCTCAACATTAACACCAAAATATCCAAAACAATTAGCAAAATTGTCAATATTTTGCATCAGCCACATTTACAATCTATATGGTTCCCGACTTTGTAGTGTTTGAATGCACCACGTATTGAACACATGAGAACCAGTATGTTATTTTGCCTGCTGGTTCTCATTATTTCAGTACTCGATGCAGTCATATACTACAAAGCCGGGAACCATATAGATTGTAAATGTGGCTGATGCAAAATATTGACAATTTTGCTAATTGTTTTGGATATTTTGGTGTTAATGTTGAGGTTGAAACTTAAACTTGACAATAATCGTGAAGAATAATGTGTACTGCATCGACTGACACAAGGATTATGTGAAAATGTTGGAAATGGAATAAAATACGAGGTGTTTTCGAAGGTACGTGTGAGCTATTTTTCCAACGAACATTTATATCTTGTAGTATATATTGTTGACGTTGAAAAATGTATTTTTTCAAAACGGCTTATTTTAGGTTTTATTGATAGATATGATAAGTTTATGTGTTGGGATTGACAAAAATACAAATATTTTGGTTTTTTAAAGCTCCTAACCCCAAGTGCCTGTGGTTCGACAGTATTTCCGAGTCTAAAAATGTATTTGATTAATTAGATGTCAATAATTAATCAACATTGAATGGCTTAAGCCAGTCAACAAATGAACAATAGAAAGATTAAATGTTGTGAGTTAGTAAAAAATGGTTAATTCTGGAGAAGATCCTACCATAAAAAGGTACAAATATTGTCAAAATGCAATTAATAGAAAAAATAGAATCAAAACAACCTACTTCGTTGTGTATAAAAATACATATATTTCACCGACTTAGAGAATAACACTTTATTCGGAGGTGGCCCCGAACACAGGTTTGACTATGTACACTCATGCAATTTTATTAAAGTCGGACGGTTATTCTTTTCCTCGAAGCACCAGCTAGTATCATTAACTGACTTTGTCGGCTACAATTGTGGATGCAGAACCTGAGCACACATGTAACCTTTCTACTGATCATTTGCTGACTAACTTAAGCCGTTCTTTGACATCATAGTAATCAAATACATTAGAATACACTCGGAAATACAGTCAAACGTGTGATCAAATGCCACCATTGTGAAATGCATTATGTAGCCTTAATGAAAGATTGACTTCATTTGGGGGTCATTTTGGTCTAAATGAGCAACGAATTTAATAGATAATGGCCTTTATTTACAGGAGGGTCTGTATTCATTCAGGATTGTGAAACTGCATTTAGTTTAACACCAAACCACTAGTCAGTATCATTATGTTATACACCTGAATAGAACCATCAATGCCAGCTAGGCAGCTTCCCCACTTTTTCAGGTCCCGTGTGTAATTTGAAGTTATGGTAGTGAGAGGCTAGTGGTTACTAGGCAGAAACCCTAACCACGTGACCACCGAGGTCCCTTTATACTTCTTCAGTGATATTGTGTTTGAACAGTTTGGAAGAATATTTATAGCGTATATTGGACGTCTTTTGTGCAAGAACGACTAATATTAATCAACCCCAGACAACATCAGATAACATTTACAATAGTCAACATCAGATAAAATCAACTACAGACAACATAAGATAAAATCAACTACAGACAACATCATATAACATCAACTACAGACAACATCAGATAACATAAACCACAGACAACATCAGATAACATCAACTACAGACAACATCAGATAACATAAACCACAGACAACATCAGATGACATCAACTACAGACAACATCAGATAACATCAACTACAGACAACATCAGATAACATGAACTACAAACAACATCAGATGACATCAACTACAGACAACATCAGATGACATCAACTACAGACAACATCAGATAACATCAACTACAAACAACATCAGATGACATGAACTACAGACAACATCAGATGACATCAACTACAGACAACATCAGATGACATCAACTACAGACAACATCAGATAACATGAACTACAGACAACATCAGATAACATTTACAATAGTCAACATCAGATAAAATCAACTACAGACAACATAAGATAAAATCAACTACAGACAACATCATATAACATCAACTACAGACAACATCAGATAACATAAACCACAGACAACATCAGATAACATCAACTACAGACAACATCAGATAACATAAACCACAGACAACATCAGATGACATCAACTACAGACAACATCAGATAACATCAACTACAGACAACATCAGATAACATGAACTACGAACAACATCAGATGACATGAACTCCAGACAACATCAGATGACATCAACTACAGACAACATCAGATAACATCAACTACAAACAACATCAGATGACATGAACTACAGACAACATCAGATGACATCAACTACAGACAACATCAGATGACATCAACTACAGACAACATCAGATAACATGAACTACAGGCAACATCAGATAAAATCACCCACAGTCAACATCAGATGGCATCAACTACAGGCAACATCAGATAACATCAACCACAGTCAACATCAGATGGCATCAACTACAGACAACATCAAATGACATGAACTACAGACAACATCAGATAACATCAACTTCAGACATCAACCACTGACAACATCAAGTATGGCGTGTACAGACAACAAAGACAACATCGTCTACAATCAACAGCAGATTACATTAACAACAGTTATTTTCTAATTCGCTTTGCTCAAAATTATTTACCGACAACTTTAAGTTATCCCACTTACGGAATTAAAGAACAACAAATTCAAACTCTTGGTTCATAGGACATTGGTATTGCATAGCTTGTACATGTCATACATAGCAACTCAAAATTCAAATTTCCGTTAAGATCTTTGTCCTTTAAGTTCAATCAAGTTCAAAACACATCATGATCGACTGTATGCCTTGTTCGAATGCTTCGTAGTCTGGAACATCGGGTATAATATGTCAAAAACAAATTAGGTACAGGACATCAATATGAAATGTTTAGTAAAATAAATTCTATTTTACTTATGTATCATGCATAATGCGGTGGTGTTGGTGAGTGTACTACATGTAGTGCAAGCCTCGACGAACTTCACACAATCTATCCACCCTATACACCTAAGATGCACGGATGACGCGTGCAAATAAACGCTTGGGTGAAATTTTATACCCAATAAATATATTCTACATCAGATAACATTAACATCGGGTAACAATCTCAAACAATTATAGTTTATGCATTGTAACTGAAACATATCAGCATCTGTTTATTGACAGCCAAGCTACAGATGAAGTATGGCCTTTTATACAAAATATCTTCGACAAATGTGGTATATCAAGAAATTTACGACAATTTATTTACGTAGTCGTTGGTTATAATATATATAATCACAAATATCATTTTATGAACCTAATTTTATCATTTGCCGGCTTCTGTATTGGTAAAACATATTTTGAAAGTGAAAACTGGACAAACAAGAAATGTCTTGAAAAAGACGAAGTGTCATTGATGTTATAATCCATAATTTTATTTAAGTCCTAAATTGCCGTTACGCATTCAAATATTGATATTAGGTCAGCTAAATAAATTAGTATACGCATTTATACTCATGTCATCGGCTACTGAATATTAATTCAAATAAATCTAAAATGTTTGTCAATAACGGTTTATAACATTTTTCGACCGCAGAAGAATATTTTTTTCGAACACTTTTACATTACAAATTTTACAACCACAAGAAGTACACATGAAACAATGCAGACTGGCATGGTCTTAATTTTGCTACGCTTGTAGATTTCACCCAACAGAAGGAAGAGTTTCCTCTGAATCATCCAATAGAATAAGGGATTTCTTCTGAATGATTGATACGTCATGCCAAGAAATATAGGTCAAAGGTGAGCTTTGACACATTCGCGAAAAAAATGTAATATTAACAACACATTTATGTCTGAGTATAATATCCTATTTAAATATTTAAAACAGAGAAAGATATCAGATCACATTATAACAATTTTTAATTAATACATAACCATATAAGTTATGTAATTCTCAAACGAACAATAAAAGATTATTTGTATCTTCGGAGTAAATTGATACTATCTGCTCATGTTCTTAATATCATATAGATCTATTATACATTGTACTATGCTTTTTTCGTTTCGTAATAGGAAAATAGTATATCTTCATGCTTATTATATACTACAATTCTACCATGCTATTTTAAAAACTGTATAAGTTCGTGTATGTACAAAAATGTAATTTATTTTTAAATTGGGGGGAAAATAAACGAAACCGCATTGTTTCACCAAAAAACAATATCTTCGGCTCACATCGTCTACAGTGAACATCAGATAATATCAACTTCAATCAGCATTAGATAACATTAACTACAGTCAACATCAGATAGCATCATGTACAGACAACATAAGGTAGCATCGTCTACAATCAACATCTGATAACATCATCTATGTACAGTCAACATCTGTTAACATCAACTACAGTCAACATCAGATAACATAAACAACAGTCAACATCAGATATCATCAACTAAAGTCAACATCAGATACCATCAACTACAGTCAGCATTGGATAACATCAACTGCAGTCAACATTAGACATATCAACTGCAGTCAACATCAGATAACATCAACTACAGTCAACATCAGAAAACATCAACTACAGTCAACATCAGATAACATCAACTACAGTCAACATCACAATACCAACTCAGTCAACGTCTGATAGCATCAGTTACAGTCAAAATCAGTAGACATACTGTTTGATAGCCTATTATGTTTCATGCGGTTTTTGTATTGACAATTTCAATGCGTAATGACGTTTTCTACCTCCTCATTTAATTGATTGAAAACGCGACACAAAGGGAAAGATGAATTCAATAATTGGATGATTTTCCATTGAATGATGTTTCATTTCTAAGTATGGTCGGGACCTCTGGTGGGGGCCGGCGCCGGGTGTACCCCGTACTTGAATCCGCCTCTAGGATGTGTCATCATTACGTCGGTAAAACCACTTGTGGACAGCAGATTAAGAGATCGGAAAACTGGAACCAACTTCAGACTGAACGCAATATGTTAAGATTCTGGCGCTTGGTTAACAGCTATCGTTCTACAATAGCGACCGCATTATCAAGCTACAATGATAGTGGTTCCAGGCGGCGAGGGTTAACAAACTCAACTCATTCAAGTTACCATTGAACAACTACCACTTTTCAATTGGCAAGTCTATTATAAAATCGGGGTGTTCAATTATTACTTCGGCTTTTTTCATCAACAATAGTTACAAGAAAATGTCAAACAGGTTCACGCCGTCTCGTTTTTTTTCTTTGCTGTGCTTAAACCCCAACAGGGATATAAAAGGCAGGTAATGGCTGGTGGGTGGTTTCCCTTGATTTTTAAACTGTTTTCAGCTCAGGGAGAGATTTTTTAAAAACTGATATTAAATGGTGTTTTAATCACTGAAAACTATTCTGAATGAAGCAAAATGATTCTTTTATCAGTCCAGACAAGAAATTTCAAAATGTATGAAGATTTAGGTTCTTATATTTTCAAAACAATTTATGACAGAAATTCAAATTTGAATAAGAGGGAGGGGTTTATGTGGTTTAAACCCACCGTCTGCTTCAGCTATTTATAGATACAGTACAGTCAGTCTGTTAGTCAGCATTCACTGTATGTCTATCACTGATAAAACAATGTACAGAGAGAGAGAGTTCATTTGATAAAACAATGTAGAGAGAGAGAGAGTTAATTTGCATCCGATAGTCTGATCGGATGTTGCTCCTTTAAATCAATCATTTTGGTCGTTACTGAAAGAAAAAAGCGGAGGATTGTTCTATTCGCCCATAACATAATGTAGTATATACGTAGTACACTTAAACAATCTAAACAGTCTAAATCGAATTAGACAATCGTGTATCAAATTTTGCACACCATAAAATGGTGACTCGAGGAATAAATAACCAACGTATATTGCATACAAGTTTTCAGCATACATTGTATAATGACACAGTAGAAATAGTTTTCTTGTTATTGCCCGTCCAAGGTTTGGTTACGGACGGACCAACCGAACGACCGATAGCAACTTAATATAATCAACAAGCACTAGTACATCATATATTAAATTACATATTATTATAATGTTAATAAGTGAGTGTTTTCATAACCGGCCTTGTTATCGGGCTGGATACCGTCATATTAGTCTGAGGCCGAAGGCCGAGGGCTAATATGACTGTCTTCAGCCAATAACAAGGCCATTATGAAAACACTTGCTTATTGACAATTTTATTAATTACATGTAACTATAGACTATAGCAGTGGTTTCATAATAGACGAACTGGACAGCCAATCAGAATGGCCGAATCTCATAATAGCCGAGTTTTTCATAATGGCCGAGCTGGACAGCCAATCAGAATGACCGAATCTCATAATAGCCGAGTTTTTTCATAATGACCGAGTTTTGTGTTCATAATGTATTGGTGAAACTCATATCAGCCCAGCATTTGAAGTGAAAACGCGCCTTTATACTGAACAGTTAATTAACAATAGCATATAATGACAAATAGTCGTTGTATGATGAAAAATGAACAGGAAATATTTAAATTGCATGTCAATTATGATAATTTTATATTCACAGCACAAAAAAGGTTCTCCTTATGTTAAGGCAGCTACGGCTTTCCATAGTATTCCGTAATGGTATGATAACGATTTCACGGGTTGGGTATTTATGTCGGTCTTGTGCTTTGGATGTTTGGATAATTTTCGTTCAAACCCGGAGAACTAATGTGAACACTTTTACTGTTGATTGCGCCTAAAAGTAAGTTCATGATATCATTAGTACAATTTATTGATCAAGCCGAACTTTAATTAGGTTCACACCTTTTTGACACAATGATTACCTTCAAAAGTCAACTCAGGTTGATCTAAGTCTTCAAATTGAAGTGTAGATTTTTCGGATTATAGGTGTACATATGTAATTACGATTTCGAATGATTTATGAACTTGTTCATCACCTCGCATTATTCATAGCACTCGGATAAAACCATTCGGATAACGGATGTTAGTTTGAATTATTGTACAGGAAAAATACCGGAATTGAAAGTTTCGGATTACACGACGAAATTTTCGGATAAGATGATGTCAAATAATCAAGATTATATGGTAATAATAAATGCTACTTGTCCTAGCGAACCGCCTGCGAACGTCTGTATGACGACTATTTCGAAGAAAAAAAATCGTCAGGTATGAACAAATAAGAATTTGTGTCAGTGTTGATTTACTAATTATGGCTTGTTTGTACATAACATATATTTACATACATAAACTCACTTACTACGTTATATATATAAATGATTGAAACCTTCCTGCATGTACATGTACCAAAACACATGTATATATTTACCAATTGCTCTGTTACTAATGTGTAAATATTGTTGATAATTAGTTACTTATGACTTACCATTGATTACTGAAAGTTACTAATTTGCATAAGAACATGTACTTGTGTCTCGTACACTTTCAGTGCTTATTATCCGTACTAGACTGACCCAAAATTAAAACTTTATACTTTAGTTATTTATCTGTCAGTACTTGACTGTTTGTGATTTGTACTTAAATGTCAATACTAAATTATTTGTGATTTGTACTTAATTTGCAATACTTAATTTATTTTGAATAATCAATTCACCATTTAATTTCAGGACAATGCAACGCACAATAACATCTCAGATAAATTGTGTGTTTCATGCATTTTCGAATGGAAGCTGTTTGTTGTTTTGGATTAGTGATTGTGCGTACTGTTTCATCTGCTAAATGCAAACATTTACCAGACTTGCAATTGGAATAACTCTGTGCGGATAAGTATACTTTTTCTTCCTTACATCATACATCATATGTAAACACGTTTACTATGATATTCACAGCTGATTGAAACTAACCTACATGTATAAGTTTACCAATAAATATTTACCAATTGTTCTACTCCTGATGTGTACATGTTTTCGATAATAAATTACTATTACTTGCCATTAATTTCTCAAAGATACTTATTCGTTTTAATTACTCATATTAGGTACGTTCTTGTAAGTTCTTAATGGCAAGTGATTTCTACTTATATACTAGAACTAAGTTATTTATGATTTGTACTTAATTACATGTGATTTGTACATGATTCCATTAATAGCTGATTTACCATGATTTAATTTCAGGGCAAAGCTGCACACAATGATACCTAAGATGAATTGAGGGTTTGTGCTCTTATGTGTTTCCATGCATTTTCTAGTGAAACGTGCTGTTTTAGAAAATGTGTTTATTAGTGTACATAGTGTTAACTGTTTGTGATTAGTGAAATGTGCACCGTGTATATATGCTTAATGAAATGTGCATAGTAATTGTGCTTAATAAAATGTGCATAGTGTTTGTGCTTAATGAAATGTGCATAGTGTTTGTGCTTAATGAAATGTGCATTGTGTTTGTGCTTAGTGAAATGTTCTTAGTGTTTGTGCTAAATGTGCTATATATTTGTGGTTAGGAAATAGGAATTTGGAATATAAATATTGGATTTTTAGGATCAATTTTATGAAGTAAGTGGAGTTTCTTGATCACTGCATTTAATACTTTCACAATGATAGGTCCCCCTCACATAATTTAACTTCACATGCACTATTTTTTTAGGATTAGGAAGAAATTATTTTTCTTAGATTTTTAAAAAATTGAATTTATAGTATTTTAAAATTTCAATTTCCATAGTTTTCATTAACTTAATAGGACGGTTAGGAAACAAGTCATTTTCAAGAAATAGGCAATTATGCGCGTCGGTTTGTTTTCAATTCAGTACTGTAACGATAAAATGAATTAGTTAACTAGGGTGTTAATGAACATTATAAACCATGTTCCCGGAATATAGAAATGTGTGAAGGTAAACGTTGTTTCTTAAGGTGAATCATCACAGCACAAATTTGTGAAAAAATAGCCACCTGACATTTTTGCTATGCGTCCTAAAAAGTGGCGTTGTTCAATAATTACTGAAAGTACATAACTAAAATGAGTTTTTATCAATAGCTAATGATTAAATGTACATTTCTGCACCAGTAAAATAATATTTGATGATTAACAAGTATCTATAATTCTCACCTGAACTTATGATAATTCCATTTGCCAAATTAATGTAACATAATATCAAAATTAATTTAAACTACAATGTCCAACAATAACTTCAATATGTCATTGACGGTTTCCATATTTCAATTTTTCACTTTTAAATGTTCTTCCATGTTTATTTTCAATTTTTAACACAGTAAATAAAGATAGCTAGCTAACAAACTTGACTTAATGATTTTGACCAAAATCCTACATTTCCAAAAAATAAAAAACATAGGAATTTAAGTCTTAGATATTGACAATAGATATGTCGTTAGAACAATATATACTAAATATGCTCTCATTTCGATTACATTATTAAAATCCAATTCGCATAAAAAGCACTTTTTTCAAACAAGACTTTGTTTACACATACATTTGTTTTTTATTAGAATATCGTCAATTTTTAATGTAATAAGAAAACCACATTTAGAATACACATATAGCACTATATGTATACTACAGGGGAAACCCATTATCTATTCCAAACAATTTAAAATAAATCAAAGGCATTTAGCTCAAGATTGAAAAAAATAGCCGTATACATAATTTTAAATTTGCGAACGGGAACTGCAACATGTGAATAAGTCATTACACATAGTTTAATACACATAGAGTCCACGATATTTACTGTTTGTGTAAGTCGTTAATTTCTTCAGTTCGATCATTAAATAAATCGAAATTTATATTTAAAAAGAAATTTATTTATAAATTTGCCCTAGAACTAAAACAACAAACGGGCAAAATGAATGCCATTCATTTTGTTCTTAAATATTTACAATTTGCATTGTTATTTTATGCAGACACTTGGGGCTAGGATCTCTAAAAAACAAAATAATTGTTATTTTTGTAGATTTTATATATTTAATTGTAGACGTTGAAAACGAATTCTTTTAGAACGGCTTATTTTAGGTTTTATTGATAGATATGATAAGTTTATGTGTTGGGATTGCCAAATATAGAGCACCTAGCATCAAGTGTCTGTGATCATATGACATTACATTCACTATGATAAATATGGTATTTTTTTTACTGGAAATCATTCTGAAAATATTAAATGCGATACACGCGTTTTTTCAAAGATCAAATCGGATTCAAATCAATATACACCATTAGATAAACACGCCGTCCGCGATGTTAACATGTTGTGTAAGTAAGCCGCGCGTCTTAAATTTTTATTCGCTGGAGACATATTATCATTTGAATATAATATATTGATATTAATCTCATATATTGACCAATTTGATTTTCTTTTCAACGAACCAATACACATAATTGAGAACGTACAGATTCCCTGAAACTCAATAATTTTGTATGGCGTTATTTTTTTCATTTGGCTTTGTTTGAATATTGATCATGCATAATAAATTAGAAATGAAATGTTGAACATAACTTACTAGTAGATCTTAAATATTCAAATCTGTGCAGATTATTTTAAACATAAGCATGTAAACATACATTCAGTACACATGTCGCTCGAAATATAGACTATTGGTGAACATTCTTTCTTCCATAATTAAGAATGCATTTCATTGAAATCTTGTGTGTATGTTAAGTACACGAACCGCGCGACTTGAATTTATCATTCCCTACATGGATATTCTCATTTGATAAATAATAAGTTGTTAATTTGCGTAAAGTAAACGTTACGCGCTTGTTGTTTACAAACTATTCTCATTTCGTTCTAAAGATAAAAACTCAAGACCAGACAATTATATTTTGATCGTATGCTAGGTCAATCCTATTATTCTGTACATTTATTCCAAAACACAAAATTATTCTCACCATATCAGGTCATTATTTTGTTCACATTCATACTTTCAATATTTAAATCTATATTAGAAAGGCAAAATACTTTGTCCAAGAAATTCGCCAACAATATTGCGACATTAATTCTTAGATATTTACAATTCAGCGTGTAATTGTCAACCATTAGAGCACGAAAACAAAGATATACTCATCTCGTTCGATACACAGTCTATTGATGAACATCGTTCATTTCAAATTTTATATGAATTTCAATGCTATACATTTTGCATAAAACATGCGTAGCGCGCTTGTTGTTTACTATGCATTATTATCATATAAACTCATTATTTGTTTTACCAACATGGTTTCAACACAGTTATAAAACTTTCTGCAGCCCGAATCTTTTCAAATGAATTATTGTTCACGGTGTATAACAATTGAAAATTCCAAAATATGAGTAACGGCTTGTTGATTACATCATTAAGTATAAAATTTGGACTACGAAAAAAAGTACATAATGATCCGCGACTTGGATACATAGCATTTTTGTCATAGACATTGACTGAAACTTTTTGATAATACAATTGTTCCTATTCTTACATATGGTAGTGAAATTTGGGGTTTTGGAGATTTGTCAGCAATAGGAAAAGTGCATACGGATTTTTTAAAACGGATTTTACATGTTAAAACTAGTACTCCAAATGTTATGTTATATGGAGATTTAGGTCGAGTACCATTATCAATTGGAATTAAGAAAAGTCGAGCTGTCGGTTTTTGGTTTGAAATGATATCAAATAATTGTAAAATGTCTTCTGTTGTATACAAAGTTATTTTCAAAGACTGTATCCAAAACAATCATAAGTTTGAATGGTTAAATTTTATTAAGTCTATTTTTGATGAATGTGGTCTACAATATATTTGGCAAAATCATTTTTATAACGGTTTGAAGAAAACGTTGCAAACAACTATTGAAAATATTCTCTCTATACAGTTTTTACAAAAATGGCAATCAGTGTTTCAAACAAGTGTTTTAATTACAGTATTTATAAAAAGAACATGGCTTTGAAAAGTATTTAGATGTTTTAGATGGTAAATTGTTGAAATCGGTTATAAACTTTAGAATGTGTAATAATCACTTGCCTATTGAAAAGGGTCGTTGATTTAAACAAGAATTCTCTATGAGAAAATGCAATTTGTGTCGTAGAAACGAAATAGGTGATGAATTTCATTATTTATTTAAGTGCTGTTACTTCATAGAAGATAGGAAAACTGTTCTGCATCCTAAACTTTGTTTTAATCCAAATATCTACACTTTCGAAAATATTATGAACACAGAAAAGAATAAAAAATATTATAGAATTGGGTAAATTTATTAGTAAAATTCTTGAGCATACAAAAAACCCACCTGACTAATTATTATTCAACATAACTTTTTTTATTTTATTATGTATTCCGATGTAAATCTTATGTATTCTCACTGTATTTAATTACCTTACAGTTTTACATACATGTACAACCTGGTATACTATTATATATGTTAATTCCATACTGTACACTCATTTCATATGTATATATATGCTGAGTGAATGAAATAAACTTGAACTTGATTGTGTTTCATGAAAACCAATACACAATGTTAAATATATACAGATTAACTGTAACTGGTTTGTTTTTAGATATTTTCAACGTTCATGTATGCGAATCAATTCAAATAAAATATTTCGGAAGATGTACATCCTAACTTTTTTATGTTATTATCAATTAAGATGTCTAAATAATAAGTAAACGAAAACTACGATTTGAAGACATGCATTATACCTATTGATATGGAATGTCCACGCGCATTTATAATATTACATTCTCTGTAATCAAATACGGTATGTTTTGCTTGAAATCATTTTGAAAATACATCCTGGATATTGACCAGTTAGGCATTTTGAAAATTCTAAATGCGACACATGTGGTTTGTAAACAATCCATTATTATTCAAGCCAATACACACGATTGAATACACGCAGTGTCCGCGATATTAACTTGTTGTGTAGAACGTTTATTTCTTGATTTCAATTTGTAAGAAATCGAATTTTGTATTTTAAAAAATCATTATTCATCCGTGTAATAAGACAAAAATCCCGCGACGTAAATTTATATTATTCTTAGATATTGCCAATTGGCGTGTCACGGTATGTTTCAATCAGGCATGTATTCAAACAAATACACATGTCGTTCGATACATACTCTATTGGTGAACAACGTTTATTTCTAAGTTTAGGATGTAATTCATTGAAATCTTGTGCATGAACCGCACGACTTGAATTAATTGTCCGCTAAATGTATATTACCATTTGAATCTATTAAATAAATCAATGATTCAAAGCATGCGTAACGCGCTTTGTGTTCAAACTATTCTCATTTCATGAGCTCATTAATTAGGGCGTTTAGTCATAATTCTGTCTAAGGAATAAGTACATCAGAACCGCAAAATGAATAACACTCATCTTAATTATATATCCAGTTTGATATTTTATTCAGGTAACCAATACACACAAATTAATACACAGAGATTCCGAGATATTCAAAACTTTGTTTGACGATAATTTCTTCCTATGGATATACATGTATATGCGATTTTTGCTTTGTATATTATGAAGCTAAATAAGAAATAATTGCCAGTGAAATACGTCAACAAACTTGGCATTATTACAATTTACTTTGATCTTAAATATTTCTAATTGTGCAGGTTAACATCGATGAGATGCACAAAATTGGAATTAATTTCTATGAAACATCGTACGTATAAAAAATACACGAGTCGTGCGACTTAACTTAATCATATTTATTAACATACGTTGTATATAGTACGTTCATTTTATTTCGATCTGTAGGAGATCAAATTTTGTATTTAAGGTTAAATGATAATTTGTCCCTGAAGTACGCCAACATGTTCTGATTTTTATCTGTTCTATTCATGTGTATTATTATTTAATGTTAGAAATTGACCAGTAAGTTTTAAGCAACCAATACACATAATTGAGATACACGCTGGTTTGTTTATTTTTAGGTCAGTCCAATTATCAATATATATATGGTCAATTTTGTATGAAATGATATGAATCAAATGAAAACCAATAACGCACGTGTTGCTTACTTGACGTTACGTTCAAGACAGTTAATTAATATTCATAATTAATAAAAGACAAATGAAATACACGCGGGGTCCATATATCAATAATGCCAATCTTACACACTCAATTGAAATACACGCTGGTTTATTGTTTACTATATTATCTTCCATTGAAATATAAATATGCTAATATATAAATTATTATTAAATTATGAATTAATTAATTGCGCATGGATTGTTTACTTGAAGTTCCGTTTAAATCAGTTAATTTATATCACCAAAGACAAATGAAATACACACGGGGTCGTTATATGAATTCAGCAAATCTTCAACAATTAAAACACACGCTGATTGTTCATTTTATTCTGTTCCGTTAAATTGTCAATACATATAGTCATTTGGTAATAATAATTAATATCACAGACAAATGAAATACACGTGGGGTCGTTACATAATTGAAATATACACTGGTTTGACTTTATCATGTTCCGTTGAAATATACTAGGTCACTTTTTATAAAACCTTAAGATTCAAATTAAAATCATTTGCACACGGGTTGTTTACTAGAAGTTACGTTGAAATAAGTTTATTTTTAATATTAATTATTGATAATCAAAGACAAATGAAGTACACGCGGGATCTGTAAAAGAATTTAGACAATCTTACAAAATTGAAAAACACGCTTAGCCTAGTTTAATTGTTACCTTTATTATATTCCAAATTTAGGTCTAACACAACAACTAAAAGCAATTTATCCGTGAAATATGTCAACAAACCCGCAATTTTGAATTCATTTTGTTTTAACATTTATGCAAGGGAATAAATTCAAATATACTATTGCGCACGATTTATATCAGATATTGGTTAATTCCAACAATTAAGATGTCCAGATAATCAGTAAAAGAGACCTCTAAAATGTGGAAACTTCAAAGCGCTCTTGTTGTTTACAAATTATTCTCAGGACCTTGGATTCTCGTCATTTTTGTCATAGATATTGACCATTTTGATAGTGTGTTTTTTTTTCAATGAAACAAATGCACATTATTCAAAACACAGTGTTGTTGTGTTAGACCTTAAGTTCTCCATTTTAGATCTATTAGACATCAAATAAAAATCAACAGCGCACGGGTTGTGTACTTGAACTTCCGTTGAAATAAGTTAATTATCATTCATAATAAATAATCAAAGACAAATGAAAAACACGCGGGATCGTGAAAATAATTTAGACACTCTTGCATAATTAAAACACACGCTAGTTTGTTAACTTTATTATATTCCGTTGAAAATGAAGAAATTTAATAAATAAAGTCTATTACAACAACTAAAAGCAATTAATCCTTAAAATAAGTCATCAAACCCGCAAACTTGAATTCATTTTGTTCTTAGATAACTGTTTTTTTGGTGCGTTAGTTTCGAACAAAGCGTGTATGTAAGCAGCTACACATGTCGTTCAAGACATACTATGACCGTATGCTTAGTCAATTTCATTATTTGATACATGCATTAATAACCATTTGAACCTTATAAATTCTTAATTTTCGTAAAACGCACGTAATGCAATTGTCCGTGAAATATGTCAAGACGCCCATAATAATAATGCAATTCATTCATATTTAAATATTTACAATTGTGCAGATTCTTTTCAACCAAACCGATACACACTTCGGTGGACACATTGACTATTGAGGAAGATTATAAGTTTATTCCAAAATTGAGAATGCATTTCAATATCTTGTACGTACAATAAATACACGGGACGCGCGACTTGCATGTATTATTCTTACATAAATAAAATCATTTGATTCTAATAAGTTATTAATTTGCTTTAAACAAACGTAGCGCATACGTTGTTTACACATTATTCTCATTTCGTATGAAAATGAATACATGAAACCCAAAACATTGATATTTTTTGGCCGTGTGCTTGGTCAGTTTTATTTTTCACTACATGTACAAAACTCATTTAAATATATATATATTGATATTTTGCGTGTAATATAAATATCACACTTTGATTAATCATAAACTCATTAATTAGCGCATTGTGGTCAATATACTGTCTAAGGAACAGGTACATAAAAACCGCGAAATGAGAACCACACATTTTCATCTTATATATTGAACATTTTGATATTTTGTTCATACAATCAATATACATAATGGAATAAACACATATTCAGGGTGATATTCACTAACATGGTATTACGTTGATATCAACCAATACACAATGTTAAATACAGATTAACTGTAACTGGTTTGTTCGTAGATAGATAGATATAGTTTATTTCAAAATTCAGTAAGCCATAGGCCCATGTGAACATATATATACAAATTATACAATTTTCATATGACAGTGACAAGTGGCAAAATAGGCTTTAATATTACATTGTTATAAGAAAGGTAGATTGGCAAGACAGTTTAGATAATGATTCGTGTATGAACAGTACAATAATAATAATAATAATGTGAGAAGAAATCAGAAGAGACAACAGGGAAAAGGAGGACAGGACAGAATCAGGCGGAGAAGGTGTATAATATGAGATAGAGTTCATTTGGTGTGTCAACATACATTTACATCACAAAAGCAAACATAAACATTTTCGTATCAATACAAAAAATAAACAATAAACGA
The DNA here is from genome assembly GCA_964023205.1 of Lutraria lutraria. NCBI lineage: Eukaryota > Metazoa > Mollusca > Bivalvia > Venerida > Mactridae > Lutraria > Lutraria lutraria. The sequence continues at coordinate 23,319,435 of OZ026838.1, forward strand.
ACAAAATATGCACAAGTATTTGCATCAATGTAGATTTAAACTACTTACATAAGAAAAATATTTCCATTATACAGTTTACCTTGTCGAAACGAAACACAAGGCAAACTTAATGGTGAACAATTGTATAATTTGACGGATTAAAACTGTACAAATATTTCGTAAATGCGTACTATTACATAAATTTACAACTTTCGTAGCATATGAATATGTTGCAGAACCGTGGTTAATGATTATTATTAATAACATTATATATACACAACTTGTAACGCATAGATAATTCATAACCAGTTTCTCAGTGTATATATGCACATACCTTGACATGGAATTTGACATACATGCAATTTAAGCAATGAGGTAGACAACCGATATTTGTGCATAATTAGCAATACATGCAGTAATAGACAATACTGTACAAAATACCAATTTTACATTTCTACTTTATAATTATATATATAGATGAATCTATGTGAAGGATAAAACTACGATTTAACAAATTTGTTGGTGAGAGTTATAATAAAGAATCGTGTATTTGAAATGCTTTAAAAATGTAAATACTTAAATTACGTATTATGATTTTATTTTTGCTCTCAAAAAGTTGGGTAAGCTTAAACATACTCGGTCTAAACCAGAAATACTTTTTTATATAGATGTTCCTTATCTCAGCATAGTGTGTGCATTCAAGAATGAAATGATACTCGTCTTCGATCTTATTACAATTAACGCAAATTCTATGTTCTAATGGAACTTTTCTTGGCTTGTGCCATCGGCCCGATTCAATTTTTAATTTGTGAGATGAAGTGATTAGTCGTGTCATGGCCGTCCTAAATTTGATACTATCAACACATTTAAGGTAAAATTGATATTCAAAGGTATTAATGCCAGTTCTGAATGTGTGTATCATTTAATCTTTGTTTAATTAAATATATGTAAAAATAAATCTTTATTACCAACTGTCTGCGATAACCAGACGTCATAGAAACCTAAATTAGAAAGTAAATTTCTGACTAATGTTGCCCATGAGACTTTGTTGGGTAGTGTAACAGTGTCAGCAAATAAAAGATTATATATCATTTTACAATATTTATTTTCAGTACATGATGTTATCTTAATCCGGTATTTTATTATCCTTACGTATCTATAACTATTTAAATTTTGTCTACCCAGTATCCCTAGAACAAAGTCATTCTGAGTACACCTTTTTACACCTAGAATATTTTTACAATACTGAGTATAAACTCGTTCTATATTGTTTCCTTTATGAAATCCCCATACTTCACAAGAATAGTTTAAAACCGGTAAAATCAGTTTATCAAAAAGATCTAGTCTGTGACTTATAGAAACATATGGGAAGTTAGATATTTTCAACGTTCATGCATGCGAATCAGTTCAAATAAAATATTCGGAAGATGTACATCATATCTACGTTGATTTCATCATTTAAGATGTCTAAATAATAAGTTAACGAAAACCACGACTTGAACACATGCATTATGCCTATTGATATGGAATGTCCACGCGCATTTATAACATTACATTCTCTGTAATCAAATACGGTATTTTTTGCTTGAAATCATTTTGAAAATACATCTTGGATATTGACCAGTTAGGCATTTTGAAAATTCTAAATGCGACACATGTGGTTTGTAAACAATCCATTATTATTCAAGCCAATACACACGATTAAATACACGCATTATTATCCGCGATATTAATTTGTTGTGTAGGACGTTTATTTCTTGATTTCAGTTTGTAAGAAATCGAACTTTGTCTTTAAAAAAATCATTATTCATCCGTGTAATAAGACAAAAATCCCGCGACGTAAATTTATATTATTCTTAGATATTACCAATTTGGCATGTGTGTGTTTCAATCAGGCATGTAATCAAACAAATACACATGTCGTTCGATACATACTCTATTGGTGAACAACGTTTATTTCTAAGTTTAGGATGTAATTCATTGAAATCTTGTGCATGATCCGCGCGACTTGAATTTATTGTTCGCTAAATGTATCTTATCATTTGAATCTAATAAAAATCAATAACACACAGGTAGTTTACTTGAAGTTCCGTTCAGATCAGCTAATTTATTTTCATAAATAATGATCAAAGACAAATAAATACATGCGGGATCGTAATATATATTTAGCAAATCTTACACAATTGAAACACACGCTGGTTTGTTTACTTTATTATGTTCCGTTGAAATATCAATATACCTGGCCATTTTTCTTAATAAAATGATATGAATGAAATAAAAATCACTTGCACACGGGTTGTTTACTTGAAGTCACGTCGAAACACGTTTTTTAATATTCATAATTGATAATCAAAGACAAATGAAGTACGCGCGAGATCGTTAGAATAATTTAGACAATCTTACATAATTGAAATACACGTTGGTTTGTTAACTTTGTTATATTCCGTTGAAAATGAAGAAATTGAGGTCTAACACAAGAACTAAAAGCAAGTTATCCGTGAAATATGCCAAAAACGCCGCAAAGCTGAATTCATTTAGTTCTTAGATGTTTTAAGATTGGTGCAAAGGAATCAATTCACATAAACTATTGCGCACTATTTACATTGTATATCAAATATTGGTTAATTCCAACAATTAAGATGTCTAGATAATCAGTAAAAGAGACCCGTAAAGTGTGGAAAGCGCGCTTGTTGTTTACAAATTATTCTCAGGTCCTTGGATACCAGTCAGTTTTGTCATAGATATTGACAATTTTGATTGTTTTCAATGCACATTATTCAATACACAGTGTCCGCTCTATCAACTCGTTGTGTTATACCTTAATTTCTTAAATTTAGATCTATTAGATATCAATTTTTACATTGAGAAAGAAATTGTCATTTCTCCGTGACTTACATTCATTTTGTTCTTCGATGTATACAATTTTGCGTGTTAGTTTCGAACAAAGCGTGTAAATAAGCAGCTACACTGCATGTCGTTAAATACATACTTTGGTCGTATGCTAAGTCATTTTCATTATTCGCTACATGCATAAGAATCACTTGAATCTTACAAATTCATAATTTTCGTAAAATGCACGTAATGCTATTGTCCGTGAAATACGCCAAGACACCCACAATAATAAATTAATGCAATTCATTTATTCTTAAATATTTACAATTGTGCAGATTCTTTTCAACCAATGCATGTAAACAAACCAATACACACTTCGGTGGATACATTGAATGTTGAGGAAGATCATAAGTTTATTCCAAAATTGAGAATGCATTTCAATACATTTGTATATTTTACGTACAATAAATACACACGACCCGCGACTTGCATTTATTATTTCTTACATGAATGATATCAGTTGCTTCTAATAAGTCCATAATTTACCTTAAACAAACGTAGCGCATACGTTGTTTACACATTATTGTCATTTCGTATGAAAATGACTACATGAAACCCAACACATTGATACTTTGGCCGTGTGTTTGGTCAGTTTCATTTTTCGCTACATGCACAATACTCATTTAAATATATAGATTAATATTTTGCGTTCAATATAAATATCACACTTTGATAACTCATAAACTCATAAATTAGCGTATTTGGACAATATACTGTCTAAGGAACTGACCCAGTACATAAGAACCGCAAAATGAGTACCACACATTTTCATCTTATATATTGAACATTTGGATTATATTTTGTTCATACAATCAATATACATAATGGAATACACGCAGATTCACGGTGTTATTCACTAACATGGTATTACGTTAATATCTTCATTCCGATATATATATAATATATATTAATTTTTCAACCAAATCATGTAAACAAATGGATACACATATCGTTCGATACATAGTCTATTGATGAACAACGTTTACTTCAAAATTAGAATAAATTTAGATGCTATATACTTTGAATAAAATGTGCGTGGCGCTATTTGTTTACATGATATTCTCATTATATCATATAATGAAATATATGCTGGATTGTTAACTTTATTATATTCCGTTAAAAATATTAATATATCTGGCCATTTTTGTATCAAATCATGTGACAGTTTGCGTAAAGGTCCGTTGAAATAAAATTATTCATAATCATAATAAATAACCAAAGACAAATGAAATTCTGACCGGATCCTTAAAAGAATTTAGCCTTTCTTTCACAAATGATATACACGCTTGTTAGTTTACCTTTTTTCTGTTGAAATATAAAGAAATTGAGGTCTAACACAAGGACTAAAAGCAATGTATCCGTGAAATATGCCACAAACCCGCAAATTTGAATTCATTTTGTTCTAAGATTTTTTAAGATTGGTTCAAGGGGATCAATTCAAACATATTAAACTATTGCGCACGATTTATATGAAATATAGGTTAATTCCAACAATTAAGATGTCTAGATAATCAGTAAAAGAGACCGTAAAGTATGAAAACCACGCTTGTTGTTTGCAAATTATTCTTAGGACCTTGGATACTAGTCATTTTTGTCATAGATATTGACAATTTTTATTGTTTTTTTTTTTCAATAAAACAAATGCACCTTGTTCAATACACAGTGTCCGCTCTATTAACCCGTTGTGTTAGAGCTTAATTTCTTCATTTTAAATCTATTAGACACCAATGTTTACATTGAGAAAGAAATTGTCATTTCTCCGTGACATAAACTCATTTCTTTCTTCCATATATACAATTCGGCGTGTTAGTTTCGAACAAAGCGTGTAAATTATAAGCAGCTACACATGTCATTCAATACATACTTTGGCCGTATGCTAAGTCAATTTCATAATTCGCTATATGCATAATAATCACTTGAATCTTATTAATTCATAATTTTCGTAAACCGCACGTGATGCTATTGTCTGTAAAATACGTCAAGACACCTACAATAATAATGCAATTCATTTATTCTTAAATATTTACAATTGTGCAGATTCTTTTCAACGGATGCATGTAAACAAACCAATACACACTTCGGTGGATACATTGACTGTTGAGGAAGAGTATAAGTTTATTTCAAAATTGAGAATGCATTTCAATGGTATCTTCTATGTACAATAAATACACGGGACGCGCGACTTGCATTTATTATTTCTTACATAAATGAAATCATTTGAGTCTAATTATAAAGTTAATAATTTGCCTTAAACAAACGTAGCGCATACGTTGTTTACACATTATTCTCATTTCGTATGAAAATGATTACATGAAACCCAATACATTGATACTTTGGCCGTGTGTTTGGTCAGTTTTATTTTTCGCTACATGCATAATACTCATTTAAATATATAGATTAATATTTTGCATTGAATATAAATATCACACTTTGATATCTCATAAACTCATTAATTAGCGCATTTGGTCAATATACTGTCAAAGGAACTGGTACATAAGAACCGCAAAATGAGTACCACACATTTTCATCTTATATATTGAACATTTGGATATTTTGTTCATACAACCAATACACATAATGGAATACACACAGATTCAGGGTGATATTCATTAACATAGTATTACGTTTATATCTTCATTCCGAAATATATATGAATTTTCTACCAAAATCATGTAAACAAATGGTACACATATCGTACGATACATGTAGTCTATTCACGGAAAACGTTTACTTCAAAATTAGAATATTCTGAAATGATATATACTTTGAATAAAATATGCGTGGCGCTTAAGTTGTTTACAAGATATTCTCATTATATTATAAACTATGATTGAAATACACGCAGGTTTGTTAATTTTATTATATTCCGTTGAAATTATTGATATATCGGGCCATTTTTGTATCAAATCATGTGAATAAAAAAAATTGCGCACGGGATGTTTGCTTGAAGCTCCGTTCAAGTCAGTTAATTAATATTCATAATTAATACTCAAAGACAAATGAAATACACGCGGGATCGTTATACGAATTTAGCCAATCTTACACAATTGAAATACACGCTGGTGTGTTTATTTTATTATGTCCCGTTGAAATATTTATATACAAAGTCATCTTTATAAAACCACAAGATTAAAAATAAAATTCAATTGCGCACGGGTTGTTTACTTAAAGTTACGTTGAAATAAGTTAATTAATATTCATAATTAATAACCATAAATAAATGAAATACTCGCGGGATCGTTAAAAGAATTTAGACATTCTTACAAGAATGATATACACGCTTGTTTGTTTACCTTATTATATTCCGTTAAAATATGAATATATCTGACCGTTTTTGTATAAAGTCATATGAAACAAAAAAAAACAATTGCGCACTGGTTGTTTACTTGACGTTCCGTTCAAGTCAGTCAATTGATATTCATAATTAATAATCAATGAAAATGAAATACACGCGGGTCGTTATATGAATTTAGCCAATGCAACAGAATTGAATTATACGCTGGTTTCTTCACTTTATTATGTTCCGTTGAAATATCTACAAATCTGGTCATTTTTGGTATTTAATAGATATTGATCAAATAAAAATCATGTGTGCACGGGTTATTTACTTGAAGTTCAGTTGATATCAGTTAATTAATATTCATAATGTATCATCAAAGACGAATGAAATACACGCGGGATCGTTACATGAATTTAGCCCTTTTTTACACAAATGATATACAAGCTTGTTTGTTTACTATATTATACTCCGTTCAAATATTAATATATCTGACTATTTCTGTATGAAATCATAAGAAGTAAAAAAAAACAATTGCGCACGGATTGTTTACTTGACGTTCCGTTCAAGTCAGTAAATTAATATTCATAATTAATATTAATCTAGTGTGTTAGTTTTTATCAAAGCGTGTAAGTAAGCAGCTACACATGTCGTTCATTACGTACTATGACCGTATGCTTAGTCAATTTCATTATTCGATACATGCATTAATAATCACTTGAATCTTATAAATTCTTAATTTTCGTAAAACGCACATAATGCAATTGTCCGTGAAATACGTAAAGACACACACAATAATAATGCAATTCATTTATTCTTAATTTACAATTATGTAGATTCTTTTCAACCAATGCATGTAAACAAACCAATACACAAGTCGGTGGATACATTGACTATTGAGGAAGATTATAAGTTTATTCAAAAATTCAGAATGCATTTCAATGATATGGGCCCTGCACTTTACTAGGAAGAAGAAGAAGATATCTTGAGATATCATTCGCTACATGAATGATACTCGTTTGCATCTATAGATTAATATTTTGCGTTAAAATATAAATATCACACTTTGATTATTCAAAAACTCATTAATTAGCGCATTTGGTCATTACACTGTCTATGGAACAGGTACATAAGATCCGCAAAATAAGTACTACACATTTTCATAACATGTATTGTCAGTTTGATATTTTGGTTATGACATGCAACCAATATACATAATGGAATACACGCAGATTCGCGGTGATATTCACTAACATAATGTGACGTTAATTTCTTCATTTCACATACATATGATTTTTTCAACCGAATCATATAAACAAAGAGATGCACATTTTGTAAACATAGGAATACAAAATTCAAGATTCTTTATTTGTAACGTAAACATAATATACATGTGACTGGTTATATGATCCAATGAATTATACAGTATATACAAATAACAATAGCAAAACATTTATAAGTTATACAAGTATATATACAATTTACACGTGATGCAATTCAAACACGAAATTAATAAACATAAGATATACTGCAAATTCAAGATACCTTATTATCATTTAAAGAGTCATAATGTATCCGTTTAATCAGAGATGTCTCTGGTTTAATACACCAAAAACCATGCGACATAAAAGCAATTTGTTCTTCGATAATTTCAACATTGATGGAACCTAATACATTGAAATAAATCATTACGCTCGAAATATATCAAATATAGGTTAATTTCTTCATTTTATAGCATCAAATTATCTATAATCAAATGATAAATGTGTTTTTTTTTACTTGAAATCATTTTCAAAACACTTAATGCAATACAGGCGGTTCAATTTACTTATCCAAACCAATACACAATATTGTAAACAAAAATATACACATGTCGTTCCATACATAGTCAATACACAAAGATTCTGTGATATTAACATTTCGCGTTAATGTCTTCATTCCGAGCTATTAAATGAAAGTTTGTCTTAAAAAAAGAGAATAATTTATCCGTGAAAAACGCCAACAAACCCGCTAGCATTAATTCATTTTGTTCTTAGAAATTTTAAAATTGATGCAACAGAATCAATTCCAATAAACTATTGCGCACGATATATATCAAATATAAGGTTAATTTCATCATTAAAGATGTCTAGATAATCAGCAAATAAGAACTTAAAAGTATACAAAGCGCGCTTATTGTTTACAAATTATTCTCCGGACCATGGATACCAGTCATAGTGACCATTTATATATTTTTATCAAGAAAAACGAATGCACACTACTGAACCCGATGTCCGCTATGAAATAAAAAATCCATTGCGCACGGCTACTTTATTTGATGTCGCGTTGAAATTAGTTAATTAAATTAATATTCAGAATTAATAATCAACCACAAATGAAATACACGCGGGATTGTTCATTAAATAGGCCAGTCTTACACATTTGCAATACACGCCTTTTTTTAGTTAAAGTTTCTATATACCCGGTCTACTTTGCATAAAATCTTATATTCATAATGTTTCCATAATATTCCGTTCCAAAAGGTTAATTGATATTCATAATATACACATATGAGTCAAACAAAAATGAAATGCACACTTGTTGTTTACATAATGATCCATTCAGATAAGTTTTTTTTGACAGACATATATTTTTCTTCAGACTTGTACATGGTACATCATCTACATACATAAATACAAACATAAACTGTCTATGTAATTTACAATCAAACGATAAAATGAACAAAATTCGACATAACTTTTTAAACAAAGAATCATACACAAGTTATTAAAGTAATAATTCCGTTTAATGTATGCTAACAATTCATGCACAATATATAAACTTATTATTAGGCCACTTAATCAAAATTCCGCCGTGAACAATGTAAATAAACGCCCTAAGAATAGATTCCGTGTATTTTTACCGTAATAATTAGGGTAATTAATAAAAAAGTGTATATGAGGTAATCAAACGGGATTTGCAACATGTATATTACTCAGTTGATTCTGATATATTCAAAATAATGTGTTTTCTGACAAAATTACTTGCCGTAATCTTTGTAAACAAATGTCTCGGCATTTATTCAAACAAAAGTATGTTTTCAATTCATGAACATCATATAAGGTTATTTATTAGGGTATTTAATCAAAATACGACTGTGAAATATGTAAATAAAAATTGCATTAACAATTCCATTAAAAGTATGTTTTTCAATTCATGCACATTGCATAAACTCAATAATCAGGGACATAGATGCTATCTATGTCTCTGCAATATTCTGCCGTGAAAACTGTGAATAAACCCCACAAGAATAAATTCCGTATATTTTGGGCAAAATAATTAGGGTATTTAATCAAATACTGTTTATAAACTAATCAAACGGGATTTGCAACATTTGCCGTAAACTTTGTAAAAAAATATCCTGGTATTTATTCAATCAAAAGTATTTTTATAATTCATGCACATTATATAAGCTCATTAATTAGGCCATTTAATCAAAGATGAGACGTTTACAATTAATGAACATCATATCAGTTCATTAATTAGGGTCTTTAATCAAAATAGAATTGTGAAATACAGTAAAACCTCGATTATTCGAATGTCATTGGGCCCTGAAAAATCATTCGGATAATCCATGGTTTCGAATAATCCATTTCAGTATGATGTACTGTTTGGAAACGATAAATTCCGTACTGTCCGTATTTTACAAGGGAGTTAAATCTCGTATGCAAACACGACGTTATAATAAGAATAAAATCAAATATATAACAAACACTCATTATTTATCTTTGTTTTATGAATGTATATGGGTTAACAAATGAAACAATTATTCTTGTTAAATGAATACCCGCGTATTTATGGATTATGCAGAACACAATCCGACCCAAAATTATGTCATTCACACGTTATTTACTAACGATCGACTAGGCATCGCCATAACGTCACATTTTAAAATCGAAGATGTAATGTTTTTCTGTTTGGAACATTTTTTCACTAAATCATCATATTCTAGTTAGTTTTGTATTAATTGTGTTCGAATTAGTTTTTAAATTTTAAATGACGCTGGAATACAGATCACCAGGTACGTACGCGTATTAACTTATTATACCCGAGATCATTGTGAATTTAAATATTCGTCGCGATTAGTATAAAATCGTAACAAACAATATCATTATGGTCAACTTAATGATAATTAAACTGTTGACACGCTTCATGTATGAATTGATGTTACACATTGTTTGTCACATGACATTTGATTCTCAATTGGCCATTGTTATCAATTGACGCATTCGAATAATAGGTGTGAAAATACGGGCATTCGTAACTTTAGGGACCAAATAATGTATTCGGATTACACCAGGTATTCGTAAAATCCGATTCGTATAACCGGGGTTCGTTGTAGTTGAAATATATAGCAACGTAATCGGGACCGTAGATTTTATTCGGATAATACCGGGTATTCGGATAATCGGTGTTCGGATAATCGAGGTTTTACTGTATGTAAATAACTATTGCGGTAACAATTTCGTTTAAAGTATGTTTACAAATCATGCACATAGCATAACTCAATAATTAGGCTATTTAATCAACGTTTAGTCCTTGAAAATTAATGCACACCATATAAGGTCATTAATTAGGGTATTTGATAAAAAATTGCCTTTCAAATACGTAAATAAATATAACGGTAATAATTCCGTTTAATGTATGCTAACAATTCATGCACTAAATATAAACTCATTAATTAGGCTATTTAATCAAAATTCCACTGCGAAAAATATAAATAAACATGCATGAACAAATTCCGTATATTCTGTGTTTGATAATTAAGGTAATTAGTCAAATATTGAGTTACTAGTAACTGAACGTAGGCCTATTATCATTATACATTTTATAAACACTAGCTGCTGCTACTATAAGTGCAATGATTGCTGTTTCTTTGCCTTCGTCATTCTATTCTTCCTATTCTAGCATACTTTCAGCAAAACCAATATTTGTAGTATGTCAGCCATCACACTTCCACCTATTTCCACTCGGATCACCTGTTCCCGACATGTTCGGAACCCACGATTCATGCATCCCCTGGTTAGGGATGGGTATTGCTGGAAAATTTCTTATCACAATATTTTGCGATTCGCAACACTGTATCGCAATGTAAGCTGTCTCAAAGAAACTAATGAAGTTATCAGTGACTAGAATGAAACTTCAGGATGTTTAGTATGTACACCAATTATACATTTTTTTCATAAAACCCTCATTGAGCAAGGCAACATATACAACCCTTATACAACTACTCAAATAAAATATTTCTGTTTTCTGGTCAAATAAAGCTACAGCTGATATAATATAAGTTGAAGTAGTCAATATCAATTTACTTTTAAAATATCATGATACAGGGTGAAACTGTACAGGTAAGTATTGCATTTGGACTGTGTTGCAATATACAGGTATACGAGTATTTTTTGGCATCACAACCCCTGGTGTCATGTGCATTCATGTTATCCATAATATATAATGTTAATGGTGTGCAACTTAAAGTCACTACTAATATCTGGTGATAATATATAAGTTAATGTGTGATGGGTTACTTTGTAAAGATATCATTGTTAGTGATTAATTATCCTGATGCATTTTATTTACAAAGCCACCTTTTCAAAGCAACACCCTTTGGGAGTAGCACAATTATGTTGTTGTTTAAAGGTTATTGCTCTAAAGAGATTAAATTTATATTTGAATTGTGCTAGTGGGAAAAAATCATGCTGTTGTTGCAGAAAGGTTGTTGCTCAAGAGAGGGCCACTCTGGAGAGGTTGCACTGTATAATTTTGTTGGCCAGATTGGTGTTTTCCCTTAATGTTGTGGACCTCTTGTTAAAATATATGTATTCTTCTGTGCCATCAACTTGCAGCTTAAGAGAATATAATATGCTTAGGAGATTTTTGATATTTCAAATTAACTTATTTAAAAGATCTATTCATTGTAGCAAGTATTTTTGTACGTCTCTCTTTGCATTATATTATCTAAGTTAGTAAGACTGTTAAAACCATTTTAGTAAATGTTGTGTTGGTTTAACTAACACATTATGTAATGTTGTGTTATTTGAATTATCTTTATGATAAAGTATTGATATCTTAATATAATGTCTTAATCATATGAATGCTTTGTATATATTTGAATCAAAATCGTTACTGTTCGTGTCATTTTTCATAACATTCAATGACTTAAAAGCATTAATGTTTTACTGTTCAAAGCATCTATCTTTAGATGCATGAGTACTCACTATAATTGAAGCAGTAAATTTCACTTTTATAGGATGACATCAATAATATGACTTTTTAGCAGACAAAATATTTATATTCCACCTCAAAGACGCCCAAACGTGAATCCACAATGTCTGATTTCTCAACTCACCCATGAAATTTTTGATATTTTAAGGACAACCTTAACATACTTAACGAAGCCATGACCTTCCTGAAAATTAAAGGAAAAAGCTGCCAGTTTTAGGAAAAACTTATGTTAAAATGTTCCATGAATATTACTTAAAATTTATTTCAAATTTATGGAAAATCTCTTTAAACTTAAGGAAAAGTTGATCCGTAAGACCTTTCGTGAATACCCCTCACCCACCCCCTGATTCTAAGGTATAAGTTATTTCATTAAACAAGGTTTGTATATTTTGCTTGATACACATCATGTATATCATTTCTTTTCTTATTTCATTTCCAATACAGATTAAAAATACATTTATGATATCCTTCCATGTATATACTAGATTGACTTAATTCCCCAACTGCTTTCATATTAGCCTCATATCTTGGTATTTCAGCTATTCAATAGTTGTATACCATACAGATTTCTTTTCTATCATCAGCAAGTAAAGAAAATTATTAGTGTGCATGATAGTGTATTCTTTGTTGTGTACATCTATATACATCATCTGTTTTGTTTTTGGATTTGAACACCAGAATTAAGAATCATTGATTTTTAAGCTTACTTCTTTTGGTTTCTTGTTTAAGTTCACTGATTTTTATGATTATATGACCATCAATTCTTTTCAGGTATAAAGCCATGTCACTTTATGGTTTACTAAATTAGATACTTCTTATAAAATTGCAAGGACTGTTATATATTGCTCTTCTGCCAAGGGTGTTATACGAACCAACTGTATTTACAACAAAATACAATGCAGGGATGTATCCCATAATCTGAGAAGTGTATTGCAGTATATTCTGGTAATAGGAGTAGTTTGGTAAAACGTGGGACCGTTAACAATCTTTTACTTTAACAATTTATTCTTTTAACACAGCTTATCCAGAGGCATTATGTAATTATAATCATTGTTTATTTTTAAAAAAAGGTTTTATATTGGTTAATTTCTTCACTTTTGAATAAATCTAAATAATTTACAGAATTGTAGTTAACCTAACATTCTAAGGTCAGATAGCTTAATTGGATAGAGCAACCCAGGCCAGTAATTGGCTATGGGGAGATTTGGGTTCGAATCCCAATCTGACTATCATGGATAACTGTAAACATTAAACTTTTAAAACTTAATTTGTGCAGTTTGTTTTGGGCTAACAGTGAGCAGTGTAATCACTTGGAATTTGTACAGTGCTAATTAAAAAATCCAGTACATGTACATCTAGCTTTGATTCTTAAGTTGACAAATGGATAAATCCCTATTCTAAATTCACTGGTCCACAATTAAAAAAGAATTAAGGTATTTACATCTCTGGTCCGACCACATCTTCGGTATGGGAGCTTTCGGGCTTTTAGCCTTCATGATGTCGTCACTTACCAGTGATGCAATTAGCCCTTGGCAGTATATTGACATCTATTTAGAACTTTTTTAGCTAAGACTGTGAATGATTCATATAAAAGTATAGAAGGCAGCGCCTTAATTAATTATTTCATATTGAACTAAATATTGTATTATCTGTGATAAATCTTTTGATTGTAGATACATATTGATTGGTTTATTTTTAACTTTTTCGACTTTTTAGCCGCAAGATAACCGATGTTCTCGATGGAGAGTACGTTGTGAATGATTCGTGTTTCGGATACTTTCAGTGCTTTGATTTTAGTGATTTAGATTTGTCTCCCTTGTAGAGATAAACTGGTTCCCGTTGTAAGTATTGTGTTGCGCAACATGGAACCCGTTTAGGTCGGTAAGCGCCGTGCTCGGGAACCAGTTTACAAACGTCCACATTTACGATAAGCTCTCCAGGTTTCTCCTGAACAAATACCTCGTAAGTGTCGATTCTTGTTGATAAAATGTGATGTATTTAACTATGACATGTAATTGATGACCGTTTTTATTTGTATTGTAACTGCTAGTTCTGTGAATGTCATATGTTTTCGCGAATGTGCGATATTTACTTTCAAAGTTTGTGTTACTGTATTGCTTCAATCAGGGTTATTCTAATTTCATATAACTAGTATTCCCCATATGGGTCCCTCATGGGCAGACCACATGTGTCCCATGATATGGGTGCCCGTATACAGTGTACTTTGTTTGCTGGGGAACTAATTATAGACTGTTTGTGACATAGAGACACTATTTCTTTTTAGCCCCATCCTGCAAAGTTTTACAAAGATCTGCATATTTATGTGTTTAAAATCATAAGTGAAACAAGTAGGGCACAAATACTACAGTATTTGTTACCAATGTGAACCGTTCAGTAAGGTAATACAGGGCTTGAAAAAATTTCAAGGTGGCACTATAGTCCTGTATGACTAGAAGCAGCAAAGTCTTACTCTCCCTTTAGAAGAACCAGGGATGCTATATTTCAGGGATGTGCAACCCCTTATCATCCACTGATCAACTATCGATTATCAGTGCCTAGGCTACTTAATGAAAGCAAAGGTATCAAAACTACCGAAATTACCATGAAAATGACACAAAGAATCGATAATTGACAAAAAGTAACATTAGTGGTCCATGATCGACTCAAGTTCCTCGTAGTTTTTATTTGTTTGTTATTAATTTTCACAACTTATTTTTTTCTAAATTAAATTTGAGAAAGAAATGCTTAAATTATGTAAATTTTGTAGGAAAGAAATGTTTACGTTATGAAAGTTTTGTTCGGTTTATGAGCTCAAGCAGTGATGCTACACGGGGCTCAAGACGAAATTTTCACTAATTGGAAACAACAGGGTTCCACCAATAAAATTTTATGTCATAATTTAAACCAACATGTTCACATCATATTGATTATGACAGTAATTAATCATTGTTGAAAAACTGATATTATTTTAGCAAATACAAAAACAAGTCAAGAACCTGAGATCACAGTGAAATATTCGTGGCGATTAGCATAAAACCATAATTTGGTCGACCTTACAACTAACCCATCATTAAAGATAAATATTGAATAAGATTAAAGTAATGTTTCTTCATTGCTCTCTTCATTATAAACATATATAGAATAACTGGAATTCTGTTAGCATTATAATGTACGTAATAATACCGTCATTATTTCAAGACTTTGACTTGTAGTAGATATTTAAAGAATTGATCTGTATCTTATATTTCTGTATGGAAAGGCATGTATACACGTATTCTACAATGTTTTCATATTATGTATGTTTATAATGTTGTACGAGTCATGAATAAACTGTTTGACTTTACTCAATCTGAAAAATTAAACTGTTGACACGCTTCGTGTATGAATTGATGAACATATTGTTTGTCACATGCCAGTTGATTCTCAATCAGCCATTGTTATGAATAGACAATTTCGAATAATAGGTGTGAAAATATGTGCATACCAAATAATATATTCGGGTTACACCGTTTCTGGTTTTCGCTAGAATCTATGTAATTTAGTGCTTATATATGATGCTTTTTCGTTTTGCTATGCACCGGTAAAAATGGATCATTATCGAGAGCGAAATAAGGTATTACAGCAAAATAATTCTTGAAATTATTGTTATGCCGTCAATACCGACCTACGTCAGTCTCAAAACATGGAAGAAAATTTATGTTTAGTATATGTTTAGTATATCTTCACTAACAAATGGTGTTGCAAAAAGTGAAATATTTTCCTCGTCAGATCAGGCCGGGATTGAATTGAATCGTAAAAATGGGGTCATAATCAATCGCGAAATTGTGTTCTTTCACAAAAGTAAGCATGAATATATTATCATGCCGCCAATATCGACGTGTGTAAGTGTCAAACTATGGAAGAAAATTTTGATATATAGTATATCTTCACATACAAATGATGTCGCAAAAAGTGCAATATTTTCCTCGTCAGATCAGGCCTCCATTTTGTAAATTGTAAAAACTGGGTCATAATCGATCGCGAAATTATGTATTATAACAAAATAAAACATGAAAATATAGTTATGCCGCCAATATAGAAGTATGTCACACTTCAACCACGGCAAAATATCGTGAAATTAAGAATATCTTCACGTAATAAAGCTGTCGCAAAAAAATGACATTTTCTATTATGCGACCATTTCGGTCAAATTATCACGTCAGTTTGATTTTCGAACGGTCACAAAAACTTGGAAATCTTTAAAACCACTAATATTTAGAAACAAAATTACAACATCTGTAAAATATTTAACACTTTAAGATCAATATATAAAAAATTCTATGCAAAAACAACATTTATTTAAGCCGATTGAAGAGAATATTTGACCCATCTTTTATCTGCTAGATAACGACATTAACGGTAAATGCATGCGCATGCGCTCTCGCGTGAATATCCCTAGGCACTGTTTTTCAGCCAGTTTCCGTCCGTTGCGTATCCCTGTGATATAGCAACCCTGGAAGAACCAACTTGCCCTTAAGAAAATTAAGTATTTGTATACTTTCAGCAGTTTTGAATGTATGTTATGATTAAGACTGTAAAGGATGTATAATTCTTCTGTTATGCATGACTGATTGCGGGAAAATTATGTTGGTTGCATAAATGATTACAACATACATGAACAATACAGTAGGGTTGGGGTGATTGTATTATCAGCATTTTAATCTTCAATCACTAAGGATTACCATGCTAGTACACCTATATATAAAGCCGTCTCTCAAGTGGCAAGCTGCAACACTGATATTTATTGTGAATGCTTCTTCTACATTCGCTTTCTGTTCAACAGTCTGTTCATTTTCGAAAAACGGCACTGTTTATTATCAGAAAACAAGTAACATGGTAAGATAATTCCGGATTTGACACTTACTTGAGTCCGTTGGTACCAGACTGACAATGGTCAAGGCATCAAACATTGGGACTCAAAGATTTTTAGTCCTGCAAGTCCCAGGACTTGACCATGTGATATTGTAAAAAAATCATTGTATCTCCATTTTGATTCTACACAAAATTAATGTATTTAAACTTTAAGGGTGATTTCACTTTACACAATGTCATGTTTATTCAAACAATCATTCAATAATCTAGTCATTACCCAGCAAACACATGACGTTGTACAAACGTTGTACAGATGTTGTACCATGATGTTGGATGACTGTTGATTTTAGGTTGTAAATGAAAGGTTTTTAGACGTCATTTTCCGACATCGGTACAACGTCGTGTATGCAACCAAAATCCAACGTGCATACAACCAAAATCCAAGTGCATTCAACCAAAATCAAACCTGTATATACAACCAAAACCCAACGTCTATGTGATAGATATAAGCCGAAAACTGTCCATTATGTAAAATATTGGAGTGTTTGAGGCGCATAGCGCCGAATACACTCCAATATTTCACATAATGGGCAGTTTGAGGTTTACATGTAACTTTATTAATTTCAATAGGATTACACAATTCATTGACCATGACAATTTATCATTTTTAAAGGCATCCGTCAATACACTTTACTCATTAAAAGTCACTAAAGAAGGCTATTGGCTTTAGGATTCATTTTTCTTGCATTATTATGACCAGATATATAGACAAGATAGCGTGTGAATTTGACTGCTTAAAAGCCGTTATGGTAGGTACCTTTAAATCAACTCTTTCAATCACACTGCACGGGTAGCACGGGGAATGTACATTTTATTCAAACCTGTTCGCATCGACTCAAGCCGTGTCATTCCTATGTATTCGTTTGTTGGGAATGGGTTTGTAAAACAGCGTGGAACAATGTGGAAGAATAGGGAAAAAACTGTTTATGTAGGATATCCGTGTAACACTTTCGTTTGATTTGATTTGTAATATTTTAAGGTATGAATTGTATTGAAAATTTGTTCATAATGAGTATTATGAAATTTGATCAATTGATTCTTCACATTTATTTTTGTTGTACACAATAGGCAGAATATAATGCAACCGGTGCGGGGCTTAACCCGCAATCTCCTGCTTATTACAGCCAATTCATAAATACAAGTACAATGTACAGTACTGCTACATTCATCCTACTATTTAATCCAAACTAATTTATCACGACAATCAGAGGTTTTTTGACTAACCCAATCTTTGCTTCACCCTAAGTGTAGTATTCCAAGGTTGGTCTCACATTCATGGCACCAAAGGTATAGGAAGAGGAAATTAATGTACCCGATGCGGGGCTCGAATCCGCGAACTACTTCTTGCAATCAGATGCTCTGCAAACTGAGCTAATCGGGCAGTTTATAGTACAGCCTGCTTATAAATACGAGTACTATGATACAGTACTGCTGGATTTTCATTAAAATCTTAAAAAGGACCATGGACTTCTATACATATAAATAAGTCCTTGTCAAGACTCGTAAGATATGTTTATTTTCAGATCATTACAGCATTCGATAATCTTACGCATGCCTGGTTTTTAGTGTCCAAATTTGAGTTGCAGTCCAATATGTTGACTACACTCCAATATTACAAAAAATAACGGACAGCTGTCCATTGAGAGCGATCCATTCATAAAATTATTGGACAGTGAGAACAAAAGGATGACGTCACAGGAATGATTTAAATATATACATAGTTATAGTCCGACAACGACCTGTGAATGATCAAAGATCAGCTAAGTCCATTTTGTAGGGTGAGTGGCTTTTTGGAACATTTAGTAGGTTTCCGTAATATATATATATTAGTTATTTGACCGTCATAGCTGAGACTAAGTGCGTAGCGCGATCGGTAAAGACGCTAACCATTTTACTTTTGAAGCCTGGTAGTCAAGATGCTATGGGTTCGAAACACATGTGAACATTTTTCCTTTCCATTTTTATTTGATATTTGGCATTTTCTATTGCAAAATTTTATTTCAATATTTGGAATGAATTTCATATGTATTTCATTTTAGGTAATTTCATGAAATTTCAATTACTGCATTCATTAGCAGTATCTGTACTTGAGCCACTGTCAGAATCTAATATTTTGCTTCATTATATTAAGTTATATAACATGACATCCTCTACATACTTAGGAACATTATTTGAACAGAATTTGATTTTGATTGCATATGATATATATACCTTTCAAAACATAAATGCACCGAAATCACGAGCAATGCATTATTTGAAAAAAATAGTGGCAAGATTAAGGACACGAAAAACACAATTCAGTTTAATAATGTTACTAGTGCGGCGCACTGATTTCAGGACCACGTAGCTAGGCCTCTTACAGTGGTCTACAAATGTAAGAGGCCAACAGTGGCCTTCAAATGTAAGGTCGTGTTTAGTAATGTACTTGGTCATTGTATTACTTATCCCTATTTTAAAGAATGGAACAGTCCATGACCTTCCGTCACGACTCACTGCTCGATTTCTATCTATACACGCCTGTAAATTATAAGGGGATTATATCAACATAACTCAGGGATTTTCAAACAAAGAACATGATTACACCAGTGACTAATCCTAAATAATTTGTTCTTCATGAGGATACTGAACACTATTCTAAATATTACAAATAATATCGCTCAATAATTAATATGTCTATAACCTATATCAGAAAGTTCACTTTAATCTCACTATACAACCTAATCTATATCGTTTGAAATGTCAAACACAAAAAACAAATTTCGTTCACAATTTAGAATATATCTGAAATTTATTTTTGCAAATTATTACATACACAGACACACATACTGTAAATATATAAACACACAGTAGATGATTTTTCAGCGATCATGAACACTTAACAGTTTGCTAAATGACATGTACAAAACTAATAAATTATTTAATCCCTCTGGATTTCCTGCCTGTCTATCTGGAGCCTACTTCAGCGGACAGGCCTGGCTGGCATCCTGTTTAGTTTCCTTTGGCATAGACTTCATAGTATTTGCTGAAATAGTAAAATCACAAGCATATTCAGTCAGCAGGCATTTTCTGAAGTCATTTAATCTATTCAAGTTAAAAAAATATAGTCTTTTGTGTTTGTGTTATCAATCTGCCATGATGAATACATATTTTCTAATAACTGGATTATACCAAACAACAAAATCAAAGAGAAAAATACACTTATAAGCTCACAGAAAACCGAACATGCAGAATTTATTCTAATATATATACATGTACCTTATAATATTCAATATAGGAAAATGCAATCTCAAACATTATTATTTAGACAAGCAATTTGCTACGAGAAAGTCCAGCTCTTTTACTTAATCAGTGCTTGTATGATATCATATATACATAATTTTATAACCATGATTGAATTAATTACAGATTATTCTAAAATAAATAAAAATAAATTTACCTTGGACAACGTCAAACAAGCTTGACCTGTAATCTTCCATCGTTCCCAGTCATGTTAAATTTGGACATCAATCTGTGAACAGTTATAATAAACTATAAGTTAGAGCAAATAATGAACATGTATTACTTATTAAGAATTTCTGTAACTTGACAAATGAACATTGAAAATACAACTATATTTATATAAATTCATTGTACATGTAGTATCAATTATAGGGTGTCCAAGGTCTTTTTATTCACTTTAGTTTATGTACTTAAAATCACTATGTTTTTACCATCAGTTTATTTGTTACATTGTACATATATTATTATACCAGAGTGTCATTCAAAAAGAATGTATGATGACAATCATGAAGTTCTCATTATATCTCTCTCTGAAAGGGGATTTATAGTTCTCAGTTCACTGACATTTATCTTTAGATTTTACCACAGACACTAAGTCTTGTAAAGTAAAGATTCAAGCCCTTCTGATTCACAGTGGTTACTCTTACCACTTTCAGTGCTTATACGACTATACCCCCAATAGAGCTATTCAAAAAGTGTCGCCTTACTATGTTAAACTTTGTAAGAAGACACTTTTTAATAACTTTAGTTTCACTGGATCATATTGCACATTTTATGAGATTACTATTTGTTGATGCATGCTTTCATTGCATAGAAGGGACATGCCCTGGAACTGCTGTGACTTGGTTTTCATACACGAAATAAATGCATTACATTTTATCACTTGTTTTTAACCAATTAATTCCAAAAAGTCAAAGGAGAATGTGCATTCAAAAATGACTCTTTAACGCGCACACCAGTATTTGTATGTCAATTTAAATAAAAGGCTGCCAGCCTTTTTTGACGACAACAATAAATATTATTTCCGATTTATCTGAGGGAAGTGCTGGCGTCTGTCATTTTGTATTGTGAACAATTTGCTTCAAACGACGTCTCTTCCTTAACCGCTGGGCCAATATTGCCAAAACTGCAAGAATATTCCTAGCATGAAGCACTTTCAAACCTATTAAAAACCTGCTCCGGGGTCATGGACTTTCCTCTTATTTTAGTAGTTTTTAGGAAAAATCCTACTCTGAAACCGCAAAGGCTAAGGCTTAGACATTTGGCATGAAATCTTATACGACTATACCCCCAGCAAAGCTATTCAAAAAGTGTCCTCTAACGTTTGTAAGAAGACACTTGTCAATAACTCAACTTTCACGTGGACATAATCCTTTATCGTCGTATGTAATAGATACAGTACGAGTTTTTCTTCAAAAGTGTCTTCTTACAGACGTAAGAAGACGGTTCGCTTAGATAAACAACCAATTTGTCCGAGGCGAAGATTTTAAACACTCTGTGGAGGTAAATTGTCACTCCTGTGTTGAAATATGAAGCCATAGGGCTGAAAATAAAATTAAGTTTGTTTGGAGTGCTCCTACATTATAACTCACGAAAATCCAAGCAAACAAAAAAAATTGAATTTTTTTGGGGGTATTTTTTACTATTGTTATATATTTTTTAAAAATCCTACCTACCCACCCAGTGCTAAAATCTGGGTCTGAGCACTCCAAACAAACTTATTTTTATTTTTTCTGACTAGTTGACTGTAAGGAGTCACTCAATTAGTTTCAATATCTGGTACATTAGGCATAAATTAAAGATACGGTATGTTTGTTTGCCCTTTACCGACTCTGAATTTTAGAAGAGGGTCGGTAGGTTAGAAAAATATTTTACTATATTTCTGAATTTAACCTTTACCTAGCATGAAATTACACTTCTATCTATTCATTTTATGTATTCTGCTACCATACAACCATTTATTGTGTGCTTTAATCAACCATAACATGTACTCAGTGCCTTAACACACATCATTGTTTCCCTTCTTTACTTTAATTTTCAAATGATACCTACTTTAAATGTCCATCGAAAGCACTAAGTACATGTATATTTTCCCAAGTATAAAAATAAAGTTCTCCCAGATTTTTCAATAAAATTTTTTGAGTCGGCATGATTTCTGGATCGGTCGGTAAAGGGCAAACAAACTTAATTTTAATTTAAGCCTTATGCTTTTTATACTATATTTCTTCTTACAGGCCATTAAGGATGTACTCATTCATTAGAAGTTCCTCTAACTTGCAGCGGAAAACTTTTAGTTTCATATTGTGTGATAATATGATTTGATAAAGAAAAGAAAATTAAGTCACCATGCAATATATTCAGAAATATAAGTATCAAGGGTAAATATCAAACAAATAAAGATAATTGGGCAATCCTGTTTTTTTAATATTATTATGTTTAGTAGCAATGAGCTGGTATGTTAAAAAAGGATAGTCTTATGGGTATTACAATACTTTCAATTCATTTTTTTTTCTAGATAAATCTATGCTGGGAAGACATGAATGTTCTCTTTTCTTGATGTACAGGGTTACCAGAATGTATGTCCACTTAACTAACGGCTATAACTTTTCAAAGACATGTCACAAACAATGGAATAATATCTCATTTTAAAGGGTATAGACATATTAAGGTTTTGTGCATTAAACAATTATCTTCATTATTTATTTACCAGTCCTTCATGATATTTTCTAAGTCAGTGCAGGGACTTTTTTAAAAAAATTGGGAAGGGGCCTTTGCCTTTCATTTTGGGAAATTCAAGCACGATATTTGGCCAAATTCTGAGATGGTTAAACTACTGAATTTGAATAGCATTGTATTTTTGGGGGAATTTCTTGCCTAAAATTGGGAAAAACAGCCTTTTTGCAATTGGGAAGTCACTGAATTTCGGCCTCTGTTATATAACAAAAAAAGCTGTGAAGTGACCACCATTATTTCACCCCACCAGCTTAGTATGTTCCCTGAAGTTGCGTATGACATTCTCACATGTGCCTCTTGGAATCTTCCTCATTTCCCTACGAATGGCATTTTTCAACTCAGCAGTACATGTTGGTTTAAATAGGATTGTATACCTTGTCATTTAAGTATCCCCAAAGATATTGTGGAGAGAATATTGTTCTGACAATGTTCACAGAATTGCAAAGACCTGAAAAAGTCAAGGAATACTTTCTTTTCAAGGTCAGTGAATTAATTGTCAGATTTTTTTTTTTAAATTGGCCAGTAAAAATAATGCCTGAAAATTACTGCATAGCTTTAAAGTACTGTAATCAAAATACTTGTATGAGGGATGATCCAAAATAAACAGGACTATTGTGCTCTTGGCAAAACTTATGGTTTAATTGTTAATAACTAAACATAAGTTTAAACCGCTATCCAGTCTGTTTGATTTTTATGAATATTGATAAAATTATTTGACCATATTACGGCAATGATGCCATGTATAATTACCATGGTAACATGCATCTGGAGCACTATAGAAATTAAAATCATGAATATGCCTGTAATGACACTAATGTTTTAGTCAGAGAATTCGATCTAAGGACATGATATTCCACCAATTCATCATACAATGAATATACAACGTCGTATGAAAATATGGCATAATTTGGACGTTGCATTTAAAAATAAATTGGCTTTTTACAAAACAAGCGGCAACTTAAACGACGTCCATATGTCAACGTTGCACCACACTGTGATCAAATTTTGCCAAGAATTAGACAACATACCTACATGTACGCATTAATATAATATGATTCAAGAAACCAGTCTTGGAAACCATGTCAGTCAGACACTTGTATTCAATTGACATAAAAGGTTTCGTTGTAAGAAGAAGATCAATGAGATATGATGCGGGTAGGGGCCGAAAGAGAAAAATGTCGCAACGTTAATGACGTTGGTTGTGAAAGTGCTGGCCAAGGACTGACGGCAGACAGGGGTTTGTCAGATATGTTTGATGTAGGTTATGGTCAAAATAAGGAATTTTAACCCAAGATCTTCAAATAAGAACATAATCATATGACAATTAAGTGCATCGGTTTTAAATGCGATTTTCTACCTTCTACTATTTAACTGTTCTCTGTAATTTTCTGTTGATTTTATTGAACCATTTTTATGCAGCAGACAAAAGTCCTGTAAATTTTGGATCACCCCTCATATATATGGTGGTTTTGGTGAGTGAAAAGGGATCGTTTTTAGCCATAGTTGCTGGCAACCCTGGTTCAAAATCACTTATCATTTACCATAGCAATTCTATGAATCTTTATATGGATGTTTGCTTCATAGAGTTTTACACCCCTTTTTCAACAGTCAGAGTTATTGAGGCAGACAGTTTACCTAACCATTGTTCCTTGGAAGAACCTGTACTAGGCTCCCATCCTCCGTAAGCAACTGCCTACTTCTCACATATAGAGACATAGACATTGTCGGTAGCTGGGCACGAACCCACGACCCTCTGTTAGTGAATTGAAATCAGCTACCTTAACCACTCAACCACTGAGATGGGTCTATTTGTGGTAGGAGAAGTTATTGTTAAATGCTTGTTGAACCACCATTAGACTTAAGGGTCACTTAAAGTTGTTACTACCTTTTCCCCTCATATGATTAATATATACATTTTGTAAGTATTAAAACTTAAAACTTTATATACAATGTACATGTACTTACTTATATAATCACATATAAAATATTGGAAAAGAACTAATTCTTTAAGATTAATACTGAACTTATGCCTTTTTTTTCAAATGAAAAAAACTTCACATGTATTTTGAAAGAACTGTACATTTATATTTTATGTAACCACATCATTGGAAATGTTAATTTGTTTTTCCGTAATGTGTGAAGTGTTGGACATGTGTTATTTTCAAATAAAATTTATCTGTATATAATTATGTATTATCTATTATATTCTTTCAGTACTTGGGAGTTCATTGTAAATTATCAGTAACAGCCAATGCTAAGATAAGGAGAATTTGGAAAGGATCAACAGGTTTTTGTTTCACCATGTTTCCCATCATAGCTATCCCTAAATTAATTTGCTGCTTAAGTCGCTTATCAATTGTGAGTCTGATTTTCTTGGAACAAGTTTTTTTGAATTACTGTATTAATGTCAGTTATACATGTACCTGTTATTTAACATACTATCTTTGGTTGCATTTTTTTCAATTTTGACAATATGCAGTACTGTTACATTGGTAATTTGAAATACAATCTGGGGCTATTAACAAGTTATTTGTACTTTCTTAATTATACAGTGCATCATCTATTAACAAACAGATGTATGTTTTTCTCAGACTTGAATAATCATCTACATCATTAAAGTACATAAAAGCGTGACAGTCCTATTGTTTGCAGAATAATTGTTTGTATCAATAATGAATATATTGGAATCGACCTTTACATTTTCATAAGCTACTATAGAAAGGGAGATAACTCAAAAATTAAAAATCAACCAAATCAAAAGTAAAATATTCGGAATAATGATACATTGATGTATGAGTATTAGAATTATTACTTACTGATGTAGATATTGTTATAAGTAAATGGAGAAATAATTTGGAATACAGGAATTATAATTTATTTATATTGTCTTTTAAGGAATGAATGATTTTTAGAATTCAGAATTCAGGAATGCAGATTAATTGTTCTGTGCCCACATGCAGGCATGAAGCTGCTTATATTAATGTGTTTTTTTTTTGTAAATGTACTAGGATTTGAAATTTTATAATCTTTTCAGGTCAACAGTCAGATGTTTTTAGCTCACATGTCACAAAGTGACAAAGTGAGCTATTAGGATCACTCTCCGTCCGGCGTCGTGCGGTGTGCGTCGTGCGTCGTCAAACTTTTTGTTGTGACCACACTAGGGGCCACATTTTTGGCTCAATTTTAGCAAAACTGGGTCAGAACGTTAATATCAACAAAATCTCGGACGAGTTCGATATTGGGCCATTTGGGGTCAAAAACTAGGTCACCAGGGCCAAATAAGGGAAAACCTTGTGAACACTTTAGAAATCACTGTTTTGAATTTATCTTCATGAAACTTTGTCAGAATGTTTATTTTAATAATATGTAGGTCAAGTTTGAAAATGGGTAATTTCTGTAGTAAAATTAGGTCACTAGGGCAAATTGCTGGAAAACCTTGTGAACACTCTAGAAGTCACTGTTTTGATTGGATGATCATGAAACCTTGTCAGAATGTTTGTCTTCATAATATCTTGGACGAGTTCGAACATGGGTCATCTTGGGTCAAAAACTAGGTCGCTAGGTCAAATCTTATGAAAAACCATGTTAACACTGTAAATTTCACAGTTATTATTGGATCTTCACCAAACTTTGTCAAATCGTTTGTTTTAATGATATTACGGTCAAGGATAAATATGGGTCATCTGGGGTCAATAACTAGGTCACCAGGTCAAATCTTAGGAAAACTTTGTTAACACTGTAGATGTCACAGTTTTAATTGGATCTTCACCAAACCTTGTCAAAATGTTTGCCTCAATGATATGTGGGTCAAGGATGATCATGGGTCAGCCGGGTTCAAAAACTGGGTCACAAGGTCAAATCTTAGGTAAAAATCTTGTAAAAGCTCTTAATGTCATGGTTTTGATTGGATCTTGGCCAAACCTTGTCAGATTGTTTGTCTTAATGATATTAAGGACAAGTTCAAATATGGGTCACCTAGGGTCAAAAACCAGGTCACAAGGTCAAATCTTAGGAAAACCTTATTAACACTGTAGATGTCAAATTTTGATCATATCTTCACCAAACCTAGTCAGACTGTTTGTCTTAATGATATGTAAGACAAATTCGAACATAGGTCGTCTGGGGTCAAAAACTAGGTCACCGGTTCAAAACAATGTTTTAATGAGTGAACAGTGATTGTCATGTGAGCGATATAGGGCCATCTTGGCCCTCTTGTTCGAATACTAGACCACCGAAACAACATTTTGATTTTCTTTAAGGGGTTCCCAACATCACTGGTAAAAAGTGTGTGTAATTTAGCGATGAGAACAGAAACCATCTACCCACTAAAACAGTCATTGATTTACCAGAAAAGCAACTAACTGCAAGATATTGGGCTGAAATCTCAATTTGGTAATTTCTTTTTCACATTCGACAATAATATTAACTAAAGTTTATAAACAGATCATATTGTTGACATCAAATTAACTAGCTAACTAGGTTCCATGTCTATAGCTAGAATATAATGATTGGTCATTCTAGACAGTCCTGCATGCTACATTCTCATGAGTCATGAGGTAAGGACTATACGCATGATTAACAAACATTAGAAAATATTTATTTTGAATCATAGCAATGCAAATGTAAAATTCAAATTTACATTTGGGGAGGATGAATAATAACAGTAATTGTATGTGTTGTTTCATGTTTAAATCATCAAACTATTTTAGTACATTCATCAGTATACATGTAATTCCAAGTTGAACATTGATATTATAGTTGGTACTGAATCAAATCATAATCTTTTGTAAATATTGATCATTTTCATTTTCTCTATGCACTTTAATTTATAACTTTACCAATATCTGATCTTCGTCAGTCTGTCATTCAAATTTAGGTTTTAAGAAATATTAATCCATTCCTGTTTTCTTACAAAATACAGTCAAACCTGTGTTAGTGGCCTATTTCAAATAAAGGCCACCCTGTGAATAAAGGCCATTCTTTTGAAAACCATTACTGACCTGTTAGAACAAAATGATCTCTGAATAAAGGACACCTGTCAGTAAAGGTCACATTGTGACCTTTGTTCACAGGTTTTACATTGCCAATTAATGTAGCAAATTGAACAATTGCCAGAGAATCTCTTATTAAACAATTTCTGCTAAAATCATTATGTATAAAAACAGTATGACTTATCAATACTGTTTCTATTACTTAAATAAGTTCTTTTGATATTGTTCCAGACAATGAGGACTTAATTCCATATTTCCTCAATTACAGAGGCTTAGCTGTCAGACTGAATGAAGGTTCAAACTTACACAAAGGAAGACCAGACTTGTAAATCTTTCTTTCCAGGTTTGACTGTTGATGAATCAGAGAGTGTGGATGCAGGTGTACCAAGTATACAAATTGACAACATTTGTACCAGGAAGTCATCTACTCATCAGAGTTGTTATTAGGAAGACAGGAGAACTTGGTAACAAAAAGCTAAATAATAGTATTATAATAGGAGGAGTAAGATCATGTACCCAATGTCGGCTTGATCCCATGAACTCCTGCTTGCAAGTCAGATTCTCTACCAACTGAGCTAATAGGTCTGGTGAATCATTATCTCAGCCAATTTATAAATACAATATACCACACAGCTACAGTTGGGATCTTATATTACATGAATATGACGTAAGAATAGAAAGACCCTTGAAAGTTTTAAACAGTTTTTGATGCATTTTTATGAAGCACAGTTCTGTATCATTACCATGATACTTATTAATGCAGCTTAGCTGAAATTTTCATTAATTTTATGCAAGTACGTTTCTATTCAATGAAAGTTTATAAACTTTAAAAAACATGCCTTCAGTATCGGTATTTTGGTATGATAAATATAACGCTATTAAAATTATATTGCAGGTGTCCAACATCAAATCAAACAACAAGTTGGCCTAAAGTTGCTATCTAAGAGGCTGGATTATCCTAGATGAAATTCACATAGGTAATTTTGCAATTTTTATAGATCCAATTTACTACCTGTATGTTTGAAGGGAGGCTAATCTCATACAACAAATGAACATGAAATTGTCTCCCTTGTATGTTTTAATTTTTTACATCAACTTATGCATGTAGATGAACTGATACAGCAGAATTTCTAGAACCTAAGTAGTGTTCAAACATTTTGTATATTTGTTAGTGCACTCTGTATGTGTGTAACCTATGAAAAATAGAATAATTAACAGTTCAAAACATATTATTTCTATAACTTACAGACTTTTACTCATTTGTATCCATCTTGTATCAGTTGGCTGAAATCAATGATTTTACTTACTGACTAATTTCAGTTTGCCAAATTTAGGGGCTTCCTTTTGAGTTGTGTTACCAATGAATGATGGATAAGTTTACAATAAAGATAAAAATAATTATATTCTAGATCTATTGAAACATGTAAATTTCTAAATATTTCTGCAAGAATTGTTGACTAATTTTGCCTCCTTTCTGTGAACGAAATTGTATGGTATTAAGTTATTTTAAAACAAGTTGTACTAGTTGTATTAGAAATGTATACATTTGTTTATTATGTACATGGAAATATTATGTATATAAACGTCTTGGCCACATTCCTTGTAATTATTATGTAAAAGGCCAAAGGCAATATTCTTTTGCCGTTTTGCCAATAAATAAACTGTAAACTGTTTTAACTGCAATAACATGTAACAATGTATAATATAGAAACGATCAACATGCAACATGGTTATCATATTGTTGATATTTGATCAACATGGATTTAATTTGTAGATAATATACTTTGCAATAAGGTTATTGTGAGTGCTTTTCTAGTTAAGACTGCAGTCAACATTCAGTGTTTGGTTTATTCTGTGAATTATTCTACATTTTGTTTGATCATTTAGGAATGTTAATGCAGAGACCATGTCCAGCTATCATCAAAGAGTGGTCACAATTAAACTGGATCCCATTGACTTGTCTGTACAAGGCCAGCATGCAGGCAGGTATGGCCTAAAATTTCCTAGACGCTGCATGATTGGTCAAATTTAGTCAGAATCCAGGTAGAATTCTGCCTGCGGGATCTCGCAAGACCTTGCATTATTGATGCATATTTCACGCATAATTTAAAAAATAAATACAAACATGGGAATTGGATAATTATTTTTATATCTTAGTCACTTCAGAGATGAATTATGCATCTTTGATTGTTCAAACACATAATTACGTATCATTTTGATACACACAACCTACTTAATTAGATGTTAAGTGCAACCTCTCCAAAGCAGTAGCAAACATAATTATGCTGTTGTTGTTGTTAAGAGTTTGTTGCTTTAGAGAGGTTTGAATCCAGTCAGTATAATCATATCTACCGTATAACCTCTACACTTCACTTGTTGATACTTAGATAATGTTTGGTGACATTTTTTGGGGGCTGATCTGTTACTTTAATGAATTGCATTTTCAGCTTATATGATTTCAGTATGAGTACTACAGAGCCAGGTGTTGTGTATTGCCAAACATATGCAGACAGTGATATACAAATTGGGGACTATTTAAATCTTTTTAATGACATACAACAAGATACTAGCTTCTTTTTAGCTGATTGAATATGATATTTTTATTCTGTGAAAAGCTGATTTTTGTAACTTACATGATCTATTTAAGGCTATATACTTATAATACCTATCAGCTAATATCAACTAACATAATTACTCGTGAAGTCGCAAACAACCGAATCTGAATTCGTCAACCATTGTAAATTCTTAAAATACCAGTAGTACTTTTTGTAGGGGTTTTCAAATGAAATGCCAGGATCTCAGAAAACAAAATGGCAGATCAAGTAAGAGATTTCCGTGGTAGAGATGACAAAAAACGTACATTTACAAAGAAAACAACCATTACTGACTGTGAAATTGATCACAATTATTGTGTAGGTCTAATGTGTGAAGGTGATGATTGTGTAAACTCTGAGTGCCGTGTTATTACATTACATAATTTAAAAAAATCATGTTGGCGGCAAACTTATGAAAACTGATCCGTGGAGAATGGGTCGAATGATTATTAAACTAGGTATTCTGTTAGATAATTGTCGTCTTGGTCCCGTTCCGCTGACCTGTTACAATGTCGTAGGTGAATTTAAATGAGGACTTGGTGGATTTCTGCATGTTCGGTGTGAAAATGTTGACTGTGGAATGTTGTATAGAGTTGCCTACGGAAAAACTCGCAGGCAAAATACTACAGGAATGCCCAGTTTTTCTGTTAATACAAAGCTTGAAACTGGTAAGTAATTCATTTATAATTTACATACATACTTTGAACTATTATTATTAATTTACAATTTTCTATCTATCTCCGAATAAGCTGAATACTGCCAACCCCTCTTCTGAGTGTTATAGGCAGGATAAGTGCATGTTGGAATTGTTAGTGAAGAAATAAAAGACCTGATTATGAATACTATCATGACAGTGAGAGACTTGGACGAAGATCAAGTCATTGTTAAAATGTTAGTAATAATGAAGAATAGATTAAAAATAAAAACACAGCATGTTAACTAATATTGTATCCTAACCACTGCCTGCTATAATATTATTGATTATACATATCTGATTTGTAAGTGTTTAATACTGTATCTGCTTTTTACTATATTAGACAGATTCTACATAACGAGCTTGCCTCTAAGTCAAATAACAATAGTGATGATGATTCAATCCATGATGACTTGATTCTGGAGTCCCAGACAAGGTACATTTTTGTTGACATATTTTGGTATGATCGACTTTTTTAATGCTTGAAACATCTGTGTTGGAAGATAATAAGAATTTATTAGACTGAAAATGATGTGACATTTAATCTGGCATTTTACCTTTTGTCTTAGTTCTGTTAATTTAAAAAGGATTTCATATATGTTAGCATATTATAACATTTATTTGTTAACCTCAGTCTATTTATTCATTCAACAATACTTCAGTAGATGATAAAACAGCTGCCCCTAAGAAAAAGCCAAGCCATTTCAAAACAACTGAGGATATCAAGTCCAAGAAAAATATTTAACTTGATTATCAGATCTGTGTAAAAAACAAACAGGAATGACTTGTGCTGTCGACACTGCCTGGCAAAAGAGAGGCTTTGATAGTGTAACATGTAGGTGGTTTATTTATTTCTATTTACACATTTTGAGAAAAAATATTTGTGCGAAACGATTACTTCCTTCCACATGCTGTTCAACCAATTTCATGTGACAAGCATACATCCTGATTGAATGTGAGGTTATGCTATTATGAAAACTAGTACATGTATGAACATTTTAAAAAGTATTTCACAGTATAATTATACTTTTGCAAATATGCTTGCAATATTTATTCTGAAGCAATTTGATCCTTAATGTGAGTAATTTTGCTTGTGCTGTTTTCTAATTTAAGTTAACAGAAACAATGAAACCTTCTCTTCTATCTGATTTTCTTTTCAGCCCATACCTTCTCTATTACGAAGGCTAAGTATGGCAAGAAAGTTGTCAGTCAACGAACATGTGGAAAATGTAAATGGGGGAGACATAACCGACCTGGTGAACATGCAAAGAAACATGAATGTGTGCATAACCATACTGGTTCTGCACGGTTGATGGAAAGTGTGAGTGGTGAGAAAGGCCCCAAAGATCTTCAAGAAGAAGGGACAAGAATGGAGTATTTCGAGGGTGATGGTAAAACAACATTTGTAGCAAGTAAGATTAAGGGACTCGAACATTAATTTAAAGAAATGCTTTGATAAAATGAATGAATGCAACTTTACTTACAAGTAGTTGGCATGAACAAAAGTTGGTGGCAAGGTTGAATTTGCTATGCTCTGCTTTCTTTTGACTTTATTGAAATTCTAGAAATGACCATTACCGAGAAAATCTCCTAGAGTAGCTGAAAATCTTTGATGTTCAATATCTCTAACATTATTTGGTCTGCAGCATTGAAAGTGCACATGCTAGTAATGGACATCAATGTTAATCAGTGCCACAAAAGGCTTTACCATGCTGCATTTATCTTGGAGTTTAATAATATTTTAGAAATGGCAGTTTGAGAGAAAAAATTTTTGAGCGGCCGCTTTGTGAGAATTTTGTATCTTTCATTTACTCTACAATTTTAGATAGTACAAACATGGGACATTTACAGACAAGTAGTGTGGATCAATGGAAATCAGTGCCACAAAAGGCTTGGCCATGCTACGTTTACCTTGGAGTTTAATAATCCCCAAATAAGTATGCTGTTACTAATGCGGATGTGCACATTGATGCTAATCCTTCAGTGGAACAATTAATCGTAAATAGTCTGCTGATATGCATATGATGTTTTCCTCATTTACTGAACGCTTAGATAAACTGAAAGCTGGTTTGGAACAGCGAATCTCACATAAAGTCGCCCAGCTTCTGGATAAGCGTGTGTGCTGAAATGGGATGCATTCGCAAAGAAGTGACATCTCAGCTTGACTCATTCAAAGATAAAATGAAAGATGATATTGAGTCTGATTTAGGAAATCTAAAGGTGAAAATGCAGCAAATAAACTCTAAAACATCATCTAGTCAGAAGAGTGATGATAACGCACCTAATGTTGTCATATGAGGTATTCCTGAAACAAGAAATGAGAATGCAAACAACAAAGTAAACATTTTAATCAAAGAGGGTCTCTGTATAAAGTGTGTTAGTAGCCAACGAAAATCTTCTTACAATGGAAAGCCAGGAATTATTGTTGCTAAATTTAAATGGCATGATGACAAACGCAAGGCTATGCTTAAGAAAAGGGACCTTAGGTATAAAAAGCCATACGACAATGTGTACATCCAACATGATCTATCGGAAGCTGACAGAACTATGAGTAGTAATTTCAAGGCAATTCTAAGCTAGTGCACTGAAAAATTCAAATCTGTCTATACGAGGGAATAAAGTTGTGTATAAATCAAGGCAGAATACAAGTGGTCATCAGGAGTCATCACTTGAGCGGATGGGAATGGGAATTTTGGTAACTCATCACGTAATCAGGACCAGCGTTGGACCAGGGTTGGTGGGAGAGGTCGAAATATATAGCTACAGTCAACGTCTTGGAAACGTGAACCGACGTAGTTAATTATCTGCCGGGTTTTGGAATGTTCGCAATTGAAACTCTAACAACAACTCTGAAAATTGTGTTTTACGTGCGTGTTGTGCAACACTTAGTGCCTGTGATATTTTAGGAATCGCAGAAACTCATTTCATTGATGATAATGTTTTAGACATAGACGGTTTTACGTGGTTTGGTTTTAATCGTACACATATCCACAGAAGGTCGAGAACCAGTTCCGGTTGAGTTGGGTTTTTAGTAACGAACAGTATTTGTGAAGAATTTGATATATATGTTTTAGATCGTTCTTTTGAAGGTATTTTATGGTTGAAGACGACACAAATGGTCGACAAGTTTGTTATTTTACCATGTGTGTGTTATCTACCTCCTGAAAATTCCTCTGGACAAGTAAATGTTGATATATTTAATGATTATTTATTAACAGACGTATACAAATATCAGAATGAGGGCTTATTATATATATGTGGCATTTTTAAAAGCCAATGTGGTCAACTTGATGATTTTATTAGAGGTGTTGATACTCTACCTGATCGTCATATCATTGATTATAAGACAAACTCTTATGGAGATGTGTTAATAGATTTTTGTATCAATGTTAACATGTGTATTCTCAAGGGGAGAAATTACATAAACAATGATTTCACATCTGTGTCCACTGAAGGTCTGTCCGTTGTTGACTAGTGTTTAACTAGTTACAATGATCTGTCAATTTTCTATGATGTTTCTGTCTGTTTGGCATCAGATCTAATCAACAAATCCAGACAAGTAAATTGTTTATTATCAAAGAACATACCTGATCATTTATTAATCAAATGGAAAATAAATCTAAACTCTTTGTTAAATGTTGATTGTGAGCATTTTGATGTTATTACACCTGAGGGAGATCATCTCAACGCGAGCAGACTACTGGTGCTACATATAAGTCTTATGACAAGTTTGACCTTAAAACTATTCCTCCCAATTTTATGTTACAGGTAGATACTGTACAGAACCTTCATGCATGTATTTTTAAATTAGAACAAAGTATGCAAGATAAAAATGATATTGATTGTACAATAATAGCGATTAAGTGGTATTATTAAGACAGAAATGTATGACAAAATTAATTATAAACATGTTAGTGTAGACAGCAGAAGTTCTAACAAAAAGAGAAAGATAGGTAAGCCATGGTAGAATGAGCATCTGTCTTATCTATGGAATAGTTTTTGTGAGATTGAGTGGGCCTGGTTAAAGTGCAAAGTTTTGAATGATAAAATGTTTTTAAAATCGATATATATAGAAGCTCGAAAAAAGTTTGATTGAGAAGTTCAGCGTAGTAAACGGTTGTATTGGCAGACAGTTCAAACAGAAATAATGTCTGACTGTAGTTAATAACCAACAGAATTTTTGGAAAACTATTGGTAAAGTAGGTGTTGCTCATTCTCGAAATAAATCTATTCCGATGGAAGTGACAACTGAAACTGGCATTTCTACTGATGTTAATGTGGTACTGAATAAATTAAAGAATGAATTTAGCAATCTGTTTAATAAGCCGGATATCAATTTGAATGTACATGTACCAAGAAGTAATGATTATAATGATGTCACACCGAATAATGCTGATGTTTTAAATGATGCTATTTCTATTGTAGAAGTTAAAAATGCTATTGATAAAGCAAAAAATGGTAAAGCCTGGGGCTATGATAACATACCTATGGAAATATTAAAGAATGATTGTTGTTTTTCTGTTTTACATATCTCATATAATGTTTGTTTTAAGAAAGGAAATATTCCTTCTGATTGGAGTAAAATAATCATCTGTCCGAATTCCAAAATCCAGCACTACGGACCCTAGAGACCCTCTGTTATTACAGGGGTATATCACTATCATGTACTATGTATAAGATATATTGATCGATATTAAATCAAAGCCTATCTAAATGGACTGAGAATAATGGTAGTATTGTGGATGAACAGAATGGTTTTAGAAAGGGTCAGAGTACTATTGATCAAAAGTCTTAATTGTCTACATTTTGTGCCTTTATTGACTTTAGAAATGCCTATGATTTTATTGATAGGCGTATTCTGTGGACCAAATTATCTAAATTAGGTATTAATGGAAATATGTATGCAGCCCTGCAGTCATTGTATCATTCAGTGGCTACGTGTGTAAGACTTAATGGATTACATACTGAATGGTTTGATGTTCATTGCAGTCTTCGGCAGGGTTGTTCTCTATCACCTTTGCTTTTTAATTTATATATTAATGACCTGGCCGTTAAAATAAAAGCAAAGGTAAGGGTGTGAATTTGAATAACGAAAATGTATGTGTTTTGTTGTATGGGGATGACATTGTACTTGTTGCAGAAAATGAAAATAATGTTCAATGTATGCTTAATGTATTGAATGAATGGTGTAATGATAATTCTATGTTTGTAAATGCTCAAAAAGTAATATTGTACATTTTTGTCCCAATTGTATAAATAAATCTGCTTACATTTTTTCATGTGGAGAGCAACAGTTAAAAATTGTGAATCAATATACATACCTTGGTGTTTTGTTAGATGAACATTTAGATTTCAATAAGACTGTTAAATGTGTAGCACAAAGCGCGAATAGGGCGCTGGGGCTATTGTTTGCAAAATGTAAATCCTTTGGGTCTGTGCCATATAATGTTTATGTTAAACTGTATGATTCATGTGTGTGGCCTGTTATTGCATATAGTTCTTCCATATGGGGCAATAAATCATATTCATATATCAATGCAGTCCAAAACAGGGCAATGCGCTATTATTTGGGCGTTAGTAAGTACACACCCGACACAGCTCTATATGGCGAGATGGCATGGCAGCCACCACATATTAAACAAATGAAGTCTGTGTGCCAGCAGTGGTATAGGATAAATAAAATGGAACATTCAAGAATTAATTACAAAATGTATAAAATATTTGCTTATTGTTTGTCTAAAAGTGGAAATAATTGTAAAAACTGGCAGTTTGGGTCTATCCAGATTATGAATAAGCTTGGAGTAGATGAACCAACTATATTATGTTTCACTATGATGTCAAAATGTTTTTGTGACAAATTTATTGATCTGTATATGCACAGTTTTGTAAATGATTGGAGGGCTCAGATTTATAGTAATACAGGAATAAGTGGTAGAGGTGGTAATAAATTAGGAACATACAGATTGTATAAGCAATATTTTAAAACAGAGTTATTTATCTATGTTATTGCCGGTAACGCATAGAACAGCATTGACCAAATTTAAATGTGGTGTTGCACCCTTAAGAATAGAAACTGGACGGTATGAGAATATTACTGTTAATAACAGACTCTGTCAAATTTGTAATACAGATGCCAAAGAAAATGAACTCCATGCACTTTTATATTGTTCTGCATATAGTAGCATCAGAAATGAATTGTTTAAGGTATGTTCAGATATCAATACAACTTTCACTGAACTAACAGATGATGAAAAAGTGATGTATATTTTATCCAACAACGATATCGTTAAAGCTAGTGCCAAAGCCTGTTTTATGATTTTAAAATCAAGGGAGAATGTTTTATATAGATAATTAAATATAATTTATTATATGTGTATGTGTTTTATATGTAAATGTTTGATATTACCTAATAGTTGCTTCTTTTATCTCATCCTTAGAGGCTGTTGTAAATCAGTTCATCTACAGTCTGACCTGGGTGATAATTGGTATTATAAGATGTATTTTAATTTGCCCATTAGTGCTTTATTTACAAAATTCAGTGTCTTATTGAAATGAATTCCTAACAGCCTTTTAAAACAATGTATTAACAACAGTCTCTTAGTTTTATGTATGTACATAATGCTTAAAATTAGTAATGTGATATTGTAGTTTTTATGGTGCTTTTATGAGTATTTTAAGGGCCAAATGTCTCTTATAATTCAATGTTGAATGGTTATGTACATTTGAACTGTTTTATTCTATGTAAAATTTTATGCTTGTACATGTACATAAATGAGACAAAAATAAAAAAATGAAGAATATATAGATTAAATCCATGTTCAAATATGTAGCACTTGCCAGGTAAAAAAATATTGGAAGGGGGGGGGGGGGGGGGGGGGGGGGTCATCAAACACCAAGGTGACGCATTATTTTGATAATTATAAGTGTTCTGCCGACTTAATTCCATTGATGTCTGCATCAATTAACACTGAATTCGTTATGTTTTCAATTGATTATCACACGCATTCGCTGCGAGTCAATGAATTAATACCGGGTTTCAAATAAATCATGTTTAAGATGACCAGAACCCACTAAACAAGAGGGCCATGATGGCCCTATAAATGCTCACCAGGAGAAAAGGTCATTTGGAGATTAACATTGTTGAAGTTTTCTATACGAGTCCAAGTAAGATCAAGTGACCCATCTGGGCCGTTTTTTATCCCATGGCCATTATATGAACAGATTTAAAAGAGGTCTATTAGACAAAGCTAGATACCAAATATCTTAGCTCTAGGCCTTGTGGTTTCGGAGAAGATTTTTTTAAATTTACCTACCGGTATATAAAATAGAATAAACCCCAGGGCAGGGCTAATTTTGACCCCGGGGCCATAATTTGAACAAACTTGGTAGAGGTCCACTAGACAATGCCACATACAAAATATCTAAGCTCTAGGCCTTGCAGTTTCGGAGAAGATTTTTTAATTTTTCCTATATAAGTCTATATAAATCAAGTGACCCCGGGGCGGGGCCAATTTTGACCCTAGGGCCATAATTTGAACAAACTTGGTAGAGGTCCACTAGACAATGCTACATACCAAATATCTTAGCTCTAGGCCTTGTGGTTTCGGAGAAGAAGATTTTTTAAATTTTCCTATATTAAATAGAATAAACCCAAGGGCAGGGCCAATTTTGACGCTAGGGCAATAATTTGAACAAACATGGTAGAGGTCCACTAGATAATGCTACATACCAAATATCTTAGCTCTAGGCCTTGCGGTTTCGGAGAAGAAGATTTTTTAAATTTTCCTATATAAGTCTATATAAATCAAGTGACCCCCGGGGCGGGGCCAATTTTGACCCTAGGGCAATAATTTGAACAAACTTGGTAGAGGTCCACTAGACAATGCTACATACCAAATATCTTAGCTCTAGGCCTTGTGGTTTCGGAGAAGATTTTTTAAATTTTCCTATATAAAATAGAATAAACCCAAGGGCAGGGCCAATTTTGACCCTAGGGCAATAATTTGAACAAACTTGGTAGAGGTCCACTAGATAATGCCACATACCAAATATCTTAGCTCTAGGCCTTGCTGTTTCGTAGTAGAAGATTTTTTAAATTTTCCTATATAAGTCTATATAAATCAAGTGACCCCCGGGGCGGGACCAATTTTGACCCTAGGGCAATAATTTGAACAAACTTGGTAGAGGTCCACTAGACTATGCTACACACCAA
Organism: Lutraria lutraria; assembly: GCA_964023205.1. Taxonomy (NCBI): domain Eukaryota; kingdom Metazoa; phylum Mollusca; class Bivalvia; order Venerida; family Mactridae; genus Lutraria; species Lutraria lutraria. Next base: position 23,359,258 of record OZ026838.1, read on the forward strand.
ATACCAAAGCTCTAGGCATTGTAGTTTTTGACAAGAAGATTTTTTAAATTTCCTATATAAGTCTTTGTAAAATCAAGTTACCCCTTGGGCGGAGCCAATTTTGACCCCAGGGGAATAATTTGAACAAACTTTGTAGAGTTTCATTAGACAATGCTACATACCAAATATCTGAGCTCTAGGCCCTGCGGTTTGGGACAAGAAGATTTTTTAAGTTTTTTCTATTTGTTGCCATAGCAACCAGAGTTTTTAATGAAATTTAATTTTTTGAACAACTTTGAAAGGGGACCACCCAAGGATCATTCCTGCAAAGTTTGGTTGCAATCGGCATAGCGGTGTAGGAGGAGATGTTGTTTTAAGTAAACATGGACGCCACGTAACGACGCACGATGGACGCAGTGCGATCACAAAAGCTCACCCTGAGCACATTCGTGCTCTGGTGAGCTAAAAATGCTTTGTTGTATTATACATTTGTGTTGAAATAATAATCCATTTACAAGATACAAAATTTTATTTATAGTCGGTAGAAATATAACATAACATTAGCTATGTATAGCTATTGACCGACATCTATTCATACAAAATGTAGTTCCATCACTGTGAAGGCCGGGACCTCCATTGTCAAATGATTATGAAATCTGTTAGGTAATCACTAGCCCCTCACCACTGTACATTAGTATCCAACCTGGGACCAGAATATTTCATAAACAGTGTGTAAGAAAACTGTCCAGCTAGCTTACAGAAGGTCGGTGGTTCTAACTAGGTGAACATCTGAGGTCTTCATCCACTGTTGAAGCTAGGAGTCACCAGATAACCTGGCAGTAGGTGTGATGTTAAACCCACTGAACAATATTCACTTTGAAGGCCTAGTATTGCACTTATAGCTATGAGCTTTGTATATAGAACAACAAGAAACAGTTACAATTTTCATACATAATTTATTTCAGGAAACAATTCATTGGTGTATAATTATGTCAACAATACATATTCACTAACAGAATAGCCATGCACCAAAAAATTCAATTAGCAATGTCATGCATATAATAATACTTGTAGCAGGTTTCATGATGTAATTAACACGATGATATGAACAGTTACTCAACTTTCCATTTTCTACATAAAACCAAGTCAATAAAACTACAGATAGACTCACCGATGAAACAAAAATGCAATACAGACAAAATGCTCAATCTGAAGTAAAAGAATTTGAAAGTTAAAGCCTACAGTAACTATACAGGTCTATAGAATATCGTAACGCTGCATTAAATGAAAACAATTCAAACATGCTTGCTCAGGTTCATTTTTTATTAACAAATGGATCATTTCTGATTTTTTAGACCAATTACAGTAAGATTATTTTTTTATTGGACCTGAACATGCTCTGTATGTCTCTCTTAAGACTGAAGAAAAGTGTCTGAACATCAAACATATCAATGATTTGTTTGGGTAGACATTGTAAAAGTTCTAATTAAAAATCAATGTTCAATTACAATAAATAACTATAATTTAAACCATCAAAAATTAAATCCCATCTCAATACAAAGTTCCTGTAAATCATCTTATTTCTTTAATGATTTTAACAAACGTCCTGATTTATCCTTTATTTCAGGACTAGAGTCTGATGTCAATGAATAGAGATCTAGATTTAACTTCTCCATCTCTTCTGACGACAGTAAATGTAACATCTCATTATCTGTAATAAAACAACATATAAAAATTAACTTAACATTCATACTTGATAAACAGTACCATTTATAACCCCAATGGAAAATAGCTAACTTGACAAGTAACAGAAAAATCAAAATACATTTGCATAATTTAGTTAGGGCGTACATTAATAAGACAGCTTACAATTAAAATTCCAAGAAAAATTCCTTATAAACAGCATGCATTAACTGCCAAAGTCTAATTGTTGGTTCTAAAGAAATTTACTAATTATGTCATTCTGGTATACATGAAAAACTGTCAAATCATTGTATTAAGAGTGGATTTATTTCATTTTCACTTCATTTATTGTGTTGTGGATAATATAACATCTTTTTAAACTGCGCATATTAAAATATCAGATACTGGTAATAGATTTATTAACATGAAGTTTAACATACACCCAAAAGAGAAGTATATATACCTTGTAAGATATTAACTATATCTTCAGCAAGAACAAGAGATTCCTTACGTATCACAGTATACTTTAGATTACCTGCAAAAAAGTAAAGTACATTTTGTTGTCAAAAAAGTAATGCAAATTTACACAACATTTGATAGACTTATTCTTTTTGGAACCATAATTATGTAATTGATTATGTTTTATGGCCTATATGTGAGGTTTGGCCCTCAAAGCTAATTTTATCCATGTGTATATCTTTGTTACAGACCTTTCCAAGATGGAAACCTCAAAGAGTGTTTTGTACAGCTTTAACTTTGGAGAAACACCCCAGGTGCACACATTGGTAGAACCACCAATCTTCCATAAGCTAGCTAGACAGCATCCTGGGTGGGATTTGAATTTGCAGCTATCAGAGGCTAGCGATAACCACTTCACCGTAGAGACGCATGTATCATTATTGTATCTTCCTCAACGTTTTTACCCAACAATCTTCTGAACGTTCCTTAGACACTGTTTTCATACTTTTACTTACCTAAACATGGTGAGATACTTGTGAGAATCTGTACAAAGAGGGTTTTCACTAAATCTTCTTTTTGCTGGATTCCTGATTTTGATTTGACAAAATACAACCTATATGGAAGTATAAACAATAACACATTAGTTCACATATGATAAATTATCAACACATTATAAGCCACTTTAAAGCAGTTTTCTGATCTTCCAAACCTGGCTAGGAAATATAAAAACTTATTTCAATAAATACACAAGTCTCTGTGATAAGAGAATTCAGTTCTAATAATGTTTTGTACAATAGGATTTTTTCAGCTTTCAAATAATTTCGGTCACACAATGCTAGTTTGTAAATAAGGCTCTTCAGAAATGCCCTTATATCATCAAGATGTCTCATTGAAATCTTCTTGTTTTACAGCTGTTAAATATTACAATCATACAATGCTAGTTGGGCCTCAGAAAATCCCTGCTATATCTGTACAATTCAGTGATTTTTTTGGAATTTTCAAAACTACCTGTGGCTTTCCGAAGGGGAAAATAATAGCGCGATAAATCAGAAAAGGGGAAAATGTGTAGTAAAAACCATTCTATCTTTAGTTGTCAGTCTCTTGAAATATCTGTTGATTTCAATGGATTATTTTACATTTTAAAGCCATTTTTGGTGATTTATTTTGTAATTGCTGTTTGTGGACTTCTTGAATTTCTTTTCAATGGGAAATATAACTTCATTTTGGGGAAAAATATTTCATTTTTAGGGGAAAATGTAAGTTTTGTGGCTTTAGGGGAAATAGCCTGTATAAGGCTGTAATACACGAAAAAATCACTGCAAATGCAATTCAATTCACAAATCCTTTTATGTTATAAAAGGATAAGAATGGAACAAATATACAAAACTATACCTGGTGATATATTTATGCATGGATTTAAGTAAAGCTTCCTGTATTCTCCATGTGTTACTCTGTAATGTTTCACACATCATACAACAATACCTAGTGCTGTATTCATCTGTAACATGTAAAACAATACAATCATTATTTGTTTGGGTTTATTGCTGTTTTTTTTTTTAATTTCAGTTATATACAGTGGCAAATTCACCTGACCTTTTTTCCTGAACCGTATTCAAACTAGCACTAACTTACCCTTCCACAAGGAACCAGCAACATCTCTACATGTGGAGGAAAATCGAAGTTGTCAAATTTTCATGGAAGGGTATGACCTGCTGTGACTGGAAATTTCATGAAAAAATGTTCATGAATCACTAGGTCTTAACCATTGACTTTTAGTTCAAGTAAATATCTAACATACAGGACATTGACTCAAACTCTGAAGCCTCTCTAGTTCAGTTGTTATGGTCTCTAAATAATCAATACCCAGTAATCAAAAACCACTCACAGCAAACCAAACATGGACCAGAAAAATTTCACATGTGAGAAAATGGCATGCCTAACTTACAGAGGGTTGTTGTGTCTACCCAGCCAGGTATACTCATCAGCACCCAGTTGTATAAAGATTGGTTCATTTTAACCACAGGGTTATATTTGTGGTTGGGCTAAAACTTTAGATTAAATTTGGTAAAGTGATTGTATAAAACTGGTTAAATTTGGTAAAAAATTATTTGCATTAAGATTTTACCCTAGTGTCTGAGATTGGTTAAGAAGTGTTCAAGATCCTCAGTTTGTTTATTTACTCGTCTGAATTGTTGAGGTCATCCAGCATTGGGTACAACAAGAGCAGCCATCTTGCCTCTGGTTAATTTTTGATTAACTTTTTAACCAAATCTAGAATTTAACTTTATCAATGTTTATACAATTGGGTGCAGGTTTTCCTTGACTGTTAAAGCAGTAAAAGTCTTCAAATCACTCCGTCTATTGTGAAATGTTAGACTCCAGCGAAGAAATTGATCTAAACTATTGTAAGTTATACTAACATATATATAATATACCTACCTTGTGTAGTGACGTTCTCAGGCCATGCCTGACCAAGCACTGTAAAATAACAAACTAACTGTTTCTGTTTTACTTCAGAACTTAATTCCTCTTTTTCTTCTTCTTCCTCATCCACTTCCATACTATCATCCTAGAATGGTAATACAATTAGTTAGACACATTATGACAGTAATATATCTCAGTGCCTTTACCTAAGTGTATCTCTCCCAATTTTCACCATAAAAAATCTCTGTGAGTCTTTTTGAAAGAGGAAATGTGCATAGAAGTAAAATAATGCAGCCTATTTAAATACATCAATTGATTGGATTAGCAGATGATTGCTCCAGTGTGTTGGTCATCTTGGGTGTTTATAGGGGTATTGAGAATGGTGAGAAATAGTAAGGTACAGTAAAGTTAATGACATTTTGCATGTACTTAGCAATATTGGACCAAATTTTAAGAAATTGATGAAACATTCATGGACCAATTTTGAAACCATTTTCTGCAACTCAAACCTGTCTGAGACATTGAAATTCTGGCCAGCCGGCAAATTGTCATGTTTTTTTGCACTCTGTTTAATACATATTATGTATAATAGGTTTTTGAAAAAAGACCAATTTCAGTACTTTAAGCCCATCTAAGCACCACAGAAAATTAATCACTAAGCATGAATACATATGTAACATTATGTAGTGGATGCTTTTAGATGGACATGTAACAATATCAAATCTGGTACGATTACCTTTTCCAGGACAGGTGACATGATTGCATAAACATCAGCAAATCTATCTACAGAAAATGTCTCCAGGACTTCACCAAAACAGGATAAAGCTTCCAGTTTATAACCTATACTTTCTTTTTTACTCTCTCTGTATAAAGCATCAAGTATCTGAAAAACAAAAATCATTTGAAATAAATACATACTGTTAACTATTGATGTAAAATAATATTGTACAGCTCGACATGAGTTAAATATTACATAAACTGTCACACAATACCATAGTAAGACTTTAATCACATAAGATTATAAGACAACTGTATCGTAGTCCTGACATAATAGAAATATACATGGAGATGACCATAAAAAGATGAATACATGCTTTACAAATACATTAGACAGATTGTCGCTTAATTCAGTGCAAATATATATCAAAATATGTAGGGGGGACTGAAATACGGTCACATGAGACAGGGAGTTGTTTACTTCAGTAGGTCACTAAGGCAGTGTAGACTGTAGTAAAAAATTCAGCGTTATATTAGAAAAAGGCCAACTCATTAAATCTTAAATAAATAAAAATCGAAACAGGACACCTAAATACAGTACACACATAGAGAAGTTAAACATACATTTATAAAGTAACATAATTATGAACTTTGTTACCTTGGTTACAATGTCACTACCTTGATCAGCAAGAATGTTAGAGCTGCAAAATAAGAAAAAACACAATTATGGAAGGAATGTTATTAAATGTACCTAAATGAAAAAGACAGAAAGGTTTAACCCATACTTTTCATGACAGTTCACACAACAAGTACTTTAAACATAATTTTACTTGAGTTTAACAGCCCATCAACAGTCGGGGCCAATTGGCAACTTTTCCATCTTTAACTTTGGAGGAAGACCCAGGTTTACAACTTCAGTACATGGAAAACTTCCTCGCATGTGCAATTTGTCCTGGTTGGATTACAAACTCACAGTGGTGAGGGCTAGTGATTACAAGTCAGAGACCATGATCATTCGACCACAGAGGCCCCTAAATGTACAAAGTCCATTTATGAAGGACTGGGTAGGTGTGTAATTGTGTTAGTTTAGAAGCACACTGGAAGCCAACCAACAAAATAACGTCCAGGCTGTACACTGAATAATGCTTAGCATTTATTAAAGGAATGTGAACGAAAATAATTTACCTGCAAGATTTACAAACAGTCTGTATAGCTTTTAGTAATGCTTCCTGAAAGAAAAGATTTAATGAAGTTTTATCCATAATTGGTCTAAAACTGTTTGAAATACCTAGTATCTAATGATGTCACAAATATCAAATGATACATTTAGAGGGCAGATCATTTCTTTGAATCAACAATATTTCAGTTATATACAGAGGCCTGTTCACATAACCAGTTTACCAGTGCTGTATTCTAACCAGTACTAACTCATCATTTCACAAACAGTCGTCAACATCTTTACACAGGAGAAAATAAATTTTAATAGAAGCGTATGACTTTTGTGACATGGATTCGAACCTGGCAAGTCAAGGGTCCTAACCACTGTACAATGCATGGACAGCAGTTTATAAACCATAAATACTGAATAACTGTGTAGCAAATATTCTTCAGCTAGAACAAAAAAATCTGAAAACAAAACAAACCTTTCCAGCCCATGTTCGTCCTTGTAAGCCAACTAGTAATGCAGAGATTAGTTTGCCAAGATGTGGGGAACCCAGGTTTGAACCTAATTTTTCAGCTACCATGGACATAGCTCTTGCTGCTTGAGCTTTTGTAGACCAAGATTGTGATTGTAATGTTTCTTCTAGTAATTCTACGATCTCTGTGAGGTATAGTCGAATACCAGCTTCCGTACCTGTCCAATATTAATAATGAATGAAAGCTAACCATGTCAGAATATGTAACTTATCAAATGCTAGAGTATTTAATGCTTGTTAAACTGTGGCAGGACAGAACACTTGTCTAGGAGTAAGCTCTTGTTGCCAGAAGAAAAGTATGTAATAATTCTGAGCTTAGGGAGATTAATCTACAAGGCTAACATTTAGATTTGATGACCAACTATGTCTCATTTGACATTTTTGATGTATACCATTATTTTTACACTCTTGTCTCTTAGCTGTGAAGAAAGAGGACCAACATAATAAATAAAATAAACACTATTCATGTAACACATTGAGCAAAAAATTTTCACTGGGGTTTAACATCGCACCAATGGTTGGAGTCATTTGGTGATTCCCAGCTTTAACGTTGGAGGATTGCCCTAGACATACACCTGGGTAGAGCCACTGACCCTGTAAGTGAGCTAGACAGCTTCCTCACATGGGAAATTCAGTCCCAGCTGGGATTAAAATTCACAGCAGTGAGAAGCAAGTGATTATAAGGCAGATAACATAACCATTAAACCTTGGAGGCCTCTGAGTAGAAAATAGATAAAACTGTAATTACCTGGTGTAACTTCTAGCCACACTTCTTCCCATAAGGACAAACTATCACTGTCTTTAATCTTACCATCTGAAATAACACAGGTACAGAATATATATAATATTTACACATTTCACTATAAATTCTGATATAGAAATGACAAATTTGTGCCTTTAAATCTGAATAAATTATGCTAAAAAATACTATAGTTATACTATACTGTAGTTTATAGTTACTTGACCATAGAAATAGTGTCGGTAGGTAAAAAACTATTTCCTAATCTTTTTTGTCTAAACAAACCTTTCATACTTTGAAGGAGCAATTTGTCCACAAATATTTCACAATTTTGATTTTACCATTTATTAGAAACTTAAGGCTCGAATGATTCTCAATAATGATAAAAAAATTTTATCAATAAGCCAAATTACATGTACCATGAGAAATTAATCTGATCTATCATACTATACCTGCAGTTTCTTCATGCATAGCTAGAAATGCTAAAGGCATAGCCAGTGAAGCGTGACGTTTTAGTATATCAGGACTTTGCTGACTGACAGCATTTAATGTCAGACCACAACCATGGTGAGCAGCTTCTTCTGAAAAGTCAAAGAAAAACTGAAGGCAAGATTGAGTTACATTCTTACACACCATTATGGCTAGCTGAACATGTCTGCCAAGTCTTTTTTAAAATCTATCAATGAATGACGAAGTAAGCAACAGGGCAATGAAATCCTGATGGACAGCATGACAGACCACTAATGCATTTACTTTAAGCATAAAAAGTTAAGCAACAGTTTCTTATTAGTAAATGGGCAAATATACAATGTATACTTATCTACAGTAATACTTGATTATTCAGAAACAACAAATACTGCCAAAATGGTGAGATGATTGTAATAATGTACCTTCTTTCTCCAGGTACCATGACCTCATCCTGGTTATGAGTTTCTCTACACTGGAATCTTTACCAATCTGAAATATGAACATCAATAAACAGTTAAATCTCATTATCTTAAACTCCTAGGAACCATGGAAAATAGTTAACATATATGTTAATGTTTTGCTTAAATAAAGCATTAATATATTAAAGTAGAGAATAAACAAAATATGTATCTTTTGATAATAATGTACAAAAACTAAATTTGATACTTATGTTAAGTAGTAATTTTTGTAACTAATTTCAGTATTTCCTTTTTAAAAAAATTATTTACTGGTCAGACATATAGAATTTGTAATTTAGTTTTATGAACTTAAAAAAAACATGATGACCAAAAACTGTAATATCCCACAAACACCATTACTTGGGTAAAATGAAAGTGCAATACTCCTACCCTGACAAGATGTCCAAGTGCCATTGCATAGGATTTTCTTACAGCCATATTTCTATCAGCAACACCATGTAAAAATGCAGCCATCAATTTACCTTAACACATAAAGAAAAACACACAATTATAAATGAATTAAAAAAAAGGGTCAAGTTGATTTTCTTACCAAACCTGTACACTGTCTGAACTGTTTATACTTCAAGTTTGTATAATGCCTAATCTGTATCCAACAACAAAAGCTACAGTGCACCTCGATAAATAGATAGGCAAACAGATTTAGTTACATAAATAATTTAAGTTACTAACATTCCTAATATTTTTTCTAGTATAATTCTTTTTAAAAAAAGAAAGTTATCTTTCTTCATAGGAGAACAATATGATTTACCTGCGTGTGGTGCTAGATCTTGAGGACATTGTCTGACCAGTGAAACAGTAAAGTTAGCACAAGCTGCCTGTAACATAAACATCAAAGAGATAGACAAATTTACTTCATTTATGTGTAACAGTAAGATCAACTCATTCATTAAACCAATTAACTCTTTTTTGTTGCTTTGTGGTTTAACATTGCATGAATACATAGGGACATTCATCAAATTTTCAGCTCTGAAGTCGGAGGAAGACAATAGGTGAGCATCCAGGTAAAACCAATTGCCTTCTATACAACACCTGGACAGCTTCCTCACATGCGAGTTCTTTCTGGTCTCAGGTGACATTCAAACTAACAGGGGTGAGTGGCTAGTTATTACTAGTAAGAGACCATAACCACTTGGCAAATAGAGGCTTCTAGGAACAGCTGTTAATCTGTGTTATAGCATGACTTTGAAATAAGAGTACAGTGAAACTTGTGACCGAAGACACCATGGATGTGGCCTTATCTACAAGTGGCTGCTAGCATAGATTTGACTGTATATTGATACCATTACAAAAACGATAAATTCAGTAAGTTCTAAGGAGTAAAATCATAAAGAGAGACATAAAGTGGATAGAAATTACCTTAGTACCAACACCAAGTCCACTTTTAACAAGTTCAGTAAATCTAGGAATTAATTCTGGTAAAACAGATCCATCCACATATTGCACACACTGAAATTATGATAATAATAAAAAAAATACACAATCATGCAATACAACAATAGTATGCCCAGTAAACAAAAATCAAAATTTACTAGTCAGATGATGCTTAAGTTTTCAGCGATCAATAAATCAGTAAAGTTAAAAATGAGAAGTAGTCAATGATTTGCTATCAAAATATTTTTTAATTCTATTATGATTAAGTACAAAATTACTGCCAAGTCATATGACTAAAATATGTATACATGTAAAACATACCAGATTCACTGTTTCCATCATTGGAGACATTTTAGAAGCAGCAATTCTAGCACTGTCAAGCTGTGAATAGATGTTGTACATAATTTATCTATAGTCATTCAAATTCCACATTTAAATTCAACAAGCATCTTGTTCATCAGTAGTATAAGAAATAGATGAGTAGGATTCATCATCTAGTTACAAGATTTAAAAGGGCATGCCCTGAAACTGAAGTGTCTCCAAAAGCAAATCATATTGGTATCGTTTTAAAGCCTAAATCAATTAATGAAAGGTCTGTAAAAATTTACGAAATATCCCACTTAGTTTACTCAAAGTACACATTTCAAGATTTACCAAACCTGCCAATTTCAGCCTCAGAAAGTATTTGTCATTTTAACAACTTGACCCTGTGAAATGGTAAGTATTGCTGTTATATTCATTTTTGCAACATAAAGTTTATCTATCGATCAATTATAGGTAAATATCATTGTTTTGCTGTTTGAAAGGCAGCGCACATGCTCAGTTAAATTCTCAGACGAATCGGACATATCGTTGTCGTCAATATAAGGCTGACAGCCTTTTATTCAAACCGACATACAAACGGTTATAGTGTCATTTTTGAATGCACATTCTTCTTTGACTTTTCGGTAATAATTGGTTTTACAAGCTATAAACGCATTTTTGGTGTGTGACAACCAAGACACTTCATGAACACTTGAAGTTGTAGACTTACTACAGTAACCGCAATGGTATAACCTGTTGTTATTTAAACAGTTGATTATAAAAAAACAAACAGAAAAAGTAACCTGGCCCCGAGGATATTAAACTTGAGAACAGTCTCTGAGCTCAAATATCAAAGCCATTCATAAAGTATGATGGTTGAAAAAATAGGTCTGATTAATGTTTAAACACATGTTCAGATTGATAATACTGTCCGACTAATGTATCAATGATGTCATTATTGTCTGTTCATTTAAAAGCCAAGTTATGAGATTTGAGCTCAGAGAGCAATCTCAAGTTTTATAACCTCGGGCCACGAGAACTAGTTTTGAAGAATCTGTAGATTACCCTATTTTGTACATCTTGATTACTGGTTACTTGAAGACTTAGATAGTTGACAACTTGTGGTTCCAAACCACTGATAGCTTCTAACAATGCAGTTACAAGTACTGGTATATGAGGTTTTAACAAAGTGCCTGCATTCTTACTAATCTTCAATATAGTAGAAAGCCTGAAAATCAGAAGAAAGATTTCTAAAAAATTATGAAGTGAGACTTAATTCAAAAGAATTTCTAATTACATCATATAGTGTAGCTTTTCTTCAAATTAAGTTACCAAATTTATTTGGAAGATCATTTACTAACATCACCATTGTCATGAAGCATCAATAGAGAAAAACATCAGATTATTATTAAATCATTTTTACTGTGGATTATGTTGCATCTACAGCTATGGTCATTTGATGAATTTCCCAGCTTTAATAGAAGAGGAAGACCAAGGCATACACATGAATGGAACCATCAAACTTTTATCAGCTAGATGAACAGCTTCCTCTCATGTGAAGTTTTGATCTCTCTGCAGTGAGGGGCTATTGATTACTAGTTGGAGACTATAACCACTGCACCACTGAGGGTCCTAAGTAATTAAATCTTGAAGTGCATAATGTTTATTCATAAAAAAAACCTTCGAGAACAATATACAGATACATTAAATAAAAGTACAAATATTTATGTCCAAAAATATAAACTGAAATATAGTGGACAACAAGTACCTACCCAATAGCCCTGACTTCAGACACGGGGCTTTGTAAGCCAAATTTGAGCAAACATGGTAATACTAGAGTGGTTGCTCTCTCTCCAACCTTACCATAACTAACATCACAGATCTTGATAGATGCCTAAGAAAGATACAAAAATATTTAAAATGATACTTACAAAAATTGAATGGCCGAGTTAGTGAGCTAACAAAAAATAGTACCATTTCAATACTCATTCAAAGTAACTGTTGTATCTTTACATTAAAGAAGGCGCTGTGTTCAATAAACACATATATCCCTGGTAGCAGGCTTAATGAAACAGTAAAATCAATTTAACATCTTGCGTACTGACGGATGGACAAAGCAATCACTGCATGCTACTGCATCATTAGATGTTTTTTTGAATCAATTAAAAAGGTAGGACACTAATAGACACAAAATAACAGGCTTCATGAATTGGTAAGAAATCCAAATCAATAGACTACATAATAAGATTTTCTTACTCGACTGAGTGTGGTACAAGCCAGTTCAGCTGCCTTTCTGACACTTTCTTTGATATCATCTAATACACGTAGACAAGATTCCCATAGCTCTGGTAAACTTTCAACAACATCATCTAATGGACGACCCCGTAACAAATCATGTACAGCTAAACAACTGAAATACAGACATCAAGCATAACAATTAGGATATAATTGTAACATTAATATTATTAGAAATTTAGCTGTTTACATATATCATGCATTTATTGGGAGAAACAATTACTAGAAGTGTAACAATTCATTGAGTTGCCTTATTTGACCACATGTATTTCTTTGCATAATTATATTTTAATACTTTTGTCGAATTCCTACAGTTGAACTTGTTTTATGTCTGTTTATCAACAAGCTACAAAATACCTTCTCATATAGCCAAAAAACAGGCTGAGTATTACTTAGGTATATGTTTATGTAAATATACAAAAATATGTTGCATTATATATGCATAGACCAGTAGCCTAAATACATTGTACTTGTAAATTAAATAAATGAAGGTAAGAAATGTTTGACATATTTGGAATTCATAATTCTACTAATGGTTGAATTCAATTGAATATAACTTCATCACAAAAGCTTTAACCAGAGGTATTTAGACCAAGAATAATTCAGAACAGATATACTAGGACATAATGAAGACTATAATATATTTTAATGAAATAAATAGGAAGAATTAAATAATTACACCAGTTGATTAAACATAAAAAAAATATAAATATGTACTGAGAAGAGAAAGGACAGTGTATAATGATGATAGTTCTATGATTTTTAACTCAGAGTGGAACATTTAACTACCTACCTTGATTCTCTAATTCTCCATTGGTTATTAGTGAGATTTGGTAACAAATCACCAAGTATTTCTTTCATGTATTTATCAACCTGGATATAAAAAGAAAGTAAATAAGTCAAACATAATTTTATAGTGCATCATAACTACAAAGATTATTAAACATTGGAAGTTGAATCAAATCCAATGCATTTAAAACTAAAAGAAATTAAGGAAGTCATTAATGGAAAAACATTGATATAGGCATGTTTTGTAAAGTTTCAAATTTTGTGATTAAATAAAACAACAACATGACAACAAACATAATACATGAAAGGTTTAATTCCTACACCTGAAACTTAATACATACCATTCTGCAATTTTACCTACCATATTCAATACACTTACTTACAGTAATCAGTACTTTAGCTTACTATATCAGTACATTAACTTATGGTAAGCAGTCATTTCAATAGCAGAATCCAGTACATTTTAATACAGTACTCAGAACTTTCTACCAAAAAGTACTATTACTTACAAAGTTCAGTACTTTTACTTGGAACTTTTACTAAGCACTGGTTCCTGTATTGACCCACTACATATATATTCTAGTTCCCTTAGGTTGTGAAATTTCAGAGTCACAAAATTTATGTGATCACCGTATCATTTGGATTACCTTGGGTTCCATCACATGCTATAAATTGCAGTGAACAAATCTGGGCACCGAAGTAATTGGTTAACAAAATAAGCAGCACTTTTACTTATAGAGTTCAGTACTTTTACATACAATAATCAGACATTTTACATACAGTATTCAATACTTACACATACAGTGTTAAGTATTGTTAACACTGTATTCAGTACTTTTCATTATTGTACTCTGAATTCTTATTTTCAATATTAAGTATTTTTACATACAGTAATTAGTATATTTACTTACAGTATTCTTGTTATCTTTTACAAGTGTATTCCAGATACTGCTCATTGCTTGTTGGATTTTAATATTTGGGTCAAACTGGTACCTATACAGTCTGGGGACAATCTGGGGCAGAAAAGGGGCCAACTGTTCCCCAGCTTGAGCAGCAATTGTACTGAATCCAAAAGCAGCACCCTGAAAATATTACACAATAATTACATGGAGTAAATTACAAATCATAATGTCACTGAATTTCAATAAATATTACTGAGAAGTGAGAATTTGGCCAAGAAAAAATCAAAGTACTGAAAGTACTCATAGAAACTGAACAAACATAGACTTGCACTGCAACATTGATTGGTAACTAGTTTAGCTATTGCATGGTGGATGTAGAAACGTAGTACTTTAGTCTGTATAAAAATTCATGCACACCGAGCGATTCTTCATTTTCCAAAAAATAAGAAATTTACCTTATAAAAATAGCATGCTTAAACAAGACATTATTTTTTTTATAGCAAATAAATCAATTAACATTGACAATTATCAAAAACATTTATGATGTTCACATTCAAAATCTTCCACACTATTTACCTTTCTAGAGTTCCACATTGCATGATGGTTAGCAAGGTGCATAAATTTATAGATGAGGTCTGGTTGATTCAACTCATTGGCTATTGAACAAAGTTCCTTATATGTTGATAAACTGCTCCTGTTACCAGAAATAATCTACATTAATGTATAACACAATATCTTATAAATAAATGACTACTACTGATTAATTTCACACTCTCGAATTTTATTCTTCATAATTCAACATAAAAATAAAATCTCCTTGATCAGTCTAAACTTATGCCATTTTTTAATCAGAAAGAGCTTACGGCATGTTCAATATAATACAGAGTGTTTTCTGATTAAAATCACGTTTTTTTAAAGTTTCAATTCCATTCACAGTGAAATCTACTTAATTGCATTAAACACATTTTCCTGTTTATTCTTAACTCCAAGAATGTGACAGACATACCCTTCAGGTGTCTTTCCTAAACTTCCATCCTCAAACACTTGTGTATCAGCGGAGACTTTCTGTTGTTTACGTTTACCAGTCATCAATGTATCAACGAGTTCTGATACCAGCATCTCCTTCTGTTCCGCTGAACAAATTTCATATGTCAAACCTAATCCTTTTGATGAGATGTCTTGAGTTAACTCTGAATAATATCAATTAAATATACTTAGACCTCGCAAAGATCAGCTAATTAACATGAATGATGTAATAATAATAAAGACTTTATTTATACAGGCAACAAGGTAACAATTTATGCAAGGACCATCTAATTCCTAAAACCACATACATGTACATAGACAATATTCATAAAACTAACATCATACCTGGTACTTGTTGAATGGCCAATTCAGTGTTACAAAGAAGTAAGCATTTTGTTCGAGTTTTATAAAAAATACGAAAGTTCAACAATATATTGGCCATATTATAAACAAAATATAAGCTACATAATATTATCCGGTATATATCTTTGTCACTCTTAAAACATTTTTTGTAAAACAATGGATAAATCTAGAAAATTTAACATATGTTGTACCATCATTTTCTGATAGAAGATGCATGAAGGCTGACTGTAATTTAGGAAGTCTACTCTGTAAAGCTTGATGGTACCCGCATTTCTTTACCACAGCCAGGAGCCAGATACTTGATGCTTGTCTTACATGAGGGTTGGTATTCTGTACATATTGATTTAGTACTGTCGTGAGGTACCAGTCAACCTCATCTTCGGCACTGTTCACTGAGGCCTGTTAACAAAATCACATATCAAACAAATATCATTCAAAGCAAATTTCATATGGAGAAGAGTTCAGTCTTATAAAAGCAATTATGCATTAAGAAATGTTAAAATCCACTAATTTTCAAAAGTATAAATGGTCAAACTATCATTGCTTGAAGTTTTAATTTGATATACAATAAAACCTGATTTAGCAGGCACATCCGATTATTAATATTTATCTAATCAAAATGACCTTTGAATAAAGGCAACCTGTCAATAAAAGCCACATTATGCCCTTCCTAAGGGTGGCCATGGTTCACAGGTTTGACTGTACCTATAAGTCATATGAAGTGGAAAGTTCACTTAACCATCATTCCTGGGAAGAACCAGTACTAGACCCCCATCCTCCGTAAGCAACGGTCTAGTTTCTCACATAGAGAGATATGGTCGGTAGCTACGCTCAAACCCACAACCCACTATCGGTGAGATTTGAAGGCCACCTTAACCACTTGACCACAGAAGCAGGTCTAAAAATGTTCATGACAATAGGACAAAAAACAATATTGATGTCACCTTATGTTAGGTAGGTAAGCTACAACTTGGTGAATAAGGTAAATTCATTGCTGAAGAAGACTGATGATCATTGAAAATGAAATGAAAACATTGAATAGAATTGGACATAATTGTATCACCTTGAATTCTTCCTCTGTCTGTGTCCATAGATCTCTTCCTGCTGGTGATGTTGGACCTTGTGCAGCATAGACCAAAGCTTCACCAATTGTGAAATGTAGATCAATCTGTTTACTCTGTTACCATGGAAACAAATTATAATAGAAGGCATGAGCACATGTAAAGTCTTCAGTATGAGTCATATTTATGATATATCAACATATACAACATAATTAAAGTAAGCATTTTCATACGAATACATTCTGCTAATCATAGCCTATCAGAATTAATACTAGGCCAAGATCTACCTTTAATACTAGGCCAACATCTACCTTTAATACTAGGCCAACATCTACCTTTAATACTAGGCCAACATCTACCTTGAATTCCATAAACAGTAGTAATACTTTTATTTTATGTTTTTTTTTATGTAACATAAACACTTCATAAACAACATTGCATTCATTTTACAAATGCCAAGGGTACAAAAATGATTTTGAAATTGGAGATCAGTCCTAAAAATGCTGAGTGAAAAGTTAAACTATTTACCTAATTCAACAATTTATTTTACCTGATTTCAATTTACCAATTAACTTACCTGCACTGATTCAAGAAGTCCTTCTATGGCTATTTTACGATGAGGGAACTTCTCCTCTCCAACACATAACTGACCCAGACAAAGAGCAGCTCTCTCTTTACTCTGTCACATATAAAACAAAAAATAATAAATAATAGAAAGAAATGTCATGTAAGGCCAGAAAAAAATAGTTGTGTAAACAGTGACCTGACCCTATTATTTGGGGCTGACCCTAAAGTTCTATCAACAAATCCAAACTATAGAAATACCAGGAGATGAATTTTAGAAAAAAAGTTTTAACACCTACCTACTGCCCCTTTTTGGGTCAACTAACCAGATACATGATTTTTTTCTGGCCTAGTTAAATGCAAAGTAACTAGACATCCTACATACAATGCAGAACGTAAAATATCTTAAATCATGACTGTTAAGCACATTTTACGAAAATTCTATTTATGATGGACATGAATACTGAAAAAAAACAGGTACCAACCTTAGAGGATTCTTTTCCTGACTTGATGATGGAAACTAATTGCTTCACCACTGACAACTGAGTGATCTCCCCTTCAGGAGAATTTTCATCACCAGGTGGCAGTGGTAGTGTTGCATTACGTCCTATTTCACCAATAGCTTGACAAGCTCCTCCAGACAACAGGGGATTGGTTTCTTCAGAAACTTTCACTAACTTAGCTGAAAATTAAATAGAAAATGAGAGGTATAAGCAATATGTTAAGTCGACAAATGACATAAACAAGAGTTGTGGTCCAGATAAAATTAAGCATATAACATGCCTGGGATCAACAAAAGTAGAGTAAGGTAACTAATCTTACTATAGAGTCTCACAATTAGTCATTTTTAAGTACGAAAAAACATAAACGACCAATAAGATTCCTTATATCAATCATTCAGTATTCCCTCTTACATTGAACTGAACACAATGTAATAATATCCTCACACACAAATGACCTTTCAACTGAAAAACTAACATAATGAATGCTCACCGATAGTAGTAACAGCATCTTCTATTTTTGAATCTAGTTTCTGCCAGATAGAGCCACTCTGATTGGCTTGTTTTGACTTGATTTTCAACAATCGACCAATGAGATAGCCCAGAGTCAACAATGCCCCATGATGTGATTCAACACTTGGTACGAGGAACCCCTAAATAAAATATCACAGATTATTGAAAACATTCTAGATACATGTACTAAGAAGTGAGTTTATTATTTATTTATTCATCTATAAATAGAATTGGGTTCTTATGTCATGTCAATCCTAAAAATAGCTACAGGGAGGGCAACTATAACAAGAGGGCCATGATGGCCCTATAAATGCTCACCAGGAGAAAAGGTTATTTAGACATGAACATAGTTGAAGCTAGGCCTTGTGGTTTCGGAGAAGAAGATTTTTAAAATTTTCCTATATAAATCTATATAAATCAAGTGACCCCTGGGGCGGGGCCAATTTTGACCCTCAGGCAATAATTTGAACAAACTTGGTAGAGGTCCACTAGACAATGCTACAAACCAAATATCTTAGCTCTAGGCCTTGTGGTTTCGGAGAAGAAGATTTTTCAAATTTTCCTATATAAAATAGAATAAACCCCAGGGCAGGGCCAATTTTGACCCCGGGGCCATAATTTGAACAACTTGGTAGAGGTCTACTAGACAATGCCACATGCAAAATATCTAAGCTTTAGGCCCTGCAGTTTCGGAGAAGAAGATTTTTTTAATTTTCCTATATAAGTCTATATAAATCAAGTGACCCCCGGGGCGGGCCAATTTTGACCCTAGGGCAGTAATTTGAACAAACTTGGTAGAGGTCCACTAGACAATACTACATACCAAATATCTTAGCTCTAGGCCTTGTGGTTTCGGAGAAGAAGATTTTTTAAATTTTCCTATATAAAATAGAATAAACCCCAGGGCAGGGCCAATTTTGACCCCGGGGCCATAATTTCAACTAACTTGGTAGAGGTCCACTAGACAATGCCACATACAAAATATCTAAGCTCTAGGCCTTGCGGTTTTGGAGAAGAAGATTTTTTAAATTTTCCTATATAAGTCTATATAAATCAAGTGACCCCCGGGGCGGGGCCATTTTGACCCTACGGCAATAATTTGAACAAACTTGGTAGAGGTCCACTAGACTATGCTACACACCAAATATCAAAGCTCTAGGCATTGTAGTTTTTGACAAGAAGATTTTTTTAATTTCCTATGTAAGTCTATGTAAAATCAAGTTACCCCCGGAGCGGAGCCAATTTTGACCCCAGGGGAATAATTTGAACAAACTTTGTAGAGTTCCATTAGACCGTGCTACATACCAAATATCTCAGCTCTAGGCCCTGTGGTTTCGGACAAGAAGATTTTTTAAGTTTTTTCTATTTGTTGCCATAGCAACCAGAGTTTTTAATGAAATTTAATTTTTTGTTCAACTTTGAAAGGGGACCACCCAAGGATCATTCCAGCAAAGTTTGGTTGCAATCGTCATAGCGGTGTAGGAGGAGATGTTGTTTTAAGTAAAACTTGACGCCACTTCACGACGAACGACGCACGATGGACACAGGGCGATCACAAAAGCTCACCCTGAGCACATTCGTGCTCTGGTGAGCTAAAAACTTAGAATAAAATTATAACGTAATTATAAAATTGCTGGTAAGTATGACATTTTTTCCGCTTATTTTGAAAATTGCAAACAAGTATTCCTCCTCATCGAAAGACAAAGCTATCTCATATTATTGCTTGACTGAGTTAACCATATTTTGATAAAGTATTTAGGAATTTCACAGAGTTCATTCTAAGTTAATAGAAACGAAATCATTCAATTGTGTTATAATTTAAAACATGATTTTCGACTAATGTCATTTGAGCCACTGGCCTGGTAAGTGCTAGGGTGATTTCACAAAACTTAAATCAAATTTATATCAAACCTTCTTAGCAACCATTGAATGGTACGTGTTGACAGACTCCACTAATCTGTCCTCATTCATCTCAGCACATACAACAATAGAATATAAACAGGCAGCAAAGTCTCTCATATCATCTTTCATTGAAATCAAAAATGTCTGAAATAAGTTTAATGGGTACATTACTCTGCAATGAGTGAATCGCAGGGCATGAAAATTGTGTCTCGCACAACTACACTTGATGGTAATAACATATTTCAAGTTTCAATGCAATTGCTAAAAAAAGGGTGGAAGTAGTTCGCTCCACAAACTTTTATGCGGACAGACGGACAGACCAACGACCGACAGAGTGACTCCAATATACCCCCTCTCAAACTTTGTTTGCGTGGGTAAATATGAAAAATGGACACTGAAGTATAATCAAACAGCAATGTTATATTATGATGTTTTTTAAGTGTTGCTTTTTTAACTGATGCAGACCCAAAGTAAATATTCATTTACTGATTAAATTTATGGAAATAACTTAATTCAGTTGAATGCCTAGGTTAAAGTATCAGTCAGTCCACAGTTTCATTAAATCTACATGATTATGGCAACCTTTTATTCTGTAATTGAAATAATCCTAAATATTTACTTATATCAGTATATTTATTATATATCTAAAACATCAATACATTTAATTGAAAAATGTTAATAAAATTGTCAAAATATTACCTTTAACCATGGTAGTTGTTCAACAAATTGGGAAACAAGAACATCTGTAGCCATGGCAACAATTTCAAGTAACAGATACATAGGAGTTGGACCTAAAAATGATCAAATCTGTACTTTGAGTACTATAACACTTAAATATACAAGTAATGAAAAATAGATAATACAGATGAAAGTAAAAAATTTTGTTTTTCCGTTCATGTTTTTTTTCATTTATAAGCATAAGTTATTACAAACATCTATTCAACCAAATAATAAATAATATATCATCACATTAATTAAAATGTGCACACTTTAAGTTATCACATAAATAAGTAAATATTCAAATAAATAACCAAATGTTTTTAGTATGAATACGAACAAAATGTACCTCCGCTAGCTTTCAACAGCATCTGAATAAGATTAACATAATTGTGTACAGGACTATTATCTGTTCTGTTCTCTGTTAAAACAGTCTTAACATATTTGGCAATCATTGGAGCTTGGTCTTTCATGGCAGCAACATCTTCCATATCTGGATCAAGCCCAGCACTGTGAGCCAAACAGGATCGTATATACAGTAGAATCTCTGTGAAAGTTGCAGGATTGAATGGTAAAGTGTTATTGCCTGTCACATGTCTGTTCTGTGTTGTAATACGTATATCACCCTAAACAAGAAAGTAAGATATAAGCACTTTTCATCATGTTATTTAATATAAAACCATAGTACTGTCAAGATAATAAATACTCATCCATTATATCTTTCGGTTTACATAAGATGAACAACATATCAAAGTACAAAGATCATTTAAGTGATCAACATCTATCTCACTGAAACAAGCCAACATTCTTAGCAAAAAAAGAAAAGCTCAAAGATGATCAGGTTTTCAGCATTTATTGAAATAAATTCAGAAAAAATGATAAGATGCCCAACATTAATCAAACGTGGTTAGCAAGAATTTGCTGAATCTCATTAGTAAAAGAAAAAAATAGCTAAATCTGAGATATAATGAATAAATTCATTTTCAAAGTCATGTTTTGAGGAGGCTGTTAGCGGAAATTAAGAAATGAACCACTTCAATGACTTTTCGATTTCATTTTTTTCTCTGGAGCTTAATTTTGCATCAACAGCCAGGTTAATTTGAAAACCTTTCCAGTTTTAGCAGTGGAGGAAGACCCCTGGTGTACACCTGGCTAGAACCACCAACCTTCCACATGAGAGCTGGACAGCTTCTTAACATGTGAAATATTTATGGTAAAAATGTGATTCAAATTTGAAGTGACAGAGAGACCATTTGATCATGGAGACCCACAATTTAATGATAAAATAACATCATATCTCAATCAGCTGAATACTGTTTACCTTTTCCTTGATGTAAGTGACCATATCAGTAAATGATGGGAAAACCTTATCTGATGACTTAGAAGCATTGTTTTCTACACTATGGTCTATTTGTGGATGTAAACCTTTCCTTGCTTCAATACGAATATCTTCCTTCCTGTAAAATTGGGAATAAATTTCATAATATCTTCTTTAAAAAGTAGTACTAGTATATAACCAGTAATAGCATGACACTATTCTGAGTTTTCAAACAATTGCCAGACAGCACTAAAATCAGTTTTTTGATATAGTAAAAATTTACATCCAACAAAAAGTATTTAATTATATCTGCTGTAATTATATACACACATTAATTTCTGAGAAACAAACTTACGGATCACCAGCTGCTAACAGTAGAATGTATCTAGATGGCACATGGTCTCGTGCAAATATTTTCTCAGCATATTGTACGGCCATCATTCTGACTTGTGGTTCTTCCTGTAGGATGAATAGTTAAATTGATTAACAAATATCTTGATTGTTATATAAATGTGAAAGATACAGTTATCATTCAATTTGCAATGATGAGAGCTATATAAGTTATTTAGAAATCATAAGTGTAGAATAACATAAATATCTACACCATCCATTCAATCCTCAGTCATAATTTACAATACTCTTTAGGGACCAGGCTCTAGCAATCATGCTGAACAACAAAAGCAATCATTAAATAATTTTTTTTTCTTTGAGTTTTATCATCGCATCAATAGCCAGGATGATGGCAGGATCATTTTGCAACTTGCCCAGCTTCAACAATGGAGAATGACACCAGATGCAACTTGCCCAGCTTCAACAATGGAGAATGACACCAGATGCAACTTGCCCAGCTTCAACAATGGAGAATGACACCAGATGCAACTTGCCCAGCTTCAACAATGGAGAATGACACCAGATGCAACTTGCCCAGCTTCAACAATGGAGAATGACACCAGATGCAACTTGCCCAGCTTCAACAATGGAGAATGACACCAGATGCAACTTGCCCAGCTGCAACAATGGAGAATGACACCAGATGCAACTTGCCCAGCTGCAACAATGGAGAATGACACCAGATGCAACTTGCCCAGCTGCAACAATGGAGAATGACACCAGATGCAACTTGCCCAGCTGCAACAATGGAGAATGACACCAGATGCAACTTGCCCAGCTGCAACAATGGAGAATGACACCAGATGCAACTTGCCCAGCTTCAACAATGGAGAATGACACCAGATGCAACTTGCCCAGCTTCAACAATGGAGAATGACACCAGATGCAACTTGCCCAGCTTCAACAATGGAGAATGACACCAGATGCAACTTGCCCAGCTTCAACAATGGAGAATGACACCAGATGCAACTTGCCCAGCTTCAACAATGGAGAATGACACCAGATGCAACTTGCCCAGCTTCAACAATGGAGAATGACACCAGATGCAACTTGCCCAGCTTCAACAATGGAGAATGACACCAGATGCAACTTGCCCAGCTTCAACAATGGAGAATGACACCAGATGCAACTTGCCCAGCTGCAACAATGGAGAATGACACCAGATGCAACTTGCCCAGCTGCAACAATGGAGAATGACACCAGATGCAACTTGCCCAGCTTCAACAATGGAGAATGACACCAGATGCAACTTGCCCAGCTTCAACAATGGAGAATGACACCAGATGCAACTTGCCCAGCTTCAACAATGGAGAATGACACCAGATGCAACTTGCCCAGCTTCAACAATGGAGAATGACACCAGATGCAACTTGCCCAGCTTCAACAATGGAGAATGACACCAGATGCAACTTGCCCAGCTTCAACAATGGAGAATGACACCAGATGCACACTTGGTAGAACCATCTACCTTCCATTAGTCAGCTGGACAGCTTCCTCACACGTGATACTTCTGTTCCTGGATGGGATTTAACTCACAGTGGTGAGGGGCAATTGATTACCAATCAGAAACTAGTACCACTCAACCGCAGAAGCCCCGGACACTCATATAGCATGTAGCAATATTTATCACAACAAGCAGCACGCTTCCATATAACTAATACCATACCTTATCAATAGCCTCCATAAGCAAAGCTTCCATGATTTTGGTGTTTAATTCATCTAAATCTTTAAATGCACTAGCCATCAATGAAAGTCCTTCTTGTACAGCTAAACGCATTTCTGAGTCAGCCTAAAATGTCAATAAAAAACTTAACTGATAAATAATCATAATGCTACTCATATTATGTGAGACAAAAAATCGCTCAGCATAATGTATGTGCTAGGAATGTTGTAAAAATTTACAAAGCATTTACAATTCAATCAGTCTTTAAACCATATTTTTAGAACATTCAAAGAACACAATGACATTGAATAAAGACTTGTAATGCAGAATCTTATAAAGTCCCTTTTTCCTGAGATTAATACACAATACCATAAATCTATACATGTAATTTGTAGTACTAAATAAATAATGTATCATTTTATTACCTGACACATAGAATTGAAGAGTACTTGTACCAGGGCAATATCAGATGATACCAACTGTGGATATCTGTTCACTAACTTCCCAATGGCAACATACGCAAGTCTTAACACTTTAGGATCCTGAAAAATATTTGATAAACAAGCAACGAAATCATTGACAGTCTAAAATGATACTGGGTAAATCATTATTTAGATTATTATTAGACTTGGCTTGAAATTTACTTCAATACATTTGTAATAAACAAAGCCCTTTTTCTAACCTAAACATACTTTTTTTCACTGGAGTTTAACATTTTAACATCGCACTGCAGCTAGGGCCTTATCATTATGTATTAAACAGAAAGCCAGTATACAATTAAAAAATTCTAGGATCTACCAGTGTATACAAAACTGTGGAAAGCCAGCTTGATGATATCTCACATTTGCTCAGACACTTGAAATGAAGAAAATAGTGAATCATAGCCAGAATATAACAATGAAATAAGCAGCATTTGCTACTGACCTCAGTGGCATCTTCAACAAGTGTAACTAACTTTGTCTTCAAAATAGGACTAATAGATATAGTCATCATATCAGATGCTGCGGCACTGTAATGGTAAGACAAAATATAATATGCATAATAACATAATCAATCATGCTTTCTATACTGCAAATGTACAGAATACATGAAGAGTGTCTCAGCTCTTAATTGATAATGAATCTATTGAATGACAATCTGAGAATGATCTCATTCATCCTAGTGCTTACATAATTTACACAATCTCTAACAGTAAAACTAAAATTAAAAGGTTATGCTTTTTGTAAAAACATTATGTACAACTTATACATTGGTGAGAGTCAAAATTTGTAAAAATTAGAAAATTAAAGCTTGGTACCAATGAGACAAAACAAGAGCAACGCAAGCAAGTCCGATGCTCATCTGTTCATTGCTTCAGTGAGATCTATCCACCTATTAAGTTTCATGTTGCCACCTTTTATAGTTTCCAAGTTATGTTCTTCATTAAAGTTTTTGCGCAGACGAGGTAGTGATCACAAAAGCTCGACTTTTTCTTTTAAAACAGTTGAGCTTTATCACCAGACCAATCCAGCCACACAAATATTCAATGGGACGGGAAACAGCCATAAATTCCGGCAACATGCTGGAAAACTTTCACCTTAGCTGACAGTCAACAATGAAAACTGTAAAAATATACTTACTTTAAACACATATGCTGAACCATCATTAAAGCATGACACTTAATCTTCACATTAGTGTTCTGGCCATACAGACAGTCAAATATCAACTATAATGAAAAATAGATGCATACATTTCACCATTCTCCCTATATTACACTTTTTATTTGCCTAATTTAAAGCACAATTTCAGATGGATTTATTTCAGTTTCATCAAATTAACATGAACAGAAATATGAACCTATCACCTCTGTTACCTATAGGCCATATCACAGTCATGGAATTAACAGCCAAATATAAAGTACTGGGTAATTGAAAGAATGATCACCTTAATATACTGACATAACAAGAAGTGTTTGTGAAACACAGATGCCCCTAACAGCTAAATGGATGGTAAGACCTTGACCTATTGAACTTAAAATCAACAGGGGTAATCTAGTTATTGGTCAAACAAAGTTTTTGTACTGAAGGTCTCTGTGACCTTTGACATACTGACCTCAAAATCAGTAGGGGTCATCTACATGTGATGACCAACCTCCCAACAGTATCTGAAGAGCTTAGCCCAAATTGTTCTCTTTTGTTATTGGTCGGACAATGTTTGGTTGCAGACCGACTGACCGACCGAAGGACAGACAGACAAGTGCAAAGCAATATACCTCCTTTTCTTTGAAAGGGGGCATAATTATGAATAAGAAGTGTAAGTTTTAAACTTTTTTTCTTCTGTTCTGTTCTTAATTCAATGATTGTTCTAAATTTTACAAGATGAAAGAATGAAATTAAAACATGACTGTATATTAGAATATGTGTTACAAAGGTAAATAAATTAAGATTACTTACTCTAATGTTTTGAGGGAAAAGGTTTGCAGATTCTCTGGCTTTTAAGATATAAGGTAATATTTTCATTCTAATCCTACTACAGGCAGGAACTCTCTTCTGGTCAGGCTTAATTGGCTGAAAAGAAATATTAAACCAAAAATTATAACTAATGGGAAATTAATGAGTTATTTCTAATATTGCTTAACTAATGGTGTAATTTATTTTCTCTGAGGTATCAATGTTGCACCAACAGCTAGGGTAATTTGGAGACTTTTCCAGTTTTTAACAGTGGAGGCTGACACCAGCCATACACCAGGGTGAAACCATCAACCTTTATGAGTCAGCTTGACAGTTTCCTGACAAGTGGAATATGGTCCCATCTGGAATATGAACTCACAGCATAACAGGGCTACTTAGAGACCACATACATGCCATATCTCACGCCGTGAGACTTTTTCTCACTTATTTTTACCCTTCCTCACGGTCTAACGCCGTTAGATCGAAACCTCACGGAAAATCGTATGTCAGATAAGAAATATGCCGTGCAGTAAACAATTATGTGTTTTAAGGATAATAACCGAACACGCCGATTGCAGTTAAATGTTGACATTTTGTTAATTGCCGATTAACTTGGCATATGTATTATATCACCTCGGGCGGTATGTTGTATGGTAACCATGGGAATTTGTATTTAATCATCATATTAATTGATAAGGTGGTGGTCTGTTTGTTATACAGTATGTTCTCTGATTAGTAAATTAACGAGTGATTAATTTAGATGACCTGTTTAAACTAGTGGGTGGGGTAAAGTAATTAAAGTAAATTTAGTGGCGGTGAATTGCTCTGAGTAGAGCTTAATTATTTTGGCTACTGGCTGTGTCCTTAATAATCAGATGACTTATTTTTCATAATTCTAAAATACCTTAAGCTAATGTTCTTTAGTGCAAATAATTCAAGTAAGAACGATCATGCAGCATTGTAGGTTTTCAGATAGTTATACAATTCAAAGAGTTATAACTTATATTGAATATATTTATCTTATTGAAATTAACTTCGTAATTTCATTGTCAAATATTGTTTATCTTGTTTAGTTCTTAACCTGGCTGAGAAGTTGGAACCAGAGGTCAACAACATGAACAAAGAACTTCTTAAAGATGCAGTAGAAAATCTTTCAACAATGACGCAGCTTTGAAAATGTGTCAAAGAAACAACACCCCTTGACTGTTTAGAACTGGGTTGAAATGATGTCAAAACAAACTCTGCCCAGTGGTAAACAACACTAAGTCAATGTCATGACATTTAAGCATATATAATGTGCTGTAGTTGAAAAGACTTGATGCTGTTTTCAGTATGATGATATTTTGAATATTCACATGTGCACTATTAAATAAATTCTGTTAAACTTTCCTTGTCGTTATTTTGATTAATAAATATCTATAAATGCATTTATTCCAATTCATGGGTGTAAATAGAGGTATTTTGCATTCAAAAAGCCCTATCGCGCGCCTGCAAAATAGTTCGCGAAAAAGTCTCACTTATTTTTACCCAAATCTCACTTGAAAATGACCCTTCAGAAGCAAATCTCACTTATTGACCCTCTGAAGATATGGCATGCATGAGACCATAAAAACTCAATCAAGAAGGCCCTTGATAATGTAAGCAAAACACAGATACATTATTAGCAGCAGACCACAACAATAGTATAATTCTCCATTTACTTTATGAATATTTCTAATTCATATCAGATCAATCATTTACATTAACTTAATCAAATCACTTCATAGACTATAGACAGTGAACCTACCTGTCCTTTCATCTCAACAGTGCCCAGTATTATATTGAACAGTTTGTTAAGAACTTCATTATTATTAAGATCAACTGACCTGAAAATATATAAAACAGCTATAAAGATTCAGAATAAATCAGTTCACAGGCCTCTATCTCTCTCACTATAGCATGTAGCAGATACTCATGTTTTGATTATTATAGTGAAACCACAAACTGCACAAATTTAAAAATGTCCTTAAATGACCAATCAAAATAATGGTTCATACACGTCAAATTGTTACCAATAAGGAGGTCCTGAATTCTAAACAAACAACAACAACAAGAAAAAACTTAGTAATAAACATTATTCGGCATAATTGATTGAAAACAAGTGGAGATGAAATAGTAAAACCAATACTACCTAGACTAGTAATTACAGAAATGAATACATGAAATATGTATAAACATGTAACTGTACCCTATAATTTTCTTAACCTCCATATCAGCAGCAGTGGCAACACTGAAAGAAAGAAATTATTCAGATTTAACAAATACCAGGATAAAATTATCAAATTAAAGTTTATGCAATATAAATACAGCCGATTTCTTATGCCACAATAATAAAAATATCTTACATTTTATAAAATTGATACAAGATAAAGAGTAGCCTCATGAGTATTAACTACATTGATTTAATAATAAAACCAATTGCATACAGGCCTTTTTAGGGCATACATATTGAATTATAGGGATACATGAATCCTTTATACATAAAAAACAATGAAAGCTTATTAAGTTTATCGTTAATTGATATAATACACACCTGTGTCTAGTATCAGCCGCTCCTATGATGTAATGGCATACAACATCAATTTCTGGAAAGATATCAGAACCCAGAAACTTAACAATTCCAAGTTTCACTTTCTCTAATTGTTCAGGTTGATAAGGATTATCTCCCATTACTCTACGAAAGGCTGCAATAGACAAACCAGGAGGAGCTGAAGGTGTACTAGAACTATCTCCAGCCGGGGCTGTTGCCGGTCTCCTTGTCTGAGCGGCTTGGAGTTCAGCTATCTTAGTGTGAGATCTACAAATGAAAAAACATATCATACAAAAGTTTTCAATACAAACTATTGCAAATGAACTTAATTTCATTTTTCAACACACTGTTTTAATCTTCATGAATCAGCCAAATTTTGCTAGCTTTAAAGTGTTTGGAGGAAAGCCATAAAAATTAACAACAGAAAGGTGTTGACACTTTAAACCTTAGTCCTAGTACATTTCACTTCAAGATTAAAAATCAATTACGACAAACTGAACTTGTGATAATGATTCATGACTCCTGCTACTGTATAAGTGAATTAGCAAAGACAGTAACTGAAAGTCACAGTGGTCCAGTGGTTACTGCCCTGGTTCTAGAACCCGGTGATCCGGCTTCGATTTCGGATACGTCAGGTCATACCCTTCCATGAAATTTTGACAACAATGTTGATTAAAAAGTTGCTGGTTCCTTGCGGAAGGGTAATTTAGTTAGTACTGTTTGGAATACATTCCAGAAAACTTGTTAGGTGAATTGGCAGCCAAAAAAATGAAAAAATTGTTGAAAAACGGCACTAAATCTAAATAACTAAAATTCACTCACCCATATGGAACAATAAGAAAATCCAACATATAATCTAATATCAACTTTGTAATATTAGGATTTTTCACAAAACTGAATTTTTCTTTACGTTGATCCATACTCGGTGGAAACTTAACCTCTGTCAATGCTGGCATTATAAGCTGAAGCAGGCTAGAAACATACAAACAAACTTGTATAAATACACTGTTATAAAGAATAATATCAGAGAAATATGCTTCATAATGCTAATTAGGTCATCTTGTTTCATAATCCTTTGGTTGTCAAACAGCCCAAATAGGCATTGAAAGTATATATTTATATAAGTAAAACAGCATATAAATAATTCAACAGTGTATTGACTATTGTCTATCTGACACAGAATGGAATATCTTTATAACAATTAATTTTTAATGATATGTCCGCAGCACTTAAATTTGATCATATAGCTGTACATTTCATACAACTGTAAATTAACTATATGATTGAATGATAACTTAAATAAACAAAACTGTTTTTCAAAATGTATTAATAGCCGGTACAGTAAATGCTCACTTAAAGTTGGTCCACTTTAGTAGTAAGTCTACCTTTACCATACCAAATATTTACAAGTGCCGCCTTTTTCTCAGTCAGTTTTTCATTATCAACTTGATAATGAGATCAAAAAATGTTTTCTTTTTTGTCCAACAGATGTTTCTTATATTAAAGTTTTACTTTATACAGGTGTTCAAAAATAAACATAAAAGAATTCATACTTGTCCTGGTGATTTGGAGATCTCCCATCGAGGCATTCTATAATTGAGGTTACTTTTTCCGCTTGTTCCTTTGAGTCGAGCCGAGGGAACCCCATTTTTATGTAGATAACAGTGAAGTTCTATATAGAAAAACAGACGGTATGTTTATATGGAGTCAAAAACTGTATTTTGTTTATTTCATCCAATCTTAGGTGTTATCATTATTATGTATTACATCAGATCTTAGAACAGAAAATTATGATTTTCCTTTGCAGCACTATAGTTCAACAAAACATTATGCAAAAATCAACACATTCTTGGTTTTCTCAGCAGGATATGCAAGTTAATATACAAATATTTTAGCTTACCGGTACTGTAAATTTTGATAGTTTTTAATACATTTACATCAAATATGATAATTCAAAACTTATTTAGTAATCAGGTACCATGTCATTTTTATACTGTCAATTTCAACCATTTTCATGGTAGTGTCAAATCTGTGAATAAACCCTTTAAGACCACCAATGGGAATGACAAAATGTGGCCTTTATTAACAGGTGACTTTTATTCAGCTCTAGGTAATTTTGTTCTAAATAATCACTGACAATTTTGAATGAATGACCTCATTCACAGGGTGATCTTTAACTGGAGGTGGACCCTAACACAGGTTTGACTACACTACTGGGCTGAAAATAAAAAGTTTGTTTGGAGTGCTCCGATCAAGAATTTTAGCACTGGGTAGGCAGGTACGGATTTTCTTTTACAATGTAACAAAAGTAAAAACAAATGCCCCCCAAAAATCATTTGATTTTATTCATTTGCTAGGATTTTCGTGAGTAGGTAGGAGCACTCCAAAGAAACTTACTTTTATTTTCAGCCTTGAGTATAAACATTACAGTTTAAATATAGACACATAACACAGCTTACAGTAACCATTGATGAAGCTGAGGGTTCTTTATACAGTTCAATCAAGTCATCCACAGGTAACTGAACCACTGTTCGACTTTTCAATCTTTTATTTATGTGTACGAGTAATTCCATCACCTAAAAATTCATGTGAAGATATTTTTTTAGAATTAACATCACATCAACAGTATGGGTCAATTGGCCACTTTTCTGAATTCAAAGGTTAAAAAAGATTACAACAAATTTCACAAGTCATTCCTACAAGTAATCAACAAATTAAGTCAAATATCTACAACTGAAAGAAACAATATTATCAGTGGATGCACTACCGGTATATTTCATACCTGAGTTGATTACTGTGTGATTCAAATGGTACCTTAGGTACCTGGCTTGGATGTCAAGTCAAATCAAGTTTCACTAATTCATAGATTTAAAAACTAAACCATAATTATATACTAAAATAAACCCACTATATAAAGTGCATTGCAAGTAATTTGAAACAAATATTACATTTGAATTTTGATTGGTCTTCTATAAACCAGTATCGCACGTAATTTTTGAACAACGATAACTACTCTGTATATAAGAATATATTACAACAAGTAGCCTTAAAATGACTATAAATGTATAAAGCAGGGAATTGTGCCTCAGTTTTTTGATAAAGTCCTCCGTTTGTAAGATACTTGACTTTAAAGAAATTCCGTACCCAGAACCCCGTTGTTTATTACGTAATACTCCACAGATAAAAAATGAAAATGAGGCACGGTTCCCTAGATTAACATTTCAACTACAAAATACCGAAAACAGCTTTGAAATCCGTCATCAAATAAGACGGCAATGTTAATTCGAAAATGACACCTACTCTGTTTTTTTAAGCTGAGCAATTAACAATGAAAGTGTATGATCTTTATCGTCTCATGAAATCAACGAATTTGACACACCCCATTCAATTTTGATAGCCAATCAAAATCGCTTATGTTTCCGGTTCAATAATTGAAACCACGCCCTGGTTTGATGTCTAGTAAGAGATTTTATAACAATTTTTTGCCATTAATGAATTAATAGTATCATATCGTACCAATACAATGCACATTACATTGATAAGGAAAAGTCGATAAAGGGGTGCAGTATTTATCGCTAATAAACACCATTTTTTAGCGTTCGGTTAGAATTTTTTGTTGCTTGGTATTAAAGTATGGTATTTAATCTTCGTAAATAATGTAAAATATCATTTTACGTTATTTTAGCGATTATAACCAAGCCAGATACGTTAAAAAGAAATGTTACACAATACAACTTTACAAAGATATGATAATCATTGTATATGAATTACGGAATTAGTTACCAAACCTTTTTTCTGACACCCTCTTCCTTGCTATCCAACTTCTGAAGAAGGGGCGTCAAAAATCTACTGAGACAAGACTGTAATTGCTCATCGGTCTCAGCTGATCCAATACGTAGGAAAACTCTCTCAACAAGAGCTGAAAATAAAATCACATATAATTATGTCTATGAGCATAACTTTAAATATTGAAATAGTATTGACACCCAAACTTAAGAAAATCTGCAACCCTATCTTTGAAATTGTATCATTTCAAAACACAAGCCCATCATCAATTGAAAGACAAAGAATATACACTATGGAAAGTGCATAGAGTAATTTCTCACAAAAATCAAAGCCTAGGAAAAGTAACACAAGAATGTCAACTTAGAAATGTTGTACGTCTATTTCTAGCCTACAGTTACATGCCATTACACAAATTAATACAAAAAATTTAATTGGAAGAAGCCCTCTGTTTACAATAGATTTTCACACCAAGTGATAGATTTCTGTATACCCAGAAGAATGCTAAGGCCTCCAGAGAAAATGACCTAGATCAATGAATTAAACTGTTGGGAGATATAAATATACATACAACCCCTTATTGTTTTTGCCAGTTTTATTGTTTAATTGATTGCAAATCAGTAAGGACCTTCACTCAATTATGATTATTATCAGAGGTATTCAAGTTAAAAATTCGGCTGAAGATAAAATTAAAGTAAAGCTGATAAACGCAGCAAATTTTGCCTTCAGAAGTGTTTGAAAATTATAAAGAATAAAGTTAACAAGGATATTCATTTATTCAAATAAAATTCAAATTAATTCATCAAAATCAGCAAAACAAACTCCTCAACCTTCATTGCACAAACCTGATAATATCAGGTCGATAAGCCAGGAAATGTATTTGAACAAGTAACAAGATTTAATAAACATTCCTTATGCAAAACTACCTAGCTGGAAAACATCATTTAAATACTATGAGGTTTTACACCAAAAACTATTTACAATTCTACAATATCATATTAATTTCATGATTATGAAGGCTTCAAGCCAATTCTACAGATCAATCTCATGAGGATTTGGCAGTTCCTATACATTTGGCTTTTAACTTATTAGCCCTGAAACTGATATATTCAGTGGTTGATAGGCAGATGCATATCCCTATGAATAGACACTCCCTGGCCAATACAAACACTTAATCAGAAGACTTTAAGTTACGTAATTGATTTACTGCAGTTAAAAGTTTATCTTGTTGCTGTTGAAAAGGCTGATTGCTCTGTTCAGCAACCATTCACATGAAACATTACATTTAGATCATAAATTTTATCTGTAGGCAAAAATATCTGTTCAAGAAAGCATACATGAATAATCACTTTCAACAATTGGGCATATTAGGCGATTAATAGCTCTAAAAATGTCCAGTTACCAGCGTAAGATATCCCTAGTATACTTTTGAACATGAAATACACAACACCATGAATGGGTGCCCGGATAATGACAATAATTGACACGATTATGTGCACGCCTCTGCTTCAGTTTCCACCTAGTATTTGTTTACATTGCATACCGCGACTTTCAAACATTTTCATCGCGATTTATGTAATTTCTAGAGTCAAGTGAACTTAGTGTTCATACAAGCATTGAATTCAATTCAAATGAATACTAGCTGCTATGTATTTGTGTCGCATTTTAATGCATTTTATCTCCTAAAACACTGTTTTGATAATTTTGCAAATGATAGATGGTCCACACATTGATTGGAGTTTAGTACTGTCACAGGAATTTCTACATATCTCGCATTTTGGTCCCTTTGCAGGTAAAAATCAATATAGCCGTCAGTATGTCAAAGTGTACAAACAGATGACGTATGTTTTTATTGTTTTTTGACATGAAGAATTATTGTTCATATGATTTAAATGGTTTTATGAATGCATAGTATATTATGTCATGAATTTTAAGCCAAATAAAGAGTTAGACTTGTGGTAAATCGTGTTCATGACCTGTATATCCCTTGTATGCCTATTTCCGTGGTGACGCTATTACCGTCGATGCCCGGATAATAACAATGATACGCAAATGCGTATCGCCTCCACTTTTGTTTCCACCTGGTATTTGTAGGCAGGGAACCAGACTATTGTTTACACTGCATGCCGCAACTTTAAAACCTTTAATTTTCATTGATGATTTATATATATATAAATACCATTTCTACATGCAGTCAAGTCAATTTATCGTTCATACTGCTATTTGCATTCAATTCAAATCAACACTGCTATATAAATGTGTCGCATTTTAATGCATTTTATCTCTTAAAACACAGTCTTGGTATTTCTCCAAATGATAGCAGGTCCGCACATTAGAATTAGATGGGAGTTCAGAACTGACCAAGGAATTTCCTGTGTTACTGTATGTATCTCGCATTTGATTAGTGGATAGGCAGTATTAAGGATATATAAATACCATTTCTACATGCAGTCAAGTCAATTTATCGTTCATACTGCTATTTGCATTCAATTCAAATCAACACTGCTATATAAATGTGTCGCATTTTAATGCATTTTATCTCTTATTAGTCTTAAAACACAGTTTTGATATTTCTCCAAATGATAGCTGGTCCGCACATTTAGTGGATAGGCAGTATTAAGGTCATCAAGCAAAACTCAATATGGACATCAGTGTGTCAAGAAATGTGATCAGTTGATGTATTACTTTATTGTTATTGAGATATTTTTTATGTTTTTCAACAAGAAGAAGAATTATGAGAATTAAATGATTGCTGACTTGCACTGCATTTCAACACTGGTAAAGAGTTAGGTAGGTGGTTATAGGGACGGCCTGTATACTTCATGAACATACATGTGTACAGAAAGTTCACTGGAAGTATGTAAATTAATATCTTTAATTAATATTAATCTTTATCCGAAAATTTCTATCCGAATATTTAGCCAATAGCTTTTAACCGATTTGTTATAAAACAAAACACATATCTAAAAGGAAATGACAACAACGAAATAAAACGAGTATACATTTACCATTTTCATCTGACGAAGACATATTATATCTGTAAACAAGTTCGAATACGTAATAAAAATAATTGTCATATCATGGTATAAACTGGTTCTCGTTAACTTGTGTGTACAAAGCCTTTAGTACATTGCAACATAGAACGGAAACCAGTTCAATGGAGTTATCGTTCTTACTATCTATCTATCTATCTATCTATCTAGAGTTCTCTTTCTTGTTCAGACAATTCACCACTGGGCTATTTTTTTCAGACAATTCACCATAGACTGTTCACCCATAAGTCCTTCAGGCGCGTAGCTAGCCTTCCATGGATGTGGATTCAGGATTAAGGTAGGGGGGTGCGGGTGCATGCTCCCCCGAAAATTTTTGAAAATAATGGTGCAATCTGGTGCATTCTATGCGATTTCGGTTGGCATTAATTTGCCCCTATTGAACTATAGCCCGCATTGAATGTACGATGAATAATTTATGAGTAGGCGTATACTATATAGCGCGGAGGCGTCTCCTTGATTTCAGTAGGTAGTATGTAGAGCTACTACTGTTAAACAGAATGAAAATGAATCTCCAAAACAGTTTAAAGCTATACCTGAGTACAGAAAAATGGGAAAATACTAGATATACGGAGTATAAATATAATAATATAGTTTTGATCAGGTATAGGACCCATTTACCCCGCCGAGAATCATGCAGAACTATCGAATGTTACCGCAGCTTTATTTTAAAGACTCGAAACTAATTGATTTATGGTTAAAATATTGTAATACTGAAAACATTGTACAACTTATCACCATGGCGTTGATAATAATCTAATAACATGCAAAATGTTGAGTACTGAAAATAAATCTGTATAGAACAGAAGCAAGATGTAGGCCTACAGATTAAAAGCGTGTCGATCGTGTCTTGTCCTCTAAAGAAGAAATATACATTCAATGCGTGCTATGTCCCAACAATACAAGACCACGTCCAATGCTTGCTATGTTCCTATAATACAGTTGTACGTCCAATGCGTGCTATGTTTCTGTAAAACAAGTGTACATTCAATGCGGGCTATGTTCCTGTAGAACAGGTGTACATTCAATGCGGGCTATGTTCCAACAGAACATGTGTACGTTCAATGCGGGCTATGTTCCTGTAATACAAGTGTACATTCAATGAGGGCAATGTTCCTGTATTACAGGTGTACATTCAATGCGGGCAATGTTCCTACAGTACAGGTGTACATTCAATGCGCGCAATGTTCCTACAGTACAAGTGTACTTTCAATGCGGGCAATGTTCCTACAGTACAAGTGTACATTCAATGCGGGCAATGTTCCTACAGTACAAGTGTACATTCAATGCGGGCAATGTTCCTACAGTACAAGTGTACATTCAATGCGGGCAATGTTCCTGTACTACAGGTGTACATTCAATGCGGGCAATGGTCCTACACTACAAGTGTACATTCAATGCGGGCAATGTTCCTACAGTACAAGTGTACATTCAATGCGGGCAATGTTCCTACAGTACAAGTGTACATTCAATACGGGTAATGTTCCTGTATTACAGGTGTACATTCAATGCGGGCAATGTTCCTACAGTACAAGTGTACATTCAATACGGGCTATGTTCCTACAGTACAAGTGTACATTCAATGCGGGCAATGTTCCTACAGTACAAGTGTACATTCAATACGGGCAATGTTCCTACAGTACAAGTGTACATTCAATGCGGGCAATGTTCCTACAGTACAAGTGTACATTCAATGCGGGCAATGTTCCTACAGTACAAGTGTACATTCAATGCGGGCAATGTTCCTGTACTACAGGTGTACATTCAATGCGGGCAATGGTCCTACACTACAAGTGTACATTCAATGCGGGCAATGTTCCTACAGTACAAGTGTACATTCAATGCGGGCAATGTTCCTACAGTACAAGTGTACATTCAATACGGGCAATGGTCCTACAGCACAAGTGTACATTCAATGCGGGCAATGTTCCTACAGTACAGGTGTACATTCAATGCGGGTAATGGTCCTAGAGTACAAGTGTACATTCAATGCGGGCAATGTTCCTACAGTACAAGTGTGCATTCAATGCAGACAAAGGTCATGTATTACAGGTGTACATTCAATGCGGGCAATGTTCCTACAGTACAAGTGTATATTCAATGCGGGCAATGATCCTACAGTACAAGTGTACATTCAATGCGGGCAATGGTCCTACAGTACTAGTGTACATTCAATGCGGGCAATGTTCCTTCAGTACAAGTGTGCATTCAATGCGGGCAATGTTCCTACAGTACAAGTGTGCATTCAATGCGGGCAAAGGTCCTGTATTACAGGTGTACATTCAATGCGGGCAATGTTCCTACAGTTCAAGTGTACATTCAATGCGGGCAATGTTCCTACAGTACAAGTGTGCATTCAATGCGGGCAAAGGTCCTGTATTACAGGTGTACATTCAATGCGGGCAATGTTCCTACAGTACAAGTGTACATTCAATGCGGGCAATGATCCTACAGTACAAGTGTACATTCAATGCGGGTAATGGTCCTACAGTACTAGTGTACATTCAATGCGGGCAATGTTCCTACAGTACAAGTGTACATTCAATGCGGGCAATGGTCCTTCAGTACAAGTGTACATTCAATGCGGGCTATGTTCCTGTATTACAGGTGTACATTCAATGCGGGCAATGTTCCTGTATTACAGGTGTACATTCAATGCGGGCAATGTTCCTTCAGTACAAGTCTACAGTCAATGCGGGCTATGTTCCTGTATTACAGATGTACATTCAATGCGGGCAATGTTCCTGTATTACAGGTGTACATTCAATGCGGGCGATGTTCCTACAGTACAAGTGTACATTCAATGCGGCTATGGTCCTACAGTACAAGTGTACATTCAATGCGGGCAATGTTCCTACAGTACAAGTGTGCATTCAGTGCGGGCAAAGGTCCTGCATTACAAGTGTACATTCAATGCGGGCAATGTTCCTACAGTACAAGTGTACATTCAATGCGGGCTATGTTCCTATAATACATGTGTACATTCAATGGGGACTATGTTCCTGTATTACAGATGTACATTTAATGGGGGCTACGTTCGTATAATACAAGTGTATATTCAATGGGGGCTATATTCCTGTATTACAGTTGTACATTAAATGGGGGCTATGTTCCTATAATACAGGTGTACATTCAATGGGGGCTATGTTCCTGTATTACTGATGTACATTCAATGGGGGCTATGTTCCTGTATTACTGTTGTATATTCAATGCGGGTATAAGTTCCTATTATACTAGTGTACTTTCAATGCGGGCTTTGTTCCTATATAATAGAATTGTATATTTTACCATCACCATTTTTTACATCAATTTGTACAGCATCACATCTCTGTTGATAAAGTCCAAGCATTTTGTTAGATCGATAAACGCAGCAAACACAGATGGATTATTTTTAACAATACTATTTAGCCTAAATATGTATTCTTCACATGACCTATGAGCTCTAAAACCATTTCGTTCATCGGCGAGTAAGTAATTGTTCTAGTAACTAGTGAGACCTCCATTAATGAATGGCTT
This sequence comes from Lutraria lutraria, assembly GCA_964023205.1. Taxonomy (NCBI): domain Eukaryota; kingdom Metazoa; phylum Mollusca; class Bivalvia; order Venerida; family Mactridae; genus Lutraria; species Lutraria lutraria. The sequence goes on from OZ026838.1 coordinate 23,398,927, forward strand.
ATATAGATTGCTTACACATGATAAGAGACTAACAACTCTGTAGTTCATCGGTACACGTTATGCAATATACATAATTAAAATTTGTCTATACATGTGATCTATAATACTGTAGACGGGACCAAGACTTTTAAACTAATTAATAAGCAAAAGAAGCATCTACGTTGTTATGCCATTCCGCAGTAATGATATTTCACAGTGAAAACTCTTTTTTTATGCCCTTGTATCATCAGTGATTTTGATTTTTATGACAGCGAGTGATGATTTTTTGTGAATGTTTGACGGACTGCTTTCTTACCAATACAAAGGGCATTTAAGAAAACGCTTTACAGACTTGTGATATAGCAACATAAACATACAGTGGGGAAATAATATTCATAAGTATTTTTTCATCTAGAAGAGTCAGAAATCATCCAGTTTTACTTGCATATTCTTGACCAGATTAACTTTGGCGTTTACTGATATTTTGCATCCATTTATTTGGATTTTTCTGGCGTTTCAGAGAAACACAAACTTTGGAATAATTATGAAGTGCAGAACATGCATTACTTTGATCAGTAGATTAATCGATATGATATTAATACATTAAAATCGTGTACATGTATAAAACGAAAAACTGTAACAAAACGTTATAGGTAAACGAATTACAAGAAGCATATTGGTTTATGTTTTTTGTATGAAGTTGCTTTTTTCATAAAGGATGTTGATTGTATATTTTATTCAATCTTCCATTATGGAGAATATAATACATTTTCATGATATAAATAATACACATATACTAGTATTGACAATAATGAGTATTTGACAAATGAATGAATTCATGTATATAGTTCACAAGCACATTGTAATATCATACCCTACATCAATCAAATAGAATAAACCCTAAAATTAATGTTAACATCACCATAATCTGCTATGATACAACCACATTGAGCTTCAAATAGCATTTCAGATATTATGCCACACAACAGCTTATCTAGGTTAAGCATCACAGAGAAATGCCTGCATGATTTACTTACCTATCAACTATAAATAGATTCAGTTATCACCATTAGCCAATCAAATGGCCAGGATTAGCCAAACTAGTAATAGACACTATGAACTAATACTCGTAAGTATAATTCGTCTAGAAAAACAGCGATGTATGGGAACGAAGACAAATATGACGCCATCATGTCGTCATGAATAATTATATTGATTGTGAAATAAGTAATGGTGCAACGTTATGCCGGTATATCGGTATATTGCAATACAGCACCGGGCCGATACATACCGCGATATGAAATCCATGTACCGCGATACATTTGTATTTTCCTTAATTATTAAGCACATAATCCATCGAATTAAATGAAACCAGACACAATTTTAGTGTTGTTTTGAACCATCAAGACCTATTCATCCCCCTGAATAACAAATTATTATTTGCAGTTTTCAAGTAAACCTATGTTGGTACAGTGTATAAAATGATCCTTTAATGTATATGAATGAACTACGTTATACAGTTATACCTCTATGTGGTGCGATATGGGTCGACTGTGTTGCAATATATCGCAATACGGGTTATGCCATATTGATCCTTGCACCCCTAAAATAAGATATTTCAACAAACGTTTGGGAAAGAAAAATGGATTAAAGATACTAGTAATACTCTTCTAACAGTAATAGAATGTCAAATGTAACATATGTACATTTTGTACGACGTTTTATCATTGAGTCAAGAGTGAAGTTTCATGGGGTAAAAAGCCGCAAGTAGCAGATACGACTTTTTACCTCTACCATGCAGTGTAGATACGACCTTTTACTTTTATCATGTGGTATACTTTTTACTTATGACCTTTGATTACTGACCCCTTTGGTTCAATAAACGGGGTCACATGAAAATGATATTGGTATCAACGGATGGCCCATCGAATTTAGTTTCAGAATATGTATACATGTATATCATATAAGGTCGTAAGTAACACTTACAACCTTAAAATTCTATGACGTCGATATATTTTTTGCAAAAATTGTGATGCCGGTAAAACACCTTTAGATGCTCCTTTATTTACATTTTTAACGTCCTATAGGAGTGCTCTACACAAAAAAGTAGTTTACCCTTAATTAAGTTTATTTACGGCGGAATTTTGTTTTTAAATTGACAAATATTTTGGAATTCCTTGATGCAACAATTTTTCTTTGATCTCTCTATTCTACATTAACTGAAAAATATGATATTCACGATTACGAATTTACAAGCAGAGTCTGAAGATAGTTTTAAAAAATCTTATTTTTCAAAACGAGATTGTGTTGCTATGCATTTGTGTTGTATGCAATGCACAATACATGTATCTAAATGGATAAAATATAATATTGTATTGTCTCTGTGACTTATAAGAAATACAATGATGACTTGTCTTTTCATTCTTAATCAAGATCTGGTATCCACCATCTGCTTAGGACAAAAGTACTGCTGACAAACAAAAGAGTTTGATTATAAAGGCATATTGACCATAAGCACTTAGTGCCCATTTTTTTAAATCAAGTATATAATTGCAACGTATAAAATACACGAAAAACTAGATTATATTTTAATGTTCCCCAAGTTATGCGTATATAATTACCAGGATTATTTGTTTCATCCTTATTATGTAGTGGTACTATAAAACCATCGGCCCAATCACCCGTAAAATATCCAATATTACACAACTGATCAAAAAGAAGTGGCAAAAAAATGTGTGAAAAAATACATCGCTGTTGCAGCCAAAAATAAAAACATATTAAACACCAAATATCGACCAGATGAACTTCCGGATTTAAGATCTTTACAAGCTTTTAAAACCTCACTTTGTACGATATGTTTACCTGTACTGTAGGAACATAGCACGCATTGAATGTAGACCTGTATTATAGGAACATAGCCCCCATTGAACATACACCTATATTATAGGAACATAGACCCCATTGAATGTACACCTGTAGTATAGGAACATAGCCCGCATGGATTGTACACCTGTTATACAGGAAAATAGCACGCATTGAACGTAGACCGGTATTATAGGAACATAGCCCGCATTGAATGTACACTTGTACTGTAGGAACATAGAACGCATTGAATGTACACCTGTAATACAGGAACATAGCCTCCATTGAATGTACTTATGTAATACAGGAACATAGCCTCCATTGAATGTACACCTGTTATACAGGAACATAGCCCCCATTGAATGTACACCTGTAATACAGGAACATAGCCTCCATTGAATGTACTTATGTAATACAGGAACATAGCCTCCATTGAATGTACTTATGTAATACAGGAACATAGCCCCCATTGAATGTACTTATGTAATACAGGAACATAGCCCCCATTGAATGTACACCTGTAATACAGGAACATAGCCCCCATTGAATGTACTTATGTAATACAGGAACATAGCCTCCATTGAATGTACTTATGTAATACAGGAACATAGCCCCCATTGAATGTACTTATGTAATACAGGAACATAGCCTCCATTGAATGTACACCTATTTTATAGGAACATAGCCCCCATTGAATGTACGCTTGTATTATAGGAACATAGCCTGCATTGAATGTACACCAGTAATACACGAGCATAGCCCCCATTGAATGTACACCAGTAATACAGGAACATAGCCCGCATTGAATGTACACTTGTACTGTAGGAACATAGCCCGCATTGAATGTATACTTGTACTGTAGGAACATTTCCCGCATTGAATGTACACCTGTAATACAGGACCTTTGCCCGCATTGAATGCACACTTGTACTGTAGGAACATTGCCCGCATTGAATGTACACTTGTACGGTAGGAACATTGCACGCATTGAATGTACACTTGTACTGTAGGAACATTGCCCGCATTGAATGTACACTTGTACTGTAGGACCATTGCCCGCATTGAATGTACACCTGTAATACAGGAACATAGCCCGCATTGAATGTACACTTGTACTGTATGAACATTGCCCGCATTGAATGTACACTTGTACTGTAGGAACATTGCGCGCATTGAATGTACACTTGTACTGAAGGAACATTGCCCGCATTGAATGTACACCTGTAATACAGGACCTTTGCCTGCATTGAATGCACACTTGTACTGTAGGAACATTGCCCGCATTGAATGTACACTTGTACTGTAGGAACATTGCGTGCATTGAATGTACACTTGTACTGTAGGACCATTGCCCACATTGAATGTACACCTGTAATACAGGAACATTGCCCGCATTGAATGTACACTTGTACTGTAGGAACATAGCCCGCATTAAATGTGCACTTGTACTGTAGGAACATAGCCCGCATTGAATGTACACTTGTACTGTGGGATCAATGCCCGCATTGAATGTACACCTGTACTGTAGGACCATTGCCCGCATTGAATGTACACTTTTACTGTAGGAACATTGCCCGCATTGAATGTACACTTGTACTGTAGGACCATTGCCCGCATTGAATGTACACTTGTACTGTAGGAACATTGCCCGCATTGAATGTACACCTGTAATACAGGACCTTTGCCCGCATTGAATGTACACTTGTACTGTAGGAACATTGCCCGCATTGAATGTACACTTGTACTGTAGGAACATTGCCCGCATTGAATGTACACTTGTACTGTAGGACCATTGCCTGCATTGAATGTACACCTGTAATACAGGAACATTGCCCGCATTGAATGTACACTTGTACTGTAGGAACATAGCCCGCATTGAATGTACACTTGTACTGTAGGAACATTGCGCGCATTGAATGTACACTTGTACTGTAGGAACATTGCACGCATTGAATGTACACTTGTACTGTAGGACCATTGCCCGCATTGAATGTACACTTTTACTGTAGGAACATTGTCCGCATTGAATGTACACTTGTACTGTAGGATCAATGCCCGCATTAAATGTACACCTGTACTGTAGGACCATTGCCCGCATTGAATGTACATTTGTACTGTAGGAACATTGCCCGCATTGAATGTACACCTGTAATACATGACCTTTGCCCGCATTGAATGTACACTTGTACTGTAGGAACATTGCCCGCATTGAATGTACACTTGTACTGTAGGAACATTGCGCGCATTGAATGTACACTTGTACTGTAGGAACATTGCCCGCATTGAATGTACACCTGTAATACAGGACCTTTGCCTGCATTGAATGCACACTTGTACTGTAGGAACATTGCCCGCATTGAATGTACACTTGTACTGTAGGAACATTGCGCGCATTGAATGTACACTTGTACTGTAGGACCATTGCCCGCATTGAATGTACACCTGTTATACAGGAACATTGCCCGCATTGAATGTACACTTGTACTGTAGAAACATAGCCCGCATTAAATGTGCACTTGTACTGTAGGAACATAGCCCGCATTAAATGTACACTTGTACTGTAGGAACATTGTCCGCATTGAATGTACACTTGTACTGTGGGATCAATGCCCGCATTGAATGTACACCTGTACTGTAGGACCATTGCCCGCATTGAATGTACACTTTTACTGTAGGAACATTGCCCGCATTGAATGTACACTTGTACTGTAGGACCATTGCCCGCATTGAATGTACACTTGTACTGTAGGAACATTGCCCGCATTGAATGTACACCTGTAATACAGGACCTTTGCCCGCATTGAATGTACACTTGTACTGTAGGAACATTGCCCGCATTGAATGTACACTTGTACTGTAGTAACATTGCCCGCATTGAATGTACACTTGTACTGTAGGACCATTGCCTGCATTGAATGTACACCTGTAATACAGGAACATTGCCCGCATTGAATGTACACTTGTACTGTAGGAACATAGCCCGCATTGAATGTACACTTGTACTGTAGGAACATTGCGCGCATTGAATGTACACTTGTACTGTAGGAACATTGTCCGCATTGAATGTACACTTGTACTGTAGGAACATTGCCCGCATTGAATGTACACCTGTAATACAGGACCATTGCCCGCATTGAATGTACACTTGTACTGTAGGAACATTGCCCGCATTGAATGTACACTTGTACTGTAGGAACATTTCCCGCATTGAATGTACACTTGTACTGTAGGAACATTGCCCGCATTGAATGTACACTTGTACTGTAGGAACATAGCCCCCATTGAATGTACACCTGTATTATAGGAACGTAGCCCCCATTGAATGTACACCTGTATTATAGCAACATAACTCGCATTGAATGTACACCTGTATTATAGGAACATAGCCCCCATTGAATGTACATCTGTAATACATGAACATTGCCCCCATTGAATGTACACCTGTATTATAGGAACATAGCACGCATTGAATGTACGTCTGTATTATAGGAACATAGCCCCCATTGAATGTACACCTGTATTATAGGATCTTAGCACTTATTGAATGTACACCTGTGCTGTATGTATATGCCCGCATTGACTGTGCATCTTCACTTTAGAAATATATCCCCAATTGAACGTACACTGTATATTGTAGCCACATATCACCCATTGAAAGTACACATCTATTAAATCATTGGTTATCTATATATAGTTTTAGATCTATATTATAATAGAGATTCATTTTCCTTTTTTTAACAAGGAAACTGAACTGTTTAATAGATGAACTCTGTCATAGATTATATATTGTCATCTATAAATATGTGACTGTTAAGTAAAATATAGGTGTGAGCTTTATTATTCAGATCTTGGGCCAACGACCTTTAGACAGAAAGAAATGTAGAATAGAAAAGAAAAGAAAGCAAAAGAACAAATACCTTTATCATGTTGTATATACATATCAACATATATAACGGTAACGGCATTGTACTATCAGTACGGATAGAGTACGGGTAACGACTTTTAAGCGAATGGTCGTTACGCCCCCTAATGAATAATTCATCGTACATTCAATGCGGGCCGTACATTCAATAGGGGAGAATTAATTTCAACAAGCGAGGGTCATTAATGTAGTTCTCAAGAGGTTGGCATTAATTTGCAAATAAACGCTATAGTCAGGATTCCAGATTTTTTTTTCAAGTTTGTCAGAATCATGTGGATTCAGCCGCGTACTCGCGTATAGGCAGCTACGCGCCTGTCCTTGATGATATGTTTTCATATTTTAGTTATTTGTATCAATTATTTAATTGTTGCACTTTCTGACTACTATTTTTACATAACTAAGTTTTTCAAATATTATTATTTTGCCGAAGAGCCAGGCCTGATTCTAAATGTAGTTGGATCACACCGTATACCCCGAGAGCCGAACACAGTTGCTCAGGCGAACACAGTTGCCGATAAATTTTACAGTTTCGAACGGAAAATAAGTATCGGCTTAATTTATAGTTATCTTGAAGGATCCGAACAAAACCAATCATGTAAATTTATTCGCTATTGAAAAAGGAATAAATACTCGAAATTGTGAGGAAAACCGTGCATTTTTCAGCGAGAAATCGCTAGAAATGTCTGCTATTTTTTAAAGAAAACGCGTGATCTGATGAATCCAAATCCATACATGCATTTTTACACAAAAGTGAACCTTTATAAAGATACCACCATTTACTCCAATCTATTTTCTCTCAATATGCGAAATCCCATGGAATATCGTGCAAGCGGCCAAACCGTGGTGTAGTGATGACGGACCGTCACCGTCGGCAATTGGCTCAAAACAACATCGGGAGACATTGGCGTAATGTTGTCTTTAGTTATGAATCCCGCTTTAATATTTCCTCTGTCGACGTTTACCGTCGACGTAACGAACGTTACAGCTGGAGCATAATCGTTAAGAAATGTTGGGCAGCGATAAATCACACCTTTAGAACTGACCTGGTGGTTATCTATGGGAATTTAAACGCCATATGGTACGATAACCAAGTTCTTCGTCCTATAGTCGTTCCCATGTTTCAGCAACGTCCTGTCCTCACATTTCTACATGACAATGCTAGCCCCTATACGGCCAGATTAACCAGAAACTTCCTCATGGCCAATAATATTGACATTCTGCCATGGCCTGCTAACATTCCCGATTGAACCTACTTGAACACATGTGGGCCGCCCTTGGACGTCGATTACTTCGACGAAACCCATAGCCGCAAAACGTCCAATAATTATGACAAATGTTCTTCGTGACGAGTGGTAATTTGTGTGGGTCCATGGGACGGCGATTGCAGGCAGTGATAGCAAGTCAGGGAGGTGATATCCGGTACTGACGAATTTAGGGGTTAAAGTTTACTAGTGTTAAACCCGTGTAATGTTTTATTATACTCAGATGACGAGTGTTATATGTAGAACTATTCCCAATCTGTATTTTTGAATCACAAATTAAAAGCATGCATTCCGTGTTTAGTTCATCAAATATGGCCCTACAAAGGGGGGTGAGGCGTTTCTAATACGTCAGTATAGATTTATAAGCATGATTCATGTGGAAAACGTGCTGCTATGATATGTTAATTAAAGGGGCATGCCCAGGAACTGCTGTGTTACACCAAAAATGCGTTTGTCACTTGTAAACCAATTATTACCGAAAAGTCGAAGAAGAATGTCCGCTCAAAAATGACCCTATAACGAGCGCATCGGTATTTGTATGTCGGTTTGAATAAAAGGCTTACAGCCTTTTATTGACGACGACGATATTTCCAATACGTCTGAGAGTTTAACTGAGCATGTGCGCCGCCTTTCAAGTGAACATAACATGAGAAATACTTACCATTTCAGTTTGTTGACATTTTTTCCGCGATATTTTCGGTTTTGACAGATACCGAAAGGGTCGAGTTGTGAAAATGACGAATAATTTCTTAGGCCGAATTCGGCAGGTTTTGTAAATCTTGAAAGGTGTATTTTGAGTAAACTAGTGGGATGCTTTGTAAATATTTTACAGGACTTTCATTAATTGATTTAGGCATTAAAATGATACCAATTTGATTGAAATTTGAGACCCTTCAGTTCCAGGGCATGCCCCTTTAACAGGTTACTAAGTTGTGCAGATAGAATTAATTTTCATGTTTCGTCCGTTATGAATACGATGAAAGCCAAAATGATATATCTTAAAAGGGAATCCGGAAATGATTAGAACTATGAAAAGATCATCAAAAAGCTCAGGGCAAATGATTACTAGTAATTGTTCATCGTTCGGTTGGCGTACTTTATTACTGAAATTTCGTTAGATTTCGTCGCATCAAAGGTGGCTTGCAAAAATGGTTTTATTTATAGGCAGATTTAACGCTGCGTTGAGACATCTTGTTTGCATTTTCCGCTTTGTTGTATAAATAGGAATGAACATTTTATTCGAAAATGTGTAACCATCGGTTATATTCATTTAAAGTTCAGGAATGGTTTAAATCATATGGTTGTTTGAATTGTGATTATTTAGTTTACCTTTACATTTATCATTCGTATGTTCGTGTACTTCTTGTTTTAGACTCTTCATTAAAATTGTTGCTAATTTATGAACGTACATCAATGAAATTTTGAGGAAAATATATATTATGTGTTCATTCTTTGTCTTTTTAGACTATAGTGAAAAGTCTTGACCCCGAGGTTTAATAAACATGTATTTGAGAACAGTTTCTGAGCTAAAATATCAATTAATTTTATGGTTGAAAATAACGAGCTGATTAAAATGTTTGTATACATTTTCAAATCAATTTTAGTGCCAGTACAATGTAACAGTATCAATAATAGCATTATTGTCTGATCATACTTAACTATAATTAGAAACACTAAAAGACATAAATGAGATTTGTAGGAGTTTAATTGATCTCAAAATTTAAAACCTCGAGGCATGGATCGAGTCCGTGCTATTCAGCTGATGGTACAATGTAGTACGAAATGTTGTGAAAAGTTCATGTATTTGATTGTATTGTGCTGTAATTTCCATGTTGTTATTTATCAGATGAAAGTCACAGCATATAGTACTATGAAATACGCTTTATCTGTTACCGTCGTACCCGATTCTTCGGATGGGTTATTTTAACCGGACATATATTATATACCGGTATTTAGCGTCATATGGCTTTTTTTCATCTAAGATTATTATTATTCTGGCTACACATGCAAATTAATGAAACAAATAAAGAGTCAATCAGGCATGCAAATTGGCCGCATTTTAAACAACACACGAAAAAACGTTCGTGGACTTTCATATTAAATTACGTGTTTGATTAAAACATGCTCACAAACCATACCTAATACCTGGAAATATTGTTATTCTACTTCTTTATTCTAATTTAATTGTTTCACAATTAATTTGTCAATGAATGGTACTGTATATATTATTAACAAGTTTATTTTTTCCCATCTTAGTAATATTTTGTTATGTCTCGTATCAGCTACGGAGTAAAGCGGAATTAATCGATGTTAATCGAATCATTGTAACTATGCTGTTGGCGAGTAGATTATCTCAAAACTTGTTTCTATCTTACATGTAATAATACGGCGAATCTAGTTGATTAGAAATCAGTGCATGCTTTATATTGTGTAATAATACACGGATTAAAGTGTGTAGATGTGTATGAGTGCGTGTTTTATGTGACCGATTTACTACAATGAAAACGTTGTATTGTAGACTTATAGTGACCCGTAGAGCAGGCATGTTTTATGTAGATATGAGTAAATACTGCAAAATCACGTGTTTTCTTTTCAGGTGATTACACACACACATGCACTTGTCATCAGACGATGGATATCACCTTAACGAAGAACATATGCTTTCGGAAGTGTTAGACATTCTCTTGAATTTGGCATCTGTGTGGTATTCTTAAGTTTTTATATCTTTTTTTAGTATTGATTAATTGAAAAGTTCATAAAAATGTGAACTTATATAATTTGTTTTGTCAACACACTCATGTCTTTTACGGATAATTTAAAAAGTAATACTTTGAATTAATGCCGTCTCTTTTTTGAAAATCATCTACTTTCTCAACTATTTATTAAATGATCTAAACCTAGAAGATGATGCATGGTCAAATCAATTACTATGAACAACGGGAAATCAAATGAAAAATGAAGGCCGTGGTTAAATTGATATTTGTATTTTATTCAATGACGTAAATCTAATTGAATATATTTCGTTTCTAGGGAGATTGTTTGTGGACCTTCACATACCACGTGGTCACTCCAAAGACTGAACATTCGGATGATACATGAGGTATGCATTACATTCTGTCTCTACAGACATGATTCTACATTTTTGTAATTAATCGAGTTACCTTATCCTTGATGTCGGTCAATAGCTATTCATAGCAAATGCTATATTTTGTTAGTATGCCAACCGACTGTAAATAAATTTTGTATCTTGTATCTTGATGATTATTTTGTCATACTTTATTGAATAAGTCAAGTAATTGTGTTTGATCTATTTGATATTGTGATAACTTCTATCGACAGTTTCATTTGATTGTTGACAAAATACCGTGACTGTTTAACACATGCTTTTAATAATCTGGTACAATAATACGAACAATAAAAATTTGAAGAAACTTAACATAGTTATGGTACCTGTGAATGTAAATATTATATATAGTGTCTGCATTATCCAATATCCTTGCAATGACTACATGTTTATTATTCCAACAGACGGGGAGGATGGTAGAGAAGTGTTCCAATGACTAACTATTCAATGCGACCATTAGACTTGCAAAATCCAACAAACCACCACACTACAACAGACTCAACAAGCAGAAGATTATGGTAAGTCAACTTTATATACTAGTATATGTGGCTGAATGTTGCAAATGTTAGTATGGTTCCATATCTTTTTCAGATCTTATTCTTTATTATTTTATTTTATCCTGTCCATAACACTCGAAAGAGGAGTGTGACAGTATTGATAGATAGATAGACTTTATCCTTTTATTATTTTATCAATTTACATCTTACTCTTTCATCATTTTACTATTTTATTATTTTATTTTAACCACTTATTTTTGTATTATTTTGATCTTTTTAATGTTACTCTTTTATTTTCTTATCATTTCATTTTTCTTAGTATTTTAAACTTTTAAACATTTTAATCTTGTATATAATTTATCCTTTTAAGCAACTTTTAACTATTTGAGTCTTTTATCATTTTACTGTTTTACTCCTTTAATATCTTATGCTTTTAAACATTTTAATCTTGTATATATCCTTTTAAACTACTTTTAACCATTTTAGTCTCTTATCATTTTACTATTTTACTGTTTTACTATTTTACTGTTTTACTACTTTACTATTTTAATATTTTATGCTTTTAAACTTTTTAAACATTTTATTCTTGTATATATCCTTTTAAACAACTTTTAACCATTTTACTCTCTTATCATTTTACTATTTTAATATCTTATGTTTTTAAACTTTTAGGCATTTTAATCTTGTATATATTCTTTTAAACTGCTTTTAACCATTTTAAATTAGTCTCTTATCATTTTACTATTTTACTGTTTTACTATTTTAATATCTTATGCTTTAAACTTTAAGACATTTTAATCTTGTATATATTCTTTTAAACTGCTTTTAACCATTTTAGTCTATTATCATTTTACTATTTTACTGTTTTACTATTTTAATATCTTATGCTTTTAAACTTTTAGACATTTTAAGTATGTATATATCCTTTTAAACAACTTTTAACCATTTTAGATTCTTATAATTTACCTGTTTTACTCTTTTAATATCTTATGCTTTTAAACTTTTAAACATTTTATTCTTGTATATAATCTTTAAAACAACTTTTAACCATTTTACTCTCTTATCATTTTACTATTTTACTGTTTTACTATTTTAGGCTCTTATGCTTTTAAACTTTTAAACATTTTAATTTTGTATATATCCTTTTAAACAACTTTTAGCCATTTTAGACTCTTATAATTGACCTGTTTTACTATTTTAATATCTTATGCTTTTAAACTTTTAGACATTTTAATCTTGTATATATTCTTTTAAACTGCTTTTAACCATTTTAGTCTCTTATCATTTTACTATTTTACTGTTTTACTATTTTAATATCTTATGCTTTTAAACTTTTAGACATTTTAATCTTGTATATATTCTTTAACACTACTTTTAACCATTTTAGTCTCTTATCATTTTACTATTTTACTGTTTTACTATTTTAGTATCTTATGCTTTTAAACTTTAAAACATTTTATTCTTGTACACTTATTAAACAACTTTTAACCATTTTACTCTCTTATCATTTTACTATTTTACTGTTTTACTACTTTAATATCTTATGCTTTTAAACTTTTAAACATTTTAATTTTGTAACAACTTTTAACTATTTTAGTCTCTTATCATTTTACTGTTTTACTATTTTAGGATCTTATGCTTTTAAACTTTTAAACATTTTAATTTTGTATATATCCTTTTAAACAACTTTTAACCATTTTAGTCTTTAATATATTCTTTTAAACTGCTTTTAACCATTTTAGTCTCTTATCATTTTACTATTTTACTGTTTTACTATTTTAATATCTTATGCTTTTAAACTTTTAGACATTTTAATCTTGTATATATTCTTTTAAACTGCTTTTAACCATTTTAGTCTCTTATCATTTTACTATTTTACTGTTTTACTATTTTAGTATCTTATGCTTTTAAACTTTAAAACATTTTATTCTTGTACACTTATTAAACAACTTTTAACCATTTTACTCTCTTATCATTTTACTATTTTACTGTTTTACTACTATAGTATCTTATGCTTTTAAACTTTTAAACATTTTAATTTTGTAACAACTTTTAACTATTTTAGTCTCTTATCATTTTACTATTTTACTGTTTTACTATTTTAGGATCTTATGCTTTTAAACTTTTAAACATTTTAATTTTGTATATATCCTTTTAAACAACTTTTAACCAATTTAGACTCTTATAATTTACCTGTTTTACTCTTTTAATATCTTATGTTTTTAAACTTTTAAACATTTTATTCTTGTATATAACCTTTTAAACAACTTTTAACCATTTTAGTCTCTTATCATTTTACTATTTTACTGTTTTACTATTTTAGGCTCTTATGCTTTTTAACTTTTAGACATTTTAATCTTGTATATATTCTTTTAAACAACTTTTAACCATTTTAGTCTCTTATCATTTTACTATTTTACTGTTTTACTATTTTAGTATCTTATGCTTTTAAACTTTTAAACATTTTAATCTTGCATATATCCTTTTAAACAACTTTTAACCATTTTACTCTCTTATCTCTCTTATCATTTTACTATTTTACTGTTTTACTATTTTAGTACCTTATGCTTTTAAACTTTTAAACATTTTAATTTTGTATATATTCTTTTAAACAACTTTTAACTATTTTGTCTCTTATCATTTTACTATTTTACTGTTTTACTATTTTAATATCTTATGCTTTTAAATTTTTAAACATTTTAATCTTGTATATATTATTTTAAACTGCTTTTAACCATTTTACTCTCTTATCATTTTACTATTTTACTGTTTTACTATTTTAATATCTTATGCTTTTAAACTTTTAAACATTTTAATCTTGTATATATTCTTTTACACTATTTTTAACCATTTTAGTCTCTTTATCATTTGACTATTTTAATATCTTATGCTTTTAAACTTTTAAACATTTTTATCTTGTATATATTCTTTTACACTACTTTTAACCATTTTAGTCTCTTATCATTTTACTATTTTACTGTTTTACTTTTTTAATATCTTATGCTTTTAAACTTTTAAACATTTTATTCTTGCATATATCCTTTTAAACAACTTTTAACCATTTTACTCTCTTATCATTTTACTATTTTACTGTTTTACTATTTTAGTACCTTATGCTTTTAAACTTTTAAACATTTTAATTTTGTATATATTCTTTTAAACAACTTTTAACTATTTTAGTCTCTTATCATTTTACTATTTTACTGTTTTACTATTTTGATATCTTATGCTTTTAAATTTTTAAACATTTTAATCTTGTATATATTATTTTAAACTGCTTTTAACCATTTTACTCTCTTATCATTTTACTATTTTACTGTTTTACTATTTTAATATCTTATGCTTTTAAACTTTTAAACATTTTAATCTTGTATATATTCTTTTACACTATTTTTAACCATTTTAGTCTCTTTATCATTTTACTATTTTAATATCTTATGCTTTTAAACTTTTAAACATTTTCATCTTGTATATATTCTTTTACACTACTTTTAACCATTTTAGTCTCTTATCATTTTACTATTTTACTGTTTTACTATTTTAATATCTTTTGCTTTTAAACTTTTAAACATTTTAATTTTGTATATATCCTTTTAAACTACTTTTAACCATTTCAATCTATCCTTTTACTGTTTTACTCTTTTAATATCTTATGCTTTTAAACTTTTAAACATTTTAATCTTTTAACCATTTCAATCTTGATATCATTTTAAACTTTTAACCATTTCAGCCTTATATTATTTTACTTCTTTATCATTTTACTATTGTACTATTTCATCATTTTTACTCTTTTATCATTTTGCTATTTTATTCCTTATGATTTCACTGTTTTACTCTTTTACCTTTGTCATCTTTCTTCATATAATTTACAATAATACCACTTTTTGTTTCTTAATTGTCTCGAATCATTATGTAGACGATCCCTCATGTTCTCACTAGTAAGTTAGGAGTTAATATCTGCAGCCCACGTTCTTGCTGACGAATCTAGGGTACATAACTGCAGCCCACAAACTGATTGATGATTTGGGAGTTCATATCTACAGGTCATGTCTCACTGATAAACCTGGTTTTCATCTCCGCAGTCCAATGTTCTCACTTTATAAGGAGACATTCCTGCAAGACTATGATTATCACGGGTGCTTTTTTGTGGCATGTCTTGTAGTGTTGTTCTTTTTGATGAGTCTGGAGTTTGTCCTGTAAATCTTGTTACTCACTGACGAGTCTATAGTTCAGTACTGCAGAGATTTATCAAGGATTGTGTCTGATTGTCAATGGTTGAAGTTATGATGGAAGGTTCTGTTTATTCTAGTAGTTTTTTAACCTGGTTTTACTAGTTAGTTAGGAGTTCATGTCTGCAGCCCACGTTCTTGCTGACGAATCTAGGGTACATAACTGCAGCCAACAAACTGATTGATGATTTGGGAGTTCATATCTACAGGTCATGTCTCACTGATAAACCTGGATTTCATCTCTGCAGTCCAATGTTCTCACTTTATAAGGAGACATTCCTGTAAGACCATGATTATCACGGGTGCATTTTTGTGGCATGTCTTGTAGTGTTGTTCTTTTTTATGAGTCTGGAGTTTGTCCTGTAAATCTTGTTACTCACTGACCAGTCTATAGTTCAGTACTGCAGATATTTATCAAGGATTGTGTCTGATTGTCAATGGTTGAAGTTATGATGGAAGGTTCTGTTTATTCTAGTAGTTTTTTTAATCTGGTTTTACTAGTTAGTTAGGAGTTCATGCCTGCAGCCCACGTTCTTGGTGACGAATCTAGGGTACATAACTGCAGCCCACAAACTGATTGATGATTTGGGAGTTCATATCTACAGGTCATGTCTCACTGATAAACCTGGAATTCATCTCTGCAGTCCAATGTTCTCACTTTATAAGGAGACATTCCTGTAATACCATGATTATCACAGGTGCATTTTTGTGGCATGTCTTGTAGTGTTGTTCTTTTTGATGAGTCTGGAGTTTGTCCTGTAAATCTTGTTACTCACTGACAAGTCTATAGTTCAGTACTGTGGACTACGGATTTTCTGATGTCTGCTTGCCAATGGTCAAAGTTATGAAATGGAAGGTTCTGTTTATTCTAGTAGGTGTTGAAACTTGTATAATTTAACCCCGTTTGTTTCTTATCTTGAATCATCATGGAGTCCATACAAGTATTTTGTCTGATTGTCAATTCCGTAAGAATTCTGGTTAATATCTTCTTATTATTGTATGCTTTCCAGATATGGCTTGGTGTGATTTCAAGACAAACATGATGAATAGAGGGTATTTTCTATCACAAAGTTGAAGATTCAATATCAAGTGCAGAGAACGTTATCAGGTAAATTCAATATCAAATATTTGTTTTGTCAAGAAATTCAAAAGATTCTAAGTAGAATCAAATAAAAACTCTTTAACTGATATGATACATTGGGAGCTGTATTTTTAAAGTGTTAGTGAGGTTTTTATACGTTAGGGTTGAAACAATAACTCTGGACAGAGAGTAAAATTGTTAATAATTATATATAATCTATCAGCATTAATGACATTATTCAAAATTTCAGAAAGAATCTTGGGATACAAACTCCAGGAATGTTTGAAACAGCAATGGTGATTAAGTGAACAATGGACAGTGTACACAACCCATTGATAACGTAATCCTGCATCACTGGATACAGATAGATTTAATACAGAAAATAGTAAAAAACAGACCTTTTAGTTTGATCATGTTCCAGATGAAGATGATGTGATGAATATAATTCTACATATCTATAAAGATATGAATGGAGAATGGAGCACTTTACAAAATTTGATAGTTGAAATAAATTTAAAAGTGTGACTTTACTGATGGAAACATACAAAGTAATACAAATGTATGCAATGCACGTCCATTGTGGGATTTAGGACTGAAACAGTGTGTCTAATCATGAATAGTGCTTGTGTTACAATAAGAACAGTCAAGTACGATATTGTTTGTCCCTAGAAATTGTGAAACAACAAACATTTCTCTGTGTATATTTATATTCTTTTAGAAGTTGTTAAAAACTGTTGTTGCCATTCTAATTGTATACATTGCAACCTCTCCAGAGCGACCCTCTCTTGAGCATCAACTTCCCTTCAACAACAGCATGCCTTTTTCCCGCTGTACAATTTAATTCTAGAGCAACAATCTCTAAACAACAGCATAATTTTGCTTCCCCTAAAGGGTGTTACTTTGGAGAGTTAATAGAGGTTGCACTGTATTTGCAAGTTGTTGATGAAATGAAAAGTAGTTTTTCTAGGCCTTCATTTCTTATTTACACATAGTGTCATGAGTTTGTTGCAAAAAAAATAAAATAATCTTTAAAAACAAATGGTTTTGTTGTGAATTGTATGTATATTTACAACTTATTTCATCAATATAAGTTTTTTTGCAGCCAATTTCTAGTATTATTATTGTCTATGCTTTAACAAACAGAACCATTACTTGTAGAAACAAATTCCAAGGACGTAATTTATGGGTTCTCTGGTGATCTTACTGCCCATTGTTTACTCACTGTAGCCTAGGCAACAAACAGGCCTCGCTCTGAAAAATGATTAGGCAACTATATTTTGTGGACAGAACAAAACAAGTTTGTATACAAAGTACAACTACAAACTAATATGTTCAAACATGTATGAAATAATAATTACATACATTATATGAGGAACAACAAAGTCAAAGTCAAGAAGGAAGAATTGTGAATAATGATGAAATTGTCGTCATTGCTGCTCGTGAAAATATGCAATTAACTCAATGCCACAATACTTAGAAATCAAGCATAACTTGTGGATAATTATACACATCATTAATTCAATATATGTAAATCAAAAAGTAAATTGAAGTGATATATCCTGATGCAATAGGTGCACTATGTGAATTTTACCAAACACAAACCTGTACCGAACCTAGCATTAATATTGAGCACCCATTATTATAGTTACCAATTGGGTAATACAATTTTTTATTCTTTCTGTGATACAATTGTATTCCTGTGCATTTGTCTTGATGCCGAATAATGAAAAATCAGCATGCATTAATCAGCATTGTTAATGACACCAGGTGTATCACAGAATGTCCAGTGGCACTGCACATGATGTTAAATAAAATATACAAGCAATTAATATGCATGGCCCCGCATTTCATTGCATGAAAACATAATATGCTTAACAACCAAAAAAAACAAAAAGACAATGAATATGATATCGATAGAAAGCATGAGTTTTCTGGAGTGCACATAATAATACCTTTTGATGCCTTTTAATGTAGATTCTAATTTCCAAAAATTTAGAACAGAGAACATATGGATTTAGAAATAATTGCTACTATTATCTCTTTTTTCAAAGTCGCAAAATCATTTTAAAAAAATCATGAATTCTTGAATTCATCATAATTTTATAATAGAAGCATGGACCATTATACAAAGACGCTAGTTTACACTATCGTATTACATACCAAACATGACGATACACTAATGTTGTACATTGAATATTTTAGGATGCTGCTGAAATTTATATATCAAATTCAAAAGCAATTCAAAGCAAGAAGATCTAAAAAATATGTATTATATAGTAAAGATGTCATCAGTTATGACATCTGACACATATATGGAACCATATACATATATGGAACCATATACTAGTATATAATCGGAACAGGGTAAAATACAGAAAAGAACCCAAGATCGCATGTTAGGTGTCAAGCCAAGTTGTTCCTTGATCATGTTCATTCTTATAATATACATGTATATAATCTTGACAAGACTATGTTTCCCTCATTATTACGGCTGTCTAATTTTAAAATACGACTTGCTATTTTTACATTAAAACCCTCCTTTCAAATAAGTTTTTAATAGTACAATAAACCAGTTCAAACTTCATGAATTTTATATTCGAAACTATACTTAATTCTTAATACTTTCGTCCCTAACTATTTATGCATTTAAATTTGGACCATCTTTGATCGGGCCGTCTTCGACTGGGCCATCATGGGAATGGGCCGTCCTGACCCGTATACATGGCACCAGTATCCAATCTGTGCCGTGACAGAGTATCTATAGGTCATTTATTTTTCTATATATTCTAACGTCGTGGATCCCATACATGAATTATAGTGTCACTAACAACATTGAACGAATGTCTACATACCCACCCACTGAGGAAAACATCGACCCATTGATAACTTCAAAAAAATAATTATTTACAGATATAATCTTGGGTGTCCTTTTCAGTCCCAGCCAAGAGCCCCGACAAATACTACAAATATATGATAAACACAAATGGTAAATATTATCTTTATTATTTAAAACAATATATCACATAACAGTTAACAAATTGTACTAAGTCATAACTTTATTGAACAACAGATTTTTTGTACATGTTTACATGTAACCTCCATTTTGCTTTATAACAATTACTTCTGATCTCCTGCAAAACATTTTAACATACATGTATATTTCATATTTCCTTTAAGAAAAAAAATGCTACAATGTAAGTTGCACCATTTTTTTCGCAACAGCAAACTTAAGATAACAACAACTACTGTATATATCAACTACTAATCATAACTACCGGTACTAATTTGCTGCAGGACAAATAAGAATTTCAACTAAAATAAATAAAACTAATTATATAAGCGCTGTCCATGGATGCAAAGATAACAAGTACAGTCAACAACCGTAATGACCACATGTGAACAGAGTTATATTTCTTGCATACACATTTGTAGTGGAAAAAAACAACCCTTTATAAAGATTCATTTTTCATTCTCAAAAGTCTGTCTTTACAAAAAGATTTGCTTGTTTATGCATGCCTGACAGAGATCTAGCTGTATAAGGCATAGAAGGTTGTTTATTATGGTTAACCACCTTACTCTTATCTTTCCTTGTAACCTAGACTTGCTTTTAGGCCAGAGGCACACAGTTTGTCTGACTTTTTACCATTCTGCAAGCTTTCAAGCATAATACAAAAAGTCCCTACACACCCATCCTAATTTTAATGAGCATGTAAGCAGAAAAAAATATTTAAACACTTAAGAACATTTGATAAGAGATTCAAATGCCACTGATGAAGGTAAAATAACTGATTTTTTATGATAAAGGAATCTGAAATTTTTAATTGTCCTGAGATGAAGTTACAAATAGTTTATTTACATTATTAAAATACTGTGAACACTTATGTTTTATTCAATGTATTGTCCCTACAGTGAAACACAATTACATGTAAGTTGTAACTGCCTATACATGTACTGTCAAAGTCAAAATAACAATAAAACAAGAGCGCCTAAAGTGCTGCCAATGCTCATCTGTTCACAGCCTCAGTGACATCTATCCATCTGTAAAGTTTAATTTTGCTACCTGTTATAGTTTTTGAGTTATGCGCTACATTCAAGTTTATGCACAAATGCTGACGATGCAATGATCACAATAACTAGAGCTGTTGCAAGGTGACAAATACCACCATATGATGTAAAGACCTAAGAGCGATAGCCATGGAAGTTGTGATTGACACATCGTACGTGGTGTACATGGTTTAGTGGTGGGTAACATTTGTAGCAAAATCCTACCATGAATGACAAAGTTACAGAGTGGAAATGATTCAGGACAGGCAGACAAAGTAACTCCTACATAGCCCCCGACTATTTTATTGAGGGTATTATAAGTAAAGATTACTCAGGGAACATCTATCATTTTTAGCAGAGTGCACTGATTAAATTAACCTCTGACATAATTAAGGTCAACTGTATGTGATATATATGGTCAGATTACTTCTCTCCTAAAGTTAACCGTGGCTTCCAGGTTTAACCTCATGTGAAGAACAGGATATCAACTTACGTCTATAAATTATATGCAAAAAAAGTAATATATATTCACTATCACAAAAAGCAAGACAGAACAAAGAAAATTAGAACTTGTAATAGAGAAATAAAATAAAATAATGTACAAGAAGAGAACACATCTGTATATGGTAAAACCTAAAAGCCATATAGAAAATTTCAGTATTTACAAGAAAAACATACAAAGAATGTAGGCCAAGCAAATAATTGGTACATGAATCAGTTCAAATAGAACATGACAAAAATATATCTGTTAACCTAAACTAAAAACCCAAACGATTTATATCACAGACAATTAAGAAAAAATCAGATCTCGATCAATACAAATGATTAAATCATAAATGAAAAAAGATATGTATATACACTAGTAGTGTTTGGTTACTTATCATATCATTTGCATGTAAGTAAATCAAACTTCTTGCAAGAAAAATCCAATTTTATTCTTATTTGTTGTTTGACAGCGCCCATCTAACAACTATGATAATTTCAGAGCCACCACAGGGAGAGGAAAGAGAAGATAAAGGATAACTGGGCATATATATCCCTACTCTTATTCAGATTATGTAAAGTGTTGATACACCTCACCTAGTATATCCTGTGACTTTCCTTAACATAATACTGGGCTCGATAGTAGGGATGGTGATACCAGAAAAGTGTACGTCTCTGAAATATCGGATAGTGGAGCCAAGATTCGCACTCACAACCTTTCAATTAGAAGTCCAGCGCAGAAAAATCCAATATGATCATACTTAAAGTCCCATTAGCTTTTTGTATGCTGAAAATTAAGTAGGTCTTATTTTACCTAGAAAGATGTCTTATCAGTGAAACTGACTTTTACTTGCAATAAAAACATGCTGGAATTTTCTTTTTTAATCACAAAGTACTTACTGAAATTTTTTCAATGATATAGCAAAAAATAAAAGAAAGCATCTGACAACATTTTTACGAGATGTTTCTAAGGTAAGGCATTATGTAAATATTGTTTTAGAGCAAATAAGATATATTTCTTATATTTTACTATCATTTTATCTGTTGTTCTGTATTACTGAATTCAAAAAGCTTAATGGCCTTTAAAAAGCATACATCACTAGTAACTAATCCAAAAAATAATAGCTAACCCTGGTAATTAATGATTTGGCTATACTTTAAACATACCTTCAACAGGTGAAAGGTAGGTTGTAGTAATTCTTGATGGACAAAGATACACAACCAACACTTTATCAATAAAAAATATTTTTACACATCATCCAATGAAAAATACTTATTTGATAAAAAAAAAATAAACAAT
Organism: Lutraria lutraria; assembly: GCA_964023205.1. Lineage (NCBI taxonomy): Eukaryota > Metazoa > Mollusca > Bivalvia > Venerida > Mactridae > Lutraria > Lutraria lutraria. The sequence goes on from OZ026838.1 coordinate 23,421,710, forward strand.
GTAATGCCCTACACATTATAATTACAACATCATTAGCAAAGTATCAAATTTGTTTTTTGATTGCACTTGTAAAAATCAGCGCCACATTTAAAACTTGATGAAATTGCTCAAGGAACACATTCCTGCTACTGACCAAATAATAAAGTAACACTTACGTTAATCATATCAAGCTAACCCCATAATTGAAGACAATGTTTGTTAATACATACACAATATAAATTTATATGTTATATTGTTGAACCATTCAAATCTAAGACAAAGCAGCTGCAGAACTCAATCAAAGGTCTGTTATTACAAATATATGAGTCTGTAAGTCAAAAACATACCGGTGTTGTCAATTCAATATGGGTGATTAAGAATGTTTAAAAATAAAAATTGATAAAAAATCAGATAAAATAAATCACAGATTGATTAATTGCTAATCATTTGAGAAGCATGTACAAATGCCAAAGAAATGGAGAATTAATGAGCATTTTGAATAAAAATCATCAACCTACAAATAACTGAAATCTCAGTGGTGCTGCTATATTCTCAATACTTCCAATAAAATTTTATCAATTTACATGCAATGAGAAAAGCAATATTACAGTAAAACCTGTGAACAAAGACCACCCCTGGGACAGACAAAATGTGGTCTTTATAGACAGATGACCTTTATTTGAGGGTCATTTTGTTTTAAATAATGAAAGATGGTCTATAAAATAACAGCCTTTATTCACAGGATGGTCTTTATTCTGAGGTGACTGTAGGCTAATAGCACAGATTAATGTTATTACATGTAATTAACATATAAAGTAACATGAATGATACAAAAATATGTTTGAGTCATCATTACTGCAACTACTTCTTCTCTCAAGTCTTAGGAATATAACAGAACGTCAGATAAATATTAAGCACTAACAAATACAAAAGACCTATTGAAAACATAAATATATCAAAATGAATATACAAAAATATTTAATTTTTTCCAGAAATCTGATTGATATAAGTGTGAGTCATCATAACCATAGAAATAAAAAAGTGATAAAAAGCGGCAAGATACATAAGCATTGACAATAAAATCATGTCGCTGAACTACATTGAATAAGACTAAAACCGACTAGCAAAAACCCTATTTATGCACAGGTAAAGAACCTATTATGCACAGGTAACCTTTACTATATTTCAGCACACTGGAGGTTTGAATGTTTGAGACTAGAGAGATTATTTGACTATTACAGCAAGTTAGGGGGTAAAATATAATAACATAAGTGGCACATCACAAGCAACAGGAGAAAAAAATAAGAATACATTGTAAAAGGCAAAAAAAAGAGGCTCGGCCATACTCTCTTACTTAAACAAACAAACAATGATCTTAGACAAACAAAGGTCTTAGACAACAGAGAAAATCATAGAACAGTGATTGGAGAGTAAATCTAGACTGCTTGATTATAGTACATGTATCTATAAAACTTTGAGTTAAACAAAACTGGCAGTTTATCAGAACTAGAATAAAAAGGTGGATAGGTATAGAGGTAATTATACTGCATGGTTGGTGAGACAGAGAAGTCCAAGTCAAAATAACTTTTTAAGTACCCTGTTTGAAATCTATATATTAATATAAATGTTCCTATCATACAACAAGAATGATTGACAATACAAACTTTACATACACCTAACAAGAAATTAGACAATATACCACTTCTTATTTAGAACATGGAATTTTCTATCTATGTTAACTAAAAACAAAGAGGCATATCAAAGACAAAATATTAGATACTAAGAGACAATTTAGCATGCTTAAAATAGACATTAACAGAAATGAAATATGCTATTAGTTCAGCATGTTCGAAAATACACTGTTACCAAGATGTTTTCAAAATACAACATACTTCTGACAGATTCAAATGTAGCAATACACAGGAAAATATATTATATAATTTTCTAACCTAATCTTTGAGATCTACAGAGCTAACTAACAAATAAGGCACACCATATTTACACTTTCGGTAGGCCTTCTTTGAATCATAATATTATGCATACTCGACATTGTCTAACATGTACTTGTTCAACAGTGCGAGTCGGTACGGAGGATTGGGCATGTCTTTGATCTTGCTGGTATATCCTTTGTATTAATGAGGAGTTAATTGAACTTCTTGTTGTTAGACTATAATGATCGCCAGAATCCATTGAGTGACGAGAACCTAATAAGTCATGATACGACTTATGACTTTTAGTTTCACCACTTTCAGTTGCTGTGTCTAGACACCGTGTCATATCAGGTGGGGCATATACACTAAGCTTCTGTATGATTTCTTTATATTTATCATTTTTATCGGCATGGATACCTGTACCACCATGACCTCCAACACCTGAAAGTCAAGCAAAATATAAATATATCAATACACATTTGATAACATTGATTCATTCACAAAATTATTCTACTTAAGAGCCATTAAGACATAACTCACATCATTTAAAATGTTACACAATTTCAAATATTTCTATTCTTATCATTTAAGAACAAGAATGCCAGGACACAAAATACGCCCATCATAGTGCCTGGGCCGATTAGGCTGTTTATCGAACTTGACCCAGATCTCATATCAATAAACATTTTCAATAATTGGTGAGGATCCAAATGAAACTGTTTGAAATTGAGAGCGGACACCGTTGTGGATGCTGCCTGCCCACCTGCTGTGTGTGTTCCCATAATACGACCCGTTTTTAAAATGGGTGTATAAAAATGAAAATGATTTATGTAAAAACAATTACATGAGGTAAGCTTTGAGGTTCTAAGTTCACTCACCCTCAGATTGTTTCAAACCAGTTATTGAATATTTATAATATAATTATTGGAGCTTTTGTCACTCCAGTGCATTAAATGACTGATAATGGACTACAATGAACGCAGACACCTAGTTTCAGATCCTATTTCATGACACAAGTATCTGATTGGTTGATTTGGAGAGCACTCCTAAAACTGACCAGTGACAAGGCTTCATCCTAGTAGTCTAAGGACTAGTTAAAAAATTCAGCCCACTTGAAATATTCAAATACCTTTCATATTTATGTAAACAAGCTGACTAAATATGAGTGCCATGCCCCCTGGTGGCGGCCACACAGTCTGTTCAAACATCACAGGAATGATAGGTTTCCGTAGTAAATCAGCCAGACTTAATTCCTTCATACACAAAGATGAAACCACATACTTAGGGCTAACACAGGATATCACAACCTGAAATAAAAATCAACAACTATTTTAAGGTGCAATAAATTTAGACATGTAAACATTATAGTCAAAATACAATGACCATTCCTACTATTTAATCTCTACATGAAATATTCTGCTTATTCAAATCGGGCTGTATTTCAGCAAAATATCTATCATTGAATTGTGTTAAAACTGTTACATCTAAACAGAATCTAAAGAATGTTAAGACAAATCAGAGAAATCTTTCGCCATTTAATGGTCAAGATGTCTTGATCAATACAAATAAAATACAACAGCCCTTACTTATCCCTGTGAATTATAATTAGGGCTGGGAATTTTATTCGAATATTCGAATATTCGGAACTTCGACGAATATTCGAACATGAAAAACGAACTCGAATATTCGAAAAAAATAATATGAAATTTCAACGTCTCGAGCCAGTTTGAGTAGCAAAAAGTGTTTAAAAACGGTCCATAATAGGTGAATAAATCCTATAAAAGTCGGTCCAAAATGCGCAAAATGTCACAAACCAAGTGTTGTTGATCGCACCATTCTCAATACCCCCATAAACACGTCAAGATAATCAATAGCCTGGAGCGATCATTTGTTAATCCGATCAACTGATGTCGATAGTCAGTAATTAGTCCAAACACGTGGTAGACAAGGATAAAACACTTAATGCACTGGTCTTTTGCTTACAGCATATCAATTAAAAATATGAATCACTGCATGTTAATGACAAATTATGTTACGAGTTAAGGACTTCAAACGTCAGTCCGTACGCAAATTACACGCTGCCAATTATTTTTTCATTTAAGTATCATTTCGGTTTAATCAATGGCAGCAAGTTGTTTTAAATGTCGGTATCAAAGATATTAAGAATGCCGACATTCCTTAGCCCAATTTTGGAGCCCTTTTGTTTCAGTAAATAACCCGTGCAAGTTGTAACATTGTGCCCAATACGCGTCATCATCAAATTGACATATTTATATAACGACATGTTTTGCTCGTTTTAACTCAATGGAAGTTAAAAACTCAACTTGGAAACCATTAATTCTTGTAAATGTAGATGTTTTAAAAAGAAATGTTTTGACTCATAATTTCTGTTGATAAATATAAATACGTTACTCGCAACTCGTTATATAGTTACCTCCCTTCATTACTTGTACATATAAACAACCAACGGAACACAAACACATGTATGTTTTTTTCTATCAAGTGTAATGTCGACAGAAATATTCATAACATCTAGAATCAATAAAAAAGATAAACAATACCGCTGTAATTAGTTTTCAATAAAAAATTAAGTTCATAGTTAAGCTCTCTTCTGAAACATGCATAGTATTCGGACGCAACATATTTCAGACACGATGTATAAGGAACAGACACGTTCATCGGTTAAGAACAAACTAGCTAAGAATATTAAAAACGAATATTCGAATATCATAAACCATATTCGTTCCCAGCCCTAATTATAATCCAAGCTCTCACATATACTTACTTTACATTGTCGTACAGCTTCATCAATCTTGTTGTATAATTGATCTCCACCACCCATCTGACCTATATCCATCCAGCACGTGAATCCTGAGCGTTCCAGACGGTCTCGTAACAGTTTAACCTCATTCTGACAGTCCCACTGATAACTGATAAACACTTGGGCAGGCTCAAGATCCGAATCTATAACAACAAAAACAGAAATGAGAGTTCATTAGTCATTCAGCCAACTGGAGTTCAATCTGATGACAACGGCTGTTTTCATAGGTCAGTTAATATTTTTGTTTTCATTTCATTTAGTTTCAATGTTCTGGATTAACAAATACAAATTTACAGTATTTTCTACTGACAATAGAACAAAGTTGAACAAAATGTCAAACTGTAACATGAAACAGTATTCTGTCTTATTTGTGTTAAGAATATACAGCTGTATAGCAAAAATATTTCTACAAGGTTTAATGAAAATTAGACAAAGGCTGTAGGATAAACACAGCAAACAGTGCTCCCATGGTAAATTTCAGCGAATGAAACTGTTATCATGGCCTCTGGAGTCTTGGTCTCTTACTAATAATCACAGCTCCACTGGGAGTTTGAATCACAATCTGACATATGAGGAAGCTGTCAAGCTGCAAAGATTGAGGTCAATGGTTCTACCAAGACGTACACCTGGGTCTACCTCCATTGAAAAAAATGGAAAACCTTTGGTCAGACATTAAACCCAGTGAAAAAACTGTTACCACAGATTTCGGATCAGTGAAGCCAATACAAGACAGCTCTTACCTTGTGCTTTTTGTATGACTTCCACAACATCTTCACGGTCAATTTTTTCCAAGTATACAGTCAACATGTCCACAGATAACCCAGTATTTCCACTGCTTATAATCCAATCAGCTAGCAACATCAGAGCAGGATTTAAATCATCATTAAACTTGTTGATTTGATTCTGTTTGTAACCTGTTGAATATGATATGAACATGTACAGAACAATACATTATAGATATATCTATACAGGGACATATTCTGTAACCGTTTTAAGTTCAAATCCTATCATGGACTGAAGTCAACATGTGAGGAATCTGACCTACTAGTTTACCAAAGGTCAGTGGTTGTACCCAAGTGCATACATGCATGTATTTAGCCTCAGACCTTGGACAGAGTCCTTCAAAATGGCCATCGGTCCAGTAAATTTGAAAAGGTCAGTGGTCCGATGTTCCAGCAAATTTTTCAGGGATAATTTTACAATGTTTCAGAACAAAAAATGAAATATTTCAATCACTCTCGAAAAAAATGGTTGATAGCCAACTTAAATGAAATTTTGTTTGTACTCTTTTTGGTCCACTAAAAGTTCATTTGGTTCAGTATAGTTTGCATTTTCACTTGACCGAATGTTGAGTGCTTAAAAAGTTATTTATATAGACTGCACCTGGTGTCTGTCTTTGATGTTAAGCAGGAAAAGTTGCCAGATAAACCTGGTTGTAAGAGCAATATCGACCCCTAGTTATGTAAAACAAATATTAAATTTCAACTACAGGAATTCATTAGACAAACCTAATTCTTTGGAAAGAGTGTTCCAATCTTTCCCAGGCTCTCCAGAATTTAGTAATTTGGCGGCACTTTTCACCCAACTAGGAAGTAATGGAGAATTCTTCTCTATATTACCACAGGAATCCACAAGAGACATTGGTGGCAAGACAGGGCCGCTAAAACCTGAAAATTTACAAAACAGTCTTCATTTTAGAAACCGTACACATCAAATAAAACGAATAATCTCAAGTTAATGTCCCCATTGGCATTTCAATATAATGGAGATTTTTTTCAATTTGCCATACCATCTTTTTTTATTTTTTGTTGCAATTATTTTCAATAAAAGGGTTAAGTGTTAATTAGGCGAGAAACAATTAACAAAAGTTATTTAGAATATAAGACCAATTCCAACAAAAATCAACCAACTTGCAAGTCTTTAACCAAGGACAGCTCAACATTTCAGCACAAAAGATAAACATTTTCTACAATTTACATTTCTATTCTTCAGTACAGTCAAACATCATTTAGTGACCAACTCAATATCAATCCATCTCATCGAAACAGCAAGTTTTAGACCAGTTTTCATGCAATATTTCTTCATCATTTCTACTTGATATCGAGTCGACTCAATAAGAAGATAATGTTTGGTCCAGAAATGATCTTAATAATGAAGTTTTACTGAACCTAATTAATTAAAAACAGTTTAATAGTAATAGTTTGTTTATATTGAGTTTTACACCCCTTTTCAACGGTCAGAGCCAAAATTATGAGGCAGACAATTCACCTAACCATCTGTCCTGGGAAGAACCAGTACTAGACTCCCATTTCCGTAAGCAACTGCCTACTTCCTCACTTCAAACCCACAACCCTCTATCAGTGTCAGGTTACAGTGATTTGAAGTCAGCGACCTTAAGCACTCGACCACAGAGCTATAAACATGTACAAACACTTACCAACAGATAAAGGCTCAGGAAAGCATTTCTTTATAGCACTAGTTTTTATTCTTCTATGATCACACATTACAACCTGAAATAAATGAAAAATTCAGCTAGTGGATTATCAGACAAAAGTATGCTCCTAAGGTTCTGGCATGAATAAATATTTGAAAATTTGAAAGAAGCCATAAGGCAGCCAAATTTTTGGTAAGAATTGTCAATAGGTTGAATCTTTCTAAGGGCATTCAGGAAGTGTAAGGTCAGATAGTAATATAGGCTTGTAATAAAATTAAGATACTTACCTTATTGGTAATACACTCATCTAGGTTAAGAAAATGTAGGCAAGATTCCTCAATACACCCCTCTGTTTTGTGGGTCTCACACACTCTCTGACAGGGGCAGCAGACGGACACATTGTATGAAATTCTCTTCATCCACATTTCTCGTAATTCTGATAATGTTGTATCGAGGAAGTTTCGTACCTGTGAGAAAAAGTAAGAAACACACATCTATTTTCATACTTTCAAAGAAAACCAGTCAATAAATGCCAATTGTTTACATAATAATATCATAAATCTCATACTGGGTAAGAAAATCCAATCGCTTAAGAGTAAAATTTCCAATTTATGAACCTTATTTCTAAGTGATACAAAAATAAACATTTGTTGCCGTTAATGTTGATAAAAAACGTTTTTATATGGAACTAAGAGGATAAAAATTCAGGACATGATTGTGTCATTTGATGCAAATGTTGATCAGTGCAGCAATGAGTTTCATCTGAACTTAATTCTCAGTAAAATAACCCTACTAAGAGATAATGCATTTAACCAAAGCCCTGATGCTGATCGTTGATTTTCTGCTTTCCTTTGAACTGGAAGTCTTTAAGTTAAATTATGAAGACAAACAGGAGAACCAACAAAACAAAATGAAACAAACTCACCTTAGCGCAAGTTTCCGGTTTTGGTGGTGATAATTTATCTGTTTGTTTTCCACTATTATCTTGATTTGACTCAGACACTCTTAATACAACAACCTGCAATCAATGTGTATGTGATTAGAATTTAACACAAGTGACACCAAACAACTTGAAAAACTGAAAGATATTGATGACCAAATTGAAAAAAAATCTCCTAGTACAAGATATCTAAATATCAATTTAGTATTGTCTAGTATAATACACAATATAATTGTTAAAGTAAAACCTAAAGATCTACAGAAGGTATCCCAATCTAAAAACACAATGCCCGCTATCAGGACAGGGTGACCTGTGACCTTAATATGCACAGGTCCTGTAGAGGTTGTCCTGAGAAACCAACATATGAAGTTTGATGACTGTAGTTGGAAATGTTTTGATTTTTTAGGCAAGCTTAAAGTTTGGTACAAAAAAGCAAACAGGCCAAAAATAATATGCTCTGATCTGTCGATACAGGGGTATACAAAGACTGAAAATGAAGCTTGAAGCAAGCAGAATGAGAAAATTGGCAAAAAGGTCACAAAGATTCTTACCTTGATTCTACTGTATTTTTTAGAGGCCATTTCCAGGACAAAATCATGCTCAGTATCCAGGTAGAATCGAGCGACTTGTTTGTGAAGGAAGTAAGGATTTTGACCCCCATTGACCTGACTCCATCTGGTGGTACGGGCCATAATTCGTTGAAATAAACCATCTGAAATCATGTTCATAATACATCTTAAATTCTACTATTTTAAAACACAATGCCAACTCTGTGTGACCTTGACCTTTGACTTACCAAACTTAAATGCATAGGTCATGTAGAGGTTGTCATGATCTAATTCAAATGTCATGCATTCATACACTAACAGATCTAAGATGCAAATAAGCATATTTTACCTTCAAAATAGGTTTAAGAAATAAATACCAAAAAAAGACACCAAAATATCATATTAGACATTAAACTAGTTAGTGACATAATCACAATGCTATCAATGAGAGTTTATTTATGGCACATTGTTCATTGTACAGAGAAGAAATTTATGCATTGAGAAATTCAGAATCTGAATAAATATGTGAAATCTGATGAATTCATTATTGTTTATCACCATTATTATATTGATTAAAGGGATCAGTGCCAGAATGAATCTATCTTATTTGTCTGAACGGAGATAGGCCCTTCTTGCACTCACCCCTTCAATTATCAGTATATTGTACATACTTGGCAAGAATCCATTAAAATTGATGTAGAATGTTACATCATTATCTCCTATAGAATACAACTTTTTGCCAGCACTGAGACGAGCTGGAACATAGAATGATCTGTTATTCTCCTGATCAGCTGTTTGGCACTGAAATATAAAACATAAACAAAGTATTACTTGTTTTATTTGTTTGGTTTAACACCGTTTTTTCAACAGTTTTTCAGACATATATGGAGGCCGATTCACCTAACAGGTTTTCCTGGATGGTATTCTAAACTAGTACAAACTATCCTTCTACAAGGAACCAGTATCTCCACATGTGGAGGAAGATTGACATTGTTGTCAAATTATCATGGAAAGGTATGACCTGCTGTGACTGGGAAATGAACCAAGATCACCAGGTTACAAATCACAAAATATTACAATATAATTAACCAATCTATCAACATAGAATGCTAGTTAAGACTGATAAGACAAGATTAAGCACATAAATAAAATGCAGAACTAAATTTGGCATTAAAAGAGAATTTTGTGATACAGTCATTAAAATAAAGTCCATACAAAAACAGAAAGCATTGCATATTTATGCAGGCAGTAATTTAAACAAACGTTTTGTGCAAAGTTGATAGAAATAATTATTGGATTTTTTTGGCATAATCAAAGTAGCACTGTACAATAAAAAGCATAGCAAAACATGGAACTTGTTTGTTTGTTTATATTGAGTTTTACGCCCACTTTCAACAGTCAGGGTCATATGAGGCTGACAGTTCACCTAACCAGGGAAGATTCAGTACTAGTCTCCCATCCTCCATAAGCAACTGCCTACTTTCTCACATAGAATGGTGGGTAGCTGGGCTCGAACCAATGACCCTCTATCAGTGAGAGATTACAGTGATTTGAAGTCAGCGACCTTAACCACTAGACCATGGAGGTGGGTCAAGGAACTTTAACAGAACATTGAGTAACTGAGTAAACAAAAAATAGATAAGAAAATCTTACCTCAGATAAACTAGGACAGCGTTGACATATAAGATCAAATTTCTCAAGCAAAGCAAGCAGTAAAAGCTTTTGATCACGTGCATCCTGCCATAAAGTATCCAGCAGTGACTCTTCTAGGATACCAAAGTCTTGAAGCCTAGTCCATTTATCACGAATCAAATTCCACTGATAAAATTAACAGTAAGATATTAAGAAAAATAGTTATGCATTTTTCAAGACAAACTCACTTTCAAGGCAAATTCTATTTAAATAGTCAACAAAAATTGCTATGAATATACAACAACATAATTCATACAGATTAATTTTTCATGTACTACAGATGATCTTTAAAATATCATTTATAATATGCATAATGAGTGCATCGCAAATTTAAAGATACAAATGTTTTCTGTATGTAATTTCAATGTTAAAAGTCTTAACAGGTGCCCATTCTAGATCTAAGGTTCTAAGGAGGTGTGTACTCCAACATTACTCAGAGGGTAAATGCCAAAGGAAATCAACCAATTAAATCATTAAGAAATATCTTACGAAAGTGTTACCTTGTCTTCTGGTTTCCATGAAGATGATATAACATGCTTAAACATGTCAATAAGCCATTGGGGATCGAGTATTACTGTATTACGTAGTAGATTATCAATGGCTGTTTTACCGTTACCGTAGTATATTATGTTCCCGAGATCATGATAAAATTGTAACATGGTCATCATCTCCTTGTAGTCAGTGACACCCACATGATTAGCAACCTCGGTCGTCTAAAAATATATTTTTAAAAATCAAAATATATATCAAAATTACAATAAAGGGAATTCTATCACGGCTGAATTAATCTGTCAATCTATCTATTACCGGTAGTTTGAATTTAATCCAATTATACAAGTGTAAAAGTTAGTGATGAAGGTAATTTCACATAGCATTATAGTAAAGACTTTACTTCAACAAATTGAATATCAAGTACAGTTAAACCTGTGAACAAAGGCCACTCTTGGGAAGGACATATTGTGACCTCTACTGACAGGTGATCTTTATTTGAAGGTTGTTTTGTTCTGAATAATCAACAACAGGTTTTAATAAGAATATTTATTCTTTAGGTGGCCTTTTTTCGGAGATGGCTGCTAACACAGTTAGATTGTACTAGTATTCAATGAAATACAAATTGAAACAGTGTAGTGTATTTTAATTATCAAAGTAATTATAAGCATTCAAATTGAAGAGCTACCAAAGTAACTTAAAATTTCTACCATCTCCCCAACAAAATCAATAGTCTCTGTAATATAATATAATATAAAAGAATACCATGATTTGAACTTAAGCAAAAAAGAAAATAATACATTTGTTTTACATGTAAATAAGATAGGTAAAAGTTTATTTTTAAGGTAAAAAGGGTTCCAGGTACACATTTTGGATATAGGTTTGAATTGGATAAAAGATAAACATTTGATTATATATCATTGGTTTTTCAATGTTTAAATTTAATTTACCATGATGCAAGCCATGTCTCTGAGTATCATGCTATTGTAAAAAAGAATACAACATGTAATAAGCAAAATCAATATTAAAAAGAATAATTAAGCAATTTACTTAAGTGAGATATGCACATACATGTGGAGTAATTTTGGATATCAAATGAAAACAAGTATGCTAACAACAGTCTTGTATTGCTTAAGAAACTGATATCTTATTTCGGATTTGTTCGCAGATTTAATAATATTACAATCATTTATTTGCCGAGAATACTTCCAACTTTTTTATTGAATATAGTGTCCTAGAAATGTCAACTTCTACAATGTACATATATTTCCCCCACCTGGTCATATGTGGCATAATTTGTCCCTTGCAGTTTAAGGTTATTTATCTCTTGTTCAAATTTCATCCATCTAATAGGCATCTGTTCTCCAATGTATGGTTCTAGACAACATGTTTCTTCTATCTTCCGTCTCAATTCATTCAGCTACATGAAAGAAATAATCCCGTACACTTACATTATTAATCGTATTGTAGATATTTTTATCAAATCATCAGAATTTTTATTAGATTCCATTCCTTAAACCTGTCTAGTTTTATTAAATCCACAGTACTTGAGTCATGAATAACCTAAAAAGAAGCTACACATACAAAATTGACCAATTATTAGTTAATTATGCGAATTTTCAATACAATTTATCAAAATTATGATACTGTCACTAGTATGAGATATAGATGCTAGAAAATGTATATAACAAAAGAAGACTTCTTTCATTCTATACAGCATTACACTTAGTCCTTCCCTCCATGCTTTATACAGTAACAACTGCTTACAATCTCAGCAATTGATCAAACATGGGTACATGCATACATGAATAGTAAGATCAAATTAAACCCACCATAGAATCATCCAGTGTATTATCCACAGCAAAGAAAGGAATAACCAAATGTTGAACATATGGTTTACCTACAAGAAAATCTTGTAATTGAGCAAACTTCTCATCTACCTGAAAAATAGAATGAAACATTTCATGCCTACAGTAAAGATTTCATGTTATTTTATCCATGTCCAGGGTTGCAAAAATGATAGGAGAGCTAATATCTGGGGTATTACCTTATGATAATTCATGACATGCATCATTACACATCAATAGTTACAAAAAAGCCTTTTTTTTTTCGAGGAAATGTAAACTTTCCAAGTGTGAGTTGTCCTCCAAAAGACTTAAAGAAAGAAAAAAATTCTTTCAGGCAGGGGGCAACCCAGTAATTCAAAGACTGCCTATCAAGTGTACTTTATCAGAATACAAGACAGGTATGAAAGTCAGATTGTCACAACTGTATTGAAAGTTATACAGGTTTCATCACATCCGATCTTTATTTTTTAATTTACATTTGTACTTGAAGTTATAGAATTCAGGTCATCCAAATATCGGGTAGCCTGATGGGATACCCTGCTTTGAAACCTAGGTAGTCCTTGGAGAAAATAGGTAGCCTCGGGCTCACGGACCATTGTTAGTGTTGAGCCCTGATAAAAAAATGACCATTAATCACAATATTACTCTTAATGTGAACTGGTTCCATGTTCTGAGTTGAGTACAAGAGGCAGGCTACCATAAGCTATGAAAAGATAAGTCAAAATATTTCTTTCCTCCTGGGATTAATAACATAATATTGCACCAACAGCCAGAGTCATTTGACAACTTTCCAGCAGTAACATTGGAGGACTCCAGACATACACCTGGGTAGAACCAGACTTGTAAGTTAGCTGGACAACTTCCTCATTTGTGATATTTTATCTTGGGTGGATTTCAAACTAGCAGCAGTGAGAGGCTAGATAACTTATGAGTAACCACTAGGGCTGTCCCGATATAGATCTCAGCCGATACGATACGTATTGCGATACAGTACTAACAATATGCGATATCTACGATACGATATAAAAGTGTTTAAAAGTAATAAAAACGTAATAATATAATTTATAAGTCAATATCTACTCGCCAAAATCTGAATATTTGAATCGAATTTGTGGTCTAGCTTCACCTCATGTTGCTATAATGTCTACAAATAGCTGTTAATGTCTATAAATATGTAGAACCCCAGATACTAGTTGAGTAAGCATTGTCGATGATTAAATGAGAGTAAATTCGTAAATCTAGTTCAGTTGTTGAACATTCTAGGAGTTTTTAATGTAAAAGTAAATAAAACGGGATAAGGCCGATACGCGACCATCCGATACGATACGCATATCGTTTAGCACTGTACCGGTACTGGTACATGGCCATATCGGGACAGCCCTAGTAACCACAACCACTTGACCCAGGAGGCCCCTGATTTTGAGATCAATTGAGAAACTAAGGCTAGAAACTACAGCTGCTAATATAAGCCAGAATAAATGAAAAGCTAAAGCTGAAAACTTACAGCTTTGTTAATAACATCATTCTCTGTATGAAGACAATCTTTATGTGTTCCTACAATGATAATTGGAGGAGTAAAGGTGCTTCGTTCTGAAGTCTTCTTGGTACTCAATGAAGCATGAGCGTAGATAGACCTCATCCAGAAATCTAGGTATTCTACTGTAGACATTTTCTCTGTATCATCCTGAAAGCAACATGATAAAGACTTATTAAATCAGATTATACAGTCTTATATCTGTAAAGCATTCTATATTCATATCTGATGAATTACATTCTAATGCTTCAGCTCACTATACCAGAAGGTATGCTTATAATCATAGTAAGGTTTTGAACCTACAGCCATTAGAATGAGCAACAATGTGAAACTTGTTAGTATTAGCCCAAACCATGAATCTGCAATGTGTAATTCGTATTTCAATAACTACAGGGTACTCAATACATATCAAAAATTGAATGTCAAAAATGATTTGTGGAGTCCTACTATTGAAATAGTATATTTGACCTTTGATACAAATTCGAGATTCTGAAACATTATGTTACTAATTTCAAAGTTTAAGGGTCAAAATAATGAAAGCCCTGAACTATATAAGATAATTAAGTTATTTGTATCATAATGATCAATTTCATAACAACTTTTAAGAGATTTAACAATAAAACACAAAAAGGTCATGTTTAAGTTCTCATGCACAGAGACTATACAAACAGATAGGTAGCACAGTCTTATATATTTGCATCATTAACTCAATAAATATTCATTGTTGATCTACCTGAGAATCCAGAGTAACTTCTTCAAGGTCATCGGTTAAATTGAACACAATCACATATAATGCCCGACTAGTTAGGAAGACTTGATGTGTAGCATAATACACTTCCTTTCCAGCAAAATCCCATATATTTAGAACAATTTTTTCGCCATCCGATGGTTTCGTTGTCATAGCAATTGAGTCTTGAGATTTAATATCAAAAGATGCATTGTCTAACATTTTCTGTACAATATCTACAACACTGTCAGGAACTTCCTTAAACACGTCTGTTGGTATTTCACTGAATTTTGCAGAAACAGAGGCAGAAGAAGGCTTGCTTGATAACTGTGAAACAAAATAATGTCCTCTAAATCTTAACTAGACAAACTATTAACAATATGCCATAGATTGTGAATAATATAAATGACATTCTACACAGAAACAAGTGTTTTGATGCAAAGAATAGATATCATATCATTACAAATTCTACAATAACTTCTGCGTACAATAAACATAACAATACCAATGGTACATTTGATATACAGAATATCTTAGGTCATACTATAATTCTGTAGTGCAAAATGTAAAATTAAATCAAATTGTCTATTCAATCCTTTGTTTTGATTAAATTCCATGTAAGTGTTATGGAAATAAATGCAAAATATGGTCATAAAATCATGAAAAATTCTGACCTTTTTAGCACCACTGGCAGAACTTCTCAGAGATTCTCTGGAAGGAGGTTTTGATCTCTGTGTAACGCTCGAAGCTTTCCGTCGTTTCTGATACAATAATTCTTGAACTATGTTAGTGGCTAGAGCATGATTGTACTCATCTTCTAAAGTTTCAACATCACCTGAGAAACAATAAACTTTATAGTAAGATAAAAATGGTTTCCAATACGTAGCAATCCTATTATCAATTTATAACCATAACAAACTCATGCAAATCAAACAGAAATGAACATTTTAGGTATATCTTTAAAAGATCCTCAGAGTGTTTACCATCAACTACATGTCAGACAATTTGGGTGATGTTAATTATTTTACAAATGTAACTTTTATCAAATGATGATATGTTGAAAGTGACATTATACCGTAAGTTTTATTGAAGAACCGTTTTCAATTACATGTACATTCACTTTGACTGATTGTACAGCAGAAAATGTCAAATAATCTATGTTTGATCTCATGATGTTTTATCAAATCATATATACAGTCATACTTATAGTGGAAGTCTTCGAATGCTGTTGACCATCGTCAATAGTATCTGCACCAATAATCTTCCATGGTTCAGTGGATCCCACAGAAAATGAACAGGAAGAGGACAAATCAATCCCATGAGTCATGGTTGTATACTCATCCTGTCGACTGTAAAGTATGAACGGAACATGCAATTATAGGTACATGATGTATGTATATATATGTAGTGTAATCATTTGTTACTATAGTCTTCTACCCACTGTCTAAACAATTCTTATAAAATGTTGTAGTCTCAATATCATTTTAAACTTAGATTCATCTGAGTGGCCAATCAGACAATTTTTTTGTCATGAATTTTGATTGGTTGACAGAGGACAGTTTGTTTGACTCATGGAAGCATATTCAGAAATGTTGAAAACATTGCAGCCTTAAAAATTTCCTTCTTTTTGGTTTTATACAACTTGATGAAGTAAGACAGTTGAGACTCTTGTTCCTGTATTCCTGACAATTTTAAAGTATTGGTGCAAGACATTTGTCATTGACTGTGCTATTTTTTTTTCAGTTGAGGAAGACACCAGGCATACACTTGAACTACTGGTCACTTACAGGCTAGCTGGATAGCTTCCTTGCATGTGAAATCTGTCTAGTCCTCTAAAGGAGCATTCAAATTCAAAGCCGTGAACATCTATAGATTATAAGTCAGAGACTATATCCACTCAATCATGGAGGCGTGACCACTATAGTCAATATTAACAGTCATACATTATAAACAGTAAGAGATTTAATACTAATATTCACTTTATTGCAGCATATAAGACAATGCTGCAGCAGGTGGAAATGAATATTGCCATTTAAAGGTGATAAAAAAGCAGAACTAATTTGAGAATTATTCTGAGAAATATATCATCGATTTCTATCCACAATATGCTTTCTTGGCAATAAAACTTCTTTTGATATTAACACTCAACTGGCATTAGAGAATGGTATTATATTACCTATCTTATCAAACAGACATAAAGCCATAGTTACTGTAAATATTGAATACATAAATTGATAGTTGGTATCAAAACCTGACACATTATCAACGTCACTTTTGTTCCCGTAATTCTGTGCAAGCTTAGAAGAAATTGTTGTCTTTTCAATTTTGATTTATTTAGGGTAAAATGTTATTATCTTATGTTAATGATTAAGATCTTATGCTCCTTAAACTCCTGATAAGCATTAACTCATGCAAGCTTATAATGCTAGGGTTTCAATGATATTTGATCCTCTCAGATAACAAGACAACTTTTTACTTCATAAAGTGGTGGGGGAGTAGGTTGACTCTCATGTTTTTCATTTGGGTTCAGCATCATACTGACAGCTAGTTTCATTTGGTGAGTTTTCCAGTTCTAACAGTGGAGAAATTTAAGTCAAGAATAAATAAATAAGTACATTAAGGTCACAGTACTTTCTATACACTGATTATCCAACTAATTAATATAGAAATATGTCCAACCAACTGAATTCTTCATGTATTTGTGTCAACAGATATACGTAATTGAAAATTTGTGTACATTGTGCTTTAATGCATTTCAAAGCAACATAACACACTGGTATCTATCTAATGGCTCAATTTCTCTGTAAATTTCTGTTTGTTTTCATGTACCCAATATTTTCTAATAAACGCCCTTTCAGAAATAAAATTTCAATAACATTCTAAAGAAACACATGTCAGAGAGAGCTTATATAGTTCTCCAAATCATATATACAGTGGCTTTAAAAAAACTAAACACACAATTAAACTCAAACATTGAAAAGAAAATGTGTAAAAGATTTTACCATGGGGCATTTATCACCAGTAAGGTATATTAGGTAAGTATTCAAAGTTTAAGTTTCAGTGGGTTTGGTGTCACTTTTATTCATTTTGAGCTGAATATTGGGGCCAGTTAAGGATATAATTATTCACTTAACAAGTTTTCCTGGAATGTATTCTATCCAGTACTAATTTACTCTTCAACAAGGGGTTGACAACTTCACCATATATTGAGGAAAATAGACGTTTTGGTCAAATTTTCATGGAAGGGTGTGACCATCCACATCTAGGGTTCAAACCTGGCTTGCCAGTTTACAAGTCCAGCACATTAACCACCGCCACGGTATGTATTTTAAAGTAAATAATAAGTAAATTTACAAGAAAGAAAGAAACTTGTTACAGAAACTGTAAATAAGTCACAGCAATCTGTTAACATACTACTCATTCAAAACTTTGGACACAACTTATAGTCAAAATCTACCCAGAGTTTATAATAATTAAACCGTTGTAACATTTTTCAAACCTGTTGATAAATAATTCAGTCCAATTTGTTCACGCTGTCTGAAGACAATTAGTTCATGACATGAAAGAGTGTGTAATCCATGTATTTGTTTAAACATTAACCATAAAGATATATCTCGATCTCTGACAATTCCCATCAATTTTAAAAAAAAACTATTTTGTTCAATCATTTTGTTCCCAATAGTACTAAATTAAATATGAGAAAAAAATTCTAGTAAAAGGAAAATAATAATAAAATGCTACAATGCATTCATCAAAATCAAGTTCATAGTTTGTATAAGAAAATAATCCATATACAAAATTCCCAGGTGTAATATAGATCAAATAGATTTGTCACGTAATTTCAACATAAATATCAATGTCTGGATTTTTTGTCATAATATAACTGATTTATAATTACGGTACTTGACAAACCCCTTTGTAATTATAGATTTGTTCACAATGGCAAAAAATTTTGCATTCAAAGACAAATGAGCCAGTATGCATAAAAGAAATGGCAGCCAAAAATGCTTAGTGCAACAATAAAACTTACGACTGGCCGAGCAAGGCATTCTTCAGACTTGTTTTACCAGCTCCATCCTGTCCAACAAACATCAGTCGCGTACGATAGGAAGCCCTCATACCAGAGCTACATGCAGACTCAAACGCCTTAATGGCTTCAGGTCCACGTGCTGTAATTTCCTTCGGCGTGTCATCTGCAATGTGACAATCAATATTGTATGTGCAATACTACTTTGTTAGATGATTATTTCCAATAATTATCTCAGAATGTCAACTTCAGACAGAATTAATTTAAAGTTTAAAGACATCATATTTCATCTATTACCCGGTACATGCAACTTCAAGTAAATACAATAAAGTTGAAAAGTTAAAAAAAAGAAGATTTTTTAAAATCAAAATCATAGCTATCACCAAATTTTCAATAAAATATATTACGTTTTTAAAAAATTAAGACACATCTTTTCTTCTAATGAATCAATTTTCGGCTACAACATAAGTACCAAAATAAAGACAATATTTTTATATAACATACCTGGCTTTACAAGTTTTATGCCTTTAGTGTTGCCATAGATATCGAATATCACCCAGAATGCTTTATCCGCAGGAAGTCCAACAAAAAGTGCCCCTTTGTGTTCGTTATTAACAAAGAACTGAACATTGCCATCATTATTTATATAAAACGTTAATATGGCACCGTCAAAAGTTAGACCTTCACAGATAGGACGAATCCAGTACCCATCTTTTTTTGCAAGGAATGGCACAGAATATTTTGGAACTTCTTGTTGACTGATTTTCGATGGATCATTGACAGTAAATCCAATTCTGAGGGCTCCACTCCAGCTTTGGGTGCAAGACAGTTCAACACAAACCTTCAGCCCTGATCTGATACAATGATCACTGAAGACTATCCCATTGCAGAAATGTGTGTCGGCTCTTGTTGCTACAGTACGCCCATCTGATAATGAGATAGCCGATCCATGTGTTGCGTGAAATTTCATGGTTAGAATTACCTGATTTTACGATATTTATGAAGAATTTTATCCTTCATGTCAATGCAGAGAGTATTGATTCGAATTAAACCGTCAGAGATCAATTTTGACCAACATGAGAGATAACTACATTATCCTAATATAAACTTCCATCAAGTCATATATTTTCATTGAAATAACTTCTGTAGTATTATGTATCCAAGTTTTTCTCATCACAAAATAGTCCCATTAAAGTATACATGCACTTCTATGTCCATTTTATATGTTAAAGGAATATGATTCATGTTGTGTATCTTCTATTCGCTTTGCACCTACAAAATAATACAATAAGTCATGATTGAAACATATTTTGTAAAAGCAACCATGGCTGCACCATATTACCATAGAAATCTTGAGTACATATAACTAGTCTTGTATTGATGGATAGAATAATCAAAATAAAGTGATGATTTGTTATTGATTGAAGCTTATTGAATAATCAACTGTTATAATTTCAATAATTTCTAATCATACACATAGATGAGATAAATTCAACATCATTATACAAACATGCTAAAATCACATACAGCATTTACTATGAGCTATTTACAACATGGTTGAGAGATTATAGCTTACACTTAAATAATTACTAATTGAATTTCCACTGCATTTGAATCCAATCCAATTACAACAAAGTAACATAACCTCAGACATAACATAGAGACACTGATGTTACAAGTGAGTTTAAGCACCATATATTTAATTAATAAATCAATTTATAAATCTGCAAAGAAATTTAATCTTATTTTAAACTTCTAATAATGACCAGATCAGTGTAGCATGTCTAAGCCATTCTATAAAAAAGTAAGATAAACTGACACAGTAATCTCTTTGGTATCTAAGAAGAAAATCTCTAATAGATAGATTTTACATAAATGACGATGTATGTGTACATAGATTTATATCTCGTTGAAAGAACTATTGGTTGAAGGATTGTACCGATAATGACACAGGGAAGATATCACTAACTGTATAGATTCTACCTATGATCAATTAATGATAAAGACATTTCTCAGACAGAAAAACTCCATAGAAACCAACCCAGCAAGAGAGATTATAGTTAGTAGTATGACATTTAATTATAATATAATATCAACCGACACAATATTTTACTCCATTTTCATTGATTATCTTTATGTTCATCAAAAAGCTATTTTTCGGAATTTTATTCTATAAATGTTGGTCAATACATATCTTTAATGACTTCATTTGATCCTTTGACCTAAAACAATATTTGTTTCTACTACATGCTCATTAAAATTACTGGGTCACCAGCTAAGGTCAGAATATTTCTTTGTTATTCATATTGGTTTTTGAAAAGCATGCGAAAGGCTAAAAAAAGGTAAAATTGGACGTATCATTACTTGGGCCTAATAAAAAGATGACAGGGGAGGGTCACCAGGAAAAATTATGGTTTGTCAGGTAACCAGAAATGAACATTTGTTTTAACTTATTTTTGTATCATCTACTTATTTCTACTAGGTATGAAAAATAGCAGATTTCCCTCTTCAGCAGCATTATGCTAAGGTACGAAAATAAAATTACAACTTGTATTCTAACTCTTTGGCGCCGCCATTTTTCTAGACCCTGTGGTATCAACCATTATCAAAACAATATATCACATGATTATAGCTGACACAGTTTTCATCAATAAAAATTTGATCAGATTTTAAAATGCATACACATTTTCATTAGCTAATATAGAAGAAGTAATGGCCAAACTTAAGGCTGACTGCTAGATAACAGAATACCAAAATCCAAGCAATGGTGTGTTGTTTTTGGTGATTCATACCAAATTCAATTAATTCAGGCCTAAATTAAAAATATGTTTGTTTGCCCTTTACCGACTGTGAATTTTAGAGGAGGATCTGTAGGTAGGAAGAATATTTTATTTTATTTCTGAATTTGACCTATTACCTAGCATGAAATTACACTTCTAACTAGAAGCATTCTATATTCATTTCATGTATTCTGCTACCATACAACCATTTATTGTGTGCTTTAATCAACCATAAGCATGTACTCAATGCCTTAACACACATTATTATTTGCTTCATTACTTCAAATGATACCTACTTTAATTAAATGTTTACCAAAGCACTGAGTACATGTACATTTTCCCAAGTATAAAAATAAAGTTCTCCCAAATTTTTCAATTAAAATCTTTTGAGTCGGCATGATCTTTCGGGTGGGTAAAGGGCAAACAAACTAAATTTAATTTAAGCCTCAGCAATTTGTACAAACTTATCCAAAAATACAAATAACTAAAACTTTTTTAAATTGGCATTAAACTTGATAACATCAGTAAGTAATATTTTTTATATCAAGTTATGTCTCAATACAAGCAGAAAGCATATTCGTAAATGTAAATTACTGGTACCAAAAAATATGCAGATTGAAAATGACTATTTGCGGTCCTTGGACACTAATATTTTAGTCTAGATCTAAAAGTTAAACTAGAGCATGCAAGCGGTGCCTGAAATGCCTGTCAGTTCACTGCCTCAATGAGATCTATCCACCTATACAGTTTCATGTTGCTACCTTTTATAGTTTCTGAGTTATGACCTGCGTTCAAGTTTTTGCACAGATGCGCAGTGATCAGTTGATAGCTTGGCTAATCCTTTGAAAACAGTTGAGCTAAAAATGTTTTTTTTGGGTGGGTCAGGATCTTTGTTTCAGGTCAGTGGCATTAGGGCAAACATTCATATTTTTATTCTTGGTCCTATAAAGATGAAGTTATTAAAAGGTAATAAAAAGCTGTATAAAAGCAGTCATGTATTAAGCTACAGCTTAAACTTTAGGATACACCCAATACACATAAAAATGCATATGGACATTAATTACATAATTATGCAAGACCACAAGTAACAAAACATTCCATACCCTAATTGTACTAACTATACAACACAATACTTGGACAACTTGGCAACAAGCAAACCAGATAAATATGCTTCTCAGAATATCAGAACCTAATAAACTTCACAGCAGCAAGCAAATATGAAACATTCAGTCAACGTAATTTAACTGGAATTTAATATCCCTTGTATACTTATTACTGCGATATACGGATATTACCTTGCCCATATAATAACAAGAAACGCGGCAGTTCCACGAAACCTGGTTTTCCAAGGCTTTAATACCACAGTACTCTAGAATCCTTCACTAAGGCCTCATCAGTGGATCAGTTTCCAGTGCGACTAATAAGTTATCATTGACCTTTACCCTACTGGCATAGAATGTAATCCCAAGCTTGTTTCAATGAAAGCTACCTCCGTACAAAATTTCATCGCAATGTCTAAATCTTTCATTACGTTATTCACCGGAAACTGATTTTCTAATTTTAGAAACAGTGACCATGACCCAACTGACCCCAAATACAATTCCAAGCTAAGCTTTCATGCAAGGTTGTTAAATACCCAGTTTAGTCAAGGTTAGTCATTCCAAACTTAAGTAATTGACCAGAAACTGATTTCTATATTTAGTAACAGTGACCTTGACCCTACTGGCCCTTGATTCAATACAAAAGCTTGGACTGGATGTAAGCTGCCAACACACAAAATATCATCGCAATATCTCAATTAATTAATCCTTACTTAAGTTATTGACTAGAAACAGATTTTCTATTTTTAGATACAGTGACCTTGACCCTACAGACCCCAAAAACAATCCCAAGCTAGGTTTTGATTCAATGATGCTAAATACCAAGTTTTATCAACATTGGTCATTCCAAACTGAAGTTGTTAACCGGACACTGATTTTCTATTTTTAGTAACAGTGACCTTGACCCCATAGACCCCAAATACAATCCCAGGCTAGGTTTTCATTCAAGGATCTTACATTCCAAGTTTGGTCAAGATTGGTCTAACTGAACTCTAGTTATTGACCAGACACCACCTGTTTGATGCCTGCCTGCATGCCCGCCATTTTCGGTATTCTAATAACCAGGTTTCACTTTGTAAAAACCTGGTTAACAATAACTGACACATGCGTGATGCCTCCACTTTCATTTCAACTTAGCATTAGTTTACATTTACATACCGCAACTTTCAAACCTTTTTCAACGATGATTTAGATGTAAATCATTGTTTATACATTCATGCGAATTCAATAAAATTGATACTGCTGTATAATTGTGTCACAATTTAATCCATTTTATCTCACAAAACACATTTTTGATATTTCTGCAAAATTAATAATAGCTGGTCTGCGCATTTGTTGGAGTTTAGTATAGCCCTACTAATTTGACTTTTTGGTCGGCTGATTTTAGTGAACAAATTCGGAAGGCCATCCTCTCAGCCTTACAATCTGCATATTTACGTGCGGAAATTCAAATTATGTCAAAATTCTTAATTTGATAGAAATAATCTGCGTGAATGTGCTTTAAAAATTCTGTGTTGAGTCTGTTAGTTTTATTATTCAATAGTCAAATTTGAAACATTAACCAAATTTTTTTACGTTGCGTGTAATTACCGCTATCAACATACTTTTAAGCGACATCCAATTCAAAGCTGTATAGTACCCGGTAAGTATACAACTACCGTCAGACTGTTCAATTCTAAATTTATCTTTATAATGAGTACCTAGGATTTACGAAAGTAGATTTAAGTTTAACTGCTGCCATGTCTTTCGTTGACATGCCAGCTTATTTGAATTTGTACTTAAATCATTAAATTATTTGCAAAGCAATTTTTTGAGAATAGGCGATGTTTACCATGACACCGGCATATAACCCCATTACACTGATTTCAATTTCAGTTGATAGTGGGGAGAAACAAAACACTAAATGAATCTTTCAAAAAAGGTAAGTTGGAATAATTTATACCTATATGAGTATAAACATGTTTTCTACCTACTGAACGGTTCACTTCGGTCACAGATATTGTAGTTATTGCGCGCAACAGGTTTTAATTGGGGATTTTCCACACACAAATATGCAGATCTTTGTTAGACAGTATGGGATGGGGCCAAGTCCGTAGTTTTTATCACCGGGTACTAGACAATCCAATATAGGATTTCTACCCTTACTCTGGAAGAACTCAAGAAGAAGTAAAAAAAGTATCTTGTCGTCACAAACAGTCTAATTAGTTGGACTTAATAACAGTTAATTAATAAATAGTACAGTCGCAGGAATTTCCCGCGTGACTTCTTATCTAGAATTCGATTGCAAATTCACAGTAATATGTGTACAAAGCAAAAATCAATATGGCTGTTAGTGTGTCAAGAAATATAGTATAGTTACCAGATTTATATAGCGCCCTTTTCATATGGTTTGTACGTTCAAAGGCGCTTTACATATGTTGCAGCCATGCGGGCGAAGGTGCATCGATCCTCTACCAGTGCAGATACAGCTTGATCTGATCAGAGGGACAGACTGAAAGCCCCCAGAAGGGAGAGAAATATATTAGATACAGGCATGTCCAATGCGGGATGCGCCTAGCTCTTATTTGGAATAGACAGCTTGATTCTTTAATGTGTCCAGTGTATATAGCACTGATACACAGCGAAATGCTATCAGTTGATGTTTTATTTGATTGTTATTGAAAGTATTTAAAGTTTTTAGACATGAAGGAGACTTGTTTATGAGAATTAGTGGTTTTATGATTCCATACATAGTATTCCATGAATTTAAAACCTAGTAAAAGAATTAGACTCGCGGTTATACGTGTAACCAGTATACATTAATGAAAACAAAAACATGCCAATTAGGATTTGGTTTATCGTGTCATTCAATGAATTGGTCACATTTCTGTAAAATCTATCTGTAAGACGAATCTGCATTCACCTAAAATCTTAAGGCATGCATATCTGATATACCGAATGTGTACACAATAACACACGGCAATAGGAAAACGCTTCATACCCGAAAATTACCTGCAGTTTACCTGTGCAAAGTAAGATGATAATTTACAATCGCTTATAACAATGTAAATTCGTCGCCAGGGTGCGTGGTCGCTTACAGCATTAATATAAATATATTTATTTGACGGCTGTTTTTATTATCTGCGGTTCTAAAGACAAGAGTTGAGCTCATTAATTCATAAATGTTACCAAGGACTTATATACATACATATAAGTCATTGATGTTACAAATACACAATGTACACGATGGAATAAATAAATCTATGTAACTCCGTGGTACAGGACGTGAACAATAAATTATAATATATTCTAAACATTACTATACTTTGACATTCAGTCGCCTTAATTTTTAATCTACGTTCGATAACCGTGATTATCCGTATGAATTAAAAACCGTACGAGTTGTTTCGCTTATTCAGGGATGCTATATTATATAGCATCCCTGGCTTATTATAGGTCTCTATATAAACTGGTTCCCTTTGACTTGTGTATACAAAGCCTTTGGTGCACTGCATCATGGAACGGGAACCAGTTTATATATTGCTATTGTTAATAGTCAGAATATATATATATGAGGCGGACGTACAGTTCACATAAGCATCGCTCCTGGAAAGAACCAGTACTAGAATCCCATCCGACGTAAGCAACTGCTTACTTTCTCCCATAAAGAGACATGGTCGATGGCTGGGCTCGACTAAATATAAATCTATGTAACTATATATATATATAGTAATATAAATTAAATATAGTAGATTATATAATTAAGAATTAAGGCGACTGATACTTACGTACTGTAGTAATGTCAATATAGTATAGAATAAATTAGATTTTATTGTTTACTGCGGACATCGCGTCCTGTACCACGGAGTTACATAGATTTATTTATTCAATCGTGTATACATTGTGCATTTGTAACATTTATAAATGAGCTCAACTCTCGTCTTTAGAACCGCAGATAATAAAAAATACTAGTCCTTTTATTCTAGACATTTCTAATTTTTAAAATTTATTTTATCTTTCAGTATTATAGATTTTAGTATTACCGTTCATTGACAAGCATTTTTGTGATCTAGAATATATATGTGCTATGAAAATGTAACTCAAAATTATATACAATAATTATTTATTTATTAATTAATTTGCCTTTCGGTGTCACATGATCAAATTATAAGGTCCGCAATGGAAATAAGTCGGCTTTAATGCATGCCTTCTTTTTGTGTCATCCCTGGTTTTGATTATGTGTCATCTTCTATGCACTTTACTGTTCACATGTTATTATATGTCGACATTTGAATTTGTATTGTTCTTGTGACATGTACTCATTTTACCTGAATAAAAATAACTAACTAACAGTTACTCATGGAGAGGTTACAGCTAGTGATTTGAAGACAGCGACCCCGGAGGCGGGTCACTCAAGGCTTTATGTACAGAGGCATTCGGTGACATTCTGTGCATGCAAATGAAAAGTTATAAACGTTCGATTGTTAATAGGCTATATTTCAGAATGTATGCATTTTTTAATTTTAAATGATAATTACAGTGTTTTGGGAGCGCATAAATAAATGCACATGATCCTCTGTTGTGTTCCTGTAAATTATTTAATAATTACTTAAATTTATAAATACGCTTTCATTTCATCTTGCGTAGCCAATTTATAATGACGACAAGCTGTAGAAATTACCATGTTCTCATTAAAGTTCATTATTATTAATGAAAGACATTAATTATGAATCTTATCATGCAATCTCTCTCTCTCCGGACCGTGAGTATAATCATGCAAATTGATAAAACAAAATGGATCTCAAACAACAGAGCCAGAGACATAAATAACAGAGCCAACATGGTTCATAACTTTGTTATTTAGTTGAAGCTATCAGCTAGGAGTGTTAATGCAATAATTTCTAATCCACATGAATGCTGCCGTGACTTCAGTGAATAGTTAACAAATAATTTTATCGGTATTGAATGCATTCTTATATAAAAACACGAATAACGTATCAAGTGACTCAGATATAGAATAATGTATGAACCATTGGTGTAAGTCATCAGTTCATGTATAAAAGTACACTAGGTAAACTTAGTACTTTTACAATCAAGTTTGAAAGTTTTTTACCTCAAATGCCTCACAATGTAAGCTAGGTTATTTAATTATTTATTCCTATTAAAGCTGTCTGTACAACATTTAGGCATGTTTCCATGGGAGAGGTTAATCAATGTATCATTTTGTTTAACAGTTCACAATCTAGGAAAGTATGAAGTTCATTTGACGAAGTAGAATATGATCCACGGTGCATGTATTTAACAATGAAGCACCGCTTAAACTTCATTTGTTCGACTGCCGTGTGATTTTACGACAGCCACTAAACTTGCTCTATTAAGCTGTGAAAACAATATGACCACATTTAATGTGTCATTAATTAGTGAATATATTGGTCATATATGATCAAAAGCGATGACGTGCGATACCCGTCAATATATACATAAAGCTTTCGTATGACACTGACTGCATGAACACTTCCTCTGCACAGCCAGAGAACCTCCGCTATGAATATTAATGTTGTAAGGTTAAATTATCGATGAACTATTCTCAAAACATATTTTTTTTACATTTGACCACTCGATCCATGAAATAATTCAGAATCTAAGAAAAACCTTATTTTTCAAAATAGTGAGCTTTAATAACATTAATTATTGTGATATTAATTGTGTTTTCTCGGTAATCTTGTGTTGATAAACTGACATAAACAGCTGAAATTCACACATAAAATGCTAAGTTGCCAAAGTTGGAAACCTCTCTAATCCAAAAATTTTTAGCTGTGCGAACAAGTTCGGATTAAAGAGGCTTGACTTTAGTCACCAGCTTTTGAAGAGAATGGAAATGGTATGTGCTAGTTCCTGTACTCAGGGACACGTACTATACTCGCATTACATGTACGTGACGTAATATATAGTGTCCCTGCTGTATTTTAACAAACTTTTACTACCTTAGAGCCAACTTGTAATAGTTAGCTTTAACCTTAAGAAAAATCTATATTACTTTTAATTATGACTTTACAATAGAGAAATAAATAAAACAATGGCTCCTTTAAGGTCTGCTTGTTATGTAAGCGCTTTTAAATGATATATATGTACTGTGCGTCCATTCAAAAAATGTTTAAATTGTATTTTACAAAAGTAAAAAAGTTCAATATGTAAGGACGTGTTATTTGTATTACGCAGTTGTAGATATAAGTGTTAAGTAAATGAGTACATTATAGCAGTCGTAGTCTTCATAACAATATCTATTTCTGAATAAAATGTTTTACAAATCTTGGTATACGAATCAATATTCAATTTAATTTGTATGGTATGAAAATGTGAATAGATGTAGTATCTATTAAACGCGTTGAAAATCCATACATCAATGAATTGAACGTTGTTAAATATAAATTTAGTAATTATATCAATTAATTACTTGCGAGTCTATCCTGTCTCCTCGTCTAATTCTGTGATGATGGTGTATGTTTTCATATTAGGATGATGGTAGTGACCAGCGAGGTATAGGCTAGCCAATGATATTGTCACACACATGATTGCTTTGTGCCTTTTTAATAGATCTAGAAATGAGATGTATATTATCTGGTTTGATGGAAAGTTATTATCAACCTAGGAACAAATCTATGGCTATTCTTGATTGAATACACCTTTGATGTTCTTAATACGTCACCCCTCCCCTTCACGGTCAAAGAAAATCGACAAGCCGACCATGATTGCTGATATTAATCCAACGAGCCAATAATTATTACAGTGTGATGTCTATGGATGTTGTACTAAATTGTACCCACCATTCTAAAATAACTTGGGTTAAAGTTGTCTTAGGTTAAAATCTACCATACGAACAATGGACAGTTCTTCTATACACTAAAATACTAGTATTTAGTCAAATCAACCAAATAAAATAGTTCCAAATCATCGCTAACCCGACACTAGATTTTTTTCACATAATTTAAATGTATTTAGAAAATAGTTCTGCTGACCCACAATGTCAGCGAAGTCCGTGTTTTTTTCTTTTTTGCCTGTGAAAGCCAACAGTGCATAAGCTCATATTTTCCTTCCGTTGGGCATTTGGAGACCTTTGTTATCTCCGCTGTGGCTAAACGTCGCACCAACAGCTAGGGTCATTTGGGTCAGCCAGGGTAATTTGGGTCAGCCAGGGTCATTTGGGTCAGCTAGCTAGGGTAATTTGGGTCAGCCAGGGTCATTTGGGTCAGTTAGCTAGGGTAATTTGGGTCAGCCAGGGTCATTTGGGTCAGTTAGCTAGTGTCATTAGGGTCAGCTAGCTAGGGTCATTTGGGTCAGCTAGCTAGTGTCATTAGGGTCAGCTAGCTAGGGTTTTTTGGGTCAGCTAGCTAGGGTCATTAGGGTCAGCTATCCAGGATCATTTGGGTCAGCTAGCTAGGGTCATTAGGGTCAGCTAGCTAGGGTCATTTTGGTCAGCTAGTCATTGCCAGCTTTCAGAGCTTATCAGTTGGCTTATCTGGAAAGTTGTCCCCCTTGAAAATCGACTTTTTTGCGATATCGATGACATGGCGGTGACAGGTGCTCTATATAGAGTTATAGAGGAAGTATTTATTTAACTAGTAATAACTTTATTAATAATAAAGGCACAACATTTTCCCTGTTATGTGCACACTTTTGCATCTTTCTTCTTTATAATGATATAAATTTTAATTATATCATGTATTATCTTCTTGCTTCCCTGATCGTTACAAAATTGTCCCTGTCGGTCTAGATTTTTTATATGAACAAAGAAGGAAATTTCTAAAATTAAGCAAAAGTGGGAATTTCAAACACCTAGAAAGACATTTTGTAGTATAAGCACAACATTTTCCCTGTTATGTGCACAATTCTACATCTTTCTTCTTTATAATGATATAAATTTCAATTATGTTGTATTTCATCTTCTTGCTTCCCTAATCGTTACAAAATTATCCCTGTCGGTCAAAATTTATAAAAACATTGTGTATTAACATACAAGAAAATTCCTAAAACTATGCAAGATGGCGGAATTCAAGCACCGAGAAAGTCATTTTGCAATATAAGTACAATATTTTCCCAGCTATGTGCACAATTTTGCATCTTTCTTCTTTACAATGATATAAATTTCAATTATGCTGTATTTTATCTTCTTGATTCCCTGAGCGTTACAAAATTATCCTTCGGTCTAGATTTTTAAAAACATACAAGGAAATTCCTAAAACTGGGCAAGATGGCGGAATTCAAGCACCGAGAAAGTCATTTTGCAATATACATTTAAGTACAATACTTTCCCAGTTATGTGCTCAATTTTGCATCTTTCTTCTTTATAATGATATAAATTTCCGTTATGTTGTATTCTATCTTATTGCTTCCTTGATCGTTACAAATTTAAGTTATCCTTGCCGGTCCAGATTATAAATACATTGTGAATTAACATACAAAGAAATTTCTATAACTAGACATAATAGCGAATATTCAAACACCACGAAAGCCATGTTGTAATTTTAGCATCACATTTTCCCAGTTACGTGCACAAGCTAGATTCTTTGCTGATTCATATTGAATGTTAATGTATTAATATTTCTAACATTTTCTTGCTTCCATGTGCGATCTGAATTGACCAGTTTTGGAAACGTGTTGTTTCTCATAATAAGGTACCTACATGATAATTATAGTTATTTGTATATTCCCGTAACCAGGTAGCATGGCTTTAGAGATAAAATCAGTATGCGGATATATACAGTATAAGTATAGCTTAGATGTTAGTGTCAGATTGTGAATCAACATTTTTACTGTTTAATATAATGAAACTACTAATTCAAGCATAATTTATCATTTTTTTCAATTTATAACTACAGATCATTAATCTTGATTAAGATGTTTTTTGTTCATTTTGTGATCTTTAAAAACATAATTCCTGGGACCAATATACACATATAGATAATTTTAACAAAACAAAGTGCGAAAAGATAAGCATCAGAATTAAAGTATAGTAACATAATGAATGGCTTTAAATTAGCTGTTGAGCACAACCCTGTCATAAAAATATAAAATAATTAAATTTGTTTCCATACAGTAAGACGGATCAACATTTATAGATGAATGCAGATTACATCGCCAATTAACGTGATAATCAATATACATGTGTATAATGATCCCAGTTAATACTGAGCGTTAGTGCAATATATATAATTAGCTCACTGAACCATGACCTGTATTGGATTTTATTACTACATGCTATTTAAATTGGTAAAAAATTATGCGAATTATGTCAGGCACATGTATTACATGTATATGTAGACAGGTCATATTTTACTATGATAATTAACATCGAACTTATTTTAAGCCAAAAAATGATTGTTAGACTTAGTGGTTTGATCAGAGACATTTTTACAGTTTATTTATCTAAAAGGGATGTTATATATATCCAAGGACTTATATACATACATGTATGTATATAAGTCCTTGATACATCTGAATTTATACTCGATAAAATATAAACTTGTTATCTAACACAAGCGAATTCAGCCCCCCACCTCCTAAAGAAATGAAAAAT
This sequence comes from Lutraria lutraria, assembly GCA_964023205.1. Taxonomy (NCBI): domain Eukaryota; kingdom Metazoa; phylum Mollusca; class Bivalvia; order Venerida; family Mactridae; genus Lutraria; species Lutraria lutraria. Next base: position 23,454,112 of record OZ026838.1, read on the forward strand.
CATTCAATGAAATAGCATACTTTCCAAACTATTATGCCCCTGAAATCCTGGATCTGCCGCTGTTTAAAGTAACATTTGTCGATAAAAATCAGAATAAATGAAACAGAATGGATTTTACAATCTATTTATCTACATATTAACAAAATTAGAATTAACTAAATTTTCACCTTGTCAAAGAAAACTTGTTATTAGCAGAATAAATATAATAAAGCGTACATCAATGGTTATTTTATTATAAAACATGTTAAGCTTGGCTGTAGTTACCCAACAACTAACAAATAACGTTAAATAATACAAGTATAAGTCAAGTTCTTCATGATATCACTTTCTGTCATTGTTTTACTGTATTTGATGAACCACTGATAAGATCATGCCTGCGGGCGCAATGCGCGTCTTGCTTAATGAACCGTGATTCTACTGATTTCAGTGCTATCTAGGGTCTTAAATGGTTTATCTAGGGTCCTTATCTAAGGGACATAATCGAAATTTGATCACAAGCTTCCCTTCGACCGAAAATCAAGGGAGGCTACTTTGTAAATTAGGCCTTGAAAGCTGGCAATGGTCATTTGGGTCAGCTAGGGTCAGCTAGCTAGGGTCATTTGGGTCAGCTAGCTAGGGTCATTTGGGTCAGCTAGCTAGGGTCATTTGGTGACTTTTCCAGTTTTGACGGTGAAGACCACGGGTCTACAATTTGGAAGATCTTGGCTGAACAGTTTCATGTCACATAAAAAATCTTATCCCGAGTTGGAGTGGTTCTCACTGCAGTGAAAGACCAATGATTAGTAGTCAGAGACCATAGCTACTCGACCTAAGAGGTCCCTATATATCTTTACTTTAAATTTGTACGCACGTACGACTGGACATAGCATTAAAAGAATGGACCACTTTATATAACGAGTGCTTCTTTCCAAAACAGACGAATGATGTTGAACTCTGTACTGATTTTACTTACTATTTAAATGGTCATTCTATTACAAATGTACCACTTAAAAAACTTAAATAAGGTCAAAATTAAAGCCATCTAGCTTAATTAGGACTGTACAAACACGTTAATAGGTAGACTAGTAAACGTCTTTGAATATTTTTGTAACACTTTTGTCAATATTTTTCTGAGTTCATAAATCAGTTCTTTGCTGAACTAGGGTCAAATTAACAACACTATCACAATAAACTTGTAAATTATTTATACAGAGAATGGGAAAATTACCTTCAGACAATAGAAACTCGCGGTCACTTGGAACCAAAAGTAAACTAAACTAAAAGCAAATAAAAGACAGCAAAGAATTAAATTAATCAGTTAAACAACTGTTGCTATTATGTCAATTTTCCATGATGTCCTAAATGTTGACTATAAGTAGTTATACACGTACGTATGCTGACAATAAAGACCGCACTGAAAAATAAAAATAATAAAATCTAACTTCAAACAGCAAATAAATCATTTTGCCGAGTTTGCTACCGTTTTAAATAACGTTAGTTTTTCAGTAAAAAACTTTAAAAAATATATATATTTCCTAAAAATGAGTAAAAAAACTTACGAGCTGTTAATATAATTTATTCAGCGTAGCCCAAATCTGGCAAGAATTCACATGATCTCTACAAGTAACTACGACAGCATGTCTGCATGAATGACAAGGGTCGTGGTCCAGTGATCTGTGTTCGAATCCCAGTCGCAGCAGGTCATACCCTTCTAGTACAATTTGACAAAAATGTCGATATTCCTCCATTTATAGAGAAGTTATCGTCTCCTTACGAAAGCATTTAAGTTAGTACAAGTTTGTTTGAATACAGTCCAGGAAAACTGGATCTAAGGTAAACCGGCCTCCACGTACATTACTAGCTCAAATATCTGCGTAGAAAAACGACGTTAAACCCGCTGAATCAATCAAATATGAACCAATCTAATCAGCATTGAAGGATTTTTTGTTTGTCTTTATCGAGTTTTACGTCCCTTTTCAACAGCCAGAGTCATATGAGGCGGACAGTACACCTAAGTATCGGTCTTGGGAAAAACAAGTACTAGACCCCGCATCTTCCACAAGCAACTGCCTACTTTCTCACATAAAGAGATATGGTCGGTAGCGGGGATCGAACCCACGGCCCTCTATCAGTGAGAGGTAACAGTGATTTAAAGTCAGCGACCACGGAGGCGGGTCTCAGCATAGAAGGAAGAATGACTTTAAACAAGTTGCTTTCAGTCAACCAATTCGTCACTAAGATCATGTACCGCACCCTGGACACTGGAGCCGGGATCCTTAGATGTTATAAATTCCCTATCTATATTAAACGTTAAATCTTTCCTTAATAGTATAGATGCACATTATTTGATTATTCTCATCCAATTTCGATACTATGATATTTGATGATTACCTATCAGTCCCACGAAATCCTAAACGGTCCCTTAGTCTACTGGTGTTCACATGTTAAAACACTGGGGTAGTAATTAGACATCAAATGAAATAATTAAATGATTAATAGAGACACATTCTGATAGGAAACATCAGCGTCTAAAGTACACATTAAGGTGAATTTCTAAACTTACACCTTTTAAAACTTGTTTCATGTGGAATAACCAGGTATTAAAATAAAAAAATTAAATCAACCAAGTGTGTTCGATGATTTTCTTTCAGTGCTATAAAATACAAGTTAGGCGTTTAGAAATTCGAGGCGCGGACGTTGTCTAATGGTTAGTGTGCGTGATTTGTAACCCAGCCATCCGGGTTCGATTCCCGGTCGCGACAGGCCAATCTTAATGATATCGATTTTCCTCAAAATGTAAAGAAGTTGCCGACTTATATTGGAAGGGTCAGTTAAGTACTGGTTAGAATATCGTATATACATATATATGCACAATGTATGTCGGTATTTAACTCATTTTAACAACAACAAAAAAAACGTACAACACAGTGTAGATTTACGTGGATAAAATGACATTATATATAATTTATACAAAGTTTACAAACACATGAAAATGAATAGAAATAAGAGATTTATCGATTTGGTTTCATATGTCATTAAACATACATCAGAAAATCAAACAATTATAACTATACAAATGTACCTAATTAATATTCGATATTCCTTATTATTACTAGTTTGCTTGGTTTTAGGTAATGAGAAATTGCTGGTGTGCTAAGCTGTGTAAATACATGATAATCGTTATCTTCCAAGGAATCATTATTTTAATTAAAAACATAAACATTTGGGGTTAAAAATTTAAGTCTGCTGTTTGAAAATAAAATAGAAAAAAACCTGTTAAGCATTCTTCTCACCAGTTTGAACTTGTAACTGTGTCAGGAGAAGATAGTACAGACAGTATGTAAAACAACTTGGACTAACTACAATATATAAATAAATAAAACGTCTATCGGAATTAGCGAACATTTCAGATTTTAAATAAATTTAATCATCAACTAGTTTCATGACACTACTTAGATGGAGGGTTTGGCTTCAATACGAATTTTAATTATTTTTAAATCTGAAATGTTAATTAATTTCTTGGTACGTATTCAGTGGATATTCAGTCAACCATGTAAAAAAGACCACCTGTAGGAAAGGCATAATTTGGCCTTTATTGACATACTGATTTTTTTCCGAAGGTCAGTTTGTTCTACGTATTCAAAGACTGGCCTTTATTCACAGGATGACCTTTATTCACAGGATGACCTTTATTCACAAGATGACCTTTATTCGGAGGTGGCTGAAAACACTGATTTGACTGGAATTATACAATTATATACAGAGAGTGTGATAAACGATAAAACATGATAAAATGTATTTGTTTAAACATAGCAAGCTTAAAGCGTAAATTGTGTATGCTGTTATTATAAAAAAATATTGAATTCACTTTTTCTAAACGCAAACTATCGATCTGCTTATAATTCTATATTATTGGCCTGTTCTAATTGCTAACAACCAACATAATATATGAATACTGTATACATACTGAGGTCTGGAAGATTTAACACAGTTTTAAATACCAGTTTACCTATTCTTATGTCCTATACACAGAACGGAGAAAACTATCCTATCTATTTATAGATATATATAACGTCAATTAATATATTCACGACATGGGCTGTTTTTAGAATTTGGTGATCAGGTGTGTGTTTTCATAAATACAATGGTATGTATATAATTGTATTGAGAGTTGAGGACCAATACAATATCAAGATAGGAATACTTACATTCTTATCGTGACAAATTTTGACAAATCCCTTTTGGATTGAAATCTAGCTATTTTTTAAAAAATACGTGTACTGTATATATCGGTGGATTATAAATGAAAAAAATATATTTCTTTTAATTGATGGATAAGCCTCCTATTTTCGCGACCGTCCTACTTGATCAGTCGTGTATTTGAACGCATATAACTTGTTATCAATATTAATACATTTTTATCATGGATTATGATCTTAATGCATGTACCTATAACTGCTGTTCTGACGTTGTCTGAATATCAATTATTAATCAATAACGAAAGAAAAGCAATTTGATTCCTATCAGTTAAAATCTTAAAATAACTGGTAATAAGTCAGTTAGTAACACTATAATACATTTTAAGGGATTTTTAGTGCAAATTAGACGTTTCTGATCACATTAGCTAATCTTTTACCAGTGGATTGTTCCGACGTTTACTTGAAATGATGGTTCGTTTAGTGGACACGTGTTTCATTATGTTCTTTTTATCAACGCCAATTTTGGCGGAAACTGGAGACGACGTAAAATCCTTGTTAACCGACATTTACACAACGCGCAGCTACAACAAAAAGATCCGGCCACTGACAGACCAGACCCGGGTTTTAGACATTGGTGTGGATTTTTACCTCAACTGTAAGTACTCATACATATACATGTACAAATGTATATTCTAACCGTGTTATGAATGGCACGACAAACGTTGCAGTGTTCTATAGCAAATTATATTCATTCACTCAAAATATATTTATGTTCTAAAAATAAACAATTCGTGCATAAAAATAATTGTAAATTAAAAAATATATATTTGATTAAAAAATATATTCATGATTCTAGAAAAAAGATATTCTGACCAGTAGAATATATATGCGTATAAATGACTTGATGAGAAATCGGATTTATTGTAGCAAGGCTCTAGGTTGTGGTCATTTAATACTATTTTTGGGTGGTTCTACACATATTTTCACTTTCAACAGCATTTCAGTTGATATTTATAATAGCAGCAAAAAGAAACTCTATTTTACCCGCTTATCCTTCAAATTATTTGACTTAGAAAAAATTAGCGAGTGCATCATTAACTTCGATTGATATTTCTAGCAGGATAAACTACTCAAAATTTGATAAGGGCAACTTGCAATGCTGCCTGAAGTGATTGTTTCATAATTTTGATACAAATGATTAGATTTTATTAGAATTTAGTCATTCAATTAGCATTTTCAGTGGGTATAACGTCATTCTAACATTTTTTGTTCAGTTTTTTTCACCCAACCAGTTTTCCTGGTCTGTATTCTAATTAGTACTAACTAAGTGTATACCTTCCACTATATAAGACGCCTGCAACTTTTTCACATATGGAGTAAAATCGACATTTTTATCTAATTTTCATAGAAGGGTATGACCAGCCTCAACCGAGATTCGAACCCGGATCGCTAGGTTATAAGCCCAATACACTAACCACTGGTCCACACGGTCATTCAAGCATTAAGCATTAATACAAAAAAATGAAACAAATAATATCTACTAATTGAAGCATTATTATAATTATATATATTATATATTTGTATGTACAGACTATGCAAACATTGAGCTGGTGATCCTTATCAAAATTTGAGTAGAATATTAACTTGTCCTGTTCATAACATGTCATTCCTTATATAGTTCATTTATTCTTTTGTTCGACACGTTCTGTGTTTTATTAAGGTATATATTATATATACCTGACGCTCGTATTTATACACTGTTTATAAAATAGATAGTTTCTTATTCGACATAATGATCAGTATTAATTATTTATTTATTGACTGAACACATACATACTACACTGGTATGTTCTTATCTTTGAATGATGTGTTTTTCCCTTTTGCAATATTTGTCATGAGTCAATCTGTATCGAATTATCGCCATTTCCCCCCACCCCCATTAAATGGCGTGCAGTAGATATATATTATGTCAGATTTTACTTACAGTATGGTGCTCTTTCTGATTTCAGCGGTGATTGATTTTGACGAGAAAACCGAAAGTCTGAAGACATCCGGGTTTCTAACTCTTGCCTGGGTGGACGAATATTTTACCTGGACGCCGTCTTCGTTTAACAACACACAGGCCATTTATGTCGTAAGTGTTGTAGAATAATGTCATAGATATGGTGACATCACTGATGATATTTGTACAAGACAAGTCACTTTCGGTATAATGTATACCCTCCATTAAAAAGATACTCTGATTTATTAAAAGTGTCGGATAAATAATGCTGTATGTCGTAGTATTCACATACTTGATTTTTGCAAACGAATAAGAAGAGAATCATGCTTATTAACAGACCCATATATTGAATTGTATAACACATAACCGATCCATATAGCTATCGGTGTGTACAGTGCAACCTCTCCAAAGCAACATCCTTTGGGGGGCTGCAAATTATGTTGTTGTTGAGAGGTAGTTGCTATAGAGAAGTTAAAATAATAGTTATCATGCAGTGGGACACAAATTAAACATGCTGTTGTTGAAGGGGTGTTGTTTCCCAACAGAGGGTCGCTCAGGAGATGTTGCACTGTACATACATCAAATTCAGTTTAAAAAGTACAGTTTGAAAGCTCATTATAAATACCAACACTATCTAAATTTGATGAATTTGTAAACTCATTGGTGACTATCATAAAATAATTTAATTTTGTTGAGTATGTTATATATATATGTGATGTTATGTTATGTGATTGATTTAAATTCTTTTGTTTGTGATCGATTTAAATTCTTTTGTTTGACATGTTCTTTAATGCTGTTTATACCTGTAAACCATATTTGTTCACAGTGTATGATATACGTGATAGGCCTAGTGCTATAATCGCATAATGGCCAGTATCAATTAATAATAATTGATCAAACAAATTGATAATTATACTACATACATTTCCCACATGTACGCACAAGACTGTATCACTGTATATGTATTTACTCGTACAATAAGTTACGGTGTCTTAAATTTAGGTCTTTTACGTTCCATGTACACGCCAATGATTTTCAACCTTTTGTTGTAAATTTGATATTTTATTGGTTTTAAGGAACATAACCCATCCTTTTGTTTGGGGAACAATTATGTTCAACGATATTTAACCAGCACAAATTATTTAAGTAATGTTACTTAACCGCCTTTTGGTCGGATTGATTGTCCCATTATATATAGTCAGCCGAAAGCGCATGGTGTTGTTGTATTAATGTGTTTATGTAGATTTAACGCCGTTTTTCGACAAGTTTTTAGTTATATTTTCTGCGATCGGTTTATCTAATCAGTTTTCCTGGACTGTATTCTAACAAGTACTAACTTACCCTGGACTGTATTCTAACAGGTACTAACTTACCATGGACTGTATTCTAACAGGTACTAACTTACCCTGGACTGTATTCTAACAGGTACTAACTTACCCTGGACTGTATTCTAACAGGTACTAACTTACCCTGGACTGTATTCTAACAGGTACTAACTTACCCTGGACTGTATTCTAACCAGTACTAACTTACCCTGGACTGTATTCTAACAGGTACTAACTTACCCTGGACTGTATTCTAACAGGTACTAACTTACCCTGGACTGTATTCTAACAGGTACTAACTTACCTTACCCTGGACTGTATTCTAACAGGTACTAACTTACCCTGGACTGTATTCTAACAGGTATTAACTTACCCTGGACTGTATTCTAACAGGTACTAACTTACCCTGGACTGTATTCTAACAGGTACTAAGTTACCCTGGACTGTATTCTAACAGGTATTAACTTACCCTGGACTATATTCTAACAGGTACTAACTTACCCTGGACTGTATTCTAACAGGTACTAAGTTACCCTGGAATGTATTCTAACAAGTACTAACTTACCCTTCTACAAGGAACCGACAACTTCTCCACATTTTTGTCAATTTTCACAGGAGGACATGACCAGCCTCGATCTAGAATCGAACCAGGATGGCCGGGTTACAAATCCAGCACTCTTATCACTGGACCACGGCCGCCCTTCTTGTTTTATTCTGGTGTTAACTTTATATTTTACAGCCACAAGACGACATTTGGAAACCCGATGTATCGTTGAAAAATTCATTTAAATCATTTACCGGACTTGGATCTTCGTATCTAAATCTAGAAGTCAGTAATGCTGGAATCGTAATTTGGAATCCATATCAGGTAACGTTGAAAATCTCACAGTCTTCGTTTAGTTACTGTGAAACCTGAACTAGCGACCACAGTACAACCTCTCCACAGCGGTTCTGTCTTGGGCAACAATCAACTCCTTCAACGTCATGTTACTTCCCAACTGTACCGTTTAACTACTATTAATTTAAACTCTCTAGAGCAACATTAATGTTCTCCACCAAAAGGATGTTATTTTGGAGAAGTTGCACTGTACTTAAATGTCAAGACGACCTCATTTTAACGTCCACTTATTTCAAAAAGGGTTGTAGTATTCATGCTCAGTCAAACCTCCTAATAAAGATCGCCTGTGGATAAAGGCCATTCTATAAAAAACCGTCATTGGTTACATTGAACAAACTGGCCCTGCAAATATATAAATGCTATATATGTGTCAATCAAGACCACATTTGATCTTTCTAACGGGTGGCCTTTGTTCACAGGTTTGATTGTAATTTAACTTGTTAATGTGTTAATATCAGTATTAAGAGAGATCTCTTTGGTGCTAAAGTCGGTCTTAATATCGAAGTTTGTACTGTAATCTAAACATATACAGTGAAACCCTTTGAACAGGACGCCCCGAAACCAGAATTCTTTAAAAATTCAAAATCCATTTTTTTCATATTTTTTCAAAAGTTCTCCGAAAACCGCAATTCTCCGAAAACCCTGACTTATAACGTAAGTCGGAAAGGAGTCCGGTTTTCAGGGATTTAATGTTTACCAATTTTAAGGTCATACTATTGAGCTTTTCCTGAATTTATTTCTAGGTATTGGATTCTACCTGCGCTGTCAGTATCACGTATTTTCCATTCGACGTCCAAACATGTGAGCTTAAGTTTACAGCCTGGAGTTACACAAAGGCACAGGTAGAGATAAACAAGGGAAGTAGAGGCATACTCCTTGAGGAGTACTCCCCTAACGCTTCATGGGATCTCATAGACACATCAGCTGAGGAAATCAACTCGGACGAAGCGGCCGTTGTATTTAAGCTTAAACTGAAACGTAAACCAAGATTTTACATCATCAACATCATTATCCCTGTGATCTTCCTGTCGGTTTTGAACATATTTTCATTCTTTTTACCCGTGACATCAGGAGAACGAGCCGGATATTCTATAACCGTGTTTCTGTCGCTTGCTGTATTCTTGACTATAGTTTCTGAACAACTCCCAAACAATTCAGAGAACACATCGTTACTTGCCGTATATATTATGCTGGTATCTGGTTTGAGTACAGCGATTGTTCTACTCTGCATGATTCAACTTCGCTTGGCGTCTTGGCACAACTCCCAAAAGCCAGTGGGCAAGTTTTACCGAGCATTTGTCAGCATCGAAAACTTCTTAACATGTCGAAAATGTAGACGGCAAGCGGTCTCCCCGAACGATGAAACGTCTTCGAAACCAAATTTAAAGGACGATGCGGATGACCTAGAAAATGTCACGTGGTTAAATGTTGTTAACGCCATGGATTTCGTCTTCTTCACCACTTCTATGCTATATACGTTCTTGTGTACCATGATTATCGGAATAGTTGCTGTTAATGCTAGCCAGTGATTCAACTTTTTGGACACAATCTAACAGCGTCACATTGATGGAACTTGTCTATAATTTCATCACCAATGAATTCAACATTAATGTACATAGGTTTCTGTTTAATCGCGAAAATATAAATACAATTTGAGTACAATATAAAGAACGCGTACAATGGTGTATCCACCTGACAATAGAAAACCAATTAATTTCTTATTTATCCATAGATCATATGTTTCAGTCTTCGTAAAAACCATATTCTATGTTTTTGTCTCAGCATTTTCTCTTTTTAATCCGTTCCCCAGATCACATTTCCTGTATGGGTATAATCTGAAGCCACATTCGGGATTAAACATTAATTCAAATTTGCTCCCTTGACCAGACAAGAGCAACCAAAAACTAAAATCGACAAAATATTACATGTCTTCAGAAAAACATAGCTTTATTGACAAAGGTGGTGAGTTTTCCTTAATTGAACTTATTACAAAACCTTTTTACAGGATAATCTAATTCTTTCATGCGATAAAATAAAAGATTACCCGATGATACAGAGGACTGCAATGAACATAATAAAATTATTCTTATCTACAGCACTGGCAGTTATCAGCAAATTTCTTTTTTTGTCGTCCGGAAAATAACATGAACACATCCTCTTGCTTAATTTTGGAAACTGAACACAAGTTCAGCGTTTCGTAGCCGACATTCATTTGGCGAGCAAGATCTTTTATGCGGACCAAAGTACTACATTTTTCTGCATCCGCGGCACGCAAAATTTGTTAAACTAGTTTCCGTTCCATGTTGCATAGCAAGTCTGTGTTAGTTCAGTTTCCACTGAACTATCTGTGAGACTGAGCAGGACAATGGAGAATAAGGTACTACATGTATATATTTTATTTGTTTTCTGTAATTTCGATCAAAAATACTTGTCGAGGGCATTGGTGAATACATGTACTTTGATACTTGTTGTTATTACGTTTTGTCATCATTTCATTAATTTACAGGATTCATGTATGTCAACTTCATGTGATCATATCTTGTTACCATTTTACATAGAATAGATATTTTCTAGATACTGTCCATGAAGTTTTGTGTATTTATATTGTTAAAACATTTATCAAATAAATACGAGAGAGAAGTCACTGGAGATTGCAGTAGAGAGGAAATATTGAACCAAAGTACTAAACGTACTGTCGGAAGGTGATTTTTTTCATACGATGCAAGAAAACGAAAATGTACACATATTGCTCATACCCATGTAACTATATTTTACATTTATGCTAACAATCCGACTTCACATTTACACAAAATGTCAAGATAATATCAAAAAGGCACACAATACATCAATGGTTGATTCTTGCAAATGCATGCATTCGTCTGTATAGATATTACTGACCCATCGAACGAAAGCCAATAGCTATTTTTAAAGTGCCCTAAAGAGGATGATTATGCAAAATCAACAACACTTTGGCACACTATTTCATTATCATACAAAGCCTGAGTCATTGTATTACATGAATTTCGTATCCAGCGGTGTGAAATGATACTTCGGATTTCAGATTTTCCAAATCTAAAAATTGAATCATGTCAATATTCATCAACCAGTATTATAAGTCATGATTTGTTATATAGCTTTCTTCTTTTATGATTGATATATTCGGTTTATCAAATAACGCATTAAACTTCATATGAATCAGAATGTTATACTCGAATATCCTTCATATAATAAACAGTTGCTGACTAATGATCCAATGGATATGATGTAATATTCACCTGCAGAATTTCTGATTAATGCCTCGGTCAATATAACATTCTGCCGGTGAATATTACTTCGCATTCACTGGCTTACTAGTGAATATCATATCGTATTCAATGACTTTCTAGTCAATAACTGAATAATACATCTAGGCGCACATCGTTCTGGGTTCCTGGTCTATTTCTCGGAATGAAAATGTACCATGTAGCAATGATTATATTATAGGTTAAGATAGTATACATTATAATGACCACTTATTTTCGGAAAGGTTTTAAGCATCTCCCCTTCACTTTAAATTGAATGTTCATCAGAGAGTGTTCCTTGTAATACACCACATTCTATCAAATGTATTAATTGTTATCGACGGCATCGACCCCAGCCAATAAAATATTTTGATGTCGAAAACATGAAGACAGCCTTTGAAACAGTGAGGCCTGAAACAGTTATTAGTAACATAACGGAAATGAGACTATAAATAAACTTTCATACCTTTGATTATACACTTCTCTTTAACTATGTACTCTAAAATTATAATACAATGTAAATGAGATTAATCTCATACAATCTTATAATTATTTTGTTACTATAGATCCTTTCTAACCAAATATATCAGATATACGCGTCCTTTCTTATAGATATACTGCAGTCAAGCCTTTTGTTTATCCATTAGGACATATACAGGTGAATTTTTAAAAAATGTAACTGCCAGTTAAGAGAGTTACGACCATTTTTGTTCCTCTACCCTTATGTGTCAATTATCAATTTATCAGTAAAATTCATGAAATTGAGTACTCTTGAAAATGGAGGTTATAAATGTATTAGAGATCGAAAACCTTAAACGCTATAAAAGATTTCAAACATAAAGTGAGACCACCTCGATTTTGAAATAATCTTCATTGCTCCTTGATATAGTCATGCTATCGATATTTTACGATATTTCGATTTGATAACATGATTTGATACTCCCACACACCGTCAAATTCAAGCGGTAGCCTTTTATAGTAAACCAATGATTCGAATCGTTGATTTTTCTAGTGTTTCAAACACAGTTGGTTTTCATCAATAATCTATGGACATAAAGTTCTACTAGTAAACAGTTCACATATGACCATAATAATAATGTATTTAAATAACTGATCATTAACTTGGTTGCTTTCATTACATTACTTAAATGACCTTTTCACCCCCTCAAAATATGGCAGTGTTGGTAATAAAACACATAAAAACATATTGTCATTCGAATATAAAATTAGTATTTCCATAAAAAATCAGTGAATAATAATAATTTTTCATCCACTCGCGCATTCAACATTCATGAATTGATGTATAAATATTTCTGTCAACTGATGTCTGGCCCGGGAAGTAGCCTTCCACCGACATCAACTTGTGTAACATCGCGCTTTGAATGCTGGTAAAGGAACTACTTGTACTTTAACCTCTGAACTGTGGTGAAAGCATGACATGAGGTCATGCAACTCAATTAACATATCAAACTTTATTCATTATTATTCATAATTAACCATTTCTTAAAACATGGTACATAGGAAATAATTAGACAAAAAGAGCATATCAAGTTACAGTGTTCAAACAGAAATATATAACTGAATATAAAAATGAGATTGTAAACTTATTAAAGGTAAATAATATAAGTAAAACATTGAAACCATGTGACAAACGTTAAAATACAAGGATAACACAAAACCGGAATCCTTATTTCCATTGTGGTCCTTTATAAAATGAATGTAAATAACCAAGGAAACAACAACAAATTATATTAATATGAAAAAAAAGAAAATGTAATAGAAATTTCTCTTAGAGATCATTATTGTCACAGAATAAAATTACTGTCACAGAATTTACATTGTTATCTAAGAATTATTGATATTTCAAATGTTTATAAAAACAACCTTAAACACTAGCAAGCATGCAAATGGGCTTTGGCGTTAGACTTGAAATAAGGGAGGCTCCTAACTTCTCTAATATGCTGTGGCATTTCATTCCAGAGGGAGCAACCTTGATATTGCAAATGATCGTTTACAAAAACCCGTAACATTGGGTAGACAAAATCTTCCAGTGTCTGTAAATGAATCCCTGGAAGCATCAACTGACATTCGGAATAGTGGAATAGTTATGAACTGAACTAAGTGTAATGAAATGCTCATTTAGAATACTAGTACCTGGTGCTCTACCACTATAGAATTTGAACACATAACACAACATGATTTGATCAACCTTTTTGAGACAGGTAATTTAACCAGTTCAGCTTGACAAAATGACTTTGATCAATATGAGCTTTTGCTTCTAGATCAAACGCAAATCTGATCATTTTGTATAGAGTGACCTGTAGCTATTTCCTGTACCAAACTGAACAACCATAGTCAAAATGACACTGAAAAGGGATGTTGCTGGTGACCTTTTATAAAGTGTATTAAGGAACTTATTCTTCTTGCACAAGAACTTCAACCTAGTATTACCTTTCTTGATAGTTGATCAAGCCATTAGATCAAAAGATAGACTTTGATCTAGAGTGGCTCCTAGATACTTAACAGAATCCTTAGCTACGATATGTTGATCATTACATACTACATTCGCATAAATGAAAAGATATGTAATGAAATTATAGAAATTTGATAGATTTAAACTGCAATAATTTTCAATTGGTTCGTCTTTGTTCGCTTCCACAATAAATCAAATACAGCGGCACTATTTCCTCCGCATTTTCACCACCGCGTATGAATAAAAGTTCAAAATTAGATAATTATGCGTGCTTGGTAGAGGTTATAGTGCTAGCTAGCGTGATGACGCAGCCGCTACTTGTGGAATGCTTTTCCCCCTAAACACATTGGATTCATTATTATTTCATAACGATGTAAATACCGAACAGATAACACAGAGTGCTATTCATGACGTATATAAGAGCTTATGAAGTAGAGAGCAAAGTTCCGTTCTTCAATCAAAAGAGTTAAACATGGTACGTGTTTGCTTCATATTGACACTGTCCATGTTTATAGCAAATTCACTCGCGGGGACAGGAGATGATGTGCACTCTTTATTAACTGATATTTTTACAACACAAGGCTATAACAAGAAGATTCGACCAATAATAGACCAGGACGATACTTTAACTGTACAAATAGACTTCTTTCTTAACTGTAAGTAGTACAATGTATATTGTTTCTAATTACTGGCATGGAATTTACGCCACCGTTATGTTGTCGTATTTTAGAAATTTGCACTAACTTAACTTAATTGCCGTAGTTTTTGTCATATTTTTGTTACATACACTTTCTGATTTCTAATTTGCCGTATTTCTGTCGTATTTTAGTTGTATACATGCACTGACCGATTTCTAATTTGCCGCAGTAGGCCTACTGTCATATTTAGTTACACACAATTTCTGGTTTTCCATAGTTTTGACATATTTTAGTTATATACACTGTGTAATGGATGAATTATGCTTTCTTGGTGGATTATTCCTGAAATTACTCATTTCATTTTATCCTGATTGTCCGTTTCGGATACTAGTTTGTTCTATTGCATTATCCAGGGACATGGCCTCTTCTCTTCAAGTGTTTTGTCTTACAAATAAGTTCAAGTATATTCAGGGATCTTTTCAGAAAACGTTTTTATTAACATAATGCTCCATATATGATAAGTATAGTCCTTGTTTAGATACATCCTGGATTATTAAAACCTTGGTTTTCTTTAATATAACTGGAATATTTCTTTCCCTCGGCAGTTCCGCATTCAGTCTACATACTACTTACGAGAGTACATATGTAACACTCTTTGAAAACACTATTTAATAAGAGCATTCATTTAACCTTAAACAAAGATTATCATAATTTTGCTTCGGACATGACACGAATTTCTAGATAAAATTTCAAGGCAGCATCGAGCAGTTTTATCTAGATCTTGTTAGAATTTAGGATACCGTACGGATTTTAAGACCTTTCACTACAGCCGAACTATGAATAAAGGCCATTCTTTTAAAACCGTCATTAATTATTCAAACCATAATCACCTCCTAATAAAGGCCTTCTGCCAATGTAAGCCACATAGTATCTTTCGCAAGGGTGGCCTTTGTTCACAGGTTTGACTGTATCGTGGTTAATCGTTATTGTTATTGTTTTCTAACATAAGACTTATCTTAGAAATATTTCGTCTTTCGATTCAGTCGAAAAAACAAAACTATGGCACAAACACAACTGGCGTTGCTTTTTTGAAAATATTACTGGGTATCAAAGTAACTATATCAATTCCTATATCTTTTAGCGATTATCGGGTAAAACTGAACTAGAATGTTTTCACTGTTACGTTATCAATAGTCTGTATCATTGTTATGTTATGATCTATTTACGACTGTATAAATATTGTATGCAATATTGGTTGAAATTGATCATGGTTTATTTATTCATCCGGATTTTTTTAACGTTTCCGTGTAAACGGCATACATTCATCACATATTGTTTTCAATTATCGACTTATTTCACAGTATAGATCACATTACAAAAAAGTCAATTCGTGGTTTGTTTATCTCGGAGTATAAAGTTTACTGAAAATCGATCAATGAGTTTTTAAAACAATTTACATGATGGTTTCTCTTTATACATAGTCTTTAAAACAAGATATACTAATACTACAGCAATGTTTACATGGTTTACTTTTGTGTTTGTTTGATGTCTCATTCGTCATCTATGAGAGAGAGAGAGAGAGAGAGAGAGAGAGAGCGCCCCAGAAATATCTGAAGGCGCACCTTCGACCTTTCGATAGAGAGTCCAGTGCGTCACTTCTAAACCACTGATCGACCCCATGATTTTTAACTAAATCCTTATATGGCACTACTTGGTTCACTGGGACCCGCCCATCCCCAGTTAGCTTAGATACTATGATTTCCATTTCTAAATATTTTATCCCTTTTTGCTAATTAATTATAATAAATGTTTCATATTTGCTGTAGATCTTAATACTTTCCTACAACAACACCATTAATCGAAATACAAGTGGTATCAATATGTTCACAATGCCTTATACTTATACATAATTACAAAAAATGTATGTGTATGTTTACAGATACAAAAGTTTAGTCTGGATTGTGTTAAAAACCACAAATAATTAAACACTTTCCTTCTGTATTAAAAGTATTTAATTTGTTTTAATTATTTCAGCCGTGATTGATTTTGATGAGAAAACTGAACGTTTGAAGACTTCCGGCTTCCTGTCACTTAACTGGACAGACGAATATTTTAACTGGTCACCGGCTTTGTATAATAACACCAACTACGTGCTTGTTGTAGGCATTTTTGTACTTCCGTCCAAAAAATGTTACTAGATTACTATAGTGTTTCTCTATAACACGTGTTTACGTTACTAATAACAAGTGTTTCCTTCATACCACGTGTTTTGTTGCTTGACGTTAGTTGTGCAATTTATCTGTTGTTTGACGGCCTATTATTGACATTATTGTAAAGCACCGATAGTCCGATACACGCCCCACCTATTCCTTGAGGTTTTCTTAACACAATACTTGGCTTGGTAGTTGGGTTGGGGACACTACAAAAGTGTCCCTGAAATATTGAAAGCAGGAGCTAAAATTCGAACCAACGACCTTTAGTTTAGTAATTCCAGCGTTACCAGACACCACTTCACCATCGACCAAACCTCACGTTAGTTATGTATATCGTAAACTAAATGTTAGAACCCTTTAGTGTTTAATGGTATCATGATTTGTCTAAATATTCTAAATATAAAAAGGAGAAGGGATTCGGGAGGTACTGCGTGAACATAAGAAAGGTGTCTCATAAGCCAACTTGGCTGGCCCTTTCAATAGGGGTGACACTATAATAAACAAAACTTTACCTTTACCTTTTATTCTCTGATCAGTATGTTTTGATATTTCAGCCGCAAGATGATATATGGAAGCCCGATATATCACTGAAGAATTCTTTCAAATCTTTCACTGGACTTGGATCCTCCTATCTGAACGTGAAAATAGACAGTAATGGAGGTGTGCAATGGTATCCATTTCAGGTACGAACTGCGATATTTATATGCAAGAAAATATGTCTTCCAATAATTCAGAATATGCTTGTTATTTCATACAAAACTCAATTCGTTTGTTCGATTTAACATAAAAAACATGTGCTGAAATGAACAGGCTGTTTTTATATTTTGTATGTGACACCAAAAGAATCCTCTTTTCATCTATTTCAGGTTTTGGAGTCCACGTGTTCTGTTTCAATCACACATTTTCCATTTGACGTACAAACATGTAATCTGAAATTCTCTGCTTGGAGTTATTCACACGATGAAGTAAACTTTAAAATGGGGAATAAAGGCATACGACTTGTCGAATACGCGCCAAACGCCTTATGGGACATTGAAGATACTTCAGTCCGTAGTATCAACTCGGAAGAGGCGTCAGTAATATTTCGGATTATGTTGAAAAGAAAGCCAAAATTTTTCATTGTGAATATAATAGTTCCTGTCATATTGCTCTCATTACTGAACATATTTTCTTTCGTGGTACCCGTCACATCAGGAGAACGCGCCGGGTATTCTATTACTGTGTTTCTGTCGCTTGCTGTGTTCTTAACAATTGTATCAGATCAGCTTCCGAAGAATTCAGAAAATACCTCTTTACTGGCTGTGTACATTATGCTTATCACTGGCTTGAGTACAGCTGTTGTCATGGCCTGTATGGTTCAACTACGTTTACAGTCTTGGAATGAAGAACAAAAGGCTGTCAGCAAATTTTACCGAAGCTTCGTCAGCATTCACCATTTCCTCCATTGTCGGAAGTGCAGCAAGCGCACAGTTACTCCTATTGGCGAAACACCCCCAACCACAAAACCAGAAAACCACGATAATTGGCTATCAGCGGTCACGTGGATGGATGTCGTTAAAGCCATGGATTTCATTTTCATTATTGTTTCTGTTTTATATACGTTGATTTGTACACTTGTTATCGGAGTACTGGTTGCGAATGGTAGTGAATAAATTTCATTATCATAGACTGATTACTGCAGTTTACTAGTAGTAATTTCACTATACAACGTACGAAGCAAACATTTCTTATTGCGTGTATTTGTATTTAATGTCAAATATAAAAGTATACAGAAGCACTTCTTTCCTTAATACAAGATAGTTGTTTTAAACATAAGTATATCTTTACTTATTGCCGACTTATATGGCAAAATTGTATGCTTTGGTCGCATAAAATCTTTTTACCATTAACTTAATCGCATGCTGAGCCAAAGAAACAGTCCCATATTTTGGTGCACCATTTTCATCTTTGCTCCTAACAAGTTTCCTGTAAAAAGCATTAACCCTTGGTATTAAAGACTAACCGTGCATAGTGGTCAACCATAGAATACTTTCTGTTCATAGTGAATAATTGGATTTGGAAAGTGTTCCGGTTCTTGAGCCCCCCCCCCCCCCCTTGCGATTTTTCGCAAAACTCGCGAAAGCCAAATGCGATAAGCATGCGTTTAGCATTGCTAAATCCTTCAGATATTTCAAACGGAAGACACCCGAGTCCAACAACTGCTATTCATCTTCCATAATTACAGGAACTGAAAACTTACTTCTTACTCAAACACATTGAACATGGAATTATTTCATCCTTGTTTCAACGCATCTGCGGAATTCACTTAACTGGCCTCCTATTACAAACGGTATTAAGATATGTTTGCAAGCCTTTTACAATTTGTGTCAATGTGTTAGGTGGTTACACCATACAATCTTGCCTTCCTATTTCCATTATGAAGCGTTGCCCCACTTAAAGCACCGATATCCGCCGGAATTGTATCTTGGGAACCACTTGTAGCTCTCTGACTATTGAGATACCTAGCCCAGTCTGACCAAACTTTTTATGCCCGTTTGTTGGCGTCCCTGGTTTTCTTTGGCATAGTAATCATGTTCCGGTCTTTTATCTTCTGGGATGAAATGGGCATAGCAAATCGTTTATGTATAAAAAGAAAATGAAACAATAACAGACGTTAGAGCCGTATTGTATTGATTTCACAAAGTGGTTTGTTTTTTAATAAAGGGACTTTTTTGTATTTGGTGGTTGTTATTAGGTCACATGATCAGTCACGTGATGGACAGTAAAATATGGAAGCTCAGAACTTTGTCATGCACTTCCATGAAACAAGCTTAGAATGTCCATCGGTGATGGAAAATTGAGCCACAGCCAGTATCCCATCTTATTTTGGTAACTGTTAAGATTGAAAGAAAGTGCATACCAGTTAAGAACGAAGTTTCAGAATGCAAGTAATATAACTAAACCTAACGCCTATATTCTATACTAATTTATTTTACAAATATTTACAACCAGCAAATACATTTCTATGGTTTGGTAGATGATAACAAACATCCTTATAATGGAAGCATTATAAAAAAACACAATAATGTGTAGATAACACACATATTCTTCGAGCATATGTTCACTTATGGTATTAAAACTGAGCGTTCACCATACCTCAAATAGAGTAAAAAAAGTACTCAAGCAGTCTGCACTCATTTCAAATCGAACACCATGATCTACAAGGTCAAAGTCGATCATAGAAGCTTACATAGAGTTTAGAAACACTAATCATTCAATGTTAATTATTAAAGACTTGTTTTAATTTGCCTCTACCTACATATGATGCAGTAATTATGATCAATAAAACTGTTTGCTGAACAAGCCACCGTTCTTGAATTGAAGAACCTTGGACTGAAATTATAAAACTTCTTAAACACCAATTTCGAAAATCATGATTTCTTGACCCATTAAAGGTTATTTAGACTTCTAAGGAACATTCACAAGACCTATAAAATTATGTCTCTATAGTTACTAGGATTATAAGTATAAATTTCCTTTTTTATGCATAGGGATAATGAATCCTTCAGACCAAGACGATGAAAAACATGGCATTTAAATACTAGTAAACAGTATAAAAAGGCATATACATATCAGTCCCGTATATGGAATATTCGTCCAACAATGAATCCGTACCAGCCGATATAACGCTTTTTAACTGTTTAATAGCTTTGTGTATTTCATCACACGACATATCAATATCTAATTTTCCAACCATTATGTCAAACTCATTATTTAAAACCGTTCATTAAAATACAAGACGTCTTCGTCTGGGTTAAAATTTATCGTCAGGATTATTTATAGCGTTAAAGTAGCCAGCAAAGACTATCCCAGCCATTTATAACTAAAATCGTTATTGGTAAAGGAAGATGTTTGACAGATTTAATTGCCTTTAGTAAATTTACAAAACTTAACAGCTAAAGGCAATTTTCTAAATTTATATAAATTTCAAAACCTGGTGAGTAACTTACTTTTTACAAATGTATATGACCTTTTTGTAACTACGTGTATAGGCATTGAATTTCACAATTTAAAAAAAAAACTAATTGAAATTTTGACTTGAAGCTCTTAATAAGTCTAATATCCAACTAATATCAATATCCAAAATATAAGATTCTACTTTAAATTCTGTTGTTTTTAATGTGCATATTTAATGCAAAGGTTTACTGCTTTCAATGTATTTAGCACTCCATGATTGTATATAATTATTGGTCAGACAAGCGTCTTGTATACAGATTTAAAAATATCTCAGAAATAACCAAAACCATTCATATAGAGTTTATTTTAATATAAGAAACACAATTCGTGTAACGGTTAAGAAGATAGCTGTATAAGCCTATATAAAATGGAGTAAACTCCGAGGCGGGGCCAATTTTGACCCCAGGGCAATAATTTGAACTAATTTGATAATCCACTAGACTATGCATCGTAGTTTCGGACAATAATTTAAAAACAATTCCTGTATAAGTCAATGTAAAATCAAGTTTTCCCTGGAGCAGGACCAACTTTACCCCAGGGCCATAATTTCATAATTTCGATATTAAATTATCTTTACTCGCTGGTCAATACTTATCTCTATACTAAATTATCCTTACTCACTTGTCAAGGTTATATTTGGTTACTGTCTGTGCATTATCTCGATACTTAGTTATCTTTACTCCACCATTCGATATATTACCGATGCTAATTCATCTTTAGTCATTGGCCCATTCTTATCTCGATATGTTAATTATGATCTCTGACAATTTGTAGAACTTGATATTCTCCTAACAATGTTCTCGCATATAAGAAAATAATTTAGATTGTAAATATTTCATTTAGACGTAATTCTACTTTAAACCTTTTATGTTAAACTTTAAAGATGGTCGCGTTTGATCGAAAATCTTCATGACATGGTTATAGGCTTTGCTGACGTAATGTTATACGCAATACAAACACGCTTTATATTACCCATGGTATAATAAATTGGAAGTACCAAAGCGTGTAGGCATCTTCCATTTATAATTCATGTCTTGCAAATAAAATGCTACCCGAGATTATCATATCATTAACTATTTGTCTCAAAACTATATCAATTACATGTACTTAACACAAAGGTGGAATTTATTAGCCATATTAATTGTACTTATCTTACTGCGCATGCTCGGAATCCACTGGTCACGCTTTCGCTGAATTTTCCAGTCAACTGTATACGTGATACATTTATTATTTAATCAAATAATCTGCTCATAACAGAACAGTTCAGCGTTGGTGGGCAACTTACTTAAGTTTTTTCACATTTAGTGAAAATGGAGATACGATTACCTATCGCTTGTTTGGTGTTTTCTTTGTTTATAACGATATTCGCTGAAACCGGAAATGATGTTAATTCGCTGCTGACCAATGTTTACACCACGCGTGGGTATAACAAGAAAATTAGACCAATGACAGACCAGACCAAGGTCTTGACCATAGAGATGGATTTTTTCCTTAACTGCAAGTATTTTATTAATGAAAATATAATAGGTTTGTATTCATAAATTAAGATTTGTTTTTATTTATGCAGAAAACAAATTGCACCATGAGTTGGACTTTCAAAACCACTTTCTGTGATTAATGAGTATAAATTACAGAAAAACAACAGCAACAAAAAGTACCTGGTTGTTCTGACCGATCTAATTTCTCTGAGCTCATTTTATTTTTCCATCATATCATTCATGCTTATTCTAGTGTGTTATATAAAAGTAATGCGCAAGATGTTTGAGAGATTTAACACTACGGTTCGCTTTATACATCAGCCGCGGAATTACTGGCGCCAGTCGTGGATTCAAACCAAAGGGTCTTGAAAATCAATAGAATGAGTGTCTATTAAAGCTAGTGATTGTAATCAGTCCATGAAAAATTCGTTGATTAATCAGAGGCAAAAGTCAGTGATTAATCGATAAAAACGGTTTAAATAAGAAATGATCAAATATGTTAGTATTACATGAATTTAACATCCTTTACACCAATCGAATAGCACAAAATCAATAAGAATTGAAATATTAAATGGTAATGCATAAAGGTCTGCAGTACTATAGTCAAGAACGACAACTACTCGTATGTACAGAAATCAACAGTCCGTTGACGAAATGGGAGCATCGTCATCGTCACGTCAAAGACCATTCGTCAATGATTCGTTCAATAAATGATAAATCAGAACATCACCAATTAAAACTATGGTCGCTTTTATTCGAGGAACTGCAAATACGTGAATCGGATGAAATAGTTTCCGGCATAATTAATTAATGTCATCAGCCGACATAATCATTTAGTTTTTGGAATTCTTTAATCACTTTCCTATGACATCGTCTGGAACAATTATCCGTCGACCAAATAACAACCATACTTAGTCGCGCAGGAAACCCTTACAGAAAATGTATCTATACTAAATAGTGTGAAAATATATGATATACGCGGTATTTTCTCAATTAAATGCGTTAGACTTAAACCTATTTCAAATAATTATATTGTAATCACATGCAAATAGTCATATATCTAAAATAAGTGTATGGTGGTAAAATACATAACATATAATTCATATTAAATATTTTGCGGACATACTGTAATGGTTCTATGATAATGAAATAGAGTGACAAAATGTTATTGGTTCGCTTAAATACTGTTCCGCGGCACTAACACATAGCACAGTCAGTATATTAAATCTCTATATAGACGTATGCATGTATTTACAATAATCTACCATTGATGTTTGTGGTTAGTGCCTTTTTGACATTATCATGATTTTATCTGTAAATGTTAAGTCGGTCCGATATTGTAAAATTTAAAGATATAAATTTGCATGTGTGCGAACAATATGGATACAGTCAATCAATCAATCAATCAATCAATCAAATCTTATTTTTTTAAAGTAAGTATTATCCACTGACCTCTATAGATACCGGGTTACCTTTACGACTATTGGCATATCAATAACTTAGTCAAACATGTTGAAAGGGCATTTTTTTCAGAAAATGTTTTCATGTATTTGTAAAGAACTTGTTCCTTATAGAATTGTTTTTATCCTGCTGTATATTAGAGGTTATTTTCATAAGTCATGAAAGGATCCTGTTCACTGCTGACATGATCGTCCTTATACTTTCTGCCGACCACAATTTCGGTCAGTTGTTTTATAATCCGTTATTTCCAATTAATATTACATTTAATATAATTTATTACTTTTATTATTTGAAAATAAAATCTGCCAGCCTACCGTTAATATAAATTTTGAGGAAATGTGTTTATTTTAAGCGGTTACTTACTAGTAGATAAAGTCCTGACACTAAGATAGCTGAACAAGCTCCTGGCTGAACATTGCACTCTTTTAAATTGATGTTTGATTTCAGTCATTTTCATCAGTATTGATTTAATTCAGTTAAAATTTATATATAACTTCAGTGTTGTTTCTGGGTCTTCATGTATGCCCGCTTGGTCAGTTCAGTGTTTAGAGCGTTAGTCTACTGGTCAAGAGGTCGTGAGTTTGAAGCCCGGGCGATGCTCACACTGTCCGTGATAAATATGACTGAAGAAATTACATATTGAATTGTCCCCCATCTCTTAATTATGTTGGGTAGTAGCTTGCGGAATGAATGTGGTTAGTACTGGTTAAGGCCTAGAAGTCTGTAAGGATAACTACCCACCACGATTTGACTAAAATAATGCTGAAAATGGCGTTAAATCCGAGGAATGGATATATGAATAAACAGGTTTCCATGTAACTTACAATTTCAGCGGTGATTGATTTTGATGAGAAGACAGAAAGCTTGAAAACATCCGGATACCTATCCATTGTCTGGAATGATGAATACTTCACGTGGTCACCAGCTTCATTCAACAACACTGAGTCGGTCTTCGTTGTAAGTACAAAATGTTTACATATAGCTTAAAGGCACTAAACTCCGTCTATAGTAATTTGTGGTAATGACAAAGTAAAGTCCCTTAGCTCGCTTACAGAAAGTCAGTGGTTCTACCTAGGTTCCCCTACAACGTTAAAGCTGGAAAAATAAAATCGTCAAATGATCATATCTGTTTGTTCGACGTTGCACATCAACAGAGAAACAAATGTATTTATTCTGGATAGTCCAGATGCATTTTCAAAAATATTGCAGCGAACTTCAATTAACAAGACACGAAACACTAACTGAAATGTGGGAGACAAATGAGGGGAATGTCGGGAACAAATTATTAAAATGCTTAATATATTGTCATATATTAGAATAAAAGAAGTTCTTTTACAACAGTGTAATAATAGACGTCATGTGTACAAAGTGAATACAACTATTGAAATACAGAACACGAAAGAAAGGAGAGCTGATGTAGAACTTGTAAATTGGCGATCCATACTAATTATTTTGAAATGTAATTAATGTGCCATTTGTTTTGTATTTAGTGTTATCATTAACCAAATGACTTGATTTTGTGATTAGCTTTTATCTTTTGCAGCCTCAAGATGACATCTGGAAGCCTGATATATCACTAAGAAATTCCTTCAAATCGTTCACTGGACTTGGGTCGTCTTATCTTAATCTTCTAGTGCAAAGTGAGGGTTTAGTGAACTGGTATCCACTTCAGGTAAACCTTTAACTCTTGTATCTTGTATCGAGCTGAACGGACAAGCTCACTAAGAGATTCTTAACCGACTGATCCACCATGTTTTAAGATCAAGCCGGGGCGCATGTTTAACGATAGACTAGACTAGCCATGTAAGCCCATGTAGACATGTATCGGAATGTCGACGAAACATCTTCTTTTTAATGTTAGAGTGAACATGTTTTGTATACTCATTTTGACAGATATATCTTAATTTCAGGTCTTGGAATCAACCTGTTCTGTGTCTATCACATACTTTCCTTTTGACGTGCAAGCATGTGAGCTTAAGTTCTCTGCTTGGAGTTATTCAAAGAACCAGGTTACAATTAGCATGGGGAAGAAAGGTATAGAACTTGGTGAGTACGTTCCAAATTCTTCATGGGAGGTTATAGATACAGATGCCGAAGAGATACAAACAGAGGCGGCGGTAGTATTCATCATCACGTTGAAAAGAAAACCGAAATTTTTCATTATCAACATCATTATACCAGTCATTTTTCTTTCTGTACTTAACATTTTTTCATTCTTTTTACCCGTGATATCAGGAGAACGGGCCGGATATTCTATAACTGTGTTTCTGTCGCTTGCTGTATTTCTAACGATTGTGTCTGACCAACTTCCAAGGAATTCGGAAAACACCTCATTATTGGGCGTTTACATTATGTTAGTCACCGCTTTGAGTACCATGATTGTTATGATTTGCATGGTACAACTTCGATTGCAGTCGTGGAACGATACTAACAAACCAATCAACAAATTCTTCCGAAACTTTGTAACCTTACGTGATTGTCTGCACTGCCGAATTTGCAAGAAGCGTCTGATCGCTCCAAAGGAACAAACGTCATCAACACCAAGTCTAGAAAGTGACAGCGATGCTAAATCTGACGTGACGTGGTTAGATGTTGCTAATGCTATGGATCTTATTTTCTTCATCGGTTCTATTTTATATACATTTATTTGTACTCTTGTAATCGGAGTTATGGCTGTGAACGGCGGTAGTCAGAGTAGTACGGTGAACATTCCTTAAAGTGGTTAATTTTAGTATCACCAAAGGAAGCAATCGTATGTCATATTTTGTCAGCGTCATTTTGTTCTTAAATATATTAGCAGATACATGTCTATCTTTCACATTTATTTCTTCATATTAAATCTTGTTTTGTCGTTTGTAAAATTATGAGTACATGAACTTAATCTTTATGGTGCCTTATTTTGTTCAACCATGCAATGACACGATGCAAGTGTTTGATTATGTTCGATGGGACCTACAACCACAGTAGGAGCAGCGGTTGAGACAATAACGTTACAAGCTATTCTATTATCAATTGTTTCGATTGTTCTATGCCTTTTTGTAAATAAACTATAAAACTATAAACTCGAAACGCCACCATACAACTACATAATATGTAAGAGCGTGTTTTATCTTTGTAATTAGATTTAATGGTTATCTTATTGTACATTTTATTTATAGATGAAACTTTTCCATATTGACATCAATTACTGCATTGACTTTATGCGTTCCATATATACATGTGTAGCTTCTTTTGTATCTATATACGCGCTTTACTGTGATAAATATTTATTTTTCATTAAAAATATGGAGATGTGGTTAAAGGTAAGAACTTCAATACGATCTGTATCATGTTAAGATCAGAAATTCACATTTTGCTATTTTCCCCAGTAAAACTACAGATAAGCACTACCTGTAAGTAAGGATCACCTATAAATAAGGGACACTAGTCGGCGTATAGTTACATAAGTAATAATTATACAATAGAACAAACAAACTTCTGAATGAGGTCAGCAGTGCCCGAGGCCTGTGTTCTCAGATTAAGCTGTTAATGGGATTTTAAGCGGCACGAATCTTTTGATTTAAGAATTTATTATGCACTGGTTATCTCAATATTAAAGGGATTGAATAATTATTTATATATATATTTTATATTTAGATATATCAAGAATTTTGATGTTCAGTTAAATACAAACGCTTTGTAATGTCATTGTATTTCTTTGTTGAATATATACATTTGTATGTATAAGG
Source organism: Lutraria lutraria (assembly GCA_964023205.1). NCBI lineage: Eukaryota > Metazoa > Mollusca > Bivalvia > Venerida > Mactridae > Lutraria > Lutraria lutraria. The sequence continues at coordinate 23,481,783 of OZ026838.1, forward strand.
AGGCCTCCATGATCGAGAGGTTATGGTCTGTAATTAGTAATCTCTAGCCTCTCACCACCGTGAGCTTGAAACCTACCCAAGACCAGACAAACTTAACACGTGCGAAAGTTGTCCAACTAAGTCTATGGCACGATGAATCATGCTGTAAAAACAAAAGTAATGTATGAGTTTAATATCATTTACAACAAGAATTATTCTTGCGATACCAATGAATAAATGCTAAATTAAACATTCACGATACGTAATTCCTATGACCTCTGATCAATACATTTTTCTCGATGTACTCGAAGGCTTGAACAGACTTTGCGTAAACAGATACATTTACTATATTAAATAGAGGTATAAACATGATTAAGTACAAATATGCATAATTTATTATGTCTAATTAACATCTCTATTGTTTATTTCTAGTACCGATTATTGTATACCACAAATTCCTATCAGATGTTCACATAAAACAAACGTTATATGTCCCCAATGTAGACGTTTCCCCATTAACTTATACATAACACTCACTCGTGCAAGCCTTTATAATGTTCATAATAGAACTTACTCAATAGAAGCAAATTATGCCATACAGATACATATTTCATTTTTGTGTTGATAGTTAATTTACAAAATGCTTACTTAAAGTGGCAATATAATAGAGTGAAAACAGATCTAAAACAAGAGTGACAGGTCACAAAATACGCCCGTCAAAATTCTTTTTTTTTTCAAAGCGCCAAGGTGCATAACCCAGATGTGTCTGTGACGATCGGGACGGTAATCGAACCTGACCGAGATCTCATGGCCAAAAACATTTCCATCACGTTTGATAAGGATCCGAGTAAAACTGTTTGAATTAGAGAGCGGACACCGTTGTGGACGCCGCCCACCAGCCCGCCATGGGTGTTCGCATAGTATGACCCGTTTTTCAAACAGTTTAAATTGATTCCAAGAAAATACGAAATGCCAAAACTCGACATCGCTTCTTGCAGATTACTGAATCTCTAAACCATGGAACACGGCTCATGAAATATCCATAAATTTCCATACGTCCATATACCAACTACATGTAGCATGACTCTCACAAATTGGTAGACAATAACATTTATTATAGAATACCAAATAGAAAATACAAGAAAATCAGAATCAATACTTCATGCTGAAAATGTATGTCCATTACCATAATATAAAACAACAGTAATCTAACTAAGGTCCAAACCGACGGTAACAATAACATTGCATTACCAAACATATTAAGGTACATTGTTAGCATGATGATGATCATATATATGTGTTTATATCGTAATAAAGAGACGGTATTATAAGGAATTATAGAATCAAAGCACTCAGAGTAATGTCAAGAACGAAGTTTAAATGTGTTAGATAACACCATGAATTTATCCACGACCTACAAATGAGACATTTGGTTCATGAACTTTGTCCAAAATGTTCGTGAACAAATGTTCATGAACTTATTTAGGAACCTTGGGCGGTCTTTATCAAAAATGTATTTTCATTAGGTTCATGAACAAATCAGTTCATGAACAAATGCTTAACAGGTGTGTTATCATCATTATGAATTAGAACTTGAGGGTTACGTATATAGTCCTGACAAAATGTACATCTTTAAGCCAATAAACCACAATCATCAAGGAAAAGCTACACACTAAAGGTCAAGACATACAGTCTTAGAAATGTTATTTGAACAGAATTTGATTCTGATTGCATAAAACATATACATGCTCAAAAAGTAGTCGCAAGATTAAGGATACGAACCAATGCAACTCAGTTTAATAATGCTACTTGTGCGGTGCACTGATTTCAGGACCACGTAGGCTTCTAACAACAGTGGCCTACAAATGCAAGAGGTCAACTGTTACCTACAAATGTAAGGTCATGTTTAGTAATGTACTTGGTCATTGTATTACTTATCCCTATTTTAAATAATGGAACAATCCTCGACCCTTCGTCACAACTCACTGCTCGATTTCTATATATTATATATATATATATATAAATTATACTGAACATCTGACCATGTGTCATTATGTAAAGTCTCTACACTGAGAGACAATATAGTATTGCGGCACTACTTTTATTAATGAAACTATTTCCAGTATGTAGCCTAGTAAATATTGTCACCTGGACAAATTATGAATGCACTTTCGTGTGGATGGATGGATGGATGGATACTTAATTATTATACTTGTTAGTTTTACAGTTTAAATTTCCAAACTGATTCCCATGCTTTCAAAATCAACCAAATCCTGCAATACATCTCCGACTTTTATCAAAACTGCAAAGTCTGCGATGTATACTTATACAAAAGGTGGTACTATTTTTCAACGTGGATGAGAGGCGTCACTCTATTCTGTAATTATAAAAGGTGATGTAAAGCTCTAGGAACTTTGTTCCTTAATAAATGACGTGCAGCGAATCTTTAACATCAAAATCAATGTGGTAGTAGAAAACATGCTTTTACATGCTTCTACATGATTTTAAACATGTAACGTACGGTACTATGTTGTTCCACCCAGTCGTGATGTATTGCTTAAAATACGGCCATTATATAGACAAAGGTTTATTTCAAGCAATATCGGCATCTGTCTACCATTTATATTCCACAATGAATGACAATCACAAAAGAGTCAATATAAGTACGGATCGTGTCGTAATTTCATTATTGTTCTGCTTTAATGGAATAAAGACACTGGTGCTACGTCAATAGTTATTTGCAGATTCCGAGGCTGTGCTCATATGTTGTATCATAAAGTGTCAGTTCATCATTTTTCAAAAGAATTGAAATCAACAGAAAGGATTGCTAAACTTGTCATATTGGATTCAAAGTGATTGGTAGCTGTGTTATAGAGAATATCACTAATCGGACATGACCATGTATATGATGCATATTTATCTCCATATCTTTCTGTTTTCAACTACAACAATTCTTGCTGAAACTGGCGAAGATGTGAATTCTTTGTTGACTGACATTTTTACTACTCGTTCTTATAACAAGAAGATCCGTCCTTTGAAGGACCAGAGAAAGGTTTTGAATATTGGAGTGGACTTTTTCCTCACTTGTAAGCTGTTTTAGTTTAATCTTGGTTTGCTCATAAAACCTTTGTACGCCATTTTATAGAACGTACTAATACATGTAATTATCACATGTAAATACATTCCAATTTTTTTCTTTTAACATTGACATTTTAAACGTATTTTATATGTTTGTATCATAAATAAAACCAAAACTTGACATTTATATGTATGAATCCTTTTGTGGATATCGTATGTATATGAATTAACAAAATTTTAATGTACATCACAGTAAGTTTAATTTATTCGCGAGGTGAATTTTTCAACACTTACAAAATAACATTGGCTACAATATACGTTCTTTTGTTTCAAAATTTAATCTGCTTTGATAGAACTTCCTTTCGTCAGTAAGTGACTTGTTTTATGCCGCCATTAATAGTAAAGCTGAATGTGTAAGTGGTTTGATGTTGTTTATTGGGTTATGTTTCAGAAAAGTACTTTTAAATAATTGTACATTTTAACAACACAACATATTGAGTACAGATGAGCGGAAAAAATAATTAAAAATCCCCGCTTCCAAACCTTCCAAATCCACCTAACACATAAAACAATACAGCAATTAAAGGAACAAAACACAGTCTCCCGGATTGTATCATCTATACTAAGGACGTTAGGTAGAAAAACTACCGGGGTTTGATTGGTCTTGTTTTAGGTATTCAAATGGTATTGGTGCTTTTGTCATATGTTCAAAATTGTGTTGAAATGTAAGTTGATTATGACTTTTATGAGTGTCTTCTTGTAATTTCAGCGATTATTGACTTTGACGAGAGAACAGAGACTTTGAAGACGTCTGGATTCTTATCTCTTAACTGGACGGACGATTATTTTCAATGGCCACCAGCCTCGTTCAACAACACTGAACATGTATTTATTGTAAGTAAAATATGTGTGAATTCCTAACATAACACTGAGTGGGGAAATGCCGTAATATGTGAATAAATTTGTGCTGTTTAATAGGTTTGTCGCTAGTGTTAACAAGCATACCATCCAGGCAATGTTATTTCAATTGTTAATAAGTGTCCGTGTTACCATGGTATTTTAAGGCTAAGTTAGTTGTCTGAACAAAAGAACTTTTAACTCAAACTGGGACATGGAGACTAATGGAAAAAGTCACTCTTGTAGCTGACAGATCTTTTGAAAATCGTTTCAACACTTCAATAAAACATTAAGCGTCGTTGTAAGCCATTGTCTGCTTTTCAATACACACAATTTAGCGTTTTCAACGACTATTTTAATAAAACCCGATATTTTCTGCGTTAAAAGTCTATCAATATTGGTATCAATCAATTCTATACTAGTAATCATGCATTCAGTTTTAGTACTTTATAGAAGTTAACTTTAGATTGACAGCGGAATAAAATTTCCACAGCACTCATATGCGTTAGTTTTATCAATAAAAAGAAGTTTGAATTTGGAAGCAAATTTGAGCTAAGTTCTTATAATTCTTTCATAGTTCTACAACTTGATAAATATTAGAACATGTACCTATATCATTATCCATGATATATGAATCCTTAGAACACAATTCCATTATATTTCCATATCCAAAAAAACAAATCCTATGTCTAGAATTAAGTCGCTTTAACATGCTTAGTATTTTGAAGTCTCAGGATGATATCTGGAAGCCAGATGTATCGCTGAAGAATTCTTACAGTACATTCAGTGGACTGGGATCGTCGTATCTCAATGTAATCATATCCGGTAACGGAGAAGTCGATTGGACACCCTTTCAAGTATGTCAACTTATTAGTTTTGTTAAAAGATGTACTTATAATTGTACAGTATTATGGAGCATGAAATGAATTCTATGTTTATACGTTTAAATCTGGATAAATCTAGGTAGTTAGCAGGTAATATTTCCTATAGCTAAGGCCTAAAAAAATTACTTGTTTCCGCAAGCGGGCCAGAAAAAAATAGGGTAGGTAGGTAGGCATTAAATTTTTTTTTTCTCTTTTTTTTTTTTTTTGGAAACACGAATAGAAATATTTGGAAAAAGTTTTGTCTATCTGTCATATTACAATTAATTAATATGAGATGCTTTCCAAATGTTTCCAATTTCACTACCCTGAACTATTTAAAATGATCTATTTCTATAGCAGTGAGACTATTACAAACATTATATAACAATTAACAAAGTAAACTGTTCCTCTCATTTATTCCTAGTGCTCTCAAGATAGCATAGGAAAGACATTTTTCGACAATCTAGGAGAGCTTTCTTGTGTCAGCCTGCACAAAAGCGAAAATTGAACAACATTCCAAGTACCAACTCATCGCCGGACTAGTAGACTGGAAAGTCTAGGTTGTCCACAACAATATCAATTAATCCAAATTCTGAATGTCGATTTAACCTCTGTACTATATAATCTGATGTTTATGTAATATAGTCTAGATGTGGTCAAAATGATTTAGTATGAAAACTGATTTGAATCTATTTAGGCTTGAATTTTGACTAAGAAGCAAATCTACACCCAAAAGCATATTAATATATTACTACATTCAATTATTTGCTAGATGTGTTGTTTGGCAGGGAAGTGACTTTTTTGGTCACATACATGTTAAGCCAAGACTGTATCTTATTGCTGCAATATTAACAAATTGTAATGGAAGATGTTTTATGAACTTAGCTGAATAATGATTATCATAAAATTTACACCTAGTCCTGAAAAAAATGGAGAATTCATCCAGTGTATGTGTCACATGATTAAGGGTCAAAGATAAGACAACACAATTAGAAAAGATTTTCATTAAATGCACATACAATCATGTAAGATGATGTATAGTTTCACTATGGTATCCGAAATTTGTCGTCCGAAAATCGTACACCACATTACTATGATTGTAATGTCTACTAATGACTATTCTTGAAAATTCACGAGTCTTTGTTATTCTGTTGGTCATAATGATTAATGCAATATGATACTGTTGTAAAAATTCAATAAATACTATCAAAATGTGATTATTCATGAAAATGTTTACAATTTTCGGAAAATGCGGTATAAACTTTATTCAATTCCACGGACGCTTCAGAAACGAAGTATACTCACGAAGATGTAACCAAATTGCCATCTGGAATTATGAATCATGACTTTGGTCAATTAAAATTGCAGACCAGATCAGTTCTCATTAAAAGCATTCTGCGAAATTGATCTGTGCAGTGTTTTTTGGTCATTTAAGTGTACCTATTTCGGACAGTAACTGAATTCGGATACGTAAAAAAATGGACGAAAAGGGACCTTTTTTCAAATTTTTTTTTTGATAGGTCAAAAAAAAGTTTAGGGTCGGCAGCAAAAAAATAGGGACGGTCGGGCTAGCGGAAACAAGTAATTCTTTTTAGGCCTAAGGTAAAATGCTTAATTGAATTAACCATTTGCCATTCGAAACCCATGGTACGTCAATTTCATGCGCAAGAAATTTATTTTGTAATTCTAATTGAGATCGGAAAATCTTATGACATTGTTAGTTATATAGTGAACTGCTCCAATTTGAAATCAATAATTTACATTTTCATATCCACGATGAAGTAAAGTATCTATTCTTAAAGTTAATATTTTCAGGTGTTTGAGTCTTCATGTGCTAGCACAATAACATATTTTCCATTTGATATACAAAGTTGCGATCTACACTTCACCGCTTGGAGTTATACAAACAAAGAAGTTAAAATTCGTTATGGGAAAGACGGCATACAGATGGAAGAGTATGTACCTAACTCCTCGTGGGAAATTTACGATACATCGGCTTATGAAGCCAGTGATATTGATGCAGGAGTTGTTTATAGAATGAAACTGAGGCGGAAACCAAAATTTTATGTAATGAACATCATAATTCCAGTTATATTTCTTTCATTTCTTAACGCCTCTTCTTTCTTGATACCCGTGACATCAGGAGAACGTGCTGGGTATTGTATTTCTGTATTTTTGTCTCTAACAGTATTCTTAACAATCATTTCAAGCATGCTCCCAAAGAATTCTGAAAACACATCATTACTGGCCGTGTATATTATGCTAACATCTGGTTTAAGTACACTTATCGTTATGCTCAGTCTAACACAAGTCAGAATGCTGTCATGGAACGATACCCCGAAGCCTGTCAGCAAATTTTTCCGAGGTTTTATAATTTTACACGATTTTATACGATGTCGAACTTGTAAAAAATCCATGACGGTGGCAAACAATGAAACATCAACAGTACCAGAGCTGGAAGAAGGGAAGAGAGATCCAAAATCAAAAGTCACGTGGTTAGATGCTGTTAATGCCATGGATTTCATTTCATGTGCTGCTTCTGTGGTATACACTTGTATTTGTACACTAGTGATTGGAATACTTGCAGCCAATGCCAGTTAACATGAGCTCCTGTCCGTTGCTATATACATAGGATCAAATGTGAACCAAAACGTGTTTTGTTAAAAAAAATTCAGTTATATTCGGCGGCCTGTTCACCTTACCATTTTTCCTGGACTGTATTCTAACCAGTACTAAAATCTTTGTTTCATGCTGTTGTGTATTTACATTTTTTATTGTGTTTTGGGGATCTGTATTTATTCGTGTAGCCTTTAGATGGATGAGATGATTGTCTTAATGAAAGAGTTGTTATTTAAAATACGAACGTGACTGACATTTTTGAATATTTTAAATATTATATATAGATAGTGTGGTTTATTGTAGTATAAAACGTTCATTTCTGGTCAATCATCGAATTGTTAACTGCCTCTGACCCCATAACATACATTGAATACAGCCTGTATTACTGAATCTGTAATCGGTTGTTTTATATTTTACAGTACACATAATTAGGTCAAAGCAGTCCGTCGACGATGTACAACAAAAGGTTTCCGATTGAAAAGGAGTTTATCGAAGTGTAAACTCCCTCAATTTGTTAGAATTGGAAATAATAATATTTTTCTGTAAGACTAAATTGAATGCTAAATTATTACAAATAACACGAGTACGATATCACAGAGATACATATTAAAGTTTTTTTAATTTTCATAAACTATGGGTTGACATTGATTAGAAACCAATATTTGATCGTTGATATCAGATAATAAATACGTATTCACCGAGTATTCGTTTACAAGATTTAATTATGCATGTATAGGTTCGACCATTTAATGTCAACATGAACTTCTAATTAAATCTTGCAGCCATTAGAAAATTGCAAATATGATCAAAGCTCCGCAATGGGGGACGTTAGCCTATATCTGTTGAGCTCAATGTGGATGCGTGGACCTCCAAACCATCACAAACAGCATATGTCGCGTTCAGGGTTTTTACTCATGCACCTGCTGTATGTAGACCAACTGCTACCAAACATGAGCTAAACGGACCGGGTCTTTTGTCCCTGGTGTCATTTTAGCTCACCAGAGCACAATGTGCTCAACGTGAGCTTTTGTGAACACTCAGCATCCATCGTGTGTCTTGAAGTGGCGTCTATATTTACTTAAAACAGCATCTCCTCCTACACCGCTATGCCGATTGCAACCAAACTTTGCTGATATGATCATTGGGTGGTCACCTTTCAAAGATTTCAAAAAGTTGAATTTCATTAAAAATTCTGGTTGCTATTGCAACAGATAGAAAAAACCTTCTTGTTCGAAACCACAGGGCCTAGTGCTGAGATATTTGGTATGTAGCATTGTCTAATAGAACACTACAAAGTTTGTTCAAATTATTCCCCTTGGGCCACTATTGGCGCCGCCCCGGGACTAACTTGATTTTACAAAGACTTACATAGGAAATTAAAAAAATATTCTTGTCTAAAACTACAATGCCTAGAGCTTTGATATTTGGTGTGTAGCATAGTCTACTAAGTTAATTCACATTATTGCCATAGGGCCAAAATTGGCCCCGCCTCTGGGGTCACTTGATTTATAAAGACTTATAATATAGGAAAATTAAAAAAATCTTTTTCTCCAAAACCACAAGGCATATAGCTTAGATATATTGTGTGTGTCTTGTGGACCTCTGCCAAGTTTGTTCAAATTATGGCCCCGGGGTCAAAATTGGCCCTGCCCTGGGGTTTATTCTATTTCATATAGGAAAAATTTAAAAATCTTCCTCTCCGAAACCACAAGGCCTAGAGCTAAGATATTTTGCATGTAGCACTGTCTAGTGGACCTCTACTTGTTGGTTCAAATTATTGCGCTAGGGTCAGAATTGGCCCCGCCCCGGGGGTCACTTGATTTATATAGACTTATATAGGAAAAATTGAAAGATATTCCTGTATAAGTCAATATAAATCTCTAACAAGTTTGTCCAAATTATGGCCCTGGGGTCAAAATTGGTTCCGCCCAGGGTTAACTTTATTTTATACAGGAACATCAAAAAAATAATTCTTGTTCGAAACCACTGGGCATAGAGATTAGAGATATTTCGGATGTAGCATATCTAGTGAACCTTTACCAAGTTTGTTCAAATTATGGACTGCGGTTAGAATTGGTCCTCCCTGGGGATCACCTCATTTATATAGTATTTAGGCTTATATAGGAAAAATAAAAACTTCTTGTCCGAAGCCTCAAGGCATAGAGCTTAGATATTTTGTAAGTAGCATTGTCTAGTGGTCCTCTACCAAGATTGTTCATATTGCCATTGGGTCAAAATTGGCTCCGCCCCGGGGTTTACTCTATATTATATAGGCTTATATAGGAAACATTTATAAATCTTGTCAAAACCTGCATGGCATAGAGCTTAGATATTTTGTATGTGACATTTTCTAGTGGTCCGCTACCTTGTTTGTTCAAATTATGGCCCTAGGGTAAAAACTGGCCCCGCCACCGGGTAACTTGATTTGACATAGGCTCATGATGTTTTTTTCTCAGGGTCTTTTTTCTTGTGAGCGCCAAAGGGCCATGGTGGCCCTCTTATTTACTAAAGTCTTAGCCTAATGTAGGTTTCAATTAATAACTCATGAAATATTGCATGGATTGATTTCATACTTTACATGAAGGTGTATTATAATAAAATACAGGTCTAGTTCAATACCCAGTAAAATCAAAACTTTTTTTTAGTTATGACCCAATTTTATTTAAATATGTAGGTTTCCGATCAATAACTCAAGAAATAGTGCATGTATTGTTTTAAATTATATATTACACAATAAAATTAATTGACAAAGACATCATGAATGCTGACAAACCTGTATAATTATGTATTACGAACATGTGCTTTATATATGGTCAAGCACGATTTGTCGTTTTTAGGGGATGGCATAAGCAAGCTGTAATGCGGTAATGCAGTATTGTTTTATGAATATATTATTTACGTACATATATTTAATGCAAAGTCATGCTTCATATCATCATATTTTATTATCGTTCTGTTTTATGGCTGAACATTTATCTTGACGCAAATGATTAATTCATCAGTGTTTTACAGCGTTAACAACCATTTGTAAATGGTTACACAAACAGCATAGGAAAGATACCAATACTGAATGCAATGAAACCCCACAACAGCTCACTTCTGGACATTTGAAAAATATATTTTATTGGACCATTTGATCAAAATTACCTCAGACCAGAAGAATCGCATTGCCATACTATAAGAAAAACACATGCTCTCTGGAGAATGTTTCCTTAAGAAATCATGCAATACAATGAACGCGTGAACGTTTTAGAAAAATGATGTTTTGACGATGGAAACATTATTTCTTAAAGTTACCTCCTATATTATGTTACTTACTTTCGACTCGCAGCGAAACCTATGAGCAAACAGTGGCGGGAGACCACGTGGACACTGACTTGAACACCATAATCACCTTAGACTTAGTAATAGTATTCAGATTGTATTTGAGGTCATAATAGAATGTGGCTGCATTTATTCTCAATATGAATAACACCATAAAGCACGAACTAAGTTCGAGTTGATATAAAGCTGTATAATCACTATCATCAGACAAGAATGGTGTGTAAATTTCACTTATAATAACTGATTTCTTAATATAACATTATCGAACACATGTTGGACATATTGCATTTTTAAAATCGAATTGCCAAACAGATAATGTACATTTTTTGTAATTCATATATCAAAGGGCTAATATTATTTATCTTAGTACAAACAATAAAACCATCACAAAAACAACAAACAATTTAATTGAACATCAGTCGGTTATTTGAAGACTGTTTGATTTATTCAACTTTCTTTTACACAACTCATCTCATCATTCCGAATTCATGGTATAAACTGTTTAAACCGTAACTGCATTTATCGCGAGTAGTGTATTCAGTGTATGCACACTATTACCGGAAAGTGAAGCGTATCATAAAAATTATACAAACCGCGGTTTTAAGAAAATGCATTCATTTTCTAGTTTGTTTTCGATGAGACAAGTTACGTAATAGACATTTTAGCTATGTCGAACGATTACAGCATAACGACGGGAGTTAAGCGAGAATTTGGTATATGGGACTACATAATGTTCGGTTTACTGTTCGTTTCTTCGGCAGTCATTGGAGTCTATCATGCTTATAAAGATAGAAAGAGCGTCGATGTTAGACAGTTTCATCTTGGCGGACGTAAAATGCACCCATTTCCAGTCAGCTTATCTCTGGCAGCAACATTTATGTCCGCCATTACTATTCTTGGAACGCCAGCGGAAGTGTACACGAATGGAACAATGTTCATATGGATAGTATTTGGCATGTTTGTATCTACAATAGTTACAGCTCATATAACCGTACCAATTTTTTATCGGTTAAACAAAACTAGTTGTTTCGAATACCTTCAGCGTCGTTTTGGAACATCGACACGTGTAGTGACGTCAGTAATATTCCAGTTACAAACATTACTCTACATGGGATTTGTGTTGTATGCACCGTCGCTGGCTTTTCAGGCAGTTAGTGGATTGTCTCTATGGGGATCAATGATTGGTGTAGCTACAGTATGCACGTTATATACGTCACTTGGAGGCATGAAAACAGTTGTGTGGACTGACAGCTTACAGTTTACTGTCATGATGATTGGATTAGTATCATTACTCATTGGCGGCTCTGTGGCTACTGGTGGCTTTGCCGCTGCGTGGGAAATTGCTCGTTCCAAAGGTCGTATTGAGTTTACCAATATATCTCCACATCCACACACTAGGCACTCTGTGTGGTCCGTAGGAATTGGGGGATGTTTTGTTTGGATATACATATATGGAGTTAATCAATCCCAAGTACAACGTGCATGCTCGTTGCCCAGCATTAGGAAGGCTCAAACAGCTATCTGGCTTAATTTTCCATTTGTGGCAATAATACATATTTTAGCGTGTCTAATTGGTGTTGTCATGTACGCATTTTATGCTGAATGTGATCCTGTTAAGTTTGGACTTGTGGACAAAGGCGACCAGATTGTTCCACTAATGGTTCTAGATATCTTAGGTTCTGTACCTACATTATCAGGAATATTTATGGCATGTGTATTCAGCGCTGGCCTAAGTTCAATATCATCAGGACTAAACGCGATGTCGGCAGTAATACTTGAAGATTTTGTCAAACGCTTTTGTTTCAAAAACATCTCTGGAAAGACAGAACTCATCTTGTCGAAGATATTTGTCATGCTGAATGGGGTGGCGACGTTCGGTGTAGCCGTGCTAATATCAAAAGCAGGCGGTATGATTATCCAAATGGCTTATACTCTTACAGCGATCATGTTTGGACCAATACTTGGGTGTTTTCTGGTTGGTATGTTCTTTCCTTGGACAAATAATAAAGGCGCGGTTTGTGGTACAATTGTTTCATTTGCGTTCATGTGTTGGTTGGGTTTAGCATCCAAAATATATCCTCCGCCTGCCACCACAAAACCGTTAACTGTTTATACGAATGGTTGTCCTTTCAAATCAACCCGAGGTATTAACTCAACAGATTTCTTCACAATGACAACTATTCCAATACATGTCGCATCGAGCGTATCCAACAGCATCGATATTGAAGAAGACAATCCTATGTGGGATTTCTATAAGGTGTCATACCTGTGGTACACATGTTTTGGCACGTTGGTAAATATTTGTGTCAGTCTGATTGTAAGTGTGATAACTGGCGTAACACAACCTAGGACCGTTGACAGTAGACTTATGTATCCATTATTTTATAAACTTTGTCCATGTTTACCAGAGAAGTGGAGAAAATATCTTAAATTTGGAGTTGAATATGAACATACTAAAGAAGGAAGAGCAACTGATGAAAGTAATGGTAAAGAACTGGGATCGTTCAGCAATGTTAATGAGGCGTATGTCAGTGATTTAGTTCACATGTAATTTTGTCAAGATTCTGCAACTAGTAGTTCTTCATCAGGAGAAATTGGATTGAACTGACAATGTGTTGTAAAGAATATGTTCAAGTCTAACCATAATATATATGCATATCAGACGAAAATGAAATAGTCGCTTGGCACTGAGGGATAAATTTTTACCTGCAAAATCCGAAGTACGTAAATAATTAGGGTGAATCATACCTCATATTCTAATGGAAGATACTTTTAGAAAACTTATTAGAACAGAAGGGGTTTCTACCCACCGAATCATATTGGTCAACTAGCCCTAATCATTGCTATTTTTCTTGCCGCATCCAGAAGATTATTATGATGTACATACTTAAGATTTTATTACTGTTATTTAAGCAGAACTGTGTAAACTTTACTTAAAATGACATGATGCATGTATGTGCTAAGAAATGAGTATACTTTTAAAACGGGCACTTAAACCGTTTAAGAGATTTAACAAGCAACTTATGCTGATACGTAAATAATTATCTAAATACAGTATATATGCTGATAAATGTGTTAACTTCTATCGTTGTACACTAAATTATGTAACTGAATGTGTGATTGTAAAAACCTGGGTGGCAAATAATGAATTGTATGTTATGCATCGTTGCTGATCAAGCAGTTTATAAACTAGATAATCTTGTTGTCTTTCTATTTTATTGATTGATAAGGTTAAATATTTTCTATCCTATCTAAATTACGTTTGAAACGGGCCGTTGGTTGTTATTATGTGTATATCTATGTTTTGGTGATTATATGAAAATGATTCTTGCATTATTCAACGGGACCTTCTCCCACCGTGAATGGAATATTATGTTTTTTTTAATTGTTGTATCAAATATTCTTTGAAATAAAGTCAAACTTTGCAGCCATTTCCGAATGAAGGCCACACTGTTCTTCCTTTAAAAATCGGCATTGAATATTTGAACAAACTGACCTCCGAATATAGTACATCTATAGCAACCAATAGTTGCTTCTTTTCACAATTGCTGTACTCAGTAAACACATGTCATAGTGTAAGTTGAAATTTTATTAGTACGCATTTTTCTCATTAATTTTGTATGTCGTTTACTAATCTTACAATAAAGTCATAGCATTCTGTAAACATTCATCAAGATTTTTCTCATTCGTTGTGTTTGTTAAGGTAACTGTGTGTCACATTATGTTAATTTTAAGCTAATTGGTACATGTATAACATTACCGTGTCCATGATTGATTGTACTAAAGTTTGTACGTTTTGAAGTGTGCGTTTATGCTTGTTAACAATATCTATCGTTTAAGTTTTCGAGTTCTGTTGCCTGTTCAGATAAACATCTGTCTAACTTTAATGTGACATCTACAGTGATAACAAAGTCTTCCTAAGATTTGACCTGGTGACCTAGTTACTGACCCCAGATGATCCATATTTGACTCGACGGTTATATCATTAAAACAAACAATTTGACAAAGTTTGGTGAAATTCCAATTATAACTGTGAAATCTACAGTGTTAACATGGTTTTTCATAAGATTTGACCTAGCGACCTAGTTTTTGACCCAAGATGATCCATGTTCGAACTCGTCAAAGATATTATAAAGACATACATTCTGACAAGGTTTCATGATCATCCAATCAAAAGAGTGTTCACAAGATTTCCAGCAATTTGCCCAAGTGACCTAGTTTTTGACCGGAAATGACCCATTAACAAACTTGACCTACATATCATAAAAATAAACATTCTGATAAAGTTTCATGAAGATCCGACTAAAACAGTGATTTCTAAAGTGTTCACAAGGTTTTCCCTTATTTAGCCCTGGTGACCTAATCTTTCAACCAAAATGGCCCAATGGCCAATATCGAACATTATGACCCAGTTTTGCCAAAATTGAGCTAAAAATGTGGCCCCTAGTGTGTTCACAAGGTAAAGTTTGATGACGCACGACGCCGGACATTGACTGATCATCAAAACTCACCCTGTCACTTAAATTTGTGACATGTGAGCTAAATAGTTTGAACAGTATAGTAATTATATTATCAAACATAAACATTTTGAACTTTTCTAAATATATATATTTACCTCAATTAACTGTCTAAAGGTTGCAGTGATACTAAGTTACACATACCTTCTATCAGTATATAAACATATTAAAGTACTAAATAAAAGAACTAAATAGAACAGAGTGTTTATGTATTTGTCCAAAAAATTATAGTAACACTATCTCAAATGTTCTGAGGAATTCATTTTGTCATTGAAAATTTGGGAAAGTCTATACAAATCAGTTCAATTCTAAATCCTTGATGACTGAAACATCACTACCACTTCTTGTTGTCTGTAGTGTAAATGGGCCAGGAAACACAGCTACTTCTAAATTCATATAATCAGATGTGACAATTTCACTTTAAACTTGCAGTACATTTGCCATCATGTGGCATCTGACTTCAATGGTTTCCTAGGTATCTAGGAAGAGTTCAATACGCTCTCCAATCTACTACAACAGCGTCATCTTGCACATACAACGCTCACATGTGCAACACTCTTATGCAAATAAAGAGAACAAACATCATAGGTCTAATAAACATAAAATATTAATACAAACAGTGTACAGTGTAACTTTTGAAATCCGGACACCCATGGGACTGAGCAAAATGTCCGTATTTTGGAAGTTTCCAGAATTCAGAAGTCTGAAATTATCTGAACAAGTACAGATGTTAAACACCACAGGTTCTTTATTGTGAAAATAGGGACATCATTATTTATACATTATACAGTATAGTGTTATTATAGTCACTGAGACATGATGCAAAAATAAAAGATAAACATTTATAAGATTTATTATTCATAATCTAATAATTTTTGGAAAGTTAGATATTAAACAAAAATACAATTTTACTTACAACTAAAAATACAAGAATGACCAGTCAACATATTTAATGAGTGTAAATATTTGGGAATATATTTCAGTAAAAGTGGTTGGTAAACAATTAAAAGAGGGGACAATGACATTTTGCCTCAGGGTTTATAATCGCAGAACTAATTCAGGATGACACTTTCTGCACTGTCCGGATTTTGGAAGTAAAAATGCACCAAAATTTATAAAAATATTGTCCAAAACTCAGGAGTGGTGGAATTCAGAAATCTAATTTACATTGAATACAGAGGGAGAAATTTCGAGACCAATACAAATCGTCCGAATTTCAGAGGGTCCGGATTTACGAAGTTACACTGTAGGCTTTGAATTATTCTATTAAGTGAGAATACCAAGAATAATTTTTAATTATCATAAAAGAAGTAAGGTAAATTAGCCATGGTATGAGAAATCGCTAATACAGTCTTTGAATATAGCCACATGTCCAAAGACACGGATCACCAGAACAATGGTTCAGTGCATTTGTGAGCTAATTTACAGTCTAAAATGCAGAACTGAATTCTAATGTTTCACTAGTATATGGTAAAGAAACCTATATGTGTAAGAAACTATACTTTCATAAATATTCTAGAAACAACATTTGATCATGCAAAACAGATTAAGAATCGGTCTGGTAATTTACTAAAAGTTCATCTGGTCTGGTAAAATTTTATGCCTTCACAAGACTGAATGTCAGGTCATTGAAAAAATTATTTGTGAAGACTGAATTGTCTTTGTGACCAGTATAAGACTTGTTGAGCCTGAGCCTAAATTTACCCCTTAGCTGATAGAAATTTAAAGTCAACAAAATTTGCTACTAATGTAATAATAAATTTGACCCTTTGGTTCCAATTCTTAAGTCAAAAACCATATTTTGCAAATTTCAAGAGTCAAAGTGCCATTTAAAGGGTCAAAGAGCCCTGATCCTGTTGATTCTCTCAAGTATGTTGCAGATCAAATAAATTTACACTTAAAGTAAATTTCAACTAGTTACATACCTATACTTTTGATTCAACTGTTCAGGAATATGTCCTCTTTGGTTAGTGATGAAGTCTATAACAATTACATGTTCATCTGGCCTTAGTAGTGACTGTGACAAATCACACTATAATGCTATAATGTAACTTTGCTTCAATCTGACATGAGCCTGTGCAGTGCTTTCTTTAAGAGTGACTCTAGACATTGTCACACATCCTCATCTCTGATATTCCACTTTTTATGTTCATATTCCTACAATAAAAAGTAACAACCCTGTAGTGAGTGATAAACATTATCTTAATAGTTGCTAATGATTTATTCAGCCTAAACTAGGTTACAAGTTGTACTGTACTAGAGTCTAGACACAAGGTTGTTTGAAACATTTAGTTCCAAATGTAAAAAGTAAGTTTTAAATAAATAAACAATGAGGGTTTCAGGACCAAGAATAAAACATGCAGAATATTCATTAAAGAAATGTGCATCACATAATACTTTAATTAAATTGTATGATGCTCATTAAGCCTCATCTTTCTCAACAATTGCAAATAAAGAAAGAAACAATACAATACCAATAAACTGATCATGCTATCAGATTCAGAATCTACCTGAAGCAGGTCGTGTACAGGGACACAGCAGTTTTTTAATTAGTTTTTTTTTGTGACAGGTTGGCCGACTATATACTTTATGAAGGAAACTCTCTCAAACTAGGTTGTCTCCTAAAAGCTTAAAGAAGGAAAAAATCTTTTCAGGGAGTGGGCAACTCACTGATTCGTTGACTGGACATAGATAGGTCAGCCATATAGCCATCCGAGTCCCGACATCATCATCAGTCAATTCTTTTGTAGCAGTGTGGTATATTGTATTATAAATTGGCTGGAATAATAGCCTGGCAATTAGCTCAGTTGGTAGAGCACTGACGTACAAGCAGGAGGTCGCGAGTTCGAGCGCCGCATCAGTTACATTATTTCCCTCATCCTATTACACTTTAGAGTTAATCATATTGTTGTCAAGTGCTGATTAATGTTTAACGATTAACCTTTTTTCAACAGTTCAGGTTATTTTTATTTTGGTATTAAAACTACAACACAATTAATGTATTTGTTTACAACTTATGACAAGTACCATCTCTGTGAGCAATTACATAAAAATCTATCAGACATTGGACAGTCAAGCTCAAAAATTGTCGGACCAAAAGAAACCTGTCAGAGTGAGTATAAAACATGTGCTTACCAAGTAAATGAGTTACAGGACAGCCAGTCTGATAAGAAGATTCTGTATCAGGCCAACACACAATATATCGGACTAGTCTGCCTGTCCGGGCCTTTCACTTAGCCTGAAGACTTGAGAAATTCAACAGTTGCTGAAAACAGAATGTTCCAAATATGCTGATCAACCTTGATAAAGACCAACAGATACCATCAGTGGGTGGGGTCCAGCAATACCAACTGGCCTGACAAATGCATGTCAAACTGGACCACTTCAATACGGCCTAATGCCGAAACGGCCCAATTCTAATTATTGTGACACCAGCCTGGCAATTTTAAGACATGTGACATGACAACATGTAAACTTTGACAAAGAGAAGAAGAAAGACAGACAAAAAACCGTTAATGAAAAATAGTGGTTATAGAATAAGAGGTTGAACTACGATAAAGTTCATATAGCATAAATCAATAAGCATGATTTGGATTAGTAAAATGCAAGGTAAGGCCTACTTATGAAAAAGCATAATATACATTATAATCTGGGTAACGATTTCAACAAAATAACGTTTTCATCATTAGCTATATCTACAACTGTTTACGTAAAGAAAATGCATGATATGTAAATTTCAATTTTGCTAGATTAATTGCATTGACAAGGTTAGTCGAAGGTCTTTGACGATGATAGGTATACATATGCATTACATTGCAGTTCATCGTCAAAGCCACTTGTTCTTTAAAATCTAACAGGTAAACGACTCAATCTGAGTCGCTTTCGTTTTCCTATTTAACGATCAAATTTCCGTAAAATGGCAAGATGAAAGGACAAAATATCACATGATACCATAATATATTCATTCAATAAAAATCACCAGCAACAGATTTATTTCACACCGCATGTACACTCAAATTTATCGAGGCCGCAATGTCATCGGGGCGGAAACGTATCGAGACCGAAACGTCCGTCATCCGAAGTTAAGTAGGTCAACCTTGTGATCAAACGGAGATATGTTCTTTTCGTTACAATGAGAGCAAATAGAACATACAATAAGACATACGACAACAAAATTAAACTCAATATCTACTTATAACCTGAATAATACTTACATTCGGTCTTCGAAGTAGAAAAAAACAAAACTCTTCGCGATACGTCAACTACAAATGGCGGTGCAATAGCTATCTGTGAGGTCACGTGACTGGGATTTCCCGCGATATCAGAAAAAAATAGTACGCGAAATAGTGCACGTTTAACACACGAAATAGCGTACGATATTATTCATATAGCAAATAAAAACGGCAATTTATACATTTAAATCATCAACTGCTATATAGATTTATTGTTGGGGCCACTAACATTTCTTCAGACAGATTTTTTTTTAAATGTAAAAATTTCCGAAAATAGTTCCGTAATGACAATTTCTTACGATTTCTGATTCATGGTCTAGATATTGTGCATTCGGTTTTATTCGGTTTTGTTCGTGTTTTTTTCGTGTAGTTGTATTGTGTCTGAACGTACGTCCGTCCGAATGTACGTGTATGTTAACTCTGTTGGTATTGATAAATCAATCCCAACAAAAATGAAAACACGTTTAAAAAATCTGAGGCGCGGTTCCCTAGATTAACATTTCCGCTACAAAATACCGAAAACCGCTTTGAAAATCCGTCATCAAATAAGACGGCAATGTTAATTCGAAAATGACACCTACTGTGTTTTTTTTAATCTGAGCAATTAACAAAGTGTCGTATCATTATCGTCTCATGAAATCAACGAATTTGACGCACCCTTTCAATTTTGATAGCCAATCAAAACCGCTAATGTTTACGGTTCGATAATTGAAACCACGTCCATGTTTGATGTCTAGTTAACGATTTTATAACAATTTTTTGTCATTAATGAATTAATAGTATCATATCGTACCAATACAATGCGCATTACATTATTGGTTTTTAACGCTGATAAGGAAAACTTAAGGCGATAAGGTGGTACAGTATCTATCGCAATAATACACCATTTTATAGCGTTCGGTAAGAATATTTTGTTGCTTGGTATTAAAGTATGATATTTAATCTTTGTAAATAACGTAAAATATCATTTTACATTATTTTAGCGATTTTAACCAATGCCGATACGTTAAAGGTAAAAAAATATTAATTACGGTAATATTGCATCTCAATGCCGAGGCGATGGAGAAAAAGTGTCCTTAGTAAGGCTGTATACTTCAGACGCATAAAAGTCTCACTTCCAACCGAAAAGAGACGATTTCAAAGGAATAGATTCATACAAAGTTAAAACTTAAATTATCTTCAAGATTTCAAAGATAATTTAGTAAATCAAACTAACATAATTATTCTCTTAGTAGTTCTATGTTGTTATTTTTTTATCATTTTATGACATGTGTCCGTTTTCGGGGCTCATTTAGTGTATGATGTTTATCATTAAGGAAAAGGGTTCCTTACAAAAACAAAATGCACTTACAGGGTGTTTCATAATATGTGATACCATAAGTATTCCATACTGAGTCACAATTCTTTACTCTGTTAAATAAAATACCGATTGACTGTGAAATTCACAATTTTTTAATGAACGTCACAATTCGAGAAAATTCGAAGTAACGTTCACGTTATGACGTCACTTACGAGAACGTTATTTTCTACATTCGGTAAATCATTTTTGGGTCATTTTCATGCCTAAAGTGGATTAAGTACCTTCTTTAAGGCATTTCGAAGCTGATTATACAAGAGGCATTTTGGATCTTATTCTACAATCATTTTATTCATTATGGTATGACAGGCGAGGATTCAATTATGTATGGTAGGTAATCTTGAGAAGAAAAAGTAGACACGCCTGTAAATGTAATCTTATAAATTCACAGTAAAGTATTGTGTTTTCGTGGTTATTTTTTTTCAATTAATCATTTCATAGTACGTATCAGACACTGAGTACGTATTACTACTGAAATAACATCCTATCACACTGGACCCATAAATGTTAACCCTCGGTAACTTTGCTGCAGAACATAACAACATTGTACCCTCCAAAAGACTGTATTTTGTCTTTCAAGGTTTTACGTGTTTACATGTGTGTTGATGGGACTTAGGGATGGCAGTTATTGCTGGAAGTTTTTCTTTTCATCGGAATCCGCTTCTTATCTTTTTCCAAGAATCTATCTCTAATTCAGTTTAAAAATAAACATATTTTGAACAAACTTGATTTTTAGCTATCAAATAACACTGAGTCCAATTTTGCAAGTGTTGTTTTTCTTCTATGAAACCTTTTCTTATCAATTTCAGGTACCCGTCTCTATTTCACACCAGCAAACAAATACATGTTTAACGAAGAAAACATCTGACATTATTTATTGCACCCGGAATGACATTCTTGGTTGTATTAATAATAACCGACTGTTATTGTTTTTGCTTCCCTTTACAATGTTTTTTAAACAAAATTGACGACATAGATGTAAAAAGTGAAATTATAGTGTTAATCAAATGCTATTTTTCAAAATCTCATTGAATAAATGTCTTGACTGGTAGATTGATGATTTATTTAATTTGTCTTTATATTATATTTTCAATGTTTTACCTGTCAATTATTTCTCTTTCAGATTTTTTGAGTCATGACAAGTATTCACCACTGATCAGAGGAATTTCAATATCACTGCTATGATGAAGCCATTAACATGCAATATACTGGTTATTACATGTGGTGACTGTGATGTTTTCATAAATGTGTCACTATGAACAGTATTTCCAGTAATGTACACAATTAAAACAATTCAGATTAATAACATTAAAATTGTGTGCATTGTTGAAATATATACATATGAACTTTACACTGAAGATATTTAATTAATGCATATTAACTTTTGTACTGTGTATGTCCATTGGTAAAAACCTTTTGACAAATTCTATGTATTGTTTGCATGTGAAATAAATGTAGATTGCTAAAGTACACATCAGAGATTCACTCAAATTCAATTCATACATAAAACTGGTACAAGAAAAGATCAATACAATGTACTACATGTACATTAACATCAAATATACTGCAAGATATCCATTTGAATGGTACATATGTTGAAACCAAGTAGAATATTTTTAATGTCAAGCAAAAATATTCTGCTTTTTGGAGGAAAATCAATGCATTCCATTGCAAAAAATATCTGAATGCAATACAAAGTAATGCTGTACTATTTATTGCTGAACTATCGATGAGAGAATTTGCCACAGACATTTTTGTCATAAAAAACCTGCCCCTTAGTTGCAATGGTAATTAATGTTGGAAATGATATCACAGTTACTACAAATAAATTGTTTGATGTCCAAATGAAGGGAACAATCTTTTCAGAAAAACAAAACATTCTACAATGTATTTTAGTTTATTTCGAGGTTTCGTCGCCAGACTACATTCTGAATGATTTTACACTATACTAAGACGTCGTCATTTTATAAAACAACATTATTGGAGGTGATGTCATAACGTGAACGTGACTGAAATTTATCGAATTTTAACCTTCATCAAAGATTTGTGAGTCTAACAATTCGATCGATATTTTACTCAACTAAGTGAGTACAAAATTGTAGTCTATTTGAAATCCATTGACTGAAATTTGAGTTGTTTCCCTTTACATTTCAATACTTGGTGGCACCATTTACATGTACAGTAAATCCCCTAAATAATGACCCCTTACGACTGGACCAAAAGTCCGGGTTCAAGGGGTTTTATTGTGTACAGTAAATCGTCATTAATCCTGACTCATCTTATCCGGTAATTTTCTTAACCAGGACAAATTTTTCGGTATTCATGTTTTGAAGCGAAAGCTCCTATAGCTGTACATCACGTTTTCTACTTACAATAAAGTGACGCCTCTTTCATGCACATCCGCGTTGAAAAATAGTACCACTAGTATATAGTGCAGACTTAATAGTGTTGATAAAAGAAAGAGATATATACATTATTGCAGGATTATATTGAATTTGAAAGCTTTGAAAATATTTTGTCATTTTAATCTGTAAAATTTACAAGTATAATAATTAAGTATTCATCCGCAAAAAAGCTTCATACATAGACTGTTGAGGTAACAAAATTTACTACATATTGAAAACAGTTTCAGTTAAGTAGTCCTGGAACACTATATTGTCTCTGACAGTAGTGAGATTGCATAATGACACAAGGTCAGGAGTTCAGTAAACAGTAGAACAGATGGCTTATGTATTTTAAATATTAACAGTATTTGTTTGGGTTTTCAAAATACGCAGTAGTTGTAATTTGTCGCTGTATGTCATGACTTTTAGCATTATGAATAGGAGTATTTCTTCCAGGCTAACAGTTAAAGGGTGTAGCTTTTTCTTGGTAATTGCAGATAATTTACACTGTGTCAGGACTATATTATGCTTGACCTTCAAATTCTAGTTCATAATGATGATTTCATAGGCCTTTAGTTTTTGGAACGATTTTATAAAGATCGCCTTCCTTCGAAATCATATAGCTATCGACTCAATAACAGCTTGGTTAAAGAACAGCCGCACAAGGAAATAGTACTCAACTAAATAGTGTGATTATATAAATGTATCTGATATATTTCCTCAATTAAGTGTGTTCGATCTAAATATATTTCAAATCATTTTGTCGTGACCACATGGAAAGTGTGATGTCTGTAAAATAATGACAAATTCAAATGCGTAGAATTCAACCTGTGTATCCACTGTTAGCCAATAAAATAGCGCGCCTGTGTTGCTGTTTTGCATACATCCTGTTTCCGTAAAATCGTTTTACTTTCGGTTTTCGTTGTATGGGTCTGTAATTGCACATGTATGAATGCATCTGCAATACTTAACCTGAATATATGTCTATTGTGCTTTTTGACATTATCTTGATGTTTCATAGCTAATTCTTGTCTAATCGTATTGATTTATACCAACATAACATGGCGACGTAAACATCGGTTGTCGGTTGTACAACCTCGTATGAGCTTATATTTATGTTACTTATCTTGCCGACTTTAAATACAACTTATACAATCTTATCTTATCGAGTTCACGTCAAGTAACCTGCTGAGGTCGAATGTTTAAACTGCGGTTAATGAATAATAATTCGAGTCGCTAAATATGGTCGTAAAATACTGTTTGTGTCCTTTTAAAAAAATAATAGAGAAAAATTAAGAACTACTATGTTACCAATACAAGTTTTTATTTCAGTCTTCATTCCGTATAGTTCATAACATGTATTTAAAGCAGATTATGGTTCATAAATAATTCATACTGAAATTGAAACAAGTTTTATAGTTCAGGTTTCATTCATTGATTCTAATACTGATATATTTAAGGCATAATGAGGACAGAGCCCGCGTAGTTACGTGAAACGACCTAGTAATTATACAGCTAAACGGTAGAAGTAATAATGATAAGAAATACGATGTTGTAATTCGCTACAGTGACTGCATTCGTATGTGATTAAGTTACTATCAGTCAATTCGTCCTACAGTTAAATTCGGATGATGATTTTTTTCAACTAAGTCATAAACAAACTGCTTATCAAATATCCTCGCGTACACAGTTCTTACGCACCTAAGAATAAATTATTATTTATGATAACTAAGTAAAAAATAAAGCAATAAATTACCTTTGCATTGCAAAGTTTGATAATTTATTTATCGTTTTACATCATGTTTACATAGATAAAATTCATTTTCCAACCACAGAACTCATAGTTTCGTAAGTGACGACTGTCAACAATGGCTGAATGAGAGTACAATGAAACGACGCATTTGATTGGCTTCTATATCTAACTACAGCTAAACATAAATAACTCCTGATTTTCACTGTGAATACTTAGTACTCATTTAGCAACAGTATGATACAATTTATAAAAAAAAATGTGTAGCAAAAAATATTTTATGAACAAACATAATTAATGGTATTTTTTGCAGAAAAAAATGCACAAATGTGAAGCTGCTGTTATTGTGGTGGCACCAGTCTCCTTACACTTGATATGATATTGACTTCTCTCATTTGAGTTGTGGAATAATTTCTGCACCTGACCTTTAGTTACAGAAAAAAAGTGAAAGAAATGAAGAGAAATCAAGCATTAAGTTATTCTGGAGCATTTATAAGACACACTGTTTTTTGTTTACTGCAATTTGAGCGATCCTTGTTACCTAACGAGTACACATCTCTAGACAGTGAATATTTCAATTGTAGATCACATTACAGGTCATATGACCATCACGTGACTTTTTAAAAATAGCGAGCGAGGATGCGCCAGCAGATCGCTTTATTTTTTCATTGTTTCAAGAAAAATATTTTGCTTCAACATTTTGACAATTTAGTAATAAGAAAAATACATAGTTTTCAGTGTTTAATTATAAAATCTGTTAAAAAAGTATCCAAAATGGCTAAATCCCCGCATTTTCGCTCAGCAGAAAGCGCTGTTACGTTTACTTGTAAATTTCGGCGGGAATGACGTCACACGATAATACAAAATCGAAAACGAGATCAAAACAAAAATGGCGTCGTAATCGGTGTGCGTCAGAATAGAGTACCGGAGGATATACTGCGATCATAAATAACACGATCATATTCATGTATCATAAATTGATTCACAAACAAATACATGCTGTGTGAATCAGCTAAAGTAAATGTTAGTCACTAAGAAATTTTGTTTTATTCCCATTCGAACTGTTACATTTATCCTTGGGTAATTTGATGGATTTTGTAATAAAAATTCAGTCAAACTTACTGTTTTGCACAAAATATCATAATATGATACATGCTCTTTGTTACATATGAAACAATTTAATTTGACCATAAGTAAATAATAGTTACATTAATAGAATATATTATCTAATAATAGTATTAACACTTGACACACAGTTGACACATGTGTAATGCTATAATTATGATAGCTACAGTACTTCATATAAAAAATCGTTTGGCTGTAAAAGTATAGTTTAAAGGTATATGTACAATAGGATTTTGATTATTCACGGGGAACTATTTCGTGTTCATATGTACGTTTTGAGTGGTTTGGAAAATTCATCTCTCAAACATCTATGTACGTATACATGGAATATATTTGTAGTTTACCAAACAAGTGCACAATTAATTGGGATGATAAAAACGCATTTATCCTTCATTTTGAAGCATAAAAGCAGGGAAAATATTTCAACATTGATTTAGTAGAAATAACCATAATCGTTAATTTAACACCAATTCACATCATGGAAAATACTAGAACTTGGCAAAAACTTTAATTCCTCCTTTAATTGTTGCTAAGCTTACAGTATTGTTAGTACAATAACCATCCGATTCATGGTAGAATCTTGACAAAAAATTACTTGTTAACCACATCACTAACATACGCCTCGTTAACATTGCTGAACGATCCCAACTCTTGATGATTAATTTCGACAGCTGCTTCTCCTTCTTTAGTATCTTCATATACAACTCCAAATTTGAGATATTTCCTCCATTTCTCTGGTAAACATGGACACAGTTTGTAAAACAGGGGATACATAAGTCTACTGTCAACATTCTTAGGTTTTGTTACGCCAGTAATCACACTTACAATCAGACTGATACAAATATTTACCAACGTGCCAAAACATGTGTACCACTGGTATGACACCTTATAGAAGTCCCACATAGGTTGGTCCTCTCCCATATCGATGCCATCAGCTACATTCGATGTCGCATGCATTGTCATAGTTGTCATTGGAAAGAAATCTGTTGAGTTGATACTTTGAGTTGAATTAAATGGACAACCATTCGTGTAAACATTTAACGGGTTTGGTGTGACTGGCGGAGGATATATCTTTGATCCTAATCCCAACCAGCACATGAACACAAATGAAAAAATCAAACCAGATAAAGCGCCGTAATTATTCGTCCAAGGAAATAACATTCCAGCAAGATAACATCCAAGTATTGGTCCAAACATTATGGATGAAAGGGAGTAAGATAACTGTATTATCAAACCCCCTGTCATTGATATAAGCACAGCTATACCAAACATCGCTATCCCATTCAGTATGACCAATATCTTTGACAAGATGAGTTCTCTCCTTCCAGACATGTTCTTAAGACAAAAGCTTTTAACGAAATCCTCAAGAACTACTGCCGACAATGCGTTTAATCCGGATGATATTGAACTGAGACTTCCACTGAATACACAAGCCATAAATATTCCTGATAACGTTGGTACAGAACCTAAAATATCAAGAACCATTAATGGAACAATCTGGTCACTCTTATCTACAAGTCCAAATTTGATGGGGTCGCATTCAGCATAAAATGCAAACATAACAACACCAATTAAGCATGACAAAATTACTATCGTGGCAAGAAAGGGAAAATTCATCCATATTGCCAATTGCGCCCGTTTCAAGTTTGGCAAAGAACATGCACGCTGAACTTGTGCTTGGTGTATTCCATACAAGTATGTCCAGAAAAAACTCCCACCAATCCATAGGGACCACACTGAGTGTCTAGTATGTGGATGTGGAGATATATTGGCAAGCTCGATTCGACCTTTGAAACGAGCAATTTCCCATGCATCAGCAAATCCGCCAGTAGCCATAGAACCGCCAATGAGTAATGATACTAATCCAACCAACATGAATGTAAATTGTAAACTGTCAGTCCACACTACCGTTTTCATGCCTCCAAGGGTCGTATATAACGTGCATACTGTAGCTACACCAATCATTGATCCCCATAGAGACAATCCACTGACTGCCTGAAAAGCCAAAGCAGGTGCATACAACACGAACCCCATGTAAAGTAATGTTTGTAACTGAAATATTACTGACGCCACTACACGTGTCGATGTTCCAAAGCGACGCTGAAGGTATTCGAAACAACTAGTTTTGTTTAACCGATAAAAAATTGGTACAGTTATATGAGCTGTAATTATTGTAGATACAAACATGCCAAATACTATCCATATGAACATTATTCCATTCGTGTACACTTCCGCTGGCGTCCCAAGAATAGTAATGGCGGACATAAATGTTGCTGCCAGAGATAAGCTGACTGGCAAAGGGTGCATTTTACGTCCGCCAAGATGGAACTGCCTGACATCGTTATTTTTTCGATCCTTGTATGCATGATAGAATCCAATGACTGCCGAAGACACGAACAAGAACGCAAAAACAATGTAGTCCCAAATTCCAAATTCTCGCTTAACTCCCGTTGTTATGCTGTATACGTCCGCCATGATAAGAGTTTGAATTTAGGGACCAGCTCCTCACAATGATTTTACTCAAGGTGATCAGTAAACATCATAATATGCTTATTTGTAACATTAAATAGCAATTCACACCTTTATAAAGATACATTAAGTCCAGGATAATTGCAATTTTTGCACATCGAAAAGATAGCACAATGTTGTTTATTTATTTTCAGCCTCGATGCGGACAACTTATACTCTCCATTTATCTCAATGAATACTTAATACGTGAATATAGTACACGTTGCAGATCATTTATGTACTAAAGCATGACATATTTGGTATAACCTCTACGTGACCTGTTGACAGATTCGTTATTGCTGTAAGCGCTTTGACAATCGTGTGTTACATATCGACAAGATCTGTTCTCTTTTACTGAATGATAAATATAAAGATTGTACCTCAACGAATACTTTATTAATGTGTCGTTACAGTTCAGGTAACAACGTTTTACAAATACTAAATTTGATATTAAGATTTGTCTACAGGTTGTCAACAAAATACCCAAAGACCTGAATAGTCTCATGCTTGCCTAAAAAACGTTTATGACCACCGTTAACTTAACCAGCCGATTTGATTGTGAATTAATGCATGACACAGTAATATGATCTGTTTTGGAGTATTTTGGAATAAGCGGTTTTATTTTATATGTTTAAAAGACAGTATACTTTTTTACAATGGGATTCCTTTATTGTTTCTATTGGTTACTTCAGTCGAAAATCTTGTCAGTCTCAGTGTAGGTTGGTAACAGTGATCTGAAATTGTCTGAAACGTTTATCAATCTGGTAATAACTTCCGTGTTTTTTATTATTATTCTCCTGTTTTCGATCCGACATAATCGAATCTGTTTTCAGTTGTTACTAGAGAACAAATAGTAATTTAATTACAAATTTGATGTATTTACATTTGCGAACGACAGCATCGAATATATCATATTATGTTTTTGCTACCGCATAACTCTTACCAGTTCCTTGATGTTTTTCTTTTTAAGCATTAACACTTTTCTAACGAGATGAAGGTCGAAAAAAAAACAGCATTTGGTTGAAATATCTACATTCAGAAATTTTATTCAAATCTTAAAGTAATCTCCATTGATTGATCTTTGAGTTGTCTCCCTTTACACTTCAATAATTGTCCATTGACATGTATAATAAGTTAATCGTCTTTAATAATGACTTCTTATGTCCGAAAAATACCTTTACGAGGACATATATGTCGGTATCGATTTATTGAATTCAATATATTTTTTTAAAAGTAATAGGGGGACGGAGGGGGGGGGGGGGGGGGGGTATATTTGTCTAAAGATAAACCTTTCCGTTTCGGAAACACTTGTTTTGTCCGTTGTTCCGGAAAATAACAAGCTGCACAAATTTCTCTGTAAATGTAGTAGAATGGTTCAAATGAAGTTTAAAATTTGTCGGGGTTTGTAAGGTAAGCTGTATCTAAACGTTTTGAATAGTATGACAAGCGGAATGCTCAATAATTCCTAGTTGTTCCCTGGTTTTAAGAGTTCTTTACCCATAGTTTCGACTGTCATATGCACAATTAGTCATAAACCGTGGTTTCATCATTTAAACTACTGCTTAAAGTCTGGTAAACACAGGGTTTCAAAAAAGAACAAATTAAATGAGCTGAAACTGTGGTTAAATGTATCGTGACCCGTTGCTTGGTCATATCAATTCTCAACAATTTATAAATCTTAAACTTAAACCTTTATTACATGTATATTCCGAAATAAAGATACTGTATAAAGCCAATTACAAGTGATTTGAAACAAATATTATATTATTATGGTTGGTCTTCTATGTACGACAATCTTTAGAAGAAAAAGTAGACACTCGTTCAACTCCTTTAAATGTAATCTTGATCTAATAAATCCATAGTAAAGTACATTGTATTGCGTAAAGTAATCATTTTCATAGTACGCATCACTTTTTCTTATCAATTTCAGATATCCGGCTCTATTTCACACCAGCAAATAAATAAATGTTTAATGACGAAAACATGATACATTATTTATTGCATCCTTAATGACCTTTCAGGTTTAGGATATGATTTTCGTGCTGTTGATAGAGATGTACATGCGGAAAGCTGAAACGGATAGTAAAAAAATGAAAGCTGAGAAATATAGGGCTTTTCTCAGCAAATAATGTTCCGATTTCTTTCTCTTTATCAACGAAAAAACTAGTCATATGTTTTTATTATAAATATTGTATACAAGCACAAGTTACTTATGCTGCAACACTTCCTTAAGTACGCGGAGGATATACATTGTAGGTCGTACACATAGTAATATAGTGATGTCTTCTTGTTATATAAGTAATTTTGTGATGTCTTCATGTAATATTGACCTAATATAATGACACTATGTCATACATACAGAAAGAGTCTTACAGTAGATATGAAGCCGGTTCGATTGGACCCTCGCTAGAAGAGAACACACCAGCTAGAAGAGCTCAGAAAAGAAACATTCCTACATTCCTATCACGACAGCGTTAACCATATGTTACATGTAAGAGGCCTACGTGCACGTGGTCCTGAAATCAGTGCCTCGCACTAGTAACATTCTTAAACTAAATTGTGTTTGTTCGTATCCTTAATCTTGCCACAATTTTTTTCCAAATAATGCATTGCTCGCGATTTCGGTGCGTTTATGTTAAAAAGGGTATACACATGAAATTCATTCCAAATATTGAAATAAAATTTTGCAATAATAAAATGCCAAAAATCAAATAAAAATGGAAAGGAAAAACGCTCACATGGGTTTCGAACCCATAGCATCTTGTCTACCAGATTGCATAAGTAAAATGGTCGTCGCCTTTACCAACTGAGCTACGCTTTAATCTCAGCTAACACAGTCAAATAACTGATATTTATATATTATGGAAACCACCGAAACGTTCCGAAATGCCACTCACACTACAAAATGGACTTAGCTGATCTTTGATCATTCACAGGTCGTTGTCGTACTATACTATGTAATAGCCAAGGGGCATAATATAATAACAAACGGTACAATCGCACCTGCACACGTATTTCGAAAAACAGAAATTGACTAATTTGTTCGTTATCTTAGATGTGATGTATACTTAGATCGAAAATTGTCCTGGTGCAGTGTAAAACATATTTGTATATTCGTTTCCATTAGTTCATAAAATGTATTTAAAGTGGATATGGTTCACGAATAATTCACACAGAATTTAAAACGAGTTTTCATTTATTGATACTGATACATTTTATAAGATATAATGAGGACAGAACCCGTACAGTTCCGATGACACAATCTAGTTATTATACACTAGCTGTACGATAGATACAACACTTGTGAGAAATATGATATTCTTATTCGTTATATTAACTGTGAATGCACTAAGTTCATAATTAAGTAACTGTCAGTCTATTCGCTCTCCAACTGATTCGAAAACTGAGGTAATTACGCCGAAGCTAAATAGCCATGAACTAGATTCTCGATTTAAGTAGTCAGTAAAAAACAACAACGAAATACTCATTGTAGGAAGGATTTTTGTCAAACTAGTCATACAATCTGCTTATTAAAACATCTCTAACAAGATCATACTCATGTATCATGAACAGATTTAAAAAAAATACAATTCTTTGCAGGCAAAGATCTAGAGTAAATGGTAGTCACTCAGATTTATTATTTTAATCAATCTCCCATCCTCTCTTATCTCTTATCCTTGGGTAATTTAATGGGTCTTTTTTGTTATTAAATTCAGTCAAAGTAACTGTTATGCACTAAATACCATAAGGAAATTCATGCTCTTTGTTGTGAAACACATGAAAAGTTAATTGTAATGTTAAACATGCATTTAAATATCATCTTTAACCGTAAATGGAGGGGAAATGTCTCATATTATTAGAAAATCTATCATATTTTAAGTTAGATTAACCCCAATTCACATCATTGGACGATTCTAGAAATTGGTAGTTACTTCAATTCCTCCATTCATTGTAGTTAAGGCTTCAGTATTATTAGTACAATATACTTTGAATTCATAAACCTCAATGTAGAGTTAGAATCTTGCCAAACTTATTTGTGAACTACATCTCTAACATATTTGTCGCCTCGTTAACATTGCAGAACGATCCGAGTTCTTGATCATTACTTTTAGCAGTTGCTTTTCCTACTTTAGTATCTTCATATACAACTCCAAATCTGAGATATTTTCTTCATTTCTCTGGTAAACATGGACACAGTTTATAAAACAATGGATACATAAGTCTACCGTCAACGGTCTTAGGTTTTGTTACGCCAGTTATCACACTTACAATTAGACTGACACAAACATTAACCAATGTACCCAAACATGTGTACCACTGGTATGACACCTTATAGAAATCCCAAATAGGGTGGTCCTCTCCGATGTCGATGCTATCAGCTAGAGTTGACGTGACATTTATTGTCATAGTTGTCATTCTAAAGAAATCTGTTGAGTTAATACTCCGAGTTGAATTCAATGGACAGCCATTAGTGTAAACATTTAACGGGTTTGTGGTGGTAGGCGGAGGATGTATCTTTGATCCTAATCCCAACCAGCACATGAAGACAAATGAAAAAATCAAACCAGAAAAAGCGCCGTAATTATTCGTCCAAGGAAATAACATTCCAGAAAGAAAGCATCCAAGTATTGGCCCGCACATTATGGATGAAAGAGAATATGATAACGGTATTATCAAACCCCCTGTCATTGATATAAGCACTGCTATTCCAAACATCGCTACCCCATTCAGTATGACCAATATCTTCGACAAAATTATTTCTCTCCGTTCCGATATGTTCTTAAGACAAAATATTTTAGCGAAATCTTTAATGACTACTGCCGACAATGCGTTTAGTCCGGATGATATTGAACTTAGACTACCACTGAATACGCAAGCCATAAATATTCCTGGTAATGTCGGTACAGAACCTAAAATATCAAGAACCATTAGTGGAACAATCTGGTCACCCTTATCTACAAGTCCAAATTTGATAGGGTCGCATTCAGCATAAAATGCAAACATAACAACACCAATTAAGCATGACAAAATGACCATTACGGCAATCAAGGGAAAATTCATCCACATTGCCAATTGCGCTTGTTTCAAGTTTGGCAAAGAACATGCACGCTGAACTTGTGCTTGATTTACTCCATATAAGTATGTCCAGTAAAAACTCCCACCTATCAATAAAGACCACACCGAGTGTCTAGTGTGTGGATGTGGAGATATATTGGTAAGATCTATCCGACCTTTGGAACGAGCAATTTCCCACGCAGAAGCAAGTCCACCAGTAGCCATTGAACCACCAATGAGTAATGATACTAATCCCACCAAAATGACTGTAAATTGTAAACTGTCAGTCCACACTACCGTTTTCATGCCTCCAAGTGACGTATATAACGTGCATACTGTAGCTACACCAATCATTGATCCCCATAGAGACAATCCACTGACTGCCTGAAAAGCCAGCGACGGTGCATACAACACGAACCCCATGTAAACTAATGTTTGTACTTGGAATGTTACTGACGCCACTACACGTGTCGATGTTCCAAAACGATGCTGAAGGTATTCAAAACAACTTGTTTTGTTTAACCGATAAAACATTGGTACAGTTATATGAGCTGCCGCAATTATAGATATTAATATTCCGACTATTATCCATATGAACATTGTTCCATTTGTGTACACTTCCGCTGGCGTTCCAATAAGTGTTAATGCTGACAAAAATGTAACTGCTAAAGACAAACTGACAGGCAGTGTGTGCAAGTTTTGTCCGCCAAGATGGAATTGTCTAACATCGTCGCTCTTTCTATCTTTGTATGCATGATAGAACCCAATGATTGCCGAAAAAATGAACAAGAACGCTAAAGCGATGTAGTCCCAAATTCCAAATCCTCGCTTAACTCCCGTTGTAATGCTGTAGTCGTTCTCCATTATAAGTACTTGGATTGAGAGACTAGTTTGTATGATCTCTTCTTCAATATGAATTTACTTGAGGTGAACTATTAATTACAGTACAAGACTAGTATCATTGAACGATAAATTTAATGATCATTTAGCACAATAAATTGATGTAGTGAGATCGAAAAGATAATTTTTCTTTGTATTAAAGCCCCGATGTGGATAACTTATTCAGTTAATTTATCCTAATACAAACTTAATATAAGACTTTGCATGTAATTTATGTACAAGGTGTTTCATAATATATGATACCATACAACAGCTTGTAACCTTTGATTGTATAAGCCAATTTTATTACATTTTGTATTTTAATACAGTATATTTTGTTATTGGCTGACTAGTCATATCAAGCTTCTCCAGCTTATATATTAAAAAACTAAATCATGATTACATGTATATGTAAATGTACCTGAATAAATACATTGTATAAAGTACATTTCAAGTGATTTGAAACAAATAGTATATTTGGCTGGTCTTCTATAAACAAATACCACACGATGTTTTGTACAACTTCTCTTTAAATATGAATATATTGCCACAATTAGCCTTAGAATAGCTATTAAAGAATAATGCAGGGAACTATGCATCAGCATTTTTTTACATTGTCCTTCGTTCGTTAGATACTTGACTTTAGACTTTAGAGAAATTCAGCATCCCGTTTGTATATCTTATTCAGTCCAT
The DNA here is from genome assembly GCA_964023205.1 of Lutraria lutraria. NCBI lineage: Eukaryota > Metazoa > Mollusca > Bivalvia > Venerida > Mactridae > Lutraria > Lutraria lutraria. The sequence goes on from OZ026838.1 coordinate 23,517,043, forward strand.
ATATCATAATAAATAATTAATAGTACACTTTGTTTGTCATTTTTTTAACAGACTGTTTCATGATATGTGATAGCATTACAACAGGTTTGATTGCATTACATTCACTCTAATTTAACTGTCATATTCATATGCGACATATGTCTTTTTAGCATTTTCATAATCATCCGCTTAAAACCATACTTTGTACATTAATATTTAACTCTGATCATATATACATAACGATGCCAATTGAAATAAGTTGATTTGGCTAATATATCAACAATAAGGCCTTGCATGCTTTCCTTCATTTTGAATTATCTGTCCTTGAAATGACCTAAAATAAGCAAACAAATCAAAGTCAGGGGAAGATAACTCAAAGATGAGATAAGTGACCCCAAATTTTTGCTTAAAATGTTTCTGTTATCATATGCTATAATCATGCAAAGTTTAAAAACTGTCTTGACAAGTTTCAATTTTGCTTATAATATGTCTATTTGAAAATTAAGCGAACTGCTGCAAACGTCTTTAAGCCAATAACGATACATTAAAAAGGTTAAACTAGTTAATTCAACTGTTTGTACAGAAAATTACAAGCATAATCACAGTCACATAAAACACAACATGTACTTCCAATTTTAAAACAGGTATTCGTTGTGACGTTCAATTTGTTCAATAATGACGTTGAGTCTGTCTGTGTTGGATTTGTATCCGCTGTCCCAAAACGATTCTGTCATTTAAATCTCTTAACAAGCATAAGCATTTGAAGCTTGGTAAATATACTATCTTAAGGATACTCTTACTGCATTTTTCGGGCAAAAGTAACTCAAAGTAAATGGCATCACAACGTGAAAGTGACTGAATGTTTCTCGAATTTTGAGGTTCATCAAATGAGTGAAAACAGTATTGTAGTCTCCATAAGGAATCCAAGTAGATTGCAATTTTAGTAGTTGTACACTTCAATACTTGGTGGCACCATTTGCATTACAGTAAAACTCCACAAAACCGGACCTGTTCCGGACTGGGCCAAACGTCCGGTGTCCAGGGTTTTACTATAACTGTAACTGTTTTACAATTAATCGTGATTAATCCTGACTCTTCTTATCCGGTAATTATCTTAACAAGGACACATTTGCCGTATGTTTGTTTTGATTCTTTTCAAATCGATATATTTTTTAAAAAACAATAGGGGAGGGTGTGTATATTTTGTCGAAAGATAAAACTTTCCTACCCGGAGACACTTTTGATCGTCGGGACTTTCCGCTGTTCCGGACAATTACAAGCTGGAGAGATTCAACTGTATACGAATTGTTTAAACGAAATTTAAGATTTGTAGGGTTTTGCAAGGTAGTTAAATTTAAACGTATTGAAAATTGTTACAAGCCTTGTCAAAGATTCTATACCTTGCCTACTTAAAAATGGTAAACGAAAGTGCTGTTGGGTGGATGGCAATATTAATTAACAAACTCATGCTAGTAAAATAATAATTTTCACTCGCTTTTAACATGTATTAATTAATGATATAAGAAGTTAAATGTACAGAAATGGACTGATATATTCATTAAGATTTAACAATATATAAATATCACATATTAAACAGTTAAATAAAATAAAAGAAAGTTCTGAATATAATCAGGTGAAGATTCGGTAAGGAATACAATTTACAACAATTAATTCAAACTAATTTGTAATTTGTAATAAATAAATACAATACTATTATTAAATAAATAAATGAATGATCATAGAGTATAAAAATATCAATTTGTGCAACGAAATTCATCCGTACAAACAACATAAATATATAAGTCAGTTTTACTTTGAATAATAACGGTTACACAATTAACAATATATTAAACCTGAATATTTCAGACATTATATAATATGATATTCCGGCAAGAAATACAGCAATTAGATTTATATATAAAACATATATCGGTGTAAACTCAATTGAAACGTGAGTAATTACTTTAATCACTCAAAGGACACGTTGAAAAAAATCTATTCTGATAAAATGTACGTTAGTTTTAAACGTTTTCATGCAATTATATTGAACGACTCATACTTAATGTCTGTCTAGGAAAAACATTTGAATGACAAATATTGAACTGTCTTCTTCCCGAAAGAAAATGGAAGAATGCGACACAATCTACGTTTTACGGTGCTACATTTCAAGTAATAAAATTTGTATTCCAGTAATTATGTACTAACAACACATAGATCATAAATTTAAATTATGAAAAAAATGGTAACATCTAAATTGCATCATATTCACACTCCAAAGTCATTCTTTTTTATTATTTTGATTATTCATTGGGAAGCAGAAGTTTCTTTTTTGTTGCACCAACAGTTACGGAGATCTAGTACATACATCTTAATTCCAGCTTGGTGTGTAGTTATCTATACTGTCTACGCCTTGGCTGTCTTCTCCGTTGAAATCTGTAAGGCAAATGAAAATTAATGTATAAATTTATTTTCAATGCAGATATACGTCTTTAAGTAAAACCCCCTACTAAAGTGAGCATCGAGATCAAACTTCCGGTATTTGGTTTTAATAGGACCCTCTTTGATAAAAGTTAGTTTGCGTTCTTAAAAGTTGGCAGGTTGGTAGATAGGCAAGCATTGTTTTGTTGGCATCATAATTATGCTTGTACTGAAAATGAAAAGCTTGAATGAATAACAAAATAAATCGCTAAATATAATACACATGTATTGTGTTCGGGCCTTTTTATGACAAAGTGACATGGTTTTATTTCTATGTTTAATTACGTTTGGAAAATAATGATCGATGTAATGAGATTTTGTCCTGTATATATACTCAACAAAAAAGAGAAACTTTACATAGTTTAGGCAAGATTACTTTAGTTGACTGTGTATTCACCTAAAGGCCCCGTGCATTGGTAAAATTAGTGGTATGATAATCATGTAGTGGACTACAGCCGACACAGTTATTTCAAGAAATTAACAGTTTATGCAAACAGTTAACCAAAATGCATCAGTAAATATGCTCTTATTTTACTTCAAAGGGATGTAATTTGAAACATATCAATGTTTGACTCGAACTGCATTAATCAGGGTTAGACATTTTCAGCATCAAACTTGTTTTTCTTTACAACAATACGTATATTGATGTTTACAACATTAAAATAGGTCAACAGCCCATGAACGGATAGTTTAAATACCCATAATGCTGTTTTAAAAAAATCAGTCATTCCCCTTTCCGTTCAGTAATTCTGAGTTGTTTTCCCTGGAATTCTTTAACGGGATGGACAGATAAAATGTCACGATGTCTGTCCTTGGTTATTTCTTTAATGAGTATTTAAATATCAATACATAAATAATGTAAAGTATCTTGTTTTACTGAGTATAAATACATTTTTTCTACTTAATGTTTTTATATTCCAAACTTGTTATATACCAATAAACTGATTACAAACGTAGTGGTTTGTAGGAAACTACTGTCGGAGAGTCTTACTGACATACTCCAGAATTGTTGTTATAAAAAGTAAATTGTTTACTTAAAGATTTGTTAGTGATTGACACACCTTCACTTGTTCTACCGCGGATCACTTTATTTATATTCAATGTGCGCAAATTATGTAGTTGTACTTATTTTAGTGTGATCATTCGGACGTATTCATAAGATTCCTTATGACTTACTATTCTTTATAAAACCAAACCATACGTACCATGATTTTCGTTTTCTTGTTGGGGCGGTTCCTCTATCGGCATTTTCTCTTCTCGTGGATTTCCACCTACCATGCTTCTACAAGTATTTACGAATGGTGTAAGTATACTATGACGTCAATATAGATTTTATCATCTAAATCATACATATTGCATAGCCAATAGTGAAACATTCTTTTATCAGCTGTTGGGATACTTACTATATTATTAAAAGGGAATTTACCCCCCCCCCCCCCCCCCCCCTGAGTCATTGGGCATTTTTTCAGCTTCAACAGTGGCGTATACATGGGAAAACCCATCGACCTTCTGTAAGCTAGCTATACAGATAATATGAAATTAAGTCTGAAATGTGATTCAGACTCACAACGGTTAAAGGTTATTGGTAATTGCTCTGAAATTATAACCACTCGACCACGGAGGTCAGTTTATGAATAATCGACATAATCATAAGTATCGAAAAATCATGCTGGGGAATATAACATTATATCCAGTACTACTGCCTATTAATATTGAAATCCTTCTTCAACATCCATTATGAAAACATATTCTTCAATTACAAAATGGTTTCCAGTATAGTTACCTCATAACATCATCGCCATAAACGACACTATGTTTATGTGGGTTCTCTAATTTGAGTCTCTCTGACCTAGCCTTGTGATCTATGGACCTAAATCTATCGGAACTACTTTTTCGTGACACGCGACCTTTTGGTCCTGGTCTCCTACTTCTCTCTGGTCCAAAAATGTTACGTCTGCTTGAATTTCTACCTGTTCGTCTGTTACTTCGGTTACCAGGATTTTCTGTCAATATAAGTCACAAATTCTATTACTAGTATTATAATTATATGTATTTAATGGATTTATAATGTTGTAGTAAGATTATAGTTGAATATCAATTAAAAATATTCGTGCAGTTCAGCGTTTAAACAAAGACTACTAAAGGATAATAAGCGAAATCTAATATTGTCTTAATACAGACATGCCATGGCATCACTAATTTGGTCTAGTGGTATGATTATTACAAGATGCAGGTCTCTTACCGTTTTCATCCGTTTGTTGCTCATCTGTATATCCACACAGAGTTTGTCTGTGGTAAAAAAGAACTTTTATTAATGTTGTTTCCATCATCACTGGTGATTCCTTTTAATCTTGTTTCAGTATTAAGTAAAACAAGTATTTAGTATTATAATTTTAAGTTAATCATTATCAAGCGCTCTTATAATATTCTTTATTTCATGTATTGGTTCAATAAACAAAAAGCTGCTGGAATATTTAATGACCAAAACGATAGAATGTTATTTCAAATAATGCTGTACTGACCTCATTAGGTCGTAGCCATGTTTGTCTAAGTACTTCAAGTAATTCTCTTCTCTTAGTCGTTCCGCTTTTATTTGTCTTATTTTCAATTCTTCATTGTTTGCATTATTGTCAACCTCAGCGGTAAACAGGTCAGCATCTTTACGTCTCGGTGATTCTCTTCTCCTCCGAGGAGATGCATCCCAATGTAGATTTAGATCTTCTCTTTCTGCAATGGAGATCATAAAACACTTAACAAACAACAAAATCTTGTATCCAATGGCAGTAATGATAATTAGATCCATTCTTATTGCTTTAAAGTGAGAAGCCACGTCGTATTAAACTGTTCCTATTAAATGGGATTTGCCGTTTTATACAAAGCATTTTTATATTCCTTACGTTAGCTCTCTATAATATTTAATATATCGCAGAATTCCTCGTGGTGGTACGCATATTCGTAAACATGCTCAACAGGTCTAAGAAAAACAGTTGTTTAATGTCTACGTCTCGAACAGTATGTTATAAACAAATCAAATAAATGTGTTACAAATTGATTCAGAACAAATTTACTGTGATTCGGTGTACCATTAATGCTCTAGAACGCGCCTATACTGTTTGGAAATATAATTTTTCACATTCTTGTTAAAAGGAATTGTTCTTACCCGTTTCTTCTTCCATTGTACCTCCATCTTCAGCACCACCTAACATGCTCCTGCAAGTTCATTTATATTATACTAGAAATACAGCATGAATTCATTTGTATTCGAAGTATGTATTCGCAATGCAAAGGAAAAAATGTCTATTCTAGTACAAACGATATTGCCTATAATGATATGTTTTGCTTACGTTAAATCATGATCTGTGATAATGATTTACAATTACCTCATGAAGCGGTCGCCATGCTTAGTTCTGTATTTCAAATAGTTGCAATGCTTTAGCTTCTCTGCTTTCTCTTTCTTTGCTCTCTTCATATCTTCATACTCGCTTTCACTCGGGTCTCCTGGAAACAGATCAGTATCCCGCGGACGATTGCCTCTACTCCTGTCACGCCGCTTAGTCGACCAGCTGCCATTCTCTTCATGATTGTTTTCTTGTTGCTCTAAAGTAAAATAAACTATTCTCAAAGACAGTTAATTCTATTATATGCCTAGTGTGGGTTTAACATTTTAACCAACTTTCTGTAAACCTCTTTACTTTCAAAATGTGCTATAAGTACTATCCCGTTCTACTTTGGTAAAATATGTATACATGTATATTTATTATTATGTTTTGTGTAAATGTATTTGTCCTTTTTGACTGGCATGGGCTTTTTATCCTTTATTGGTCTGTTGTAAATATGTATGTGGTATTGTAATAAAATATGTTCTGTTCTTAACTGCATATGTTACATTTTACTTGTGGTGTGCATTACAAATGGTAATGTTGCTGCTCTTAAATAACAACATAAAATTGATATTTTTTCATCATGTTGGCTATGTCAAAATCGTTGTGCATTAATTACATACATATATATACAAAAGTACGTATAGTTATAGACTTTACCTTGGTCAGATTCGTCTTGACAACTCTGATTTCCACCAATCATATTTCTGTAAATATTACAATAAAATTTATCAGATATGCTAGGTCAGGCCTTTTGATGGTATTCATTTTGTTCAAAGGAAGTCTATTCTATGAAATAGAATTTATTAAAGTAGAGAGGAGGTAGAAATATCCATACCTGCATGTTGTACAGAACGAACAGATGCGTCAATTAGAGAAACGTTTGATTATTTTGCTACAATGGTTTTGTGTCCATGTAAATATTTCATTGATTGCTTACACAGTGTCAGATTATTGAACAAAACTTGATGAATATTTAACCATTTAGGTCAATTAACATAATGTCGATAGGCGCCCAAGAATCGATACACCATGAAAATTATTTGCACACGGTTAGCCACATATACGGCGGAGACCTTTCCAAGTTCCAATTGACTTTCGATTTTTCTATGAGCGTACTTGCTGCTAGAAAGTTAAGTAACTTGACCTAAAGAGTTATTTGTATTGTTTTTGTAATTGTACAAATTTGTGCTATAAATCATTGAATCATTTATTTTGTAAGCGTCTTTGCTTTTCTTCGTTCAACCATAATTTATATTTGACATAAAAGTAGCCAAATAACACACGACTTCGGGATGCTATGAAATCTAACTCAATTTATAGAGCCTCATATACTTGTATGTAATAGCCTGTATCATATTTTCATAGCTTTTAGTATGAAATAATTTATCAGTGTACTTATGTTTTCCCTAAATTTATAAAGATTAAGGTAGATAAAAGGTAAGATGTCCGACAGGACGTTAGAATACTAATAGACTAGTTAAATGATTAGAGTAATAATGAGGTGCGCTTCAAGCATTTAATCTGGTTCATATACAATAATACTAATTTAAATAATGATTGTATTGTGTTCGAGTTTAAATAAAAATGGCACATTGTATGGCTGTCACTTACTGTAATGATTATAAAATATTCTTGACAATGTTAAAAGCAACTATTTGAAATACAGGTTATTCGTATAGAATATAAACATTTTATCTATTTTCTTTCAAAAATATTTGTTTCAGGCGCACCTCATGAATCTGTATCCATGTTTTGCTCTGAATCTGAGATTACTCTCCTGTTTCATCTTCTTAGCTTTAAATTCTTTGTTTTTCATTTCGTTCACAGCTTGTTGTGCTAGATCCTCAGCATCACCAAACAAATCTGTGTCTGGCCTTCGTGGGGTTTTGTATCTTAAAAATAGTGTATACCGTCATCTACAACACTGCTGATTTGTTACATCGACTCAATTTATACGTTGGTGCATGAAGTCGGTTTTTTTGTGTGTATTTATTATTTTATCGAAGGAACTAGTTTAGTCCTTGTACTTAACAAGAAAGTCTATAGGTAAATTGAATATAATAATAAAAATAAGAAATACAATGATCATGAAAGAATTAGAAATCTAAAAATCTATAGCTGTGCTGTAATGAAATAAAAGTTATGATAAAAGCATGATGTAATTTAAAAAAAACATTTCATTTTTAAGGGTTTGACTCGGTCATATTTAGCATTACCACAGTCAATGAATATATTAGGAAGTGTTACTTGAATTTTTTTTAACTGTTCTTAATAACTTATGGTTGTTAGCTTAACTAATGCTGATAAAAGCACTGTTCCTTCGAATTTCATGAGCCCTAGTAGTTTGTTGTTATACATGAGTCTCGGCCATTTGTACAAATGCATTACGGAAGGTTTTACGAAATCATGGGAGAAAAAATCAAATTTTCTTAAGAATGGCAACACGAACGATATTGTTCTTGAAGAGTACATGTCTTAATACCTCAGTTTAATCTTTTATTCCAATTTCAATCGCATATCTATGTTCTGCCTTTTATAAGCTTTTATAGAAATGTAAAAAAGTGTGGAAGATTGCCAGTTGATACGGTGTACGCGCAGAGGAAGGAGAGAGGTGTAGATAATGTATAGAAGCTAAATGAAAACAACAAAATACTTTATTTAATATATTTATAGCAACGATAAACTGCAGTAATACAAAAATACATTTGTGTAGAAAAACAACGTTAATAATAATATTTTCCAATTAACAACTTTTGGTCATACATGACCTTTCACACTCATTTTGTTGTTAAATAATTATAAATTTGTATAATCATTGGCAGAGAGAACTCTACTACTCTGTTTGTTTGTTTTATTGCGAGGCCAAAACAAAAATAAATAGACATAACAATATTTATAAACTATCACCCAGCTAAACGAGTTCAACCTTGAATGGCTATGTACATGAAAGCAATATTTGACTGACAAAATGGCATTACAGATTCCGGGCAAAACAAATGACATACATAATTTTACACGCCACATGTTAAAAAGTGTCGGCGTAGTAAATACTGACCTTATTTCCCGTAAGTGATGTATATTTTGACATTCAAATATTGATCTAGGGCTACTAAAAAGTCAAAGCTAGACATGAACTATTTCTGATCAGAAATGATTAGAAATCATTGGACTAAACAGGTTTTAGAGTTTGTTCTCTTTGCTTTAACTTAGTCTTTTATTTGATTATGTTCTCCATATTTTGAATAAAATCAAAGGAACTTCGGAATGATCGCACAACGTTATCACTTTAGTTTTACATTGCTGCTGTCTGTCATAGAAAGTCTTTTCATATGCAGTTTTGTAGTAGCAACAGCACAATGTTGATAATTTTGTTGGAGAGATACACACCGGTTCCTAACAAACTTAAATACGACAAACATCATATTTAGTAAAACACTATAAATAGAAACATTTGAAAGAAAAAGTAAAAAAAATGAGCGACTAGGTAAGCAGACGACACGAAATGTTTTAATCAGAAAAGAGGTACAGATGTATGTGTTGATGTTGTTCGTAAATGTTACAAGTTAGGCATAAATAAAATACAGACTGTTAATATACAATAAAACATAAATGTGTGCAAAAAGTACAATACATGTAATAGGATTTAAAACTAACACAATGTCAATGGAATGTAATAAAAAATATATACAAAGCTATGAAAATATGCCAGTTGAGTTAAAAAAAACATAGTAAAAATGGTAGAAAATGGCAATTGTAATATACATGAGTGCATTTATAAATAAAAAGTGCATTTCTAACATACATTTGTACTTTATAATGTAAATATTATACTTAAATAAACAATGGAGTAATGCGAGTTTAAGCCAGCTTAATGTCCATGTTATTCGAACATTACCCTTTGCTTTATATATAGTGGTGGAACCATGGATTATGATCATCAAGAATCATTAAACTCCACAAATAAACATAGAACCACAACACTTAGAAGTTGACGGTAAGAATAATTTGTAATATAAATGTTTTTGAAAGTATTACAACTGTGTATTATTATATGGTTGTTTTTAAGCCACGTGGCTGAATTTCGGGAATATTATTGGATGATTTGGTAGTAGCCACGTGACTGGGTTTTAGGAATATTATTGGCGGCAGGTTATTTAGCCCAACTGGATGTGACATAAAAATCGTCGTACCTTCCTCTGACAGATTGACCGCTTCCATCATTACCATCTGAAAATAACATAAAGGTATACATATATCTATTTATTTACTTATCTATTTATTATCTAAACTAGTGACTTATTCTTAATCGATTTGTTCCATCCCAAATAAAGTGAACGGGCCTAACATCTTTGTAGCATAATAAGGCAAACTGAGAAGTTGCAGAACAACTTGATTTTTGAATAAGTAAGATTTTTTCTCAATACTATTTTTTCTGTATATACATTGTACATTATTTGAATATTTATGGCACAGAATAGTAAATGGTAACGTGAACAAGCATCTAATTGTATGTACATGTACGCGTAATCTGTCTCCATGTGGCAGGTGATTAAAGTCTGTGTCCCTGCGTTACCAAGCAGTACTAACCAATTTCTACGGTAAAACAATATAACATACAACATTCCAACATGAATCGTTCTTACACCAGGCACATTAGAATGTACATATATCTATGTGTAATACTAGTAAGACATCATAATTACATTAATGTGGAGACATTTAAGCATCTGGGTGAAATATGTATACATACAGTCAAACTTGTGAACAAAGGTCACCATTGGATTGGAAAAGACAAAATGTGGCCTTTATTGACAGGTGGTTTTTTTTGTTCGGGCTAATTTTGTTCTAAATAAGCAATGACATTTCTATTCGGAGGTGGCCGCAAGTTTGACTGTATTACTATATGGTTATGACAATTCAATGCGAATTTGATGTCCGATGTAATTTTGGACTCATACTTTTTAAAGCGTGATCTTTTGAAAGCACATGGATTGCTAAAACATGCATGTAAGACTACCCACGTATATTATGTTTCTGGCTTATACATTCAATTGTGTACATTAAAGAGCTTAACCTCATTAAAAAAAGGCATTATCTTTAAAGACTAAGAGCGATCTATGTATGTGCTGCGGCTTTGTTATCTATTATCTGAAGCTAATCTATGCACTATCCTAACGCTTACTTATATATAGTATGGCAAACACTGAATTTCGGGTTCATTCTAATGAAGCAATTAAACCTTTTTTGTCGTATTTACATGTAAATATGTGTTCTAACAAATGCAGTGATTTTTTCAGAAGATAATTAAGGTCAAACTACAACCTATTGTTGGCCGAATAGATCAACCCTATGAACATGGTCCTAATTACGAGCAAAGTCACAATGAGCAAAGTCCTAGTAACAAGCATAGTTCAAATGATGAGCATTGTGTTAATTATGTGCATATACTCGTACCTATTAATGAACATTGACAACGAGCATTGTTCAAATAAGTATCAAGCATTTAAAGTCATATCTACACCATATTGACCGACTAGTGTAGCGTTTAGTATGTGTTGACATTAACCATCAAGTGCTTTTTCATTATATACCCAAAGATATGTTTCTTTAAAACAATTATTATTGCAATATTGTATCATTACTGATATACTAGTCACTTACAAGAGATACAATCAAACATGGTTTAATAGTCACTTGAAAATAACGGTCAAACGCGAACGACAACCACATTTAATTATCTGTGTATAAGTGTATTAAATAAACTATGCATCAAGGCAACAGTTCTTCTCTTCCCTTGATGACATTCTTTATTAACAGGTTTGACTGTACATTTATAAAAATGTTTCATATTAAGTACAACTATTGCCTTAATACCTCGTACAATAAAAGCTGTGAACATCCACCACACCTGCTGTTTTCCAATTAAGGCTTTTGTTTCGTAACCAATTCTATTTAACGATTAAGGACTACAAATACCCACAGCCACGGATCCAATCATTAATTATGTCAACCCATTATTTTAAAAAGTTAACGACACACTTGTGCTGACGTATAAAAAAAGTCCAGTATGTAAACAAAGCATTAATTTACTGATAATGTAAACTCGGGCAGATAAAATGTTGCGACTTCATAATATGATATAGAAAATGATTCATAGAAATTATACACAAAAATTCTAACATTTATTGTCCCCGCCCAACCCAAAGCCCACCAAAAGCATAAGGCCGAAGAAAGAAATTGGAGGACAAAGCACATTCTCCTGAGGTATCGCTTTTAAATACTAGTACCCAATGCGGTTATTAATCACGTAAATTCACTCAATATGCAAACGCGAATAAAAAAGTTCCTGAAATTGGATTTTACAAGGAGATTATCGGAGATGGACAACACGAAACAATCACTATAAAGACACTTAATTGGTATATAATTGAAACTATGTGGAAACCAATACGATATGCTAATGTTACCTCTTTTCCTAGATATTCGTTCTCCAATGAAATAAAAGAAATGTTCCATAAAACGTTTTCATTGCAACTTATATTGTATATTTATTGTAGCACGTAGGTATAAGTTAAAGAATGTATGAATATTACAACTGATTGGCTGATATTGTATCCTTGTAGTGTTTCGGCGATATTACGGATACTTTTTACTACTTAACTGAACAATTTTTGCGACTCTGTTATCTGTCATACTGGGGATCACCCATTACTTAATTTCCAACGAGAAGTGTCAGTCCCAGAATGAATAGAAATCTCTTTTATTGTGAGTCATACAAACTGGGTGTTCCTTATATTTTGCCAAGGAACTAATAATTCGCATTCCTTTTATTAAGGGATTCTAACCTCAAGACAAGGTTTCCCTGTAATAGATTATCCCCAGAAGATGCTAAGTAATCGTATAAGTGTCATTCTGTTAAGATGTTCAATGCACAATGTCTACGTACAGATTTGTCATCCTGAGAGAGTTATAATTGTCTAATAATATCAGGGAGAGGCTGGTATTTATAAAGGAATAAGATATTTTAGTCATGATATTGAATAAATATGTTACATTAGCATGAATCATTAGAAAGTACTATTCGAAGTAAATTAACGTTCAGACAATGACTTATTCAGACCAGATTTTCTTGATATAAGACAAAATAAGTTTATTATAATAGTTACCTTTTGTTGGTGATTTGAACCCACAAGTATTTTCTGCATCGGTCTTGCCACCCAGCATACTCCTACAATGTTTAAAGCCGATCTTTACAAAACACAAACATTTGAAATGTTAGAAAATTTTAGACATACATGACGTACAATGATGTTGAGTACATTTATGATTTTGAAAAACAATTCCAATCCATGCTGCTTTTTAAGATAACATGTCATAGAAAATCAACAGTATTACAGGACTTATAATGATTTCTCATAGCAATTACGTTATGTCAAAATGAAGTTGTAAGAAATAAGATCGGCTTAGCAAAACAATTTCAAATCATAATTCGTAAGAACAAACTAAAAACTGTAATGGCTAACCTCATAAAATCATCGCCATAAAACGTCCTATATTTGAGGTAATTGTCTTGCTTCATCTTTTCTGCTCTGCACTTTTGATTCTTCATTTCAATCACTCCATCACGCGTGTCAGGTCCTGCTCCAAACAGATCATTATCTCTCTTCCGTGGTGATTCATTCACTCGCCTTGGACTCTGATCACCTCGTACGGGCGACACATCTGTGGATGTGTTCGGCGGTTGACTACCTTGTGACATCTGGCGTGAATTTCTCCTCGCTTCTCTCAATATTAGATCTTTTTCGAATGGGTTTTTGTCTGCTTCTGTGTCCAAGTTACGGTTATCGATGGGATAAGTTCGCTGATTTCCAGCAGGTTTAGGTTTATCACGTCTAAAGGGATCGTCGACGAAGTTTTCAGGGTTTTGTTGCTGCTTGAAGCCTCTTCCCCTTGGCGTGCTATCACCCTTGAGTGGATTGCTGTTCTCAAATCCTGCAAACGTATGTCGAGACTTCTGTCTAGCTTTGTTCGGTTTATTTGAAAACTCGCGCAAAATGCTATCAAACTCTTCGTGTGAACCTCGGCCCCAATCTGTACCCCACTTTTGTTCCCAATTCAGGAGTTTTTCCTTAAAGTTGTCCATCTTCTCCTTGTCTTCTTCACTATTCTCAAATTTACCGTCCGATTTAAAGAATTCTGAACTTAATGCCTAAAATAGAAACATGATAGTCTTAGATTACGCACAATATTACTTTTATTTGTCATTTGATAAGTGGTTCGCTCTCGTCCATAACTAGCTCACATAAAATTATTTACAACAGCGTGGCGGCCATAGAAATTCTCCCCGTGTGTTTAATTAGTGTTGTCATAAATATCCCCCATAATCGTTGTGGCACAATAAAGTGCAATTGATCTTGGTTACTTTATGCGACCTGTTTTGTTATTGGAGGGTTGCGATATCTCATTAAGTGAAGTACGTGATTGGAATTGTAATGATGTAGCGCAGCGGGTTGTGTCGTCACCTTGTCTTATAAAATAAGCTTAGTTTCATCTGCTGACTGAATTGTTGTTCATAGATTGCAAAAAAAACATTCAATTGTTCTTCGAATTTAAACGCCCAACACAGATTAAACTGTATGCTTACTGTCTTACAAAGTGCATTTGCTGACATTTATTTGATTATCAAAGATACACAATGGAGACAGTAAGAAAAAATACAATAGGCTAATAATTATATACAAATACCATCAGTGGTTGAACAATGAAGATTACGTATTGGTAATTTATCGTAACTGATGTTTTGAAATATAAGGATGAATAAATATAATTTAAAATGAGTATTTTATCTATAATAAAATAAATTATAGCGCAAAGTATGAAAGTTTGTCAGCGTCATACACAATCGTTTCGTTCAACTTCTTGCAAATATCTCGTTAGAACTTGGCTATTCAAATCTGAGAGTTGTTATACATTTAGTTACAAAATGAAAATAGATTGACAGCAGAAATACATCGCGTTTGTGGTTATTCATACATATAGATACAGATAAGAGAGCGTCTTGCCGCAATAAACATTTTTTATAAATTTTGACAATTACCTCATCCGACTCAATGGCCTTCCCTTTCATCTCAATATTATTCCTATAGAATGAACTAAATCTTTAAAAGCAACTGGACACTTTTTCTTAACTCAAAACTGCAACACTACCATGCTTAGAATTTTAGTATAAAATAAATACAGCATTTATTACTTTGTTGCTAATAGTGACAATGGAACAACAACGTTCCGATTAAGATGCTATTGGCAAATGACCCTTAGCAACGCCCATCATTTCATGCAATGCTACGTTTATTCTCAATTATTCATAAGAATTGATCTTCATCAGATTGTTCATGGATGTATCGTTACAGTTATATTGAATTATTTATCTTAATTAGACAAGCTTGTTACCTATCCAGCCATTAAATTGTTCCGTAGTGCATGCAAGCATGTATTTAACTACGGTTACCCCTTAATTTCGTTTATTTTACTTGGCACATTTAATTGTAAAAAGGTTCATTTAGCTTTCTCATGCATGAAACCTGGAGGATAAAACCACATGTTGAACCAAAAACACGCTATGAAACATTTATGTGTGATCTTGTTATCTAGTTGACCTACAGAGTTAAATTGAAAACCGCTCCATAAAATAAGTGATCCTTACGATGGTATGGTCATTGAAGTCACACACACTGGAATAGTAGCTTTACTTAATAACATCAAGATTTTACTGTAGTATGCTACCACACAAAGCTCTAATACCATTAAACACGACGCACCTATATTTCACGTGTACCATGTACTTTTATGTTTTTTTTTATTTTAATTATTTGAATGATTTCGATTCATTTGGTTGAGTGCAATCGGTAAGTGTATCGTCAGTTCACACTTAACTACAAAAACTTCTCAAATTCAACGTGAACAAAAACGGATACATTTATTTTTAATATACCTGCTCAGCTGTTGCTCTCTTTTCTGGAGCCCAAGTTAGCATATCAGATATCATTCCTTTAGCATCAGGAGTTGCATTAACACCACCTTCCTCTAGACCCATTCCGTCAGTATCCTTAGGCAGACTGTAATCAATTGATCTTCTTAGCATTGCACCGTCTGGCCACTCTCGCTATCGAATAAATTAAGTCCGTTTATCCTACCTTTAGATCAAAATCTTCGACAACAGTAGTTTTAAGCGTAGTGTTTTAATCAAGACGTAAAATGCAATGTTAGTCCTTTTAAGACCTAAACACCCAACAACAGTAGCTTTAAGATCAGGCGTTTTATCAAAATGTTAAATGCAACTTTTGTCCTTCCAAGATCAAAATATTCAACAACAGTAGCTATTAGCCTATCACTTGCCATGCAAAAATATGCAAGTGATCAATGACCAAGAACTATTATGTTTAAAGGTAAAACAATACATTTCAATGAATAAACAATGGTGACTTTTGTGTGACATCTGTTCAAAAATAAAGAATCCATTAACCCAGCAGTTATAAAAAAGCTATGATATTATGTAATTGAAATATGACATTAAAACAATTAACAAACTCCATCAAACGGTCAATGATATTCAAAAAGTGCGTGAGATCGTTAACGCGCTGACTGATTAAAGAGACGCGGGACAACGATTAATTCTTTATTAGAACTTTGACAAACTACTTTATTTGAAACAAAAACAAAGTAAAATACACAGTGACGGCACATTAATTTCTGTTAGGGTTATCGTTTTATCTACCATCCAATGATTCAAACGTTTTTGTTGCATCATTTGTGACAGCTGTTTCAAATCATTCATTCTTTTGATTTTGAGTGCTGTGGGAAATTAAATTATGCAGCAAATAAAAATGACTGACAACTTGTAAAAATGCATTAAAATCAAACAGAAATATTCAAATTTAACATCGATTAACGTATCATTGGAATTGATGTACAAACATGCGCCATGAGTATTATTCATTTCTATGTAATTGGTGTAGTTATTAAACAAATATAATTACTGGGGTAAATGTGCCAACTAGGGAGCAGATCTTGCGCATTTGGTCACGCACTTCTGTGCCTGGAAGTAAGGGCTTGCCCGTTAAGAACTCAGCCATTATACACCCTGCTGCCCACATGTCAACTGCCGTGGAGTAATTTGTAGCGCCAAGTAGAACTTCAGGAGCCAGGTACCTGATTAGAATTAATAAAAAGTAATGTAACTTTCAACACGACTTGAACATTTGGCTGTTAAAAATCTGTTAAAAGCCGAGACTTCTTTACAATCAATGAACAAATGTCTTGTTGATGGACAATCAACTGAAAAACATACAATGTAGTTTTAAGAGAAATCATGTTGTCAAAGGTGGAATGTACTCGACCCAACTTACTCTTAGCCGTTCGATATGTACGTACGTACAGCCAATTATGTCAGGAACAGTCGTTAGTCATCGGTTTCGATCAAACGGGGGTACGTAGTTATTGGTTTGATATTTTTTACTTGAAGGAAAAAAATCAGAAATTCATTCTGCTATGTTCAATAAATGACAATTTATTCGTCCTTTTTTCAGATTCTTGAAATTATTAAACAAAAGAAATAAATGAAAGTACAAATGTATCGTGGATATCAGTTTTTTATCCAACAGATAGAATCTTCAATAAACTTACAATCTCCATGTCCAACAAAATGTTATGCTATAAGATGTTATGATGTAGTGACAGCCCACCTTTTTTGGCAATCTCCAATAAAACATCCAACATGATAATGATATGTTTATGTTGTTAGGAAGACAATCATTCTAATTTTAAGGATGTTGCAGATTGCAGACTTAGTCGACGATTTGCAACGTTTATGTTCGATTAACGTAATGTTTGTTTACTTCCGCTTTCCACGTAAAAGACTAGGAGCAGTCGTAGTAAAGATGTGGACTGGACGAATGATTTGATAGTTTACAAGCCACGTTGTTTACAATAATTATCGTGATAACGTGATGTGTATGTTTATCTTGTCCCAGACATATCACTGTTACGCACCATTAACAACTCAAGTGAAATAATTACTTTAATAATATAATAAATACCTGTTTTATGACCAGTATGGACAACTAATTGGTTTACATTGATGTATGGGAGATGTGCCACACCAGAAATTCAATAATTTCACTGCACAGAGAGTATGCGAGATAAATTCAGGTGCGTGTTTCTGCAGATATTTCTTATTTCTATTAAAGATGTATGAATATACTTCCTATCAAGTATTGAATGAAGAATCAATTTGCATGCCGACAATAATTTTGTTTCATGCTGAGAAACAACAAATAATCCCTTTGGTACGTGAATATGGTGCCCTGTCAAAAGCATTACAGCTAACGTCTTAACTAGCTACACAAACCTCTGACGTAGCTGATACAGTTCAGTTTACGCTTGCGAATTAAAGATGATGAATGGTCAGCTATTAATTCATTTTCAACTACGGAACCCAGAGAGTACCAATATATATGCATTTGTATATTATATTTTTTTCTCTCGTGTTTCAAGTCGCACCAACATCTGGGATAATTGGGTGACCTTTAATATCAGCTATGAAGGAATATCACATTCGCATGTCTTGATAGATTTACCGACACCTTCCCCAAATCAGCTGGACAGCTTCCTCCTTTGTCAGGTTCTGTTTGGGATTCAAACTAGCATGAATGTTAGGCTAGCGAGTACAAGTCAGATACCATAACTTCTTGACTACCAGGACCTTACTTTTGTATCATGGTCCAATGTTCGTTGAGACAAAATAAAGTGATGAATGCATTGCCTTCGCCGAAGAATTTGAAATTGACATTTTGTTTAAAAACTATCGGATCAGAATTCCATGCACTTACCATGGTGGGGAAAGTGTATAATGCCCTAGAGGATCCAGAAAAGACTTCGCCATAGCAAAATCTGATATTTTCACAGTGTCCGCTTCTTCGTTACACAGTAAAATATCAGGCCTCAAATTCCGATGAATAAACCCTAGAAATGTAATAAAATATCTTTGATTATTTACATGTATTTACTCACAATTTCATTTTACTGAAATATGTTTTATTTTATTTACTTTCGTCTTTATTTAACATTGACGTGTACACTATGTTTATCCACCATATCTCAGAATATTGCAGTTTTTAATTGTTTCTTATTTGGAAAGCACATTTCTAACCGAATAAAAAATGAAAAAATTGGTAAAACAAACTATGTAATATTGCACATAAAATGACTATAGATATGCATAGAAAAATGTAGGTATAATTACCAGCCAGACGAAATTATTTGCATTTTTCAGAGTCACAAAACAATAAAAAAAGTATAAGTTCACATAGAGTTACTGCTAATTGAAACAGTGATTGGTATAAAGGAACACCCTGTCAATGTAAAAGTTGTTCAAATGGTTAAGTTTTGGTTTGTTTTATAACAGCTGTCAGTAAGATATTATGTCTAGCATGATGTAATCGGATAGGGAAACATTACTTACCCATTTTATGGATATGTTTTAGACCTTTGAATACTTGATGCATAATGATCTTCGTTTGTAACTCTGTGAATGGACTGTCCCTATAAATATTACATTATATACTTGAAGTAAATGATAATTATGCAGCAATTTGATCGAAGGTAAGTTATGACAGGAGTCATTTGAAATCATGAAGAAAGAGGCATTTACATATTGTTTGAGAAGAGACCATGTTAGAATTGATAAGAATTCCAAAACGACCTCCCCTTGAAACTGTCTCTGATTTAAAATCACAATTCCATTAGCAAAGTGTGATGTTTGAAAAGTTAGAGCTGATTAATGTTTAATTACATGTTCATATCAATAAGGTTGCCCGACTGATGTATCAATAGCTTTAGAAATAAGTTTGAAACATGAACAGACAAGATCTGAGATTTGAGCTTGGAGGTCGATCTCAAGTTTTATAACCTCGGGGTTACACACAGTGTCAACTATGACGTCACATCAAGGGAAGCAACTCTTTGATTTTTCGGAAGATGTTTTCAAGCCTTTAAATCTAGTTTAAACCTTATCGCGACATACATGCTTATTAATGCTCATAGACAATTATACTTTCAAAAGTTAACCAATTTCAACTATGTTTTAACAGTAGGACATTTAAAAGAAAAAAATGTCAGTTTTCTGAAGTTTCTAATGTTCATTTTTTTTTATAAATACATCGGGGAATTAGTTTCTTAAAACACTAGTGTGAGACTTCACACCGTTACCTTTTCTTCATAATTCGTTTAAGATTGTCCGGCAAGTATTCAAACACCATGATCAATTCATTACTGTCGTTAATTAGCTCAATCATCTTAAGCACATTCGTGTGATTGAGTTTCTGTAGCACCTGTCCAGAAGAAATTATGTAATGGTTAGTGTCTAAAACTACTGTTCTACATGAAATTAGAAACGTTAAGGGAAGCGAGCGTTGGAGAGCGACCGGCGTTTCTAATTCAACTAACTTAGTGTTTGCCCTATTTTTCTTAATAAAAGTAGGTCAGGCTATATCTGCTGAAGAGCCCAGACAGTCGTCTTCATGAAATTAATCGGTACAAAATTCAAATAATCTCGGCAGTTGATTGGCTGGAAAAATAGGGTAAACACTAAAAAACATAACTGTATACGTATACTATATACAATATTATTTATTCAGAACAGATAGTAAAAGATTTGTTTAGTTTAAAGTAAAGAGCAAATTGCAATGGACGTAAATGTGCGCTGGATCGTAGTCTCAGGTCACGAGAATGGTCTATTTCATAAAGTACTTATTTGCTATTCCATAAACGGTCACCTTCGCTCTATATCTAAAATATTGAGGACTACAGTAAAACCTGTGGCTAAAACCTCCAAATAAAGGCCATCAGGTGACCAAAGTTCTTTTTTAATGATGATTAAGAACAAAACGACCTCCGAATAAGGTCATCTGACAATAATGGACACATTTTGTATTTCGCAAAGGTGGCCGTTGTTCACATGTTTGACTGTATATCAGATAACATTTGTCCGTTGTGTGTGTGTGTGTGTGTGTGTGTGTGTGTGTGTGTGTGTGTGTGTGTGGGGGGGGGGGGGGGGGGGGGGTTTGTCTGTAATGTTAAGTATTCTTTGACTTCGGTTAGGCCAGACACAACATCGTGTATGACAGTTTTATCTTTCATTTGAACTTTGCTACATAAAAACTCTTATTATAAATAAATAAATAAATAAACAAGGCATCACGCAATGTTAACATTAACGTCAAACAAAACAACGGTGTTGATAAAACCCATTACCTCGGTCACGTGGCCGTGTATACATTTCTTCCACAGACAACATACCGTAATTAGACCATTTAAAATAATTACTGCAGTTAGTTGACACAATTAACACCAGTTTCATGGTTTATCAGCAACATGTGATGGTTAAGTATTACTATAAAGTAGTGATGACTAGATACACGTATAGAGTTGCCTCGGTGGTCTAGTAATCATGATCTCTGACCTGTTATCACAAGCCATCAACGTAGTAGGTTCAAATCCCACCGGGGGCCAAATTCCATTACAAAAAAATCATTTTTTTTTTTTATTATACTAGAATAGATATATACTAGAGTACCCGACTGGCTTGGTCTCTATTGGGAAATTTACGTTCCGACCATTCAGATGTCACATAAAATTATTATAGTAAAAACAGTCAAATATTTTTGTTATTTGAATTGATTGGGATATAGCGTGCGATTGTTTATATTGTCAATATGCGGGTAATGTATCTTGCAAGATCTACCAGCTAATTACTGTCTATCATAATTTATTAATGAACTGCAATATAATTGTCGATAGAAACATAATTATCAGTATCAGTATTGAAATCATAGTCTGTTTATATATTCTGATAAATAATTTATGTGCGAACTTACAAGTAAGCTCAGAGCGGTATTCCCTGGATACTGTATACCATTTGTTTGTTGTTTTTGCCGTTGCGGTTGGTGGTGGTGTTTTTATGATATTCTGTTTTCGCCGTGTTGTTGTGTCCTTTTTATAAAAACGGTACCGATTGCATTGAGGACTGTGTTCTTCAATCGACATTTGCGATGGGGTGTAAGTAAATATTGTTCGCGGGTGTTTTTGGTGTGTGTTGAGGGGTTCCGTTTGCTAATATGACTGTTGTGTATGTACGACTTTTTTGTACGTGTTGAAATGGTTCGTATATACCGGTGTAGTCATACTATTATGATAAGATGTTTTCATTAGACGTTTACTGGGAATCCTTTTTGTCTTCCATATTTGATAAAAATGTTGTTGTTGATGATGATAATTCTGTAATACTGACCTGCACTTCTTTGTTATTTCTGCAGTCTTCAATTGAGTAGAACTTCTTCTTTAATCTGAATTTAAAGTATAAGAAGCTTTACATACTGTATCTGTGATAATTCATAGCATTTTGGAGAACAAAGTCCCATACTATACATAGACTTACAAAGTCTGACAATCATATGTTCAGTCACAAATTATTGATATTAGTATGGGGAATAATTATGACATGTTTGTGGTTATTGGTAATTGATTAATGTAAATATTTTAACAATCCAATATCAGTCCTTGGTAAGTTTAAAATATGCTTTTAAATGTGTAATAAACCATAGTTACAATAAACAAAATATACCGCCATTTCGTATGGAGGTTATGTATCGCTTTTCAAACATCAAACATTTGAGCGAAGTTTTATGTATCCGTATAGTCTAGTGAACAAAATGCATACGTAACCATTTCAACATTTATCGAATCGTATGTATTCAGTCAGTCCAAATTTTGACACGTGACTTTAATTATTTACTATGAAATCAGCTTGTAGTATCATGTTTTACATGGTTTTAAAGTGACACTGGTGTTGATATATACGTACATACACGAAAAGGAAAAGCCTTACAATCGTTGCATTTTTTCATATTATTACAGATGTTGACAGAAATGTATGTCAATGATAAGTTACGAAAATTCTGGATAGATATTAAAAAAATACAGTTTGATTTAAAACGACCATACTTTAAAACTAAATATCTATATGCAGTAAGCATTTAGAGAATTTCTCATTATGATTGAATGAATAATGATCCACATAAACTTAAACTGGTCCATCATCTTGTTGCTGATACAGGGCCCTCCGTGGTCGGGTAGTTAAATTCTGTGACTAGATATCACTAGCCCTCAGCACTGTGAGTTTGAATCCCGCTTGCGTGTCAGGAAGCCATCCAGGTTGCTTACGGAAGATCGGTGGCTCTTCAAACCCTTACTGGTCTTCCTAAACCGTAGCTTGACGACTTGAAGTGTCGCGACATGAACCGACCAGTCTGATACCTTACTGATTAAATAACTTAAACGATGACTTGAACACTTTTAACACTGATGCCAATATTTGAAGTTGTAAAAATCAGAAAATTGTCACTGACTTAAAGAAACTTACTGAGTATACTTCGATTCTGATCGAGTATCGACTATGACTTTACGACAGCCGAACAAAACGTCATAACAGCAACTAGGCAATGTTTCAACAATAACTA
Source organism: Lutraria lutraria (assembly GCA_964023205.1). Lineage (NCBI taxonomy): Eukaryota > Metazoa > Mollusca > Bivalvia > Venerida > Mactridae > Lutraria > Lutraria lutraria. The sequence continues at coordinate 23,540,456 of OZ026838.1, forward strand.
TTCCGTTGGCCTTAGTTTGCAAAGTGTCTTAAACATCAATTTGACTGTAATTTGATTAAACGCGTTACTACAACAACTGAAATGTCTGTGAAACATTACTTACATCTTTATGGCGACACACTGGTCCTTTTTCACATGTTTTGCTTTATGCATCACAAACGTCCCCCCTTCCTCCATCTCCTTCAGCATCCTGTACTTTTGCATCTTCAGCGATACCTTGACACTTCAATTTCTAAGGAATATCCCTCTACAAACGTTAGTCCACGATGGTGTCAAGCGATAACTACCACCAATCTTCATTTAATTTTACACAACGAAAGTATGCACTTTGTCAGCAAGAAGCAAAAAATATCCCAATATAATGTCTTTGCTGAGGTAGATGTCAAAATGTCTTGTCGACAAATAACATTGATTGTTTCTTCTATTGCGCAACAATTGACAAGTTACAGACGAAGCATCCGCGTGTTTCCGGTCACAGTTCGTTATATCGATCTAAATGCTATAGTTTCATTGCATTTCGATAAGTTCACGTAATTCAGCTAATGTTGTTAAACACAAATGAGAATTCATTTACGTGGCATCAACGATTTGATACTTGGTTTGCAAAGTAAGTAAACATTTATGAAGCTACAATATCACGCTATATAATTCCGACAACATACATACAGAGGCGTAGCCGTGTTTCATACCACGTGACAGAATCGGCGACAACCTAATTGGTGATTTTAATGAAACTTCGTGAAGCCTGTTTAATTATGAATGTGCCATTAAGTGCTTCTTGTATAATTGATATCGCAATAACAGAACAAACCTTCTGTTTACATGTACACTATATTGACGTTAATCACCGTCAATCACAAGGTTCATACATACAAAATTAATTAAATTATCACGTTGGTACAAAATATACTGACTTAAATTCGTGTTGTTGAAATTTCAGTTTAAATTAAACTTTCTCTTACAAGATAGTATAATGAATAGTGTACATGCTTTAAAAATTTTAACAATACGTATCTAAGTTCTTTAATTGCCTATCATGACAATGATAAATACTAGGCTATTCAGGATCGTTGAAAGTACATAGATATTAACTTGATAAAATCAGACAGTATATTACTTGTATTGAAGTCACAGCAAGCAATGGTAAGAACGGTAAAAGATCGACGTCATGACGAAACTCATAATTGATCAGGTACTATACAAATATTATACAAACAGAATACGACCGTTCTTCGATTGCATAAATCATTAAGAGTACTAATAAGTGCCCAAAATCAGTTCTTTGGTATAAGAAATTCTTTTAAAAGCCTCTTTTATCTAGTAGCGAAATTGCGAATGTGTTTGAATACAGTGCAGTTTTTATAGTGAAGTACGGTGACATTTTAAGATGCAGTATAAAACCTATATACTATACGTATTGTGTATTGATTAACAACATTAGCCAATTGATAAATGTCAATAACAAAAATGAACCATTCCTCAAATTCAAAGGTAAAGTAAGATGTCCGCCCAAATCTTAACCATTTGACACTTATTATTACATGCAGCATAATGTCATCTGTCTTACTTAGACCATTATAAGGGGCCCAATCAGAGCTTCTGTGTTATTAATTTATCTAGCATGTAATCAATGCAGCGAACCTCGACCGACTATATGTCTAATGTCAGATGTTGGTACAGCATCGGGGCTAATGTGTTTCGAATGGTATTTTTTATTTGTTTGCAACTGTGATCTCCGTTGAGATGAAAAAATACATTCTTATTCGACATACTTTTTAAGTTTTTATAACTATACACGAACTAGTCTTTGTTTTCATTTCATGATTGCCAAATATCACGGAAAACAAGCTATCGTACTTCTATGACAAATCACTTATAGTCTTATTTGAAACTTCTCTTTGGTACGAGGCTGGACACATTCAGGTAGGTCTTTTAGCTCATAATTTGATTTTTGATCTCAAACTTTATGTATTTTTGACGCTGTTCAAAATTAAGTTGGGAATTTTAAGAATATAAATTCCATATTTGAGCTCGGGATCCAATCTCTTGAAAGTTTTCTTTAATACATGGTGTCTCCCTTACCCAAAACCTGAGAAATTCCGAATATATTGCTCCACCCTAGCCTGGTTCCCGGCGTTCACACGATAGCTCTATGTAGCAGTTAGGGATAGGTAATCCAAACAAGCTCCGCACCGGCTGCTCTTTTTTTCTCAGACGCTGTTGTTGAAACATCACCATAGTGATTACGTTTGTTGGTTCGTCCGTATCGCGAGAATTCCTTCACGTCGATATATTGTGAATTATTTACACATTTCTGTCCTTTATCTCAGTAGATAGGCTATGTTCAACTGACAGTTTGCTTAATAATTCTACTTTACGATCGTCTTCAATTAAAATCGTATGTACGGGCTATGTTTTAAACCATTGTTTTTACAGCCGTACTTACAATAAAACTCAGTCAAATAACAATAAATATAACAATTATTTGTACTTGTCAATTTGTATTCATTATTTTATCCTTATACGTATTTTTACTATTTTGTATTCAGTTAAAGCATCATAAATATTTATAATAAAAAAATAATTATTTGTTTATTTATTTAAAGTCAGAATTTGGTCATTTTCAGCCTTAATGAATTTGATGATCGTGTGATCATGAATGACAAATAACATATTCTCTGTGAACTTCTGAACGTGCCTTTGTGCGAATAAAATGCAATTCGCATGACTTCCTGACAAAATTGCTGTCTCGGGGCGTTTGGTTTATAGCTCATCATGGATGAAAGTGTTAGCACAATGTACTGTATTTCATGTTTAGTGTCAACAATGATACATATCGGACAACTTTCTTATGCACCTGTATGTAACCTACCAGAAATACCTGATATCCAGTAATTCCCTCATTTTGAAGTCAGGAACTATTTTCCCTCTTATCGTATGAACTGGAAATGTTTCTATTTCAGTGGCTGTGGTTCCCCTTTTAACGATGTTTCAGTTATATACAGCAGTCGGTTCACATGACCAGTTTTTCCTGTACATTATTATTACCAGTATACGCTTCCGTAAGGAGCCGCCATTTTGTCCATATATTGGGAAAATCGACATTTTTGTCAAATTTTAATTTAGAAATCGCTGGGTTAATAAGTTCAGCGCACTAACCACTGGACCACGGTCACAACCTGGATCATTGGTGAGAAATAAGTGGTAATATAGATCATATCTTCTCGTAATTTGTCTCGTTAGAAAACGTGACTTAACCATTCAATCGACAGTCCTGCGCTTGACCAGTCGAGCATAAAATAGAATTTACTTAATATGTAACGTATTCATCACTTGTAATGTATATTGAAATATGCTACTCATCGTGCTGGACGCTCGAAAATGCATGCATGCTCATTTTCCTTTAGACCATCTTAAAATAATCGTTGGTTTGCAAGTTACGCAACGTACCCATTCGAAAATCCCCTGATCATGTTTCAAGTGATTTTGACAAAATCTTTTTTTTTCTTTCAGATTCTCGTTTGAAGTACATGTATAATCATAACTTATTTAAAAAAACTACCTACCTGCACATTTTTAAATGCTAGCTTATGCCTCGTAACTAAAGACCAACATTTTTTCGACTTGTTATTGTAATATTGCTTTTGACCTACATTTATAACCAATGAAATTGTTTGAGCTGATGTAGGAGTTCTCTTATAGGTTTAAGCGTCGTTGTAACAATTTTAGGGCATAATCCGTAATTATTTGTTTTACTGCCTCTGAAAATAATGCAATAATAAAAGCCGAAAAACGTCAATACAACCATGTAACAAATATCAAAACGTTTAAACCATGAACAATTATATTAAATAGAATTTATACACAGCAAACAATATAAAAATATCATATATAATCTAATTTACCGAACTTTTAGCAATAATCTCAAGATTTTTTGTTTGCAGCCTTAAATGTAACAGTTATAATGCATAAAGTTCATGTAAACATTTTATCTCACACTGGAGTCTTTACAGCCAATATGAATACTACTGTTTACAATTTAAAAGCTTTTTCTTGATTAGGATGGTCTAATACATGAATTAATTTGTCTGGTAGGGCAACACAGATGTTTCATGATTACAAACAAAATAATTATTAATCAAACACACGCGACCCTTGAGAGTTTTAAATGTGATATTTTTTCAAAGCATGTAAAAAGCCTTGACATCTCTCAATATCCGATTGTTGTTACTATTTCATGAATAAATCAACCACCGATCAGTATAGATGACTGCGTGGTGAACATTATTATTTATTGTTATTAGTTTTGGGATGGACTTACGTACGACAGTCGGAATATGTTATTAATAACAAATCCTTGTTTACTGCAATTACGCATGTGCACTTTTGATATACATTTGATTCGGAAACTCGGTTATCATGATAAAGAAAATATCTGCATAAAGAAAATAATGTATTATAATTATACCTACTGCTTGACTTACTGTTAACTTTGAATTCAAACTATTTTAACGCTATATTTTTTATGTATTTCAGTTGAATAATGTAGACGCATTATCGATTCGAAATTAATAAATACTGGACAAAATGAAAAAAGAAGTGCCCCGGGTGAGGATCGAACTCACGACCTTCAGATTACTCTTATATATTGTGACTATGAGACTGACGCGCTGCCTACTGCGCTACCGAGGCACATGAAACGCATTCGCTTTAATACTGATATTGTAAAAACCTTATCGCCATATATGGTAATACTGCATTATATCGTATGGATCTTTACCTTGTGTGTATTTAACAGTTATTGTCGACAAGATATATCAGTTCAAAGCGGCGATATTAAACATCGCGGTGTTTAATCATTTGTTTTAAAATGAAGTTTCTTTAATTTACGACTTATTCGTAAAAACATAAATCTTATAAAAGCTTGAATGACACAGTCAGGCAACTGCGCTAATAATAAACAGTATCAATTACATGCATGCATATCAACTTTTATCAAGGTGTTTTATGTTGAGTCTTGATCACGTAACTAATCAAGTAACTGGTCGTCTAAACATATTTAAACTGTTTTGATGAATTTATTGAGGAAATGTTAGTTAAGGTGCAGTGTTCACGACATTTTCTATAGTGTTTTACAAATTCATATTTCTACCTGTATACATTATAAGTTAAAGTGTCTAAGAAGATTTTTTAAAATTGAAATGGTATAATATAAATAGACTTGCCCAAGTTACGATATTTATAAGGCTCGATCAACTCCTAAATGTTCTACTACATGCATGTCTATCATTTAAAGTCCCATTAGCTTTTTGCTATAGAAAAATACATGCAAAAAACAAACAATTGCTGATATTATCCAAAGATAATTATTACCGACGAAACGAGCACTTTTCTTCTAAAAACACTCATTTCATTGTGATGTTTGCTTTTGTAAACTTGAATTATGTAGACCGCGTGACGTCACTTTTCGACGTGTGCATAACTTGACTGCGGTAAAACACAGCTGTTCTATAAATAGTATTTATTTCAATGATATTGAAAAAATACGATATTGGTTTTGGAAACATTTTTTTCTTGCTACAAAGTATGCGCGGAAGGAAAATACACAGGATTTCTCTGTTATAGAACATGCAGAAACTTTTACGACCAATAAATTTATTTGATTATGGGACTGACTTTAAACTTGAGAATTTGTTGTCTAGCAGTTTCACGACTGACTCATAAATCTATTCCCGACCTTTTTATTTAGAAGTATGTTTAACTATTTTGACCAAAAACATTGTTCCTTATATTCAGTATATATATATGAACAATAAAGATACGACCTACCGACTGCTGCTGATCTGGCCTACCTTTTTTCTTAAGGGTGCGTGGCCAAATGTACGCGCGTAATGACAGTAATATAAAATGTATTGGTTTCAGTTTCTTTATGCAAGTAACATATGTATATCTTTTAACTGTTTAATATATTTTAAAGTTTGGCTTCTCGCATGTTCAGGTTACTTCTGTTTTTCTCCTGTCGGTGCCAATTGACATTATTAGAAAAAGTAAAGATTTTCCGATGAATAACATTTTATCAGTATTTTGAGTTCCAGTCTTTATTTTATAATTAGAATTCGTGTTTGTTTCCAACACAGACTGCCAAGAATTGATAGCAGTATGCTTGCATTGATTACGTCTGGTAGCCAGTCTAGTGAGCAAGATTCTCAGAAAGTTTTCTGTACCACATGAAACGTTTAGATTCCATAAGCTATAAGAAGAACGCTAAGTAAGTATACATACAATACTCTCGGTATAACATAACGCACATGATTTGTAGGTTTAATACAGATGGTGGATATTGAATGACATTGCATCAGTAAATAATGTATTTTATGACAATCCACATCTTTAATTACTTTTAATTCTAAGTAATTCAATGTCGTAGGTTTTTAATTAATGTTTATAAGATGTTTGATCTATGACCGTGAAGAAGTAAGTCATGAAATAATATCAAAATATGATTTATAATTCATACTACATGTATTTAATTTTTCAACAAAAAAAAAACGTATAAAATAATCGAATACGGTGTACATTTTATACAGACAACATGTAGCAGAAAATTATACTATGAAGCAATTTATACATTTATATTCTACTACATTACTATATCATTTTGAGAACAGAATAGAACGGAACTCGTATAAATACACAGTACAGTACTCTTCTGCTTGAGTGGCATTGTATGTGAGGTGATACAAATGTCCGCTTCTTACAGGAAATATTTCAAGATAGGTATATAGTATGCTGCAGGGAAAAATAAATTCTTTGTCAATCAGCTTCAATGTGCTTTAATTTATGGAAGCGCTAAATGTTGTTGCGAGTGCCGCTGACTGAGAAAATGAGGGCTGTATACAAGTGATATATCATACCTGTAAAACGCATATAATTAAGCCTATTATAAAGCTCTTTACCGCTGTGAGTTCGAACACCACCCGAGCTTGTGAAGAAGCTGCATGACCAGCTAGATTATAAGAAAGCGATTCTGTGGTTCTACCAGGCTAAATGATCGCTTGAGAGTCTTTCTACACTCAGTGTTAAACCTTGAAAATCGTAAATTATAATTGCTGATGATGAGACAATAAACCCCTTTAACTAAATGCATCATGCAGTAATACAAACTGGCAGAATTAAAGAATCTCTCCACTAAGACATAGTTCACCTATGTATGAACTCAACAATTGTGGTATTGGCAACTTAAACACAAACAAATGTTTCTAATTTGTTTTCCTATGTACTGACTTGTTATTGAAAGAATTATTAATGAATTCTTTGTTTATCGTCAGTTAACGATTCGTAAATCTTATCCCATAGGAATGGTGCATTCGCCGTTAATGATGGGGTCTGATGTTCCGTGTAGTAAACATACGATACGCTAGGTAGAGTCAATCACGTGTCATTAAATTTTATCCTGGTTTATTAATTTTTAATGACTATGTTTGAACGCACGTCCTTATGGGACGTATGTAGCATAAATATTTGGAGAGGATTGATTGCTGATAATTGGTCAAAGTTTACTAATAGGACAAAAGCAACGATCCTTTTAAATGCGTGGGCCAGTAATATACTATCACACATACAATCAAGGACTTATGTATGTATATATAAGTCCTTGATACAATGTATTTGAAATTAACGATTTCTTACATTTCATAGTTGTTGCTATTAAATTCATCGTATTATTTTATCTTTGAATCTTTATATAAATGTACGTTTACGAACAACAAGATAATTCGTGAGTTCATGTATAATTATTAACTTTTTATTATCATTGGGGTTTCTTAATTGGTACATCCCGAACCTAGTGCACGTGAATGTGAACTCGGGAGAGCCCTAAGATACGAACTGTCCGAGAATCCTCCCTTTCTTGGAAATCTAGTGTACAGTGTAACATCTCCAAAGCAACACACTTTGAGAGAAGCAAAATTATGTTGTTGTTGAGATGTTGCTGCTCTATAAGGTTAAATCGTGGAGTGGTGAAAATCATGCTGTTGTTGAAGGGAGGTTGTCGTTCAAAGGATGATCTCTCTGGAGAGATTGTACTATATACTTACAGAATTTAATATTATTGAACAAATTCAATCGAAGCAAGCAATTCGAAAATTATAACATGAAATTTGAAAATCAAAGGGACGCAACTGTAATGTTATTATTCATATTATGCATTGTAATGTATGTATTACCTCCCTTAGGTACGTTGAAATGACTGTATTGTAGGATCCTTGGTCGTCGCGCATCTGCGGAATGCTATCAATCGGAAATCATTTAAGTAGCATAAAATGATGTAGTGCACCACAGATTGGCTGTCCATCGTGTTATCGAATAGACAGTTTGTAATTAGAGTCTATGATTTAGGCCTGAAAAGGGGATCATTGTTTCGCTTTTACATGATTCGACAAGAATGCAATAAAACATCATTTATGAATTAATATACAATGTAATTATAAGAATAAACATACTTTTCCCGCATTTTATAACAAATTATCATTGACTGTTTACATCAGAATTGATCATTATTTCAGTTAGAAAATGATAACGATGACAGATATGCTCGTGAAAGGCTTAAGAAAATTTCATTTATGGAGACATTGCCAGCTTTCAGAGCTTACCAGTTGGCTTATCGGGAAAGTTGTCCCCCTTGAAAATCGACTTTTTTGCGATATCGATGACATGGCGGTGACAGGTGCTCTATATAGAGTTATAGAGGAAGTATTTATTTAACTTGTAATAACTTTATTAATAATAAAGGCACAATATTTTCCCTGTTATGTGCACAATTTTGCATCTTTCTTCTTTATAATGATATAAATTTTAATTATGTTATATATTATCTTCTTGCTTCCCTGATCGTTACAAAATTGTCCCTGTCGGTCTAGATTTTTTATATGAACAAAGAAGGAAATTTCTAAAATTAAGCAAAAGTGGGAATTTCAAACACCTAGAAAGGCATTTTGTAGTATGAGCACAACATTTTCCCTGTTATGTGCACAATTTTACATCTTTCTTCTTTATAATGATATAAATTTCAATTATGTTTTATTTTATCTTCTTGCTTCCCTGATCGTTACAAAATTATACTTGTCGGTCTAGATCTTTAAAAACATACAAGGAAATTCCTAAAACTGGGCAAGATGGCGGAATTCAAGCACCTAGAAAGTCATTTTCAATATACATTTAAGTACAATATTTTCCCAGTTATGTGCACAATTTTGCATCTTTCTTCTTTATAATGATATAAATTTCAATTATGTTGTATTCTATCTTATTGCTTCCTTGATCGTTACAAATTTAAGTTATCCTTGCCGGTCCAGATTATAAATACATTGTGAATTAACATACAAAGAAATTTCTATAACTAGACATAATAGCGAATATTCAAACACCACAATGTGAAATGTCTTGAAAAAAGTAAACTAGTTCCCGTTCCATGTTGCCGTGCCGGCTTTGTACACACGAGTCAACGGGAATCAGTTTAGAAAAGAAGCATCTACATACATCTCCCTTATTGAAAACCATAAATTTGGCTTGTGGCTTATTTTTTCGAGTTTCAAAAGTGAGTATCCTTTTCACTGCTTTTAATCATCAAATGTTTTTGCATTATGAATAAATAAGAAATAATATAAGGAAGTGTTTGGGGACGGTTGGGGTTTGTTTTATTCAAAATACAACATTTTAATTTGGATTACCGCCCTTAAATATCCAAATCGAAGACGGCACGAAGTTTGATATGCACTTAAGTGTGTAGATCATTTCTTTTTAAACGTTATACCACTTAACTGTTGCGAATAGTTAAATGGTGTAATAATTAATGTGTTAATAAAGAATGTTCATATTTGAATCTGAAGCTTGAGGCTCAAAAGTGAAGCCGCATACACATTTTATATTTCTTATCAGGGAGACCGTGTAATGCATTTTGTATAGAGCCCTGTTCTAACAGGGTTAAAATCAGTATAAATTATAACCAAGGATTTATACATGTATATAAGTCCTTGTTATAACATACTTAATGATGCTGTTTTTTTTATAATTTCAAAAGAGTTTTTTTCCATCACGCCAATGTGCTTAAAATGAATATGTATAAATCTTGGTCAGAGTTGGAGCATTTTCTGTTTTATAAAAAGAGTCTGAGAAATACTGACTTTTGAAAATAAATTTGCAAAACATGTTTTTTAACACAAATGCGGTAGCATGATTTTAAGGTAAAGAAGTGTCTATGAAACAGGACACAGCACAATATCCCTTGGAGAGGACTTTGTTTACATTGTTTTTTTTTCATTGTTCAAAAAATCGGATATAAGAAATGATTTTTTATGTACATCGTATAAATCTGGAAGAGACCTTTATGGCTTTTATTCACTTTTGTTTACTGAACATCCTGCTACATTACTAAAGTTTTCAATACACATAACCACATCATGCTTAAGTTTTCTGAGTAAAATTCTATAAATCTATACTAATTATGTACATGTATATGACACAACTCTGTATTCATGTATATATCTATCTGTCATTGTCATGTATTTTGGGCCGGATGCCATTATTTACGAAATGAATATTTTTGTTATGTTCTGTTGTCTGACAGCGTGTTTATTAGATTGCACTTCATAATGTCTACTATCAAATAGAATACACCTATTGTGATTCACCATGATAATTCAAAAAATGTATTTACATTGTTTATCGTAATATATCAATACGCTGATCTAAATGATTAGATAATCATGTCCGATAGTATTAAGCTACCTTAGATTGATAACTCTTGTATATACCCGAGTGCCCCGAAATCTGATTTTGGAGTCTTAATTATATAATACAAAAATGCTGACGGTTTAAAAATTAATTACTTGAGAAAAACATATAAAGAATCACATGATTTGTCAGTATGCTACAGAGACAATAAGTACTACACTTAGTAGTTACGCCTATTTTTATTCATTTGTATAGCAAACAATTTGAGAGGATTGTTTAAGCATTGTGTTTTCTACAGCATACAATGACTGGTTTAGTTTTATCACATTGAATAATCGAAAGTCTTTTCATTTATTCACTGATTCTCGACATTCTTTGTGAATCAAATAGTTATTCAACTAAACAGTGAAGTGCTTAAAGTTAATTATACGTCGATCATAAAACGTTGCCTTCAACTATTGTTTCATATGTATTAAATTATCTTCTCACTCTTATACGGTGTCCCGGTGAGGCTATCATGCCATCGCTCTGTCGATATCTTATCATCGCCCCAACGATATATTGGCATCGATCTAACGATATATTATCATCGCTCCATCGATATAGTATCACCACTCCATAGATATCATATCATCGCTCCATCGATATCATATCATCGTTCCATATCGCTCCATCGATATCATATCATCGCTCCATCGATATCGTATGATCGTTCCATCACATCTTGTCATCGCTTCAACGACATCGTGCCAACACATCAGCGACCTAAAACGCGATGAGGCGATCGTACGATAGCCTCAATGAAACATCGCACTTTAAGGTTTGATTTTCCGGAGTAAAGAAATACTGAGATATATCTCTAAGGATACAACACACGGAAAATCTGAGAGTTAGGATCACCAACTGTTTCCAGCACACAATTATAGCGATTACAAAACGAGACAAATAAATGTGATGGTGTTTGATATGTCATTTATTCATGGAATGGATAGAGCGTTGCTGGTGATTCCTGACGTCTGCATTAGATGAACATCTGAAAAAGATCAGCAAAAAAAAGATACATGTAGATACTGATACGCTCAACTTCATCAATTAAAAGTTTTTTAATATACATGTAGTAATGGGCGCTTGTCATACGATACCTCTAAAGTTCAGTTTTCCAACGGGATCTTACTTACCCCTAAAACTTTTATTTATGTTGAATGTTTTATGTAATAACAAACATGAATTGCATCTAAAATGACACAAGATTGCTTACACAAGATGCTAACGTCATTAAAACGCATATCACCATGGAAACAGCCTTGCAAGCAACGTTCCATAAAACCCAATCAAAAAACAAAATTCTTTTAAACTAGTTTATTTAAAATTTATCATATTGTTTAAATCCTAATGATTTATAATGTCTTTAAAGGATCATACTTTATAATTGGTTTCCATTTATGCTGAATATTGTATCTAGTAAAGCCTTCAAACTGATCATTCCGTCAGAAATATTGAATTTTGATTGAATCCTTAAGATAACGTAAACGTTTAAGTACACTTCTTTATCCGAATCTTTGGATTCCCAAAGAATTGAAAACTTACCGATCAAATATACCCGAATATCTTAAGGCGTGGGAGTACCAAAATTCTTGCAACGAACTATCACGTAAACCACTTCCGCCGAAGAAGCCGGGTACCAATGGTGGTACGCATGCGCCTTCCCGAAGTCGTCGATTAAGGTCGGCTGCGACGGTTTCATTGACTTGTTGCGCTTGATTGTAAAATCTTAGTCCCGAACTGTTACCGGATTTGCGAAGTTCTTTGCGCCATTTCGCTCGTCTGTTTTGAAACCATACCTTAAATAAAATAGTATTAACATGTTCTTATATATGTCTTGTTATTAAGGAATATTTTTAGCGAATGTACAGAGCCTGTCTCTAAATATTGGAATGAGTTTGTAGAGGGACTAGAAAGCACTTCAACGACAAAAAGACATTTAGTTGGAAAAGCACAAAATATTAAAGCATAGAATATTATTCTCTGCAGAAATGTCATTAGAAATCAGCAAAGAAAAATATTTTATAGCATTTTGTAACGCGAAATGATTTTACGAATTAATTAATTAATGTAAGTTATGGTTTAAAATAATTTGCTAGTTTGTTTCTTTCTTTGTGCATTTTGTACAGTAATTTAGTTGCATTAAAATTATTCATACATTATATACATATCAAATGTACGTTTTCTTTGGTATAAGGGTACATACTGTATTTGTTGTTAATGCTCTAAATGACCACAGGCTTCCTTTTGGAACTAAACGCCAAAAACATTAATTAGGTTGCGCTGTTGAATACAATCAAAACACATACGCCGAAAAGTTATCTATATTAATACAGTATACTTACTTGTACCCTAGCTTCACATAAGTTAATTTTGGCAGCAAGTTCTTCCCGAACGAAAATGTCGGGATAGTGCGTCCGTGTAAATAATTCCTCAAGAGACGCTAGTTGACATGGGGTGAACGACGTTCGCTGCCTACGCTGAAAAAAAACAACATTCATTAAAATTATACGAATATTATTGCAGATATATCACTTCTGTATGATATTATGACAACTAAGATGCGTTGTTAACGACATCAATAAGTTCGCAAATAAGTAGTTTTAAAAATGAGGTAATTCAGTGTTCCAGAAGCGCGTGTCTGAGGCCAACAAGTAAAACTTCTGGTGCTTTCGAAGATATTATGATAAAAAATGTCAATAAATAAGCGCGCGAAGATTGCATAATCTGCCACTTCTGAGTTAAGTGAGCAATAAAGAATAATCTAACAACGCAGTACATGTTTTAATGATTGCACAAAGAGACATAAATGAACTAAATAGTGTATATTGAAATTATAAACAACTGGGTTTAATGAATAATATTAGCTATTATGCAGTAATAAACCACGTAGACAAATGAATTGTATTTCTATATTTCAAATATTATATATCAAAGGTGCGAAATGTGTCTTAAATCATTTTACAACGAGATTTACGTTCATAAATAAATTCTAAGCCAAATATACTTCCTACATAAAGGATATTTGTTGAGAAATGACACCATTTTTTAAGGAAATAATGTCACTCTTTTTTGCGGTAGAAAAAAATCACCATTTATTTGACCGGAAGAAAATGTGATTGATATTTTACGGCAGAAATGTCACTATGTTTGTTAATTGTGGAAATGCCTCTCTAATTTAACTTAGAATTGTCACTATTTTAAGTTGTAAATGTCCCTGCTTTTTTAATGTCAAAAATGTCAATTTATTTTTATGGTAGAAAGTGTCGCTGTTTTAAAATTAGAATTTTTTTTTTAAAAATATATGTCAATGTCATTATTGTAATACGGTAGAAAATGTTTACATTTTGTATAATTTTAAGAAAGGTAATGTAAAAGAATAAAAAGGACTGTGTTAGAAATTGTCACTCATTCTTTACATATAATTAAGTCATTCCATATTATGAGAAAATATTACTCTATGAATAGCAGTGAACAGTATAAGGATATATAAACTACCGCCCCCCCCCCCCCCAAATTAAAACACGCGCGCGCGTAATGGACATATTTTTTCTATAACAGAGTGGGCTAAAATCAAGTTTCTTTTTTGTTTCAAAATTTAATATATAGAGGTTTTAGTGACATTATATTTTATAAAGCATTTGACAGACGAAAGTAAATTTCAAGACAGTGTTTAAAACCCAACCATTAACAAAAGGACCTTTACAAAATAAAAACGACATAAGCCTGTTTGATTACAGGTATTCTGTGTGATGGTGTTAAAGCATACTTCATGTATTTGGTTAAAACCTTAATTAGAAATAAATGAAATACATGAACTTTAACATTAAACATTCAAAATTGACAGAACAGAAATAATAAATTGGACATGATATACATACAAAGAGAATATACGACGTCATGACGTCATGTCCGGTCAGTTGTTGTTTCGTAACCTTTTTATGAGCGGAGATACGGTAAAAAACAACAAGAGTTGAACTACTGCGGGAAATATTATCATGACGTCAACTGGCGACGTGAAATGTCGGGGGTTGATACAGTTTTGCGTGTCGCTGGAGAAAACTCCTACACAAACGCATTTATAAGATGATTAAGGAGTCTGGTCACTCAAAATTCAGTCGATCATTCGTATTTAAATGACACAAACGATTTAAAGAAGGTCGGGAGTCGATAAGGCAATTGGAAGCTATCTCGTGAGAGTTGTAAGATTGAAAATTAATCTCGTCTAAATATATATTTTTTACACTTCCGATATAATCATAAGTTTAAGAAATAGACCCATGCATTATTCTACGACATTATAGGACTGGTTGATATACATTTTATCCACACAAAAGCTTGGATCTATACAGAATTAAAATCTCTTTTTGACTTTAAATCTAGGAAACACAATCGACATCACTCGTTCGGCGCGCATGTATTTTGACGTACTACGATTTTCTACATTCTACATGCAGTTGCAACTGTTGCAGTGCAAGTCTATGTAAGAGTACTTTCAGTACCTTGATTTATTTTTTAATTCACTAACCTGTCTCGAATGATTGGTGATATATGGTTGTAAGTCTAGCTTGCTGATTGTATTGTTGCTTTCACTCTTGCATTCATTTCTTCCGTCGCTTTTAGAAACTTGTGGATCTGTAAGTAATATATAATGTACATTTGTATTTAAATATTGATAACACCATAAAAAATACATTACTATTACAAAAGTACACAAGAAGATACCATAAAATCCGTGAAATCCGGACTCCTTCCGGACTAGACCAAAAGTCCAAATTTCAGGAAAAAATCCCGGTATTCATGGATTTCCCTGTACTATACGCAAAGGAGAGAAATAACAACCTGCTATAAATGTCTTTTTAACATTTCTGTAAAAAATGTAGTAAGGATAGTTAATATGTACTCGTTTACCATATACTTCACCCATATTATAACACAAGAATTAACATGCATTATTAAAGAAAAAATCGATTCCGTAAATGATTTTGTATTTAGCATGGAGTCGTATATTTAGACCGGTCTTCAAGCGAAAGTTTACAGCACTACGTCTCAGTAAAACTTCTTGAACAATTATCAAAAAAAAATAATTAAAACTATGTGCGAGATAAGAAAATGTTTTAATAAAAAGTTAGTCTAACAGATCAGACTGATTGAATCTAATTTGTGTAAATAAAGTATGAAAATGGTGTATAAAATAGGTTTTGCCTTTTTTGAGGGGGTCTGTATTTTCTATATTTCTGATATATTCCAACTTGATATAGACCCTTTCTTGTCTCATGGGGTAACTTAATATCGACGGTTTACGATTAAGATACTGAACAAACACAGTAGATTTTTTATAGATACAATGTATATAGATATTTATTCTATCATCAAATTAAGTAGATACTGTTTTATAGTAAAAGTATTTGATTGTATTAATAAGAGTGTATGTTCTGTAACATATATATAATTATAATTATATTTATAAGTGGCGAAATGAAATTATACGCTTAGATCCGGAAGTAAGTTGACGAACTACAGAATCCTCATATCTTAATCAAGAATAAGACGAATCATTAAATTACATTATACATATGACCTAGGTATTGATAATCTGGTATCGTGATTGGAAAACTCCATTTATATATTTACAAAGCCGCGTGATTTTTGTTTCTTTATTTATATAACTAATAAATTAAGTAGCGAACATATTTCAAATTGACGAAAACAGGTCCAACTGGGTTCTTAATAAACTTTATGTATGTATGTATGCTTGATTTTATGTAAAGTAGAGAAAAGACAAAATCAATTTAATTAAAATCATATCTTCAAAAATAAAACTTCGGAAGCGGAATGAAAATGTATCTCAAAGTTTAACAGGATTGAGTCAAAATCTGCACGATCGAAGATAAAATAATTAATAAATAAATGCTGATTGCGATTGTGTGCACAAAATCTTTTTAAAGCATTGTAGTTCGTCTTACACCATACATAATGGTGGTTTTTCATCATAGAAATTGTGTTAACACAATTAAAATGTTTGGTTAAATAATAATATTCAAAACATATCAATTCATACTTTAAATAGTTATTAATACATTTGATTTATCTTTATAGATAATTTCTTATTATTAACTTTTCACCTTACATAATATAATTTTAATTTTTCTGAGAGTAAAAGTAAAATACTAGTAATTATTGAATACATACTATTTAGAATAGTTAAGGAAATTTACAAAATTGAATAAATTTGTCGCCAGATGAACGATCAACATAACTAGACTCATACGAAAAATTAACGGTTCTGAGAAATGCATGTTTAAGGAAATATGTGAAAAAATGTTTGTAATACCAGAAAACATAAGGTCCATTTTAAGCACTAATTCTGACGAAATGTTCATGTACACCAAGTCTTCAGTGTTAGTCAAGATTATGAAATCACGAAACGAAATTCCCTTTATTACTGAAACAATAGGAAAGGCATAACTTTTCCAAGAACTAATTTATCACCTGAACCAGAATTTAAACGTGATTTTCAAGCCACGCCTATTACCAATAAAGAGTTAATTAAGGTAAATCCTGTTGGAATTGACACTTGAATTTGAAGTCAGCTATTATATTGATACCCGTCAGAATAATGGTGTTACATTTCCAACAATTAACAATATCTCTCGCAAGCATTGAAACTATTGAAAAGAAGAAGTTGTTAACTTTATTGCAAAATGAATTAGACAGTCTCCCTGGATTATTAGATTTTTCCTGAGTACTAACTTTGCTTGAAACACCTGGTACATGCATTATTGTATAAATTGCTAAGTTAATATTGTCAATTTATAGCATAAAGATTGTAACTCGCTCCTGATGCAATAAAGTATTATGCCCATGATGTGATTTTGGGTACGTTACTTTCAACATATGAACTATCGGGTAAATATGGCTTAAAATGTTTTCGATTTGATGACAGTGATCAGGTGTACATGTATTTCAGATCGACGTTTTTATGGCTTCTGTTTTATGCGGTACCACTGAAAGTTAAACAGAGCACATAATACAAAGGTGCATATTTTTGGGCCAGCAAGAGGACCCCAATATACGACAATGCAAAGGAGCTTCGTGAGACGACATCCCTCATCGCAGTGGCTGGAGTGACCATGTAGCGAGTCGAACGACAAGAAGAAGAAGTTTCTAATATGGAAGCCGTACACAACATTGTATTAATGCATGTACTCAAAACATCATATCCGTAGTTAGATCTGTACTATGAAAGAACATCTCAAAATACATAAAAAATCAACGATTATCAATGATCTTATATAAGTAAAAAATTATCAGTCGTTTATAATTATTATAGTTTACCGGCTAGTTTCGTCTTTAAACTGCTTCCCTTTGACTCTGTCTGCAACATGGAAAGGGAACCAGTTTATTCTATCTTATCATGATGCATGAAGCAAAATTAATGCAATGAATGCGGTTGGCTATCAGTTGTTGTGATTTTACCCCGCATATTTCTATAGTAAGCGTCGCGAAATAACTGTTGTAAAATAGAGTTCACGTAATCAAATGTCATTTGTCATCATTTGGCTTTAAATTAATTTTCGCAAGGGGGGGGGGGGGGCAATTAGATGAAGAAATTAGGAATTAATTTCTAAACAATATCAAATTCTGTTTTAAAGTCAGTCTGAAATAACAAAGGTATTATTTAGATTATTAAAATTCTACGCTATCAGTTCGTTTAATTACAGACAAAGTATCGTTTTAAACCACGATCGGCAACAGTTTGTCGAATTAAAAAGATAAAATTTAAAACAGTAACTTAATCCCTTCACGAAATTAAAATATTTTTGATAAGGCCATTATAAATTAATTGCTTGATTATCATCCAAATTTTTCCCAAAAAGGGGGCGGGGGGAGAATTTTATTTTTTATTTTTTATTTTTCCAAAAAGCTTATTGAGACCACAGGTAACTGTATCATGAATAGATAATAAAAATTAAAAAAAAAAAATGTAAAAAAAATATTTAGTAATATATTAACAAGGTATATTACAACAAAAATCCCAAGATTTTTAAAGCATCAAAAAAAATGTTTGGCTAAAGATATTTCCAGTGATCGATTATATTCATAAAACATATCGTTAAAACAACATTCATGCAAAATCCCAGAGAAATCCGTCGCCTAGTTTACGAGTTATGCCACAAAATGTAAATCAATGCTTCGGGACGATCACTGAGGTGATTTTGACATCCACTAAATTTACATAAAATAGACGATATTTAGTCTTAACCGTTGTGTACAAACATAATGAACGGCTACACTTAGAAAACACAAATGTTGGAACACATTTACCCCCATGACAATTTGTAAATTCGTTACATGTGAATGTTTAAGCAATAAACAAACTTTCGGCTTTAATTTTTATCCCCGATAGACTCCATTTTGGTTCATATGACGCGCGTGCTATCCAGTTTGTGACAACGATTTTCATTGGCCGATTTCAAAGGGGTTTTCCCAGGTGAAATGACGTATTTGGTTCCCGGCCAATGAAAACGAACGTTACAAAATACACTGGGATTTCTCTAGAGTCATCGACAGAATGAAGTTTTTACGTTGATATTTAGATAAAATCGGAATTTAAACGTTGAATTACATGTTATGAAGGTAAAATAATGTAAATAAATAAAGCTTTCAATGCAGGAATATGTTTTTGTTCAATTACGGCCGTAAAAAGTATATTCATTTGCATGAATTCACCGGAATCCTTGATGAAATTGAAAAACAAAAGTCACCTCAGTGATCGTCCAGAGGATTTTCGTTGAAATATACCTTGTTAATATATTAATAAATATTTTTTTTTTATTTTTTTATTTTTTTTTTTTTATTATCTATTCATGATACAGTTACCTGTGATTGAGACCAGAGTATATATGAGAAATACAGAACAAAACACTGATAACTGTCCTTTCGTTTAATTCGGTCAATCGGTGCCGTTTGGTAAAGTTTGCCGGTCACAAAATCGTTCTACATTTAAGTCAAACAATGATCATACGTCACTATAATTACATGCGAAACAGTCTTTTTCTTTTTCTTGGCCGTCATAAACGGCAACAATCAGAAAACCCATGTTTTCATTTTCAAGATTTCGGCTGCACAAAAATCAGCTGTTTGGCAGATAGACTCTTCAACGTGGAGAACACGACAAGTTTACTATGCGACAATATAAAGCATACGCTTATACGGCACATTTTACTAATATGCGGCACCCATTGACGGATAGGTTTTTCTCGCGATTTGATTTCGATTTTTTTTCGAAAGAGGGGGCGGGCGGGGATGATAATCAAGCAATTAATTTATAATGGCCTAAGGAATTGTATTAGCCATCACAATTCTGATACTTTTGTCTACTTTGGATAGGCAATGAAATAGATTTATTTTATTAATTGTGTTTTAGATAACGTATCATCATGATAAAATTCATAAGTTTGAATTCAATAAAAAGTCTGTAGACTAAAGTATCATGTTTAATTAAAGCATAAAGACAATCATTGTATAACGTTATGGAATTCTAGTTAAACTGTTTGATTTATTATTTAATTTATCGTACTAATTGTTTGGTATTTATATATGATCTTATTTCAGACCGTGAGTGTGTCGAATAGTTATAACTTCACTGGTATATAAAGTGCATTGTACATTTTTAGAAGAGAAAATGACAAACATGGATTTTCTTTAAATTATCAATGTTAGATATAGCAGGGATGCTATAATATGTAATATAGCATCCCTGGATATAGTGAATATAGTGATTATATAGTGAAAAAAATAAAAAGTATGCGCCCAACGGGGGACTTGAACCCACGACCCTCAGATTAAAAGTCTGATGCTCTACCGACTGAGCTAGCCGGGCACTTATCAAACTCATATAAAATTAGGTAGAAATCCAATAGAAGGCTTTTACATAAACACGAGTTGTGTATTTTCTATGCACATGTACTTATTTGTATGTTTAGCAATCAATACTGAACGTTGTTACAAGTTTGTATAAATTAATCACATTTATTCACTACGAAACTACATGAAATTTACTTATACAGTAACCGGTTTTACATTTAGGTCATATAGTTTGTTACCGGAAGTTATGGTGAATTATTTGTTGTTTAACGAGAGGGGAGAAAAGATACAGAAAAAAACGGACATGTATAACTGCCCTCTTATTTCGGACAGTTTTCTGGTTCTCATTGTGCACCGATGGACGTCTCACCTATAGATGTCCCTTGCTTTTCTTAACACAATAGGTATCGGCTACTGGGCTCGGTTACGTGAGAAGTCAGTGGCGTAGCCAGAGGTCCAGGGTCACTCTAGAGGATCCGGGGGGTATGCCCCACCATGGAAAATCATTTTACATATAACTTCTCTGTTTTAACCCAAAATTATCTGAGTCATGAACTTACGTTTTATGGCAGTTTTGAAACTTTACCACACGTGTGAACATTCTTTGATGAAATCTAGCTACAACAAATGATAGGATAGAGGAACCTGCATGATCAGAGTATTTTATATAAACAGTTTTCTCATGATTCATTGTAACACAATTTAATCGAATGAATGTTTGTAAAATGGATTAATGGGACAACTTATTTTATTGCTCTGCAAATTAAAACAAATTAGCAGCGTGGTTACGACGTGCATGACTACAACGCTGGAAGGGGACACGCGTCATAAACCTTAAATTTTAGCATTGGGTTGGTGGGTGTCAAGTTTTCACTCTCTTTTTGTTAACATTATACTTATATTGTCCGGAAAACGTAACGCTGGAATAGAGAACAACCGTGTGTTAGCGGCCACCTCCGAATAAAGGTCACCCTGTGAATAAAGGTCACCCTGTGAATAAAGGTCACCCTGTGAATAAAGGTCACCCTGTGAATAAAGGTCACCCTGTAAATAAAGGTCATTCTGTTAAGAACCGCCATTGATTAATTAGAACAAATTAACCTCCGAATACAGTTAGGTCACCTGTCAATAAAGGCCACATTTTGTCTTTCCCAGTGATGGCCTTTGTTTATAGGTTTTACTGTAATTTACTTTTAGAGGATGAGATTATGAAATAAATCGATCGAATAACAAAACAAAAAAATTTACCGGATGGCCTGAGAGTGTCGATCGTCACTTTGAATCAAGAAAGGCATATATAAGATAATAATTAAGTGTCAGGAATTGACGTAAATATGGTGAAAGAAGTAGATTTAAAATTTGTCTACAAACAGTCGTAAATTGAACTTAGAAGACCAACATGAGTTCAAGGTTTTTCTGCATTGTTATTTCTAGAGACTAAATTAACGACATAGCTTTGCTTTTTAATCCCACAGTTATAGGTATTAAAGTTAAATGTTAAACGTACTGTACATGTGCTATTAGCCTAAGTATTTTCTATTCAACTTTGGAACTTTGATTTCGGACACCAAATCAGAATACATGAATAAAAGAAGAACATCAAAATCAAATGCACTATCGTCGAGTGTTGTATGTACATGTATGGTTTAAGTCGATGTACTAGGATACTGTTCTGTTCATATTGACCCTATCATATTAAGACAGTTTCGTTGTAAAATCTAATATTAAAATTAAAAAAAAGAAAATCTAACAAAAAAATTGCCTTAAAGGGGCATGCACTGGAACTGAAGGTCTCGAATAGCAATCAAATTGCTATCATTTTAATGTCTAAATAAAAAAGCCTTGTAAAATATTTACAAAATATCCCGCTAGTTTACTCAAAATACACATTTCAATAATCTACTCCAAATACTGAAGTGGTCTTTTGGCGAAGTTTAATCGTAAATTACTATTACCAGTACAAGAGTGGATTAAACGCTTACCATGTGTATAATCAGCACACAAAAGCATTGCATCATATTGTACGTTAATATAGGATTAATAAAAACACTGGCTTATGTCACAGAGAATGTTTATAAATAAAAGCGATAAAATAAGAAGAGATATAATAGTTGCGCCAATTTCTTTTATTTATACATACTACTGACCTACTAGTATTTGTTACACGGAAAAACTACAGTAATAAAAGTACATGAGGGATACTATTCTTTTAAATTAGTTCTTCACTTTTCAGCCGAGTTAATCTTTGTGGAATAACATGAATATTAACCGATTTTGTCTATTGAATACTTCAATAGCCATTTAAACTCTTATTTAAACAATGGCTAATTTTACATGCTTAATTAATCGTTTAATCAGTACGATATAAGATCGATTGTCATTCACTGAGCATTTCTTTTTAAAAAGATAAACACTATTTATATGCGTCGTATTGTGAATCATTGTTTTGTGTTTTGATTGTCACAGGAGTACACCTAACTGCAGGTAAATTAAATTTGTTTTGATTTTTAAATATTTTCCTGGTATCGTTGTATTTATATATATGTATAATGATCTGTGATATCGTTAATTCGCATGCCTTTGTATGAATTTATTGATAATTTAAATATGAATTGAATTATTAATAAGAAAAATGTTCTAAATAATTGTTAATGGCTCAAGTTTATATCAGCCCTTATTTAAAATGCTTTCGCTTTAGACGATTTTGCTCATAAATAATTCAAGATACAAAACGACAATATCTTTAAAAATTAATTATACATCGTGTAACCTTAAAACGACTGGTAGTAAATTTACAAAAGAAGTATTTCTTAGAAGGTAATTTTAAAATGTAAATAAAAGTTATTGTCACTCAGACTAAAATGATTTTTCATATTTTAAACTAAAGATTATATTAGCATTCTGTACGTGATACTGTTTCGTTCATTGTGGAATCTTACCGCGTATTTTACTATTAATTATATATACATAATGTACTTTATTTATGGTACACAAAACAGTACAAAAGTGATAGAATATAGAAAAATACTTACAAAAATATAATACAAAATGATTACAAACTATTTATACAATACACTAAGTACCGTATCGCAGTGTATCGTTAAATCATATCATTTTGAATAAGAATATTCTGTAAATTCTAAGCAACGTACGTATCACACCGTATATCGTGGAATCAATATAGTTTTTTAATCCGATTATGCAGTAAATTTTAAGTATCATGATACTATATCATTTGAATCAGATAATACCGTTACTTATAAGCCTCGTTTTGTCATATATGTCATAAATAATGTTACACAAACGGCACATTATTTGTACTATGTCGTATCGCTTGTTTTATTGTTGTTGTTGTTATTCTGGTTATTCTGACGGGTTTATTAAGGGATTCAGATTTTGTGGGCCTCCGTGGTTGGTTGGTCATGGTCGACTACTATCATGAAATAATAGTACGCACTAGCTATTCCCCACAGTCAGTTCAAATCCCACCAAAGTTAAGCCAAAAACCTTTTATTCCTCATATCATGAACATTCACGACCGAATGAGGAGACTAACATGAATAATGTTGAATATAATTTTTTTTCATAAAAAAACACATGGAAATGAATTGAAATAATAAATGAAATTAATTATAGGTTCTCGGGACCAGTGTTATACATAAGGTGTAGAACGTATACAATGAAGTAAATTTTCGGGTCTCAGGGATTTCATTATGTTCGTATTCTACTTCATATACAATGTATATCAATTTGATAAGTGAATGCTAACTTAAACATTGTGTATCAAATATCTATAAACTGTTCACGCCGTACATTTATCAAAAGATCGGCTATTTGATCTGAGGAAATAATTTCATACATGTAAAAAAAGTTCAATGGGACTGATATTGTTAACAAATGACAGTTAAATATTTACAAAACCCAAAACTTTGAAAAGATGGCATTTAGAAAAACGTACGGTCATTTATGCGGTATACTACTATTGTATGTCGGTGTTTTCTGAATTATAAAATGCTTAAATAAAAATTCACGATAGTATTTCCAAAAGGACCAATCAAAATAATTACGAATTTACCCGGTTTACGTAAAATTTGGGTAGGAAATAAAAAAAAACTTATTTAGTGTTATTGTCCAATTATTAGTTCACGATTAAGTTGAGCTATACATAACTTTAAAATACCGATATTTTCAAATCATGTCGCGATATCAAAACATCTTCTATTTTTTTGCGATAATCGATGTATTGTTTTAATGCGATTTCACCAACATGAAAATAAAACACATGTATTCATCTTATCGCGATATCATATTGTCTAAGAAAAATATCGCGACAATCGATATTTCCGATATATTGCGCAACCCTATATTTTACCAAAATGAACTTTACTACTTGTATAATATAATCTTCTTCATAACTAAGGCTATATTTATAATTATATACAGTGCAAATTCTCCAAAGCAATACCCTTTGGGAGAAGCAAAATTAAGTTGTTGTTGAGAGATTGTTGTTCTAGAGAGGTTAAATTAATAATAGTTAGATAGTGCAGTGAGAAAAATGATACTGTTGTTCAAGGGTGGTTGTTGCCCAAGAGAGGGCCGCTCTGGAGAAGTTGTACAGTACATGTATCCCAGAGTCGTAATTTACGAACTTATATGAAATATGAAACCTTGACATAAATATTATGTTCCGTTTTATTCTCTTCTGGTATAACCTATTATAATATAGATACGTTTTATCATAATTACATCAAAATTCAAACTAAATGTAGTTTACTGAGTTCGAAAAGTATATCATATAAATCCAGTCCTTTTTTAATGACACTTAACTATTCGCTAGACAGGAAACATATCATATTATCATTCCTACCTACATGGGTGAATACATAAAGACGGGTTATGTTAATCTTCACCATTAATCTCGGGGAAATCATTAAAATCATTGATACAATATTGTCATAGGTGATCAATTAAAAAGTTCAAAATTATCATCTATATCAGTAAGATACAATAATTTTCATAATATCTCACTATCGAATACATTTCTTTCTGTATAGAAGGGTTGAAATCAATACAATGTGAATAAAAATAACATCGAATCTTGCATTTACATTAAAAGGGATTTAAGTCATAAATAGCTTCAAAACTGGACAGTAAAATGATTTGAAAATTTCTAACATTCATATCACTGTAGGATTTGTGTCTTAGTGTGAGCATAGTTTAGAGTAAAGGTAGGTTTAACTTTCATTTAGATTGTATTATACTCAATGATTTTATAAAATGATACATTTTGCTACTAAATAGTTTATATAAAAACATTTGGATGTTTGAATATGGTAAAATGTTGTTGATGCTTTATGATTGAAGTTCTAATCATTGTTTTTGTACATGTACAAATGTTTGTTGAACGGAACGTATTTAAAAAAAAGAAATATAAAAACTGGACACAAGGGGAAATGATTCCAATATAACTCCAAATCGTTCTTGGGGGGTTATAGTGTTTGGACATCTTCATTGTAAGGTCTGAGATATAAACTGTAACTAATTTAACGATCGTCATGTTTGCGAGTCCGGACTGGGCGATACTTGTGTAGCTTTTTTCCTCTTTTTGATAAAGAAAAAACACCAAATACTAAAGAATGTTTTAACAACCAATGATTTAAATTATGATATAAAATATTCGTTTTGTATTACAATTAATAAGAGATATATTGTTCTATGTTAAATGTATTGAGTATGGATCGTTCTTGTATTTTGAATGAATACAATGGTCTTCTGATAATTTCCTTAAAACAATAATTATCATTCAAACCGCCAGAGATTGGCGTTAGGTCGTAATAGTTGGAGTAAATCTGCAAATAAATTATGTTTTCTTCTGTTCTGATAAAATACTATAGGGTTCTGATGTTGCATCGTTTTCGATTTCTGCTTTTGGTGCACTTAGTCTATCAAAAGAGTATCCAAGCTAAAAACGCTATTAAAAAATAAAAGTACTGAAAGTACTCATTGAAACCGAATTTACATAATTATAGACTTGCACTGCAGCATGGAACGGGAACTAGTTTAACAATTGCATGGCGGATGTAGGAAAACATAGTATTTTGGTCTGAAGCAAAATTCATCCGCGCCGAGCGATTGACAGCAATGGAAAGCTGATTCCAAAACATAATGTTTGAATTGAAATGTAAGATTTATGTCCCTTTATTAAAAAAAGTAAATCACATGACAAGAAAGTTAATATTTTGAGCCTTTTAACACCGCCCCTAAGTTGTGTTTCCTTTTGACATTTTATAACTTAACATGTTGATCCAATAATCACTATAAGGCGATTTTTAAATGGATGGAGTGTGGCTTATAATGAGTTGATACTACCACCCATGCTATAGAAAGTCACTATAGTGTAAAATTGGATTGGTTAAAGCTATTTATATTGAAATATTGAATTTAGTCAATGGAATACGGTTGTTCACACCACATGTGACTTCTTTCTGAGCACTATTACTTTTACAGTGAATTCAATACTAACCCGGCTATTGAAGTCATGTTGTAAGAAACTCATTACTATAATAATACGATCTGTAAGGCTAAACATGGCAATGTTTGGGGTTACTTGATCAAACAACTAAATAAGTGCAAATGAATAGAAAAAAATATTTCCTTCGTTTTTTTCTGATACACCTTCTGTGAGAGATCCAAACAGTAATCGTCACAAAAGTTTCGTACCTCGTAATCTTGCCGTTACCAAATATAGGGTAGGCGTAAGATAACGGTGTCGGTCGGGTAACCTTTAACACGACTGTTTTGACTTGCGATAATTTCATTAGTTCGTGAAAGTAGTTTAACTATACTTGTATTAAGGAATTATTCCGTGGGAATGTCATACATTTGTGTTCAAGTGACCTTTTGTTTGTCCTTGAAAGTTTTAAACTATTAGATATATACTTTCAGATAATGGCTCTAGCTATTGATATGTAATCTGGTAAGTTGTGATACAATAGAAAAAAGCAAAGGCATGATTCCCTCAAAACGTTAAATATTGATCTTAATGGTCGTTATTGAATACCATACAACTTATTTTTTAGTTCGCGCAGATCAGATCAAATGCCCTGGACGACCGATTATTTAAAAAGCGAACCACCACATGCTACAGTTTTTGTTGTTGAAAAAAAATACTTGAAGTTGATAGTTTTAAGAGATGTTTTAACTTAAGTTGTAAAATAAATATCTGCATAATTTACTAATTGCTTCAAGATCCACTTAAATGTATAATGCAAATCAACAATAGCTAAACACTTTAACGTGGATATTTTAATCAGATTAAGACACGAAGATGTATCAAATAATTAAAAAAAAGAATGCCTTTATCTGTCTAAATATTATAAAATGTACACTCGTCCGTCCGTCTGTATGTCTGTCTGTCTGTCCGTTCAAATGAAACGGTCTTGAATTTCACCATACAGACTGGTTAACCTTTTGCAATCTTGTTCTACCTCATGATATATAACTAAAATATTATGCTGAAGAAATGAGATAAACTATTCATTAATCACGGTATCGATAATTTAATTAATTATTTTTTTACATTTTGCATTTTATTTTCTGTCATTAAATCGTTTGTCTGTCTGTTTCTTTTGTAAATAATTTAGAGCTTACATGAAGATGGGTTTTATCAAAAGTTTATTTTTGTAGTTAAGCATAGACATGATATTAACTTAAGGACGAAGACTCGGTAAAGATTATTAAACTATTTCAGATGATAGTATACGTGTGAAAAGGGTGTAGAACAGACGTCATACAAATGATGGTTGCATTTTATATCTTCCTGTCTATACAGATATGGGCTTTTTATTTCAAAAGAGGATATCCAGAAACTTAAATCGAGATTAGTTTTTGTTTAATTTAAATGACAAACGTCTGCAGTTGTTGACATCCAGTTATCATAACGGTTTAGCAAAACGTAGGCGAGTAGTTGGGATCTTTTCATATCTATGCAATATTAACCGTTTTTATTTATCTTAAATCCATTGAGATTTGAGCATAAATTTGGCATTTTGTTACTGCATTTAAGATAAAAAAAATGACAGTTTCAAAAGCAGACAAAATTATCGCCTCATCAATATTTCAAATCATGACAAATTATTACGTTATACGAAAGTGAATTAAACAGTTTTTGCCTGAATTCAATGCGGATTTAATCAGGCATTTTATAAGATAAGAGTGTTTTGAAATATTAATCTTTAAAGGCTTGTGAAAATCTGACATTTCAATTAACGGAAAACTCTGATATTTTGATAATGGTTGCCTCGTAATGGCGGGACAAATAAGAGAAATTTGACAACATCTACCGGTTACCCGTGGTTGCAAGATCACGTGACAATGAAACCGGCAATGAACTGACTTGTGGGCCTCAAAATTGATGTCGTAATGTGATGGTGCAGGCGCATACCAACATACATAACATATTAAACATTAAATGTTACAACATGTGTAGCCACATCAAATAACATATAGTTTACAAACATAATATGGAGCGAGTACATGATTAACCAAGTTTTATATAATTATTTCATAACCATACCTTTATACATTAATACACTCATACACTAATACTTAGATTTTGAACTCTGAAAACTACTCTTTTAACCAAGAGTTTTATTATATAGTGGATTATTTGTTTAAATATTGAACTTACAAAGTAAACTCAAACTACACTTTTCTGATTAGACGTTGCAGTTCAAGTGTGTAAACTTGTAATAATCTCTGAATTTCAATGTAATTGTGACTGGTTACCTCAAATGGGTCTGAAATATCAAAATTATAATAAAAGTGAATTCAATTATGACGATTTGCCCAAAGTAGATTTTATAATTAGCGCCTAAGTGTTCCTTAATTACCTTCGATAACTTAACCCTATATAATGAAAAGTCTATCTATCTATATAGCATACTTTAGAAACGAATAACTTTGCGTACGGCTATGTCACACCCTATAGGGATCCTTTCGCTCCTCGGAGTTGCTCTATTCGGTGAATGGCACTCTTCAAATTGGGGAGCTATATACGGAAAAAACATGTGCGAAGTCGAATACATAAATAATCAACGACGGTTTTAAAAGAACGGCATTTATTCTCAGGGTGGCCTTTATTCGAAGGTGACCGCTAACACTAGTTTGACGGTAAACTCGTTTACATACGCTTGAATCGTATCTGTATTGATAAATAAGTCAATTTCTGGATCGAAATTCAATAAAAAAAGTATATTAGATCAAACATGTAAATGTTTACAACTTATTGACGTCACATTTCACTCGCTTAATTATTGACTTGTCAAATAATCTTCTAACATTACGTTTAAGACTGTGGACAAATCTTATCAATATTTAATTCCCAATACGAGCGTAAAAGACAACGTAAAGCTAGAACAAGACATAGAAAGAACAGAGCAGATAGTTTATCATAGGACTTGAGTCAAAGCTCATAATAAACACACAAACCCGTGCTAGCGGTCACCTCCAAATAAAGGCCATCCTGCGAATAAAGTCCATTCATTTAAAAGATACGTTATTATTTAGAACAAAATGACCTCCGAAAAAAGGTCACCTGTCAATAAAGACCACATTTCAACTTTCCCATGGGTGACTTTTGTTCACAGGTGTGACTGTATAATAAACATGTTACATGGGAGTACACATAGTACAAAATGTACCTAAATAACAAAGCCGAGGGTGGTGGCGAATTAACGTGTTGTAAATTAGCTAAATAGTGTGTAGACATGTAGGTAATATATAAATAACGCATTCAAACAAAAATTGAATTCACTCATGTATGAAGATCATCACAACAGGGCTTTTTTACATATTTCGTTAAATTAAATACATGTACAATGTTTTTGTTTTTATATTTTTAAAAATTCAAGGAGATTTTAAAAAGGCAAGACTTCAAATATATTTTTATATCTTTTCGAAATATGGAAATTTTATATGAATATAGATTTTTCAAATGAATAAAAAACATCAAAATTAACATTTATATTATTAATAAACATTTTGTTTTATATTTCATGTTGGTGATGTTCGATTTAGAAATTAAAAATCTGGAGTTATGTCCCTTTAAAGATATAAAAAATAATGGTTACACATGTAATGATATAAACTTGATAAAGAAACATTGAGAGCTCTAACTTAAACGATATATAGTCAGGCTGTAAATCAACAAATGTTTATGTGCCAATAATATAACACTATTGGTTGTTAAACCGCCTGTATTAGCGGATATCGAACGCCGGATATTTGAATAAGTCACCAATACGTTGGTAGCTACACGAGACCACAATATTAAACCCTAAACTGCTTTAAAGCGTACATGTTAGGTTTATCAAGTGTCGTTTGAGTGGACATTTAATATGTTTAAAGATTTAATTTGAAAACATGGCAATAAACGAGGATAGAATATTCATTTAAGACTCGGTGATTCAAATTTCGGCACAATGAAAGGTGGAATTAATGATCGCTTGTTGAGTAGAGATATGCGTCCATATTCCGCATGTGTAAGCGCGGCATCTCAGGATTATTTGATTACTACAATGAAATTTCGAGATCAGGTGTTGGCTTCTAAGCCACAGAAACCTAATTCGAGTTCTAAGTTGATTAGAAATATGAGATCTGCTCCTCCATTTCAGAACAGGAACCTGGATAATTACCCGATGCCACATAACAGGGACGATGCCGTGCGGTCTGCACGGGGGCAACGTGCCGATAAAAGATTCACCGCGGTCAGAATGACAAGATCGCGGGCAGAGAGTGGACTAATGAGGGAATATAGTAAACAAATGTTCGACTTCTCCGTAGCAAGTGAGAAAAATATAAGAAATAAGGACAAAATGAATGCTGGCGTCGAAAATGGTAGAAATTCTCAAAGATCTAAATCTGAAGCAGACTGTTATGTTGCCTTAAGAGACAAAGACAGAACGAATGGACCAACACCAGACGGAAGCGCATTGCATAACCGAAGACAGAGAGTGCTAAATTCTATAAGGATTCGCCCACATACGGAATGTCAAACACAGTTTAGACATGAACGTACAGCTCCCAGTTCTAATGTACAGCATGCAATTTGTGATAAAAACCGTCGTTACAGGGTGCGCAGTGTCACTGAATCTTCGGCAAGACCAAGGTCACATTTTGGAAATGTTTCATTAGCTGGTAGTGACTTTATTTTTATACCTGTGGATCAAAGTAGTGTGAATGAGTGGGTTTCTAACGAGAGGATAAATTCAAAACGTGTAACTGTCAATGGATCGTTATCCGAATCCACTGAAACAGACAGCTTAGACGCCACCTTTGGTCGAGATCCTTTCGATGATTTTGATGATAAAAACAATATAGTTACTGAAGAAAATGTTGCTAATAGTACAGCGTTGATAAATTCCTCTTCGTACACTCCTTATTCTCGTTCATTACTGCCTCCCGATGTCTCCAGCAACATGCGCCTGGTGTCTTTAGATGAAGCGAGCGCTTCAGAATCGGAGGAAGAAAAGATGGAACCGGAAGTTGAAGTGAAAAAACCAGACCCACCACCACCGCCTCCTCCACAACCGAAGTCTAGAGCCAGGTTAGTATATGGTGTGAATGTGTCTATGCTAAATAGTAATGTTATATAAAGTGTACACTAGTATACTACCGACATACTTAACATTACATCTTAGATCAATGTATTATTCAAAGTATACAATTATAACAGGCTTATAAGCTTATCTCGTATTACTTCTTAAATTTTCAATAACGAGTAAAACTTATGAATATGTTGTATTTGCATTAGAACTCTGCTAGGACCTATTTAAAATTATGTGGTTAAATATGGTCTAATTTGCATATTAAGCTTTATCAAAATCTATTTGCACTGTTGGCATGACACGTATATTATTAGTTTCACATTATTAAAAATATTTGATAACCCCTTAACACTCTAACGTTGATATTGTCTCATCCATGTCAAAATGAAATAGATAAGAGGTGTTCGGTGGTGTAGTGGAAACGTGCTGGACTACTGACAGAAAGGTCAGGGATTCGAATCTCGGCTCCGCTTTTCAATATTTCAAGGACGGCTTTTCAGCTTTTTCCAACTACCCAAGTCAAGTACTGTGTCTAGAAAACGTCAGGAAAAGGGGCGAGGCCTGTATCGATGCTTTATATCGGGCACGATAAAGAACCAAGAAAAACTACTCTAAAAGAGTAGGGATATAAAAGCCTCATGTTTTCTCTCTCTCCTCTCTCTGGGGTGGCTCTGAAACGACCATTACTGTTGAATGGGCTGTTGAACGATAAATTACATAAACAAACAAGGTTAAATATAATGAAACAAACAGTGCGAACGTACAATGTTTGAAGTATTACCGAATCAAAACGAATATGACTAAATGACACAAAAATAACCATAAACTTGGTGAATTTAATCTTATAATTAATACTGACGGGGGACTTTGTCCTAAGCATTTAAGCTGCTTTAATGTTTTACATCGACAATTATTTTTACGTTTTACTTTGTAGTATCGGTGCCAGAAATACTTAACATATTGTTATTCAAAACTGTGTAAGATAACTTAACAAGATGTGCACAATAAAAACGTACAGATAAAGTCGACAATAGTGTAGTTTGCCATAGATCTTTTATCATACTAAGTGTAAGATAGCTGAATACTTGGCCTTACAACCAATTGATAATATGAATTGAATATATGATAATATCGCTGCTCCACCAGTTTTACTGGCTCCCCTTATCTGTGTTTCGCATGTTTAAATCACGAAAGATCGCGGGTAAGAACCGTATTTATTTGTTAAGTTAAATGACTGTAAATCTCTGTTTGCTATCTGAAAAATACTGATTCAAATTTGGTCAAATTGATGTAATCGTTTTTATAAAATCTACATATCGTCTATTTTTAGGAATAATAGTAAACTAAACGCCAACGTGAACAAACTATTTGAATTAATATAACAATTTGGTATTAATTACTATCAGATTAAAAACATGTTTGCTTGATTTTGGACAAAGAAATTAACTGTAGGTTAACCATAACATTTTGATTTTTACGATAAACATAGGTATTTCAATGTCAAATTTAATATTAGGTATAACAATATGGACAATTATTTTAATAAACCAACCTATGTGTATCACACATTCTTTTATTCTATATATATTACAATATATATTTCAATTTTTTGTGTTCATCAAATATCGTTCCCCACGCTCTATATCAGTGAATACTGTGATTTTCTTGTGTTAAAAACTACAAATACATTTTTCTATACACAATACAGTTGGTCCACGTTGTTAGCAGTTGATAACACTACATTATGTTTGGCGGATTCGACTGTGTAATAACCAAACAGTTTTTTTTCAACTATTTCAATGTCAATGACTACAACTTTGAAAATGTGTTCATAACTTGTCACCGTGTCTTTCATCAGAATATTGTTACTTATTAGGCGTACACAATGTTTGTCTCGGGTTATCAGACCTACCCAAAATACCCCCGCGACATTGACTTTTCATTCTTTTCCTATGAGCGACCCATCGATTATCTCTCTTTTTTACCTTTCCACATGCTATATTATTTTAAATCCGAGAGGAACCCCTAGCTGCTTATCATATTTTGAATGGGCATATAACCAGAAACTAACATTGTTTATGCCTTTATCAAGCATAGAATCGTCCTCTTCAATCAGGACATATTAACAAGTTTCTTAATTTGTATTATAAAATGCTCACAGCCACTTTCCTAATGTTTAAAGTCAGACCATTTATCTTAGATATATTACATGAATCGGTTTCTATTGAAAGTAATAAAAATGTGTTTTGACAAACTGACAGAAATTCGTCTAAAGTCAACCATTCCATTGTGCTCTGCGCTTTTTCAAACTGTTCCTAGTGATAAATGATTGCCTCTGATAAGAAATTATTGCTTGGGTACAATGTAAAGTTTATCCTGTCTTATATTCCGCTTAAATCTTTTGACAAGTATCTAAGTACGTAAGTAGACATATTTGTAACATTTAAGTTCGTCTGCTTTCTCTTTATGTGAAGATTCTGTTCCAAATATCAGCCTTATTGAATTCAATTGAAAAGATATTTACAGAAAACGTTTAGAAATGGTTATTTTACGCTGATAAGTTGTTAACTAAAATCAACACATTGTGGACCATTTATTAAATTAGATTTTAAATCATGTCGCACACTGTAGGCTTTAGTGTCTGTCTTTGGGTGATAAAAGTAAACAGAAGTTAACCTTTTCTACGTTCAAACTTGGCATGAAACGGAAGTAGATCCCAAAGCTTTTTGATACAAAAATAGACGAGTCAAATTTGGACGAGTCAATATTTGAACAGAATCTAAGGGCCTTTATAAAATCTTGTATGAACACCTGAATAGTACGAAAATTGCAAGACTTAACCTTGAGTTTTAAAAAAACTTTAAATGAATGCTCTTACATCATTTATCTTATGCAATAAAACAATATCTCGATGACTACGTTCTTAATTTATGATTTTTTATTGAGATCTCGGAGTTGTTAATTTAATCAGAGGACTTTATTAACATTTCCGTAGGAATTTTCAGAGATAACCCTGATGTATGTTTTATTTAAAGGAACGTACACAGCTCCTGTGATGAAGACTTGAATTAAACATACCAATGACCAGTCTCATTGTTTTGGTATAATTACTACAATGTAGTATATTGTTTGTTGTTGTTAATTAAGTAGTTTTGTCTTTCAGAAGGAAGAAATCCGGTAGAAAAGCAGCCAAAGTCACAATTGTCGAAGAAGAGTAAGCGTATAGACGCTTTGTTTATTTATATTATATATTCTTACACCCTGTAACAGGAGCCTGATCACTCTAAAAAAGTAGTTCCTCACTTAAGCTCAATTAATTCATGACCACTAATTTAAAGCTACATACTTCGAAAAATCAACCTTTAGATCTTTGACAAATCTAACTCATATCGCTTGGTGTATGACTTTTTCTGACATCATTTGTGGCATTAAATCCGCCTAATGTATAAAGAACAGTATGGCATTGAAATACTTAGTCAATCATAAATTATAATCGCGAGAAATTTTGACCGAATCGGTACATTCTACAGAAATGGGTTAGCTAGAAAAAATGTCAAATATTAAAGTCTCAGACTTTTAACCGGTAAGAATTAACTGCTTAATCCGTATTTAACATATAATACTATTAACCTTCTTTTAAGAAAATACAATTACGTATTAAAAGGTCATTTCTATAACAATGAATCATTAAGTTAAGCATAAAATGACAATAGAATGTGTTGGAACTACTTTTTATTGGCTTAATATTCTCTGATGCCTACATAAGGTTTTATAATAACTAATATCCAAATATATGACAACAACTTATAACCCTGGAATGTATACAGTAACACCTCACCTGTATATTAAGACCACCGCATCATAACGACTACTTTTTTCAATTCAGTTTCTTCTGTATATCATCTTAATAATTAGACCATTGGATTACTATGAACATTTCTTCTGGTCACAACATTTATACTGGTTCCCATTGACTTGTGTGTACAAAGCCTTTGGTGCACTGACATGGAACAGGCACCAGTTTAGTCACAAAGGTGGTATCAGTCTCTACACAGAGTTGTCGTTCGTCACGCCTCGCATACGTATGTGAGAGATAACGAACGACAACTCTGTGTAGATATTAAGGTGGTCTTATTATCGAGGTTTTGTTGTATTCATATCAAGAACTCAATTTCACCGATCGGTTGAAATTTGATCTATTCATAGACAATTCATGTAAACAGTGTCAAACCTGTGGTAGCAGCCACCTCCGAAAAAAGGCCACCCTGTGAATAATGGTCATTCTTTATAAAACAAAAATCATCGTTGATTATTTAGAAAATAATACCTCCAAAGAAAGGGCACCTGACAATGAAGGCCATATTATGCCTTTCCTAATGATGGCCTTTCTTCAAAGGTTTGACTTTGCATTATATTTGTGTTACATGAAATGTATTCCATAGTCCGACGAAGCAATGCTGTTTTAATTGGATATCTTTTTGGTCTCTCGAGATTTCGGGGCTGAGCACTGTTCAAATCAATTGATGATCATCGGATACTTACTGAGTCTTTGAGTATGAAAATAACGTTTCACATTTTATTAAACAGTGTGTTTTTATCCTTTATTTATATAAGTATTGGGTGTTTAATGTCACATTAACTTATTTCAGCAAGCCCGAGTGGTTACATTTCCTTTCCATCATTCAATTATTCACTTGATTGTTTCTGGTTACCCGACCTATCCTAATTTTCTCCGCGAACCTAGACTTTTTATTAGGCCACAGGAACGGTAGATCTATTTTATCACCTTTTTTACCTTTCCACACGCTTATAAGAGCGTAATAAAATCCCTTAACTGCCTATCTTATTTTTAATGAGTATGTAACCAGAAACAAACATTTAGGCCTAATCACACGGTAAAACTGATCTCTTCCCACTTGAGCTGATAAAAAGGAAGCATATTGCACGGTTGCCAAAGCAATAAGGCTTGACGTTTAGCTTCGAGTGCCAAATAATTCCCTGATTTTAATCAAGAGTTTGCTTTACGTAGAACTAGTTTTAATCACTGTTCCTATTTACACACAATAACCTTCCACTGAACAAATATCTGAACTTTTTTAGTGTTATACATTTAAAATTTGAAGCACTAAAATGCAGACATTTGTTGATTTAACGATTCACATTCAGTTATGCGTTCTCGTTATATAACTCAATTCTGATCAATTATATATGTTTACTACTTGTAAACTTTCAGACACGAAGTAGTTTTACTCAACCATTATGGTATTTTTACACCAGTGTCATAGATGCTATGAAATATGGATATAATATGTAATTATTCGGGACCCAATAATTCACTATAACAATGCCTACTGTATATTTAATTTAGCGAGACTAGTAGAATGGTGAAATGTCAGATTATTCTACTTACCTTAATCGATTTACAAAGGCAATAGCGGATCGGTGGTATTATCGGACCTTTTAGTCATTGGAATGATAAGAGAACAGTTTGGGTCTTAATAAGTGAAGCGGTCGTATTAGGGGACCGGTCGTATTATCAGAGCGGTCGTAAGGTGGAACTTTACTGTAGTTATAAATCTAAGTGCTTTTTTCGTTCACGACTGTTTTCAACCTCCATGATTGAAGTTGTTGCGAGTTTAAGAAAAGTCTGCTGTATCCATTAACAAACACTGCTCTCTTTCCAAACATATGTTCATGCGCTTATATGTATCTGCTTATAGGCAAGTACGCAGCTGAGCCCACATTACATGTCCAAAGTCTTGTCTGAGATGGGGTTAACCAGCGACTTTCAGAACGTACCATATTCTTGAATCCTCTCCAGTTTAGCTTGGTACGCGCCTGGTGTTAGATATTTTGATATCATACCTTAAATAACTACTCACCTGTGTGTATAAATGTATACATACCCCACTCAGTGCAATTTTGTTTATAATTGATGAACTTTCCAAATTAGTGCACTATGTCATTGACGGCAATCTTTGTTGGAAAAAAACATCTAAATTATTCATGGAATAAGCAAACATTAGCATTGATAATATCACTTGGATACTGACAAAAACATTTTGTGCGAATATGTTATTCATAAGAGTGTATACTGGGAGAGTCCGTGGTCGATTGGTTATAGTCTATGAGTAGTACACACTAGCCCCTCACCAAGTTCGAGTCCCAATCGGGACCCGAAAAATCATATGTAAATAAGCTGTCCAGCTGACTTACTGAAGGTCGGTGTACGCCCGGGGCCTTCCTCCCGTTTAAGCTGGAAAAGTCGCCAAATGATCTGATTTTTAACTGAAGCAAAGTTTGTTGAAATTGGTTCAAGTAATGATATTTAAATATATTGGCTATAAATCGATCATTTATTTACACATACGTCGTTGATTATTAATACTCTGTGTGCATTGAACGCATTAATGAATGTTATATAGTTCCACAAACACTCCGTATTGTCCGATTGAACAAATTATTATGGTGTACTAAGAAGGCCATAATTTTACAATGATTAAAATATAATCGTTTATTATTAGATCATCAATATTGTTGGCAAGTATTATAACTAGATATACGTGACATAAAGTCAGTTTTGAAGTTGATTGCCTTCAGAAATTAGCTAAACAAATCTAAACATGAATGCAAAGTAGAAACAATGGTGATCACTTTGGTACATTTAATGCGGACTTCGCTAAGACTTCTTGAAAAATATATAGAATTTTACAATAGCATAGGAATTATTAAAACAATACCACACACGATTGGAAACAGCCCTTTTATTTCCATTAATCTGTTGTAAGGTCTACAATACTGGAGTATGGCGATTATTAATATTTGAAGGTCATAAATCAATCCTTCGAGGTTTAACACAAATTCTGAACTATTTTCATAAAATGTACTTACACATATATTGTATTTCCATCTGTTCTCTACTTACAATTTGTACAGAAGATCTAGCTTTAATAAGTACACGACAGGTTTGAAAATATCTGAACATTTTGTTTTGTATTTATTGTGTTAAATAATGTGAGATTTCAATCTAGGTTCCCTGGTTTAGATATTTTTTTAACATAATTATCGTCTTTATATGTGTACATAATTATATGCATACATAAGAATATGACATAAGTGTCATGTTAAACTTAATCAAAACTTGCGAGTTGCTTTCGTTCTAGAATGTTCTTTCCCTTTCCAGAAAGTCCAAGATACCCGAGCCTGAACCGGAACCGGAACCAGTTAAGGTAAAATTAATACTCAAAGGACCCCATTGTTGGGTGGACGATGCTACGATTACGAGCGAACAATCCGATACAGAAGACTTTGATTGCCCGGATGGCGCCAATCATACTTCAGGTGTACAACATGATCTGAACGCAGAGAAGCAAAATAGTGCCCAAAAACTTGACATTGCATCTAAAACGAAATCTCTTATGAAGGGTGCAGTTGCAGCCAATACTAAGCCAGCACTAAGTACCATTTTGAAACAACCAAATCAACAAGCTATGAAAGAGGCTTTCGACAATGCATTGCAGACAAATGTGCAATCTACAACAAATGCAATGGATAAGAATGGTGACGTTAATAAACAATTACCGGACACTTATGAAACAAACAATGGTCTAACGTCTGATAAAGACAAAGAAAATGAACAAGCAAAAGAAGGAATAATTTTACCGCCATTTCTTTGTCCAAGCTCCGAGAAAAAATCGCGCGAAGCAGCATTGAAAGATTGGTTGTCTAAAACCTGTTTCAGGTCCGGTCATAAACCGGTTCCTGTAGTTTGAAACATAAATAATTTATATAGATAATTTATAGGAGCATAATTTATAACGAATATATCAGGTCCGAAGGAATTAGTTTTTGATTGGGGGGGGGGCTAATTTTAGATATTGCCTGAAAACGGGCGATGGTGAGAAAAATATAGCCCCTGATAGTTTTCATTACAGTCAAATTTATTGTTTTAGCTCCGCATGATTCCTACGGTCCTGTATATGAAAAACATGGTTTTGAACTGTTGTTACTAATGCAATTATGTCTTGTCGTATGTTAGTATTGTCTAAAAATTGAAAATAACGCCATTACTGTGTGTCCTGTTTGATTTTGAAACACAAGATCTTAAACTTCTAGATCGTAACAGAGAACTGTGCTGTCTTATTTGATACAATGCACATTATAAGTGTTGGAGTAAACTTCGATATAGTGAGAATTGGATACGGTGAGTTATTCATTTTTCCCCGGACATACCCTTCTATATTTCATTTTAGTGAATGTATACTATACACTCACAGAAAAGAAAGTGTGCATTTTGGTTCAGAACGGGAAATATTTTTACACCCAAAGAAGCACGACGCAGGCAAATTTGATATCAACATGTACAAATGTATTGGGTATTCGATATAGGATACATGTTTGCAATGCATGAAGGTTATTTTTCTTCACTCATGATGATAAATCCGTAATTCTAAACTTTATAAGAAAAGAGTTATGCTCAATATAAACATGCACACTTTCTTTTTGGAAGGTGCAATCACCTGTCATCGTATTGAAACAAGTGCCCGTTGACCTAATAACAGCACAGAAAATAGGTCCGAACTAAATAGTGAGAATAAATATAGTATACATATGTACACTGTATTTCCTCAGGTTTATAGTGTGTTGGGTCTAACAGTATTTCAAATTATTTATTGTGTCCTCGTGCAAATAGTGTGTATATTGGTAACAAGAAAGATAATCGGCGTGTATATAGTAGAAAACTAGTAATTAGAAAACTAATACTAGCAAATTATCTCATGCATTCAAATGGGCTGAAAACTAAAAGAAAGTATGCTGTTGTATTGATGTTTTCCGGCTTTTATCATTGCATTATTTTCAGAGGCAGTAAAACAAATAATTAAGGATTCTGTCCTAAATATTTGTAACAGCAGTGCTTTTAACCTATGAGAAAACTCTTACTTCAGCTAAAGGTTTTGTATCAAACACTTTCATTGGTTACAAATGTAGGTTAAAAGCAATATTAAGACAACAGACCCAAAATACATGAACTGTTAAATGTTTGACTTATCCGCTGTTAAGACTGTAGAATGATGAAACGAGCGCATCTGTCTCAAAGTGTTGTTGGTTTGCATATCCTGTTTCCGGGCACTTCCTCTACAAGTTCTACTACAGAAAAATGCATCGGTAATAATCCCACATAGATGTATGTGCTTTGTGGCTTTTTAATGACGGAACTAAAGTTGATGATAAAATTGGCTTAATCGTCTTATAAACGAATATTAATAAAATTTGATTTTATTTGAAAACAAGTATATTTTTATCTTTGTTATTGATTATTTCTACAACTAGAGATTTGGAAAGATCACATTCCATCAGTGCTTTCAGTACTTTGATTTGTGTTAGTATATAAATATATTAGACGATTAAGCCTGCAATTTTTTCCTCTAATAGAGTAAATTGTTCGAGTCCCCGGGAATTCACAATTACCGTGATCTTCTGAATATTTACTTTTAAGGCTTAATTAAGCATTTGCTAAGATCACGTGCAAGTACATTTTTATACCTTTTTCTGTTCGAACCTTTATATGTCCAATTTCTGGGTACACAAAATATGTTGATAAAAATAGACCAAGATCTATTAATTATCAGAGAAATTCGATAACTGTATTTACAGTATGACGATATCGCCTGATAAACGTGTCACCGTATGATTTGGTGTATGAATATAAACTGATAATAAGATAAACGACATGTATACATTACTAAATCTATTTGCGTAATCATGATGTATTCAAAAGTTACGTAAAATACAAATTTAATATATAGAAAGATAATGGTAAATCATAAATTTATATAGATTGTTTATAGCAAGATTAGAATATACTGAAATCATTAATACTGATCCTGTATTCATGGATATGTACATGATCCAATAATTAAACATTAATTTATAAAACAGTTACATATTGTTAATCAAATTTCAATGTCAATACAGTGCAACCTCTACAAAGCAACACCCTTTGATTGTGTTGTTGTTGACAGGTTATTGCTCTAGAGAGATTAAATTAGTACTTAAAATTATTCAGTTGGGAAAACGTAGCTGTTGTTGAAGGGAGGTTGTTGCTCAAGAGAGGGTCGCTTTGGAGAGGTTGTACTGTACTATACAATGTTATATTTAACTCATAAGGACTTTTTTCATAACCGTTTGAAAAAAGTTACGAACGATCGTCTGGAATTTTCTGTGATTAAGGTACTGGTCTCCATGGTCGAGTGGTTATGGTTTCTGACT
Source organism: Lutraria lutraria (assembly GCA_964023205.1). Taxonomy (NCBI): domain Eukaryota; kingdom Metazoa; phylum Mollusca; class Bivalvia; order Venerida; family Mactridae; genus Lutraria; species Lutraria lutraria. Next base: position 23,582,974 of record OZ026838.1, read on the forward strand.
AGAAATCACAAGCCATCATCGCTGTGAGTTCGAATTCCACATAATAAGGTTCTACCCAGATGTACACATGGTTCCCGTTCCACGATGCAGTGCACCAAAGGCTTTGTACACACAAGTCAACGGAACCAGTTTAAACCCAGATGTACGTCTGTTTTCCGTTCCATGATGCAGTGAACCAAAGGCTTTGTACACACAAGTCAACGGGAACCTGTTTAAACCCAGATGTACGTCTGTTTTCCGTTCCATGATGCAGTGAACCAAAGGCTTTGTACACACAAGTCAACGGGAACCAGTTTATACCCAGATGTACACCAAATGTATCTGACTGGAGCTAAAAGAAGGTACGGGTTGTATCTAAATAGTTTGAAGCCATATCACGGTAAATGATGTTCTACCGATGTACAAATATAGTCCACTGAATTAATAGTATGGAATGACATCACTTATCCCGGTTCATTTTCTCTATCACTGTCGCTATCTTTGTCACAATCATTGTCGACTCTCGATTACCAAATCTCGTTCCTTCTCGTACTGAACATGAAATGAATATCGTAAAATCGTAGTAGATGAGCTAAAGTAAAATGCATGATGCTAAATTGTCAGCTATTATTAGTTAATTATATGTTAAAAAGATCATTTAAATTAACATATAATCACAATATTGTGAAATGTGTAAATTCATAAAGTAGTTAATCAACGCACGTGGATAAGACTAATGGTGAAGGATGCATGTGTATGCTATATATTATACACGTACTTGCTAATATATGTACACGTAAGTGATTTAGTAAGTCAGGCATGTGTCATCTTCTTCAGTGCCAATGCTATAAACTCTAGGTCTTCATCATCCAAACGGTCTAGTTGTCTATTTTTCTCTGAACAGAAAACAACAGTGTCGCAGTCCCGTAGTTGTACTGGGACATTGGTTTCTGTCCGGAGTTTAACCACCAGCAAGTTTCCATATTTACGCTTCGTTAGGTGGTCAAGAATAAGGTTCACATTTGCATCAAAACTGCTCGTCGGTTCTTTCTCCAAGCTTCCTTCTGGATTTGCTTTATCGTCGTTGGCAAACGACATGCTTCCATCTAGAAATACTATGTAATACTTAACTACCGTATCGTCTGCACAACAGTCGAGTTGTTTTGAAGCTGGACACGTTTTTATATTCACACCGACCTCTTTAAATATCTTACATAATATTTGTGCCGAGTCGGTCATGGATTCGTCTTGATGAATCAACATCACATGAGTGTAAACAGTTTTGAATAAACTGCCTCCAGTTTGCAACTGTATCTTGTTGCCCCTAAAAATAAGTGAATTCGTTATTCGCAGACGGCATACAAAATATTCACCACATTTGTATGCTTTTAAAGCACCATGTATGTATGCTTCGGTGCAAGTATCATCGACAAGTGCTTCGAATCCGTTTGGAAGACATATGATTAACTCTATCACCAAGACGGCGTCATCATACCCGGCACTAGATTGTAACTCAGTCAAAATATGCAAAATTCTTCTGTCACATTTGTCTACTTGGCCAGTGATGCTTCTTAGTTTGCGAATAATCTCCAAATTGCTGTGTGACTTTAGTCGTTCAAATAGGAACAATAGTTCAATAATTTCCACAACCGTTCTTGCTTCTCCATGTAGAACTTGCTCCAGAGTAGGTGTTATCATCCATTGCCTGCCTAAAGTAGTCACCATTCGTACAAGACTGCAAGATATTTCAATACACTTTTTAAACGCCGAATTCATCATTTTTGAAACGTTTCCTCTAGCATATTGACTTTTATTAAGGGCTAGCATGTCAGACATACAGAAACCTAACTGTGCGTATGCATCGGCAAAATATCGTTGCGTCGTACGACTCGTAAGACGTTTAAGTTCCCTGAACTTTATAATTCGTTCAAACGTTTCAAGTGCTTTCTCTTGTTCGTCAAGTTGGCGGTATGTAAGTCCAAGTTCGTAATAAGGCTTTAAGGACGTTGGATTTTTTTCAATGGCCTTGTGAAGATTTTTCAAAATGTGTTCTATCTTTGGATGACTTTTGTATTGAACTAGCAACGGAATAGGTAGCTCGGGGCATTTCATCAATTTGACAATCCGATCATTGGGTCGTGGGGCAGATTTACGTTGTGGGATTTGACATTCAATGACTCGTTTTTGAGCCAGTGCCAAAAGTTCAAATGCTTTCGACGTTTCCTTTAATTCAGTCGATCGCTCCAAAACACTTACAGCGATATGAAGTTTGTCGTTGTAATATCTCATAAACGTACCAACTATATTCATAGTATAAACATCATTGTAACCAAGTTTATAAGCCATTTCAAAGGCATATAATGGTTCTTTGCGTAATTGGTTGTATTTGTCCCGTCCTTTTATCTCGCAAATTTGTCCGTAACGTATTATACCAATGTTGGCGTAAGATCTAGCTTGATATAGTATTGCCTTTTCGTCGCTTGTTTGGATTCGAATGACCTCATTAAGCATCAGTAGCCTACGATTTGAAAGTTCACTGTCATTTATTAGTTCATCCCTATCAAGACCAAGCACCAAAAATAGTCCAAATGTCCACATGCAAAAATACCTCTCCGGAACTGGTATATGTCTTTTTTTACATTCTTCTATTATCTTCTCATACTCTTGAACTCCCAAATTCCTAGTACTTTTTAGAGTACACCTTGTATATGCATATGCGATTTCGCCTCTTGCAACCAGTAGTTCAATGTTGGTGTTTTCTGTATTCTCAATCGCCCGATAAACTTGTTCTGCTTCTGGAATTTTTCCATCTTTGAACAAGAACCAAGCTTTGTTTGACAGGGCAATTATATTATTAGGATTGTGAAATAAAACATGGTCGTTTAATTCGTATGCTTTTTCCTTTTCGCCAGTAATGAAATATCCATAGGAAACAGCATTTTGGGTTCTACTTTCCTTTGCTTTGATATCAGGTTGATATCTTTCTATAAGTTTACGTAAAGATAGTTCAACATTGTCAGCGTCCACTCTTTGAAGTGAAACAAACAAGGATGGATATCTTGTTAACAACTCTTGAACACGAGTTGAATCATCCATGGTTGTAAGCAAATTATTCAAAAGAAATGCCTTCCTGAAAAGTGAGCAATGAGTCGTGAATTGAATTAAAGATCAAATCATCGGGAATACTATGACAAAACAATATTTAAAGACAAAATTTGTCAAAGACACGGATGCCCTAAGAAAAAAGCATTTGTAACAGCCCTGTTAAATAATAAGTTTGATGGAAAACGCAAAAAAGCATTACAAGATAACATTAAAAAGGGGCAATAACTCAAAAATGACGGAATTACCAAAGCCTGAAAAAGGCATTTCAGCACTTAATAATGATCAATATGTAAAACTTTTATTAAAAGCCTATGAAAGTGTAGGAGTTGTGCACAGAAGCATTGTAAGGTAAAATTAAACAAAGGACAATAACTCAACCAAAAGACCGAATAAAAAAAGCCTGAGAATATGCGCTACAACACTTGATACTGGTCATTCTGTGAAAGTTTGGTAAAGATCGCATATGAATTGTGGCAGAAGTTGCGAGGATAAGCATTATACGGTAAAATAGACAAAGGGCAATGACTCGATCAAAAATAACAACCGAATCAAAAACAGCCTGAGAACATGTGCTACAACACTTAATGCAAATCATTCCGTGAAAGTAAAAATCACATATGAATCGTACGAGGAGTAGCAATGACAAACATTGAAAGGTACAATTAAACAAAGGGCAATAACTCTGTCAAAAACGACTGAATCCCGAAAGCCTGGTCATATGCGCTACAGCACTTGATACTGATCATTATGTGAAAGTTCGGTGAAAACTGCATATGAAATGTAGGAAAACTATCAATGACAAGAAGTAGGACGGACAGCACGACTACTATATGCCACTCTACCGGGGACATATAAATCATTCGCTCAGGATGAAAATGCTTTTTCTTTGATATTTTGTTTGGATTTATCTCTTGTTTCATATGTATGCATTACTTCAATACTTTGATATTCGAAAGCATAATAGTTTTGATCGGTAGTTAAAGTATTTCTACTTTGATGTTTGCCATAAGTTAACGTACCCCATTTGTTCAATACTGAGTTGAAGAAACGTACCCGGCTCCACATTTTTATCGATTCGTTTTCATTAAAACATTACAAACGAAAAACTCAACAACTCTAAAAAAACATCAAAAGTTCCACATTTCAAGCTTTCAATAATTTTTGAAAGCTGTAAGCTATAAAGAAACAGGATGTTTTTTTATTAAACAAAATGCTACCTTGACCTTTGACCTACTGATCTGAAAATACACAGGTCATGTAGAGGTTGTCATCAGGAACCAACATATGAAGTTCGATGAGTGTAGGTGGAAGCGTTTGATTCTATAAGCGAGGTTAAAGTTTGGTACAAACAAACGGACAAACAAATAGACAGACTGGCCAAAATTAATATGCTCCGATCTATTAATACGGGAGCATAAATAATTGCAGGTATTTTGAGACGTATTAAAGTCTTATCTGTCAAAGTAAACGTTATCTAGAATGTGAAGACAAAAGAAATCAACATATACGAGTACGATTAAAATTTGTATTTACCTGTAAATTACATAAGTCGTCTGTACTCATCGTCTACACGTAATACAATTGTTCACCACAAAACTCTTCTTATCGATGTCGTTACCGTCTATCGGTAACTGATAAAAACGTGTGAAAAAATCTTTATCAGTTGTAAGTTGTAACAATAATACTCTATAAATATTTAGACGGAAACTGCTGTATCTACTGTTTATTTGATTTAACATTTTATTTATATAAATGTTCGATAAGGCAAATACAGTTCAAATACTGTGGTTTTACACATGCGGAGCGGGTATCGTATACATGTACTTTGTTTCGAGTTTAAATTTTTAATTCATGTCAGTTGGGTCTGACGATCAGTTCATCTACGAATTCCTCAGCGCAATTGCGTTTTTTAATGATGTAAATCAAAACACAAAAGTCCCGTGAGCAAATAAGTGTACGTGTATGAACAAAAGCGCGACACATGGTTTTGGTACTGTTTGGTTGAAGACATGGTGTCTTAGGCCATCCTACTTCCACCTCTGACTCAAGTAATTCATGTAGAGAAGTTCACGGTCACTTGCGATGAAAATTGTTAGAATAAGTACTGAATCCAGGAACGTTGAAAATGCGTTTTGCACACCGGTTTATAACTAAAGTACGGCATTTCAAAACAAAACAGACGTAGGAATGAATATCTATTTTACTTTACTGGAAGTCAAACCAATGGTTTAATGTGTGTTTCCAGTCTCAGCGGATTTAACACCGTTTTAAATAACGATATTTCAGTTGAACATGGCAGCCGGTTCACCTTACCAGATTCTATCCAGTACTAACTTACCCATACTCAAGGAATAGGCAACTTCCCCACATATTATTTTGGGTCAAACTTTCATAAAAGGGTATGACCTGCGCGACCGATATTCGAAATGTGTACACGGTGCCTATACCACGTGACTTTCCATGATACGCGTGAGACAGAATTTATAAACAAAAACTCACTCCAGGTAACATTTTATTTTTTATCTTCTCTCATACTTCATCATTTCTCATCGGACAGTCTCATTCAAGTAACTAACACATTCATATAAATTGTTTTTGATAGAATTCGGTATTTTTCTAGACGAATTTTAGTCATGGGTATGAGTTTATTCTAGTTGTTTGCGAGTATATAGTATATAGTGTCTATTTAGTTTAGGTAATCCTGGCCATTTGATTGGCTAATGGTAATGACGGTCATTTTGATTGGTCAATCATTGCCAATTCATCGCGTAACCTGTCATGTTTGACTGAATCTGTTCGTCTGCAGTTTTGTTAACAGTTGATAGGTAAGTAAATCATGCAGTCATTGCTCTGTGATATTGACCTAGCTAGGTTGTGTGGCATAATATCGGAAATGCGATTTGAAGTTCAATGTGGTTGTATCATAGCGGTTATGGATAATTTAGCATTTAGGGTATATTACATTTGATTGATGTAGGGTATGATATTACCGTGTGCTTGTGAACTTATACATGACTTTATTCATTTGTAAAATACTCATGATTGTCAATATAATTATGTGTATTATTCATAACATGTAATTATGTTATACTCTCCATAACGAAGGATTGAATAAAATATGAAGTCAATATCCTTTATGAAAGAAGCAACTTCATACAAAAAATAAACATAAACCAATGCTTCTTGCAATTCGTCTACCTATAACGTTTTGTTATAGTTTTTCTTGTTATTAGTAGAGTCTTATTGGAAATCCAGTTGAAACATAGACACATCATCTTTGTACGTATAATTTTTACTTGCAACTATCTTTGTTCCAAGCGCGGCAAAGAGTTGAAAACCGACAGCGCTTTCAGGCGCCACACGAGAATCCATTTTAGAACGGGCAAGCTCTTCTGTAGTGCCAAACCATTTCAGGTAATTTCTATAGATCTTTTTAATAGATGTTTAATATGTTAAAGTCATATGCCTTTTTACGTAGTTTCTTACGGTGTAAAATATACCACTAATGTTTTATCGCTTTAAAAACAAAAGCCATATCTAGCAACGATTGAAAAGTTGTTACCTCTTTTAAGAATGTAGAAAACAGGTATGCACAAGCAACACTTATGTATTTTGATATATAAGTACTGAGGTGGTCGCTTAGTGACGTGTTAACTGCATTCGAATAAATCGTGAATTTGAGGCATCGTGTGGATAAAACAGGACAAGCAAAAAAGCAGTTATATACCATCATTTATTAAGAACATCAATTAGTTATACTTCAATAACATAAATCAAGTATTATTGAATTTACTCTCCAATGACAGTGGTGTTCGAATCAAACAATACAACAGGAGCACAATTCGCATATTTCTAATTTTTAAATAACTGACTATGGGAAGGGGAAGAATTGTTTAAAAAATAAGATGAAACAAGAAGTAAACATTTAGCCAATTAAGAAATTAACCAATTCTTTAAAAGAAAATTAAAATGATATATTTCAGGTAGTGCAAAATCAAATAAGAGAACCACAATGCACGTATAAGCAACATACACTATTTACAAAGTAACAGGTAGACATCAATAATTAAAAACAAACAAAATACACACACTTTCAAACGCACACTCTTTAGAGACAACATTCATCAAAGGATATTCCAAAAAAATAATGAATATATAATATACATGTATAACAAAAATAATTCCAACTTCAGGTGAAGGTATCTAATGTTCTATCTCGTATTATGTACAGTATCCATGAAGTGCTGTCTCCATGAATAGGTTTCAGTAGACACATGACAAACTCATTCCCACAACGCACTACTTCGGTTCGAGTTCATTTAGAAAATTCTTCATAATTAAGCAACCTGTGCACTGTCGCTTCGCTATATGTTACGCTTGCTTATATGTCTTAATTCCGACTAATTTTCTTAATTATCAAACTCTTAACTTATACAAAAAAAAATACAATATAAAATCTACTGCAAATGGACATCTTTCTAGATATTTGATACGGATTGAGTCTCTGCAAATCTGCAAATTACAAAAAATAAAAGAAATACTGGATTGTACATTGTTCACATGTTCTATGCATATGTCATGTATTTCAGTGCCAATTCCACAAACGTTTGATCATCTTCATCCAAAAAATCTAATTGCCGTTCTCGCTCTGACTCGAAGACAACGCAGGTAAAATCATGCAGTTGTTCGGGAATATTGCTGACTTCTTGGAGTTTAACTACAAGAAGGTTCCAATCATCACGTTCACTTAAATCTTCCATGATAAGATCAACATTTGTATCAAAATTGTTGATGGCCAGATTCTCCATGGCTCCTTCGAGGCTGGTTCCATCATTAATATCTGGCTCATTTCCACCGATAAGTGCTATGTAATTTCTCATTGCTAAACTGTCAGCGTCGCGGATTACTATTTGTGAAGGAGCAAATGCTTTTATTTTAACACCAACTTCTAAGAATACCCTTAAAAGAGTATCGGCCGCAAGTTTATTTGCATCATTTTGGTATATCAGAATCACTTCAGTTCCTTGTAAGTTTGCAATGTCTTCATCCAATATTTCAACTGACATCCTTTCATTACGCATCCGTAACTTGTTTCTTCTAAACTCTAGTGCATTAACGATACGCAGACGACAAAGTAATGCTTCGCCAGATTTGTATGCTTGCAAACCACTCTTGATGAAAACATTGGCGTACATGTCCCCGTCAAGCACACCAAAGCCGTTTGGAAGACATGTAATCAGCTCCATAACTACAATAGCATCATCGTACTTCTCTGAGGAGATCAACTGGTTTAGCAAATCACGTACTCTTCTATCGTTTGTTTCCAACTGACCATTGATGCTTGACAATGTTTGGAGGATATCTAGACGCGACTGTGACTTAAGTCTTTCGAATAAAAACAATAATTCTTTGACTTCCGTTTTAGCGTTGCGTTCTATAAGATGGCCCAAAGTAGGAGTTGTCGACCATACGCTTTCTAACGACGGTACCATTCTCACAAAACTGCAAGACATTTCAATCGACTTTTTGAAAAACGATTGCATTTCATCATCAAACGCCATCATTTTTTCAGGAGGGACTTTACCAACAGATTTAATGTCAAGCATACAGAATCCTGATTGCTCGTATGCATTGGCAATTTGTTGCAAAGTACGAGGATATGCTTTAAATTTTCTTATGTGTTCAAATTGTTCAAGAGCTTTTTGATGCTCATTGATTTGGCGGTAAGTCAGCCCAACGTCATAATAAGCATCCATGTTTTTGGGATCAAGCTCAATAGCTTTGGAAAGATTTTCTATTATCTGAATCATTTCCGGACGACCTTTATACTTATCTAACAATGCAGTTGGCTTTCTGGGGCATTTCATCATATTGACGATGCCATCAGACGGTCCAGATTTGCACCTTGGTTGTTTCTTAAATTCGTCGCTTTCTAAATCTCGTTTTCGAGATAATGCCAATTGGTGAAAGCCTTTTGAAGTTTCTCTTAATTTGATTGAATGCTTCAGACAAATGATGGAATATTTAACCATATCAAAGTACCTCAAATATTTTCCTATCATATTTAAAGTGTACACATCGTTATAGACAAGTTTATGCGCTTCTTCAATCGCCTGGTATGGCTCTTTGCGCAGTTGATCATACTTCTCTTTCCCAGAAAACTTTTTGCAAACCTGATCATAAAGGATTCTACATATGTTTGCGTAGCATTTTGCTTGATATAATTTCACGATCTTATCTGCAGAACGGATTTTAGTAACATTTCTGAGTAACTTCAACCGTTTTTCTACTGACATGCTATCCGATTCGGTAAATGTTGTCAAATCCTTCCTTTTTCTATACAATAAGAGGTTAAGACCAAACGACCACATGCAGAAGTATTTGTCGGGTAAATTACTTTGTTTGATTTCTTCTAAAAGTGCCTCGTACTCCTTAACAGCCATGTCGTATGTCTTCAGTCCAAATCTCGAGTAAGCAAACGCTATTTCGCCTCGTGCAATCAAACGTTTGGCATGTCCAGTTTCCTCTATTTTCTTGCAAACTTGTTCGGTTTTTGTATATTTGCCATCATTGTATAAGAACCAAGCTTTGTTTGAAAGAGCAATTACATTGGTAGGATATTCATGCAGAACTTTGCCGTTCAACTCGTATGCCTTTGCCTTTTCACCAATAATGAAAAATGCATAAGAAACAACATTCAGGGTTCTGCTTTCCTTCAAGTTAATATCTTCTATATCTTCGTCTTGCAACGCATCAACTGATATATGTTCCCTTTCGATACCAGCACGCTTTAAAGAGTCGAACAAAGAAGGATACTTTTTCAACAAATGTTCAATATGAGCCATGTCTGCCATTGTACTTTACAGAAGGGTAAGAGATCAGTGTAAAAACTTCTATCTGAAATCAAAACCAGGTTGAATGTATAGTAAGTAACATAAAAACATCCATTAATTCCGTTGGGGAATGTCGGTTCATGCATTCTATAGTGCATTCGTAAACACATGCATACTCATCTTATACATCGGATATGTCCGTAGTTAAATTAAGTGTGACGGTTACCTACAAAAGTAAATTTTGGTCCGACCCAAAGTCTTTGGATATTATGCTGTGTTATCAGTCACCGCTACACTATCTAGCTTAGGCTGGTATTCATAACGCACAAAATAATACTTAGTCTGGCAATGACAGATATGATATTTTGTTATTTGTAAACATTTTTTGCAATCATTATGTCGAAGCTCAGATAGTGCAACTATCATCTGCATCAAATTAGCTTGTCACTGAATTTGTTTGAATTAATCGACTAGGATAAATATCATCAGAAGTTACAGCATAAGAAAATAAATAATCTGAATTTAGAAGCAATCATGTAAGGAAGGGCAGTATAAATGTAAACAGTTTTATCTTCGTTTAAAATATATAAATATATATTTTATTCAGTATTATTTCATAAAATATACATGATTTAAGACCAACAACAAACTGGTCAATCAATATTATTCATACTTATTACATAAAATTCAAAGAAGAATGTGGCTATTTATTTTTCAAACATTTAATACAAACTGTTGTTATTTTCTTAAAATCACTGAGCACTCTTATAGCCTTAAGGCCATACAACCTTTTAGATAATAGGACATATTGTATTATCATTGAGTTATTTCCCTTTCACCAGCCACTTCCTGGCTAGCAATATATATATGACTGTGTTTATCTGTGTAAATGTAATTACGTATTGATCAGAGATAATGAAAACAAACAGATTGATATTTAACAAACTTTTATCTCTAAACGAATCTCTGTCTTTACACTTAATGATCTAGCCAAGGACATTGTATATAAAATGATATGTACATGTTTCGTAGATTAAGACTTAAATAAATAACAGATACGTTTTAGGTCATTATCTAGAATAATAACATACTAACTTAATTACATTTTCATAGCGCTTAACATATAATCAAAATATAACTTATATTGAGAAAAAGAACCACATCAGAACCACATAGAATTTCAATTAACAACAGTCACTGTTCTCCGGAATTTCATAAATTATTCGCATTAGTTGAAAACGAAAGTTGAATTTTCCAGAAAGCGGTGGCGTATGTGTTCGTTATCATGAGGGTGTGTTTGTTTCAAAAAACAGATGACGTAAACGTGTTTTGATTTTTGTAAAGAAGTAATACTTAAGTATTCAACATCGTGTAAAATAAAGAATCTAAAACAATTAGCCACACCGTTGTTCTAAGATATGAATACATTTGTTACAAGACATAATTAAGTCTCATCCCTTTATATTATATTTATTCTACACGTAGGTTTCTTATTCTATTGGAACATTTTATTCTATATGACAATTTCAAAATTTGGAGACCAAAACATGACTTCGAAGGTGGGGAGGCACATACTACCACAGTTTCACGCCTATGCATATTTTATGCAAATGATAAGATTTTCTGAAAATAACAAAGTGGCCCACAAGAGGTCGTCTAATTTACAGAAATTTGTTTTCTGAAAATGTATGTCATGGCCATTCTACTTGTTATCTGATATAACACATCAATGACATACAAAAACGTTGTTTCTGTATAAAACGTGCTCAAACGTGATTTGCGTAGTATTCCAAAACGTCTATTGTTTTGTGAAACCATACATATACAAGATAAAAAGATAAATACTGAAAACACCATGATCTTAGTGGACTCCTTTCCTAACGGTTATATGTTTGGATCGCAGTTTAAGTGGGACTGCACATTAATAGATAAAGCAGGAAAATACAATGTAACTATGACTAAATTTAGTTTGTATTTAGAAAAAAAAGAAGTATCATATTAATTAGTTATCAACAAATTTAACACATAAAAAATGATTCCTAGAAATAAAACATACAAAACATTCCAACTGACCAAAAATACCACTTCTCCCAAATTTACGATTCAAAACCCACACAAAGGACTATTGCATGGTATACAACATAGAGTACAAAACAGTCTCCCGAGGGTACGACTTTGGAACGGTCAGTAGCAAAGCTACATGGGGGTAAACAAGTTATGATGGCCCAAACGTCAGACATGTTATAAGTTATTATTTCTTGATGTGAATACGAAATTTTCTAGGTACCCCAAAATGCTACTTCGCCCAATCCCCCCACGAAAACTCACGCATAGAACCCTACATTCGTAATTCAATTACAAAAAAATGCCTTATACTTAATCAACATATTAATCGAATATCATATAGATTGCCTTCCAACAGGCATGAGTTCAAATCGGAGTTTAAGCGGAGAATCGCTAAATAAAAATGATATCATACAAAAAGTAATATGAAACAAACTGAGCAAAACCACTATAAAAGAAACTAGAAATAATGTAAAAAAATGAATATCAGATATTGCTAAATGATACAGGAGAACCAGGCATTTATATCCTTACTCTTTTCACATATATTTTCCTTGTTCTTTATTGTACCTGTTGTAAAGCAATGATACATGCTTCATCCATTTGCTGTTATTTTCATAACACAGTAATGAGCTAGGGTAGTTTGGATGGGGACTCAGTAAAAGATGGTTATTCTGAAATCAGATGTCTTGATGAATCTGTTTTTTAGAAGTTAATAAATTTCACTCCCAAACATACCTTTTTAAATTCATTGTCACAGATTTAGTGAAATTTGGATATTTATGTAATAAAATGATCATTTGTATCTCCATGAATTCACTATGACTGTGTTCTGCTGTATAATATTATCTGTTTATCCAGGCCAGTAGGAACAGACTACTCAGGATATTGAACTTTTTTCAGATTCATCGAAAACACCCCAACTCATCTAAACAAGTGGAAAATAAAAGAATGACACAGAATACAATCCTGTTTATTTATATAACTTTATGTTCCGTGAGAATAGTTCATTGTTACCTTGGTTACTTGTTCTTTTGTATTATTTTGTTTAGTTTTGTTTATGCTTTTTGTTGCCAAAGGCGAATTTATTTACCGATTTGCACTAAAGTTTTTTTGCTGTATTTGTTGTATTATTTAGTTGTCTCCAGTGTTTAATGTAGACGCAAAATGTCGCAATCAAAATAAGGTTAACATATTTAGGTGATTTCATGATTAAGTTGTAATACAGAAGAAATTTTGAAAACCTGTAAAAATACATGGTCATAATAATAAGCTGGTTGTGATACTGTGGTGATCGCTAAGTACGGTTGTACTGCACGTATTCAAAACTATCTTAAATTGTAATTTTCTTAATTGAATCCAAACAAAATATATGAAAAAAACTTCTGCTAAGATGGTACAAATGGTTTGGTTGTCATTTCAGAACATCACACACATATCCATATGTCTTTGTATGTTATTGTGAAAGTATGATTATTTTGTGGTGTAATTGTCTTACAGTGTCAAAGTTTCCATCATGGAAAATCAATGTGAGATAGATGGCAAAAATACAGAATCAAAAGAGAAAGAAGTTTTTACAAACATTTCTGATGGTTTGATGAAACACTTTGGATGGATTGCATTAAACGTCTCTAATAGATTAATAATAAACATTTCTGATAAGATTTCTTCAAACACTTCTGATAGATTTATTTCTTCATACATTTCTGATAAATTTCATAAAACAATTCTGATAGAGTTCATCAAACAATTCTGATAGATTTCTTTAAATACTTCTGATAGATTTCATCAAACAATTCTGATGGATTTCTTAAAACTCTTCTGATAGATATCATCAAACATTTTTGATTTCTTCAAACATTTTTTAATGTATTTTCAGTGCTGAAGCAAGAAGATATTGATTCTCGGAAAAGCATTGAAGACTTCTTACAACAACTGGATTAAATTGCTTTGATGACACAGATATTCAGAGTATTTAGGTATCTCAATGTCAACAATTAATGTACAGTAAAATCATACTAAGGAATTAGAGATCTCCTTATAATGACCTAGCTCTAATTAAGAACCTTTTTTGTCAAGCCAGCTTGTGGTGTGCTCGACATAGTCGCCACAATGGCGGTCGCATGTCTGTATGTTAGTTAGTCTGTTCGGATCCTTGTCTAGGCTGTATCTCCCTTATGCATTGACAATTTTTAAAATAATTTGGCATAATTGTTAAACACCATGCAACGGTGTGCAGTGTGCAAGATCCAGGTCTCTAGCTCAAAGGTCAAGTTCAGACTTAGAAGTCAAATATCAAAAATGAGCATTATAGACGTTGTCCGTCTGTATCTCCCTTATGCATTGACATATTTGAAAATACATTATAATTAAACACTATGAGACAGTGTGTTACACTTAAGACTAAGGTCAATAACTCCTAGGCCAAGATCACACTTGGATGTTAAAGGTCAAAGATGAGGTCTATTTTTGTGTCTGCTTCATAACTTACAGGTCCATAGGTCAAAGGTCAAGATTACACATACGGTCAAATGTATTTTCCTAGCGTGTGCTCTGCCTTTTGTTTGCATTCAAGGATTTTGAAATAAATTGGTACAATGAAATGATGTTTCATGAACATCACCAATACTTGTGGTACAAAGGTCAAGGTCACAAGCTGTCTAGACAGGGGCTCGACATGTTTCCCTTTGGCATCTAGTTTAAAGATTCCTTCTTTGTTTTTATATCCAAAATACTTCATGGGGCCATGTTATGTCTTTCCAAAGGGAGGCTTTTGTTCACAGGTGCGAAGTTATATTGTTTGCAGTACAACCTCTCTAGAGTGGCGCCCCTCTCAACAATCTCCCTTCTACAACAGCACGAATTTCTCCCACTGTGTGATAATGAGCTTGTGTATATTGCCTAAAAACTGTAAAAAATGATAACATCATTGAATGATGTAGCTCTCTTAAAGGTGGCATGTCAATAAGCAAGATGATGTATACATTTGTTTTATTAATACTGTGAAATTGTTGACAAACATATTGGACATTATGCTGATCAATGTAGCGTAAATGTTGTTGTGGAGTCACGAAAAGTTTGGACATTTAAATTTGTCATGATTCATGTAATATACTGTAACATAGGTTCTCTAGAATACCCGATCTAATGTGGTAAAACTTCTACAATACAGTATAGAAGACTTGTCAGCCCAGTGCTAAGTGAAAATATACTACAAACACACAGTCACGTGAATTCACCTGTTTGGTAAGTTTCCAGCGGTATGTGTCACTACTGAAGGCGATATCAAATAGTAAAATTGTTTATATGAGGGATGATCCAGAAGTAACCAGAATGCCACTCTGTCTTTATAGCACACCTGATAGGATCGATGAATTTCTGTCGCCCGTCCACAATTAGTTTGTTTACACTGTAGCATCCACAGCTCTTAACCAATCATGGCGTAATCATGCAAACTCGGATTTTATAATGTATATTTAGTATATTATGACCCCGTGAACCAATGACCCTAAGGGTAGTTTTATAACGGACTATTTGTCTTTAATGTTAACAAATGACACATAGCGTGAAATAATAACCCCATTACGCTGAAAATTTTACCCTTATCAAAAAAAAGTCCGCCTTTGTAGATATTTTCAGTATTGAAGACCACTCCCTACGTACATAACTATATACTAATGTAATGTCAGTCATTCTCACGATTTCTTTTTATCGAACTTCTGACTGGACCAAAGCATATGTGTATGTCCTATTTTCAAGAAGGGTGACAGCACTGACCCAGCAAACTATCGACCTATCTCATTAACATGTATTCTGTGTAAAACTCTTGAACATATTGTCGCATCCCACCTATCCTCACATTTCAGTAAATACAACACCCTGTTCGATCTCCAGCATGGCTTCAGAGAGAGAGACGCTCATACCGAACGCAACTAATATAACTTACAGACAACCTAATCAATAACATCTCATTAGGAAAACAGACAGATCTAGTACTTGGGTTATGGAGTTTAATTCTTCTAAATTGCCAGGTCCTTCATGATCATATAACCAGAAAAAACAAGTACTTTCTCCATGACCAAGTCTTAACATCTGTACAAAGCGCAAAATACCTTGGCCTATACCACAGGTACTTGACACAATTTTTTTATATGTTCATAGTATCTATAATAATAGAATAATTCTATTATTATAGATATATCTACTATGAACATTAAAAAAAATGTGTGTCAAGTACCTTTGGACTATACTAAATTACATTACACACATCGCAAGAATAACATCTAATGCAGATTTGATAAAAGAAAATTTAACACAAAAAATGAAAACAGCCTACAAATCTCTGGTCCAGCCTCAGTTGGAATAAGCATCGACAGTTTGGTGCCCGTATACTAAGACAAATATTCAAAGGATTGGAATGGTGCAAAGGTGAGCAATACGATGGATGAAGCAGGATTATTCTCCTTTATCATCAGTAACATCCATGCAGGGCGATCTTAGCTGGCGTTCTCTCGGACTTCAGACATATACTGTTTTTTTTAATCTAGACACAGGCATCCCTTTCTCTAAGACAATTACAAGTTACATCAGATAATCATAAATTCTCCTTTTCCCCCACTGTATCACCCTTTGGAACCAACTTCCGACCCTGTCTGACCTTGATCATTTCAAGCCGGCAGTGGTTAGGGTACAATATTAGTTGATAACTTCTGTTTTTTATTTTAAATCTATTCTTCAATATTACAGTACAACCTCTGTAGAGCAACAACATCTCTATAACAACATTTTTGTTTATAAAGTTATGTCAAAATTCGGAAAAACGTCAATATTCACGTCCTTATTATGACGTGAGGGGCGAGAAGATAGAATAGAAGCGGACAGTACTGGGCTTGGAAGTAACGACATGATCACTAAATAATTCCCCGACATATCAGAGACGAGATCTGAACCCTCTAGACCACCGATTCACCCGACTCAGTTCGTTACATCGATTTCTCCAACAAGCAATCATCACTGTGTGGTAGCACTGTACGCAAAAAATCAACGGTGTTTACAAGATGGCGGACGGATAAATGTTGTGAGGTAGGTGTCGTTTGTTTTTGGTTCAAACTTTTTAAATACGACGTCATCTACACAATAGTATACATCAAATGAAAGAACTTTAAAACGGCAATCGGCGGCTAATAATCGTTTTTTATCAAACCAAGCCGTTTTCACAAAATCAGTGTCTGAACATCTCGTGTTGAGTTTTTTGAAAAACGAAGCGAGGAAACTGAACAAAACCGACGATTATTCCGTTAAAATGAATGAATCGACAAAAATACTTGTCCACGTGTATGGAGAATGTAAAGCTCCTCACGTATATCCATTATTTCCTCATCAAAATCCCTTGTAGTAGATGTTTTAAAGTTTTTAAATTTTACATACTGTACGCCACGGTGCTAAGTGTAAACATTGTACTGTACGCAACGGAGAAAACAATTTCTGTACGCAACGGAGCAACAATTTTAGTCAAAAATCTGTACGCAACGGAGCAGTCAATGAATAGCTTGTTTCTGTGTGTTTAAAAACGTGTCTTCTATACTTTGATTTCAATTTAAAGTGCATTGTTAAAGAAGAATGCACGCTTCGGGTTCAAAATTACTAACGCAGGCAAGCCTGAGTGAACAATTTCAAACTTTCGAACGATAAAACGTGCATTATGTTACTACAATGCTGGACAAAATGAGATATTTTTTTCATTCTTACATGCTAAAAAGTGAATTGATTAAACTATGATAATTACAATAAGCGGATAAGCAATTTTCATGATTTTGATGTCATTTGGTCAATTGACGTTTCTGACGTCAAGGGGCAAATAAACATTCCTTTTTACAGTGAATATCGGAGACCTCGTTAGGTCTTCAGTGAGTATATAACGTTTGATGTTTCAGTACAAACTCGCATTATATGTGTTTCACTTTCCATAAAAAAATGGAAACAATATCTTCATAAGTTAGTTTTTTTCTTACGTTAGATTTTATCAAATTTCAGAATCTATATGAAAATAACTAATGAAAAATACAAACAGTATTCAGCGGAAAACTTATGCTAATATCTTGTCTTTGCTCTGTATATCTTTAAAATATCATTTTGATTTAGAAAAATACACGCAGCACCTGAGATTCGAACCTACCTGTCACCATCCGACATCCGTTAAAGTCATTGCTAATAGACTGCTCGACCTGCGAAGAAGACTTATTTAACCTAATTTACAATGGCAATGTTGAATTGACAAATACAAATTTAGCCGAATTGTTATGGACAACTAATTCTGAAATCGTAATCGACAAAAAGCCATTCACTTAGTAAATTCATGAAAAAATGTCAATAGATAATACTGAGCCAAAACTGGTATCGTTATTGATGTTTGTGCGTGCATTCTTCTATAACAATGTATAGAAGACATGTTTTTAAACACACAGAAACAAGCTATTCATTGACTGCTCCGTTGCGTACAGATTTTTGACTAAAATTGTTGCTCCGTTGCGTACAGAAATTGTTTTCTCCGTTGCGTACAGTACAATGTTTACACTTAGCACCGTGGCGTACAGTATGTAAAATTTAAAAGCTTTAAAACATCTACTACAAGGGATTTTGATGAGGAAATAATGGATATACGTGAGGAGCTTTACATTCTCCATACACGTGGACAAATATTTTTGTCGATTCATTCATTTTAACGGAATAATCGTCGGTTTTGTTCAGTTTCCTCGCTTCGTTTTTCAAAAAACTCAACACGAGATGTTCAGACACTGATTTTGTGAAAACGGCTTGGTTTGATAAAAAACGATTATTAGCCGCCGATTGCCGTTTTAAAGTTCTTTCATTTGATGTATACTATTGTGTAGATGACGTCGTATTTAAAAAGTTTGAACCAAAAACAAACGACACCTACCTCACAACATTTATCCGTCCGCCATCTTGTAAACACCGTTGATTTTTTGCGTACAGTGCTACCACACAGTGATCATCCCATTCCCCATTGACATATCAATTTAACTTTGGTGTCATCTGTACACCTATAAAGGGAGAAGATTCAATCACGTACTTTATACAAATTATTCTATTTACTTCCCCTCCTTTAGACATCGTTTATATGGCTAATGTCTACAAAAAATGGTATGTGTCGATAAATTGTTTAGGTTTATATAAGATAATAATAAATCCATAACAAAAGACTTTAGAGTTCTCTTTAATGAATACAAAGGGATTCGTGAATTAAGCACGTTTTTATCCGGAGTTGATAGAAAATGATTCTCTTCTCTATGTGACGTCAAACGTAAGTTGTGTTTTCATAAATCATAGTAATTTGTGTAACTAAAATGTGGCGCAAGTGAACACGCTAGGTATGTGTGATATTTTATCAAAGCACAAACTTGATTTAAAGAATCGTACGTATCACACTGAAAATTGCAAATAATAAACGTACAGACACGCAACTGCCATTGTGGCGACTTTGTCGAGCTTACCGCAAGCGGGCTCGACAATGAAGTTGGCGCTGCATTCAATGTACCACTGATGTATTTTCACCAATATATTTTGGTCCTAGAATAGATCAAAGTGGTAAAGTAGAAGCGGAATGTGAAGGTAAAATGTGTCCAATGAAGTCCGTATCGATGAAAAAAAATAAAGTCACATATTAAACTGCAACTAAAACTACGAGATGACAATAAAATTAAATAAAGGTTAAATCGTAAAGTGGGAAAACATACAGTTGTTCGAGGGAGGTTGTTGCTCAAGAGAGGGCCGCTCTGATGAGGTTGCACTGTATAACCAAGAACTATACATTTATAATATAAGAAAGGGTATACTCTGTTTACCGAAAAATAACCGTTTTAAAATCGTCCATCCATTGGGCGATTTAAGTGGATTGCGAACGCCATTCTGGTAAACGGCGTTGGTTCATTATCTGAGACGGTCAATATATAGTTCGCAAAGAAATAATCCATTTAAAACACGAATCCGGATTCAGTTATGGTCAAATGGATGTTGGGTGATATGGTTGGATCGGGAATGTTCCGTTGTAGCCTTTTTTAGAGTATTGAAGCGAAACACGAAATGATAAATCTTGGCAAGCTCGTACTGACGCACAGACTAATGGACGCGTATATTACTATTTTCCGCACATCAATAGATATTATATAAATATCACATCCCACATAGGGTGATAGAACGCCTCGGTCGACATTACTTGTCTCGGGTGAACATTACGTTCTATCACCCTATGTGGGATGTGATATTTATTTTATTATACCGAACAAAACAATAATTAAGAAAGACACTAAATGCAACAAACATGTTAACAAATATAACGAAAACTATAATAGAAATTGAAACGAAGCTTCTTTCTGACACCATAGTTACTTTTGCTGTCAAAATGTCAACTGCAAAACCGGATGTCAAACTACAATTATATTCTACTAAGTGCCTAAAGTGTCTAGACAAGGATAGAATTCGATACGACAGAGATTGAATAAAACCCGACACCCGGTAATATCGCTTGAGCGCGCGAGGGCAGTTTCGTTATGGCAAGCGGGCCGAAATGTAATGTCAGAGGGTAACATTACGGATTGTCACCCTCTGACGTCACATAAGACTATAGAGTAAATAAGTCACGTGAGGTATAATAATATAAGTTGTTATTTTCTCATGCAAATTCAGTATAGAATTCTTTCAATATTCATTTTATGCTGACTGAAATCTAAAGGTTTTGAGATCATCCCCAACTTTTTTAACCATCCAGTATTGGTAAACCGATAATCTTTTTTATATAGAATAAAGAAGGCTATTGTTAAATAACTCGTCATAACTTTCTTTCTGTTTAACTCACAAATTTTGTTACTATCACAAAAGTTTGTTTAATTCATCTGCCTTTTTATGAATATTTTTTTATTAATTTAAAATAATAAATCAATGGTCCTTTTTAAGTTTAAAAACTATAACCCTTCATCTTTTTTACGGCCTCTACTTTCTATTGTAAAACCGAAAAAAATGCCAATTTAGGAATTTATGTTCCGTTTTGTTTCCAATTTACACCACTTTGTTAAAATATTACAAAATTTGTTACTATTACATTGTCTTGGTATTTTATTTTACTTTTAAGATATATAAAAATAATTAGGCTTAATTGACATCTTCGAAGTCCTTTTTAACTTTTAGTCAACTGACCTGTTAATTTAAATAAGAATTTATCGTCTCGGTAATACTCGGTATTTTCCGTAAGAATACCGAAGATACCGATATCTCTATATACTACTACCACACATTATGTTCGGTTTTATGTTAAATCTTCAGATCAACGCAAATTATTAAATGAGAAAAGTCGTATTTGTGAAGAAAGGAAGATCATAATTAGAGTATCATTATTAAACAATTGTTTCATATTCTAAATAATTTTTAATGTATATTAGTCAAATTTGAAAACATTTCCTGATATTATTGAACTTACAGTAGTGTACATGAGAACTAAGAAATAAGACAATGTTACTTTTTATAATGAAATGTTAAACTTATTACATGAATGTAACGCTTGACAATTGTGTGAAAAATAGAATAAGTTTAATTCTGTATCTGCTTAATTCTCCAGGTGATAATTGCACACATAATCGCCTATTAAATAGACTCAATTCAATTTTTGTATTTTTTGTTGTTGTTGAAAATACGTGATGTAATTATTCAATGTAAATTTTTATTAAAGTTTTCTAGAGTAATGTGCTCAGTTGTAATAAGTTAAGTTACTATTTCTGAATGAAAGTGATGTTTTAAATAAAAAAACAATGACAATGGTTAAATATCATAAATTAAATCCGAGGTACACTGGATCTTTTATGATCCTTAAATTGCTTTATTATCTGTCTCCAATCAGAATATAGCCTGCGGGTAAAGTAACATCCTTGCTGTCTGTGTTTTATGGTCAGACTTTCATTGCATAATATTGCAAAATCCATAATCCGTAAAATGTATATGAGGGAGTAAACTGTAAATTTTCATTTCTCTAAATCGTTGAAAGGTCATTTATAAAGGAGAAAGGGCTGTTCGGAGTGGATTTTTTTGTTTAAGTTAAGACAAAAAATCTTTACACACAAATATCCGCTATTAACATACATCGGAAAGAATTATTGCAAGCGCGTTTAAAGATTTTTTAAACATTGTCTTTGATAAATGATAAATTAGCAGCGTGTGTAGTGAAAACCCAACTATGAAAAAAAGAGAAATTGACAGGCCATTTGATGGCATCAATGTAATTTACTGCAGTTGTACACTATCCTATTTTCTTCAACAGTATACCCAAAATATGCAGATTAAACGCGATTTTGTGCCCTTTAATGTAATAATCACTATGCTTCTGGGACTTATATAAAGATTGGGGATGTGCTTATATATAATATCACTTTTTACCAACTGCTTTTATGTAAACATGTATATAAGACAATGTACGTATATGTAACGGGGAGATGTTTACGAATGCATAAAACTGTGAATGAAGTCTATAATCCACAGTAAACTAGATTTTTTTATAAACATGCATACTCATAAAAATATAATTTAAAGCCGCAGTGTACTTGTATAAAAACGAAGAATTAACACTAATATTCTAAACTTTTAAGCATTTTTTATGATCATAAGATTTTCAACATTTACGTTTTTTTTAACAGTTTTAATAATTACTGTCTGTGAAATAAAGAAATATTTTGTCCTATTCGGCTTATGTAAAAAAACTGATACATGCACATTTGTAATTTTCAAGATAACGATAAAAAAATATTTATTTTATAAAAAATCATAACCTTATCAAAATTATAAAAACTATATAAAGTTGTTACTTTAAATTAGTCTGCCTGATATCTGGGACCTGATATGAAAAGTTAAAATGTTATAGAATAACTGAAACATCGATTAGTCCAGATCCAACAGTAGATGCCTAAGGTCAGATTAGTCACACATGACTGGTTTTATGGTCCTGTATACCACGCATGCTTGCATATAGGCAATAACACAGTGCTCTAATGATTGGTAACTCTGGTGATAATCTGATGACACCCTAAATTTGACTTAATTCCCTTGATTTCCCCGATTTCATGATGGTCATGAAAGTTGGCCATGACTAGAATTATTGTGGAATTTTATGATTAGTGACCACCACTGATACCAGTGTCAATTTGAATCGGCAAACAAATATATGCCAATAAATTTATACCTCTACCGGAACAGCAAGCATCATAAGCAATGGTTCAAACGACACCGGAAATGATACAGTAACTGGAATGATCGGTATCCTTCGATTACCCACGAAGTATTTGGAAGTAGTTCGTTGTTTTCCGCCGGATAAGGCATAGTACAAACCGATGCCGAACGATATTACACTTGTAATAACAAAGAAACAGTAAAGTAATCAGGGATATCATTGAGAAGGAATGTTCCGGGTTCACCAAAGCGACTGTCTGAAGCTGAATGTTTGTATTGATCGAATCGAATCCATATCCACATGAAAATAGAATGATGTTTAATTGATATCAATGTTTATTATGTCCTGATTAAAAGCTACAAAATGCCTTAAAATTGATATTATTTTAAATGTACAAAATATATACCTCGCATTATATTAGATTTTGATATTAAATTGTTTCCAAAAATGGAACAGAAAGGACTCGTATCTGATCTCATTTGACCTTCCTTCCTTCCTTGAGAAATAATGTCATGAATAATAATTTTTTTTTATCTCGTCTTATGTTGATGAAATGAATTAACATGATAATGGACAAGTAGGCTTGTATTTGAAGGTAACCAGTGAGTACTGGTGTTACCATGAAAGTTTCAACTGGCACTGCCAAAAACATAAATTGTATTAGCATCTTTCATCAACATAATCGTATGATAACACACGAATATATTGAAAATAGAACGGTAGATAATTTGAATAAATGTTCCTGACAAACCTGCTTCTGTATCTTCCAGTGCACACAAATTTAAAACATGTGTGGGACATTGTGTTGCAATAATCTTACGTGACAATAATTCATCTGTTTGGGCACCTCTATTCAGAATATGCTACCAGAATAACGGTTTTTTAATATTTTTACCTTCCAACACGAGACAATAATTCGGTCTCGATCATTTTTTTTTCTTGCACGTATTTTATTTGCATATGAAGTATAATTATATCAGTGGAATGTCATGTATTTATATAGCTTGAATTTAACATAAAAATAATATTATATATTCTTGTAATTTTCAATATATATTTTGATTGAACCAAACAACAGGTCGTCTGCTATTTACACTCCTTCTCAATGAAATTCCACATTTACAAACTGCACATGTTTCTCGTGAATTCAGTGATTATACATATTCTCCCAACCTATATATATTTGATAATACAGTAGAACTCATCAAATGAAGACCACTGACTAGACCTTTTCTTTATTATTAATATTCCATCGACTATACAAGGCCTACAATCACGTGGTATATTGTTTTGATACTAAAGGATCGAGACCAATGGCGACACACACAAGTTCGCTGGTAAGTCGTATCTTTCGCCGAAAGTTCAAATGTTGTGATTTTTTTCATGTAGCCCATGTTCCTGTCAACAATTTTCCGAATCCATCGGTACCAAAACTAGCATTGTTACTGCCGTATTTTGTCCAAAGACCCTGCAGAGAAATTTGAAGTGGACATACTTTTTTTAAAAAAGCCGTGGAACTAAAGGGGAACAAGTTATAAAATGACCATTTGTAGTCATATTGTAGTCGTATTGTTTGATGCTGGTAACCATTTCAATGGACATATTATTGCATATTTTCCCTTATGAAAACAATATATGTGGTGAAATTATATTGCATGGGATTGTTGTCTGGAAATATGACAAGCCTTTATTATGTAATATGTTTATCTTAGTCAGTACATCTAAAATTAAACTCTTTGTTAATTCATACATACCGAAGAAAATACGTGTAAATGTCTTTTTGTTCAGTGTATGATATTTCGAATATTGTCTGTTGCCATGATAAGCAATCGTACTTGCTATATTGATGTTATTAAGTACGGTGTTTATGTGTCTATTTATCTTCTATGAAACCCATCATAACACCGCTTGTGTTAGTTATTTGTTAGTGACAAAATGGTTTGCCCGGCAAATGCCTGGCTAAGTACCTTATAGCATAACCAATAAGATGTCAATATATTTATTATGTTTATTTTAAACTTTAATCACATAACATTATGATTATCACAGACTATAGATATGATTTTGATCTCAGAACACATTGTTTTGTAAATCACTCTAATCACATACATGTAGTTTAAATCATAGTACAAATCATACGACAAATTACAATATAACGCAAACATGATTCTGATTGTATCCTACACAGTATGTTGTAAAACGTAGAGCTGTTGATGTTCCTACAACTGTATAGGCTTATACGTGCATTTACTACGCAATATTTCTATATGTACTTAGTGATTAAATAAGAAAATATCGGGATAAGTAAAACTAAGTAAAACAGGCATCTTTCGAGGTAAAATAAGACCTACTTTAATGTTAACATCCAAAATCTAATGGGGATTTAAAGTTATCATCAGGATGCATAATGGCATTAATTAAATGAACATTTATCTATTTCTTTTGACAACCCTGTGAACTGTGCCTTGAAAGTCCTGATACAGGCGTACTGATACTTGCTTCCGCAGTCGCAAACATGCTTCTTTGTCCCATCATGTTTTGACATGTGGTCACATAACTGTTGATTTGTAGAGAAGTTGGCGCCAATGTTTCTATGTTGACTGTAGTTGTTGTTATCTGATGTTGACTGTATATGATGCTATCTGGTGTTGACTGTAGCTCATGCTATCTGATGTTGTCTGTAGTTGATGTTATCTGATGTTGACTGTAGTTGGTGTTATCTGATGTTGACTGTAGTTGTTGTTATCTGATGTTGACTGCAGTTGATGTTATCTGATGTTGACTGTAGATAATGCTATCTGAAGTTGACTGTAAATAATGCCATCTGATGTCAACTACATACAGTAGGTGATGTCATCTGATGTTGACTGTATGTGATGTCATCTGATGTTGACTGAAGGTGATGTCATCTGATGTTGACTGTAGCCCATGTCATCTGATTTTGGCTGTTCTTGATGGGTTTTTTTTATATACTGTTGTTGATGTTATCTGATGTTGACTGTAGTTAATGTTATCCGATGGTGACTGTAAAATGTATAATGATGTTATCTGATGTTGACTGTAGTTGATGTTATCTGATGTTGACTTTAGTTAATGTTATCTGATATTGTCTGTAGGAGATGTTGTCTGATGTTGGCTGTAGTTAATATTATCTGATGTTGAGTGTGATTAATATTATCAGATGTTGACTGTAGTTAATGTTATCTGATGTTATCTGTAGGCGATGTTATCTGATGTTTTAGCAGAATAAAGATCCATCCTCAGCTCATATTAGTTAGGACGATGTTGTAAATTCAAACAAACGATGACTGATTCATATCTTCCCTACGCCTAATGCTATCAATAAAAGTCTAATTGAATGACACGTGTTGTAATTGATTCTTTGTTATTGTTCTTACTTTAGTTATTATGAGAAAAAAATAAGCTTCAATATTACTCGTTCTTGCACGAAACACGACCAATAAGCGTTATTAAAGAAGCAGTCGTCCCAACTGCAGGTCAAACACAATATCACTGATGATGGATAAAGGGACCTCAGTGGCCACGTGGTTATGACTTCTACCTAGTAACCACTATCTCCTTTGGCCACCATATGGCCCTCTTTTTGGAGCTAATTGTGCAAATAAATTTGAATATATTTGTTCTGATGATGTTCTGTTCAGTTATTTTGGAATTATTATATTGCACTGCGTTATTTGTGAGAGTGATATGATATTTTGTGTATTGTTTCTGATTAGGAGGTACGTCGGTTAGTAAATTATTTACTTATCCTTTATCATTGTTTTTGTTAACAGAATGTTTAAGTCAGACATACATATTACTTTATTTACTCAAGTACATGTGTACAACATGAGGATTTTCCAATAACGACAGTTTTGGTAAACTTAATAATAAATACATAATTCTTAAGCAAGTTTGCCACAACAATTGTCATCTGTATACCTTTAAAGGGCGACGATCTAATCAAGTACTTTTTTACAAAATATTCTATTTACTTCCCTTCATTCGGACATCGTGTTGTATGATTAATGTCTACATGGATAATTTGATTAGGTTTATTCAAGGTATGAAATGCATAACAAAAGAAAGAATGTGCGATACTTAAAGTGATAAAAGATGTTTGCTGGGAGGGATTCGTGAAGCACGTTTTTATCTGAGTTGGTAGAAAACTGTTCGCGTTCAAACGAAGTCTTCTCGGTGTGTTGTGATCAAATTAATTTCTATGACGTCAAATAAAAAATGTAGTTAGGTCAATTGACCCATAAGGTTACATAGTATATGTACAATACATAAGCATTTGTAAACATACAAAGTGCAAAAGTACATAACTACATATCTACATACATATATGATAACATACATATACGACATGGGAAAACGGCGGAAACGGTTTTTTTATACCAGCATTTAATAAATTGAGCTTTCACAAAATACTTGCAAAATAAAAGAAAAAGTGTAATAATTGTAATAGTCTTTGTGTAAAGATATTTGTCGAGTTATATCTAAAGCTATAATGCCAGTGAAACCTGAATTCGGCTCCGCTGTTTCGAAAAAGACAATCAAAATAAAAAAGTAAACGGAAACAACAGCAGTAGTAAAATGATCGAATACAATGATATACATTACAATAAGTAGACAAAAATACACAATATATACACTGCAGAATATACATATAGCTGTGTGACACATAGTTAAATAAAATAAATGATGTGGAGAAACAACAACAGTAGCAAACTGATCCAACACAATTATATATATCATATTATTTGGGCATGTACGTGACAGACAGGCGAAGGGAAAGATGCACAATTTCATTTCTACATAGCTGTTGCATCGTAAATGCATTTCTCGTCATGAGTTTGTATATACAACGAATTTATCAATAAAAAAATCAGATTTTTTTCACGCTTCCAATAATTAGGGAATTAAATACATGTAGCTTCTTAGTTAGTACGGGCGATATATTCGGCGAATACACACCCTCGGGGGTGGGGGCTGTATACGGAAACGGATCCCTATAGGCTGCGTCAGTTATCCAGGCCCAAATGTACGTCAAATTACTTGTTATTAGGCCGGAAACGAAATTAACAAGTAAGATGTAATTACACCCCCGCAAACAAAGTGTGTAATTGAAATCACAGAGGTTGGGGGTTATCACCACCTGCAGTCAGAAACAAGAACCATTATATCATTGAATTTCGACCAAAGTACGTGAAAAAAATACTATATGCACATTTAAGAAGCAGTACAATTTTAATATATCTGATCTTAAAGAATTATACTCTATTTTGGGACATCCCTAATAAACGTCATAGTATCAAGACATCATAACTACTAGTATTACTATAGTGATGAGTTCAAGTGTTAAAGGCTGTTTAGACTCGAACTCTTACCTCCATATTTCTCGCATAAGGGTGTATGTGGTTAGGTAACCACCATTGCTTGCAGCAGAGGACTCAATACTTTGATCGTTGTCGTGAGAACCAAATTATCATCAGTTTGTGCGATATTGCTCCTTGAATGATTAATCAGGCATATGAGAACAGTATTTGATGTTATTTACGTATAGTCAATGTTCATTATCATGTGAACATGTAAAATTAATTATACCTGTCAAATGTCTGCATTAATGTCGCACCTAAAATATCTGCAATGAATATATTACCCGACTAGTCATTTAATAAGGTGGTGTTGTTATTGTTATAGTGTAGATAAGACTAGTTGATTTTATAGCATATAATATAGCTTGCTGACAGCAATGGTAATTTCAGAGCCGCCCTATACAGTGAGAGGGGCGGTAAAGATGAAGATCGAAGAACCGAACATTTATATCCTTACTATTTTTTTCGAATAGTTTCCTTGTTCTTAACTGTGCCCGTTGTTAACAAATATACCACTCACCAGTTTCCTGTGTTTATGTTAAACCAGTACTTGGTTTAGTAGTTGGGATGGGGACCCTGAAAAACGTCCCTGAACTGTTGAAACGACCTTTCGTTTAGTAGTCCATCGTGTTACAAGTAGACCGGCTACCACCCTGATTTCATAACAACCTCGATATAGTTGACAATATAATATGTTTAGACTAACAGAAGATTCGGAAGTTTTTTACATTCCTGAATTATTCTAATTTTTATTTTCATTTTCTATATCTATCTTGGAAATTTGATACGAACTCAGCTCCGTACTTGCGTACTTGAAGTTCTTGACGTCATCGAAAAGTAACGGTACACCCACTTGAAGTATATTACATGTACTCTTATTTCCGCAAGTTGGACAACTTCATCCTATCGATGTGCGGATCAGCTATTCCATAATCGCCGATTCACATTTTTTGTGACATAACTGAACTGGTTAATGAATTCAAATACAGTATATGCGGTTTAACCTTTCAAGAGCGGCCCTCTCTTGAGAAGCAACCTTACTTCGACAACAGCATGAATTTCCCCACTGCAATGCTCAACTACTGATTTAACCTCTCTAGATAGAGCAACAACCCATAAACAACAAACTAATTAGTACTACTCACAAAGGATGCTGCTTTAGAGAGGTTGCACTGTAGTATCGAATTGTCTCATTCATTGAAGAAATTTCCAGATCTTTTAAAGCTCGTGACAAAAAGCAAAAGTAGGTACTGACAATTGCTTGTTTATGATAATTATATTTCTGTATAATAAGAATATACCGCCATGGTTATGAAACTGTTTTTAAAGAGCGACGATGTAGCTTATACATCAAGTTAATATCAAGTTACCTGAGGTTGACTTCACGGATGACACATTTTTGTTCAAACAATGTTTTAGGTCGAAATAACAAAATTAATGCGATTTTATTAACAAAGAATAAACCTTACAGTTATTTATGCACACAAAATGTCTAGTTTCTACATTAAATGAGGCTGTCGGAGATTCGAACAGCATTGTACCAGCATATATATACAGTAGAACTCATCAAATGAAGACCACTGACTAGACCTTTTCTTTATTATTAATATTCCATCGACTATACAAGGCCTACAATCACGTGGTATATTGTTTTGATACTAAAGGATCGAGACCAATGGCGACACACACAAGTTCGCTGGTAAGTCGTATCTTTCGCCGAAAGTTCAAATGTTGTGATTTTTTTCATGTAGCCCATGTTCCTGTCAACAATTTTCCGAATCCATCGGTACCAAAACTAGCATTGTTACTGCCGTATTTTGTCCAAAGACCCTGCAGAGAAATTTGAAGTGGACATACTTTTTTTAAAAAAGCCGTGGAACTAAAGGGGAACAAGTTATAAAATGACCATTTGTAGTCATATTGTAGTCGTATTGTTTGATGCTGGTAACCATTTCAATGGACATATTATTGCATATTTTCCTTTATGAAAACAATATATGTGGTGAAATTATATTGCATGGGATTGTTGTCTGGAAATATGACAAGCCTTTATTATGTAATATGTTTATCTTAGTCAGTACATCTAAAATTAAACTCTTTGTTAATTCATACATACCGAAGAAAATACGTGTAAATGTCTTTTTGTTCAGTGTATGATATTTCGAATATTGTCTGTTGCCATGATAAGCAATCGTACTTGCTATATTGATGTTATTAAGTACGGTGTTTATGTGTCTATTTATCTTCTATGAAACCCATCATAACACCGCTTGTGTTAGTTATTTGTTCGTGACAAAATGGTTTGCCCGGCAAATGCCTGGCTAAGTACCTTATAGCATAACCAATAAGATGTCAATATATTTATTATGTTTATTTTAAACTTTAATCACATAACATTATGATTATCACAGACTATAGATATGATTTTGATCTCAGAACACATTGTTTTGTAAATCACTCTAATCACATACATGTAGTTTAAATCATAGTACAAATCATACGACAAATTACAATATAACGCAAACATGATTCTGATTGTATCCTACACAGTATGTTGTAAAACGTAGAGCATTGATGTTCCTACAACTGTATAGGCTTATACGCGCATTTACTACGCAATATTTCTATATGTACTTAGTGATTAAATAAGAAAATATCGGGATAAGTAAAACTAAGTAAAACAGGCATCTTTCGAGGTAAAATAAGACCTACTTTAATTTTAACATCCAAAATCTAATGGGGATTTAAAGTTATCATCAGGATGCATAATGGCATTAATTAAATGAACATTTATCTATTTCTTTTGACAACCCTGTGAACTGTGCCTTGAAAGTCCTGATACAGGCGTACTGATACTTGCTTCCGCAGTCGCAAACATGCTTCTTTGTCCCATCATGTTTTGACATGTGGTCACATAACTGTTGATTTGTAGAGAAGTTGGCGCCAATGTTTCTATGTTGACTGTAGTTGTTGTTATCTGATGTTGACTGTATATGATGCTATCTGGTGTTGACTGTAGCTCATGCTATCTGATGTTGTCTGTAGTTGATGTTATCTGATGTTGACTGTAGTTGGTGTTATCTGATGTTGACTGTAGTTGTTGTTATCTGATGTTGACTGTATATGATGCTATCTGGTGTTGACTGTAGCTCATGCTATCTGATGTTGTCTGTAGTTGATGTTATATGATGTTGACTGTAGTTGGTGTTATCTGATGTTGACTGTAGTTGTTGTTATCTGATGTTGACTGCAGTTGATGTTATCTGATGTTGACTGTAGATAATGCTATCTGAAGTTGACTGTAAATAATGCCATCTGATGTCAACTACATACAGTAGGTGATGTCATCTGATGTTGACTGTATGTGATGTCATCTGATGTTGACAGAAGGTGATGTCATCTGATGTTGACTGTAGCCCATGTCATCTGATTTTGGCTGTTCTTGATGGGTTTTTTTTATATACTGTTGTTGATGTTATCTGATGTTGACTGTAGTTAATGTTATCCGATGGTGACTGTAAAATGTATAATGATGTTATCTGATGTTGACTGTAGTTGATGTTATCTGATGTTGACTTTAGTTAATGTTATCTGATATTGTCTGTAGGAGATGTTGTCTGATGTTGGCTGTAGTTAATATTATCTGATGTTGAGTGTGGTTAATATTATCAGATGTTGACTGTAGTTAATGTTATCTGATGTTATCTGTAGGCGATGTTATCTGATGTTATAGCAGAATAAAGATCCATCCTCAGCTCATATTAGTTAGGACGATGTTGTAAATTCAAACAAACGATGACTGATTCATATCTTCCCTACGCCTAATGCTATCAATAAAAGTCTAATTGAATGACACGTGTTGTAATTGATTCTTTGTTATTGTTCTTACTTTAGTTATTATGAGAAAAAAATAAGCTTCAATATTACTCGTTCTTGCACGAAACACGACCAATAAGCGCTATTAAAGAAGCAGTCTTCCCAACTGCAGGTCAAACACAATATCACTGATGATGGATAAAGGGACCTCAGTGGCCACGTGGTTATGGCTTCTACCTAGTAACCACTATCTCCTTTGGCCACCATATGGCCCTCTTTTTGGAGCTAATTGTGCAAATAAATTTGAATATATTTGTTCTGATGATGTTCTGTTCAGTTATTTTGGAATTATTATATTGCACTGCGTTATTTGTGAGAGTGATATGATATTTTGTGTATTGTTTCTGATTAGGAGGTACGTCGGTTAGTAAATTATTTACTTATCCTTTATCATTGTTTTTGTTAACAGAATGTTTAAGTCAGACATACATATTACTTTATTTACTCAAGTACATGTGTACAACATGAGGATTTTCCAATAACGACAGTTTTGGTAAACTTAATAATAAATACATAATTCTTAAGCAAGTTTGCCACAACAATTGTCATCTGTATACCTTTAAAGGGCGACGATCTAATCAAGTACTTTTTTACAAAATATTCTATTTACTTCCCTTCATTCGGACATCGTGTTGTATGATTAATGTCTACATGGATAATTTGATTAGGTTTATTCAAGGTATGAAATGCATAACAAAAGAAAGAATGTGCGATACTTAAAGTGATAAAAGATGTTTGCTGGGAGGGATTCGTGAAGCACGTTTTTATCTGAGTTGGTAGAAAACTGTTCGCGTTCAAACGAAGTCTTCTCGGTGTGTTGTGATCAAATTAATTTCTATGACGTCAAACAAAAAATGTAGTTAGGTCAATTGACCCATAAGGTTACATAGTATATGTACAATACATAAGCATTTGTAAACATACAAAGTGCAAAAGTACATAACTACATATCTACATACATATATGATAACATACATATACGACATGGGAAAACGGCGGAAACGGTTTTTTTATACCAGCATTTAATAGATTGAGCTTTCACAAAATACTTGCAAAATAAAAGAAAAAGTGTAATAATTGTAATAGTCTTTGTGTAAAGATATTTGTCGAGTTATATCTAAAGCTATAATGCCAGTGAAACCTGAATTCGGCTCCGCTGTTTCGAAAAAGACAATCAAAATAAAAAAGTAAACGGAAACAACAGCAGTAGTGACACATAGTTAAATAAAATAAATGATGTGGAGAAACAACAACAGTAGCAAACTGATCCAACACAATTATATATATCATATTATTTGGGCATGTACGTGACAGACAGGCGAAGGGAAAGATGCACAATTTCATTTTTACATAGCTGTTGCATCGTAATTGCATTTCTCGTCATGAGTTTGTATATACAACGAATTTATCAATAAAAAAATCAGATTTTTTTCACGCTTCCAATAATTAGGGAATTAAATACATGTAGCTTCTTAGTTAGTACGGGCGATATATTCGGCGAATACACACCCTCGGGGGTGGGGGCTGTATACGGAAACGGATCCCTATAGGCTGCGTCAGTTATCCAGGCCCAAATGTACGTCAAATTACTTGTTATTAGGCCGGAAACGAAATTAACAAGTAAGATGTAATTACATCCCTGCAAACAAATTGTGTAATTGAAATCACAGAGGTTGGGGGTTATCACCACCTGCCGTCAGAAACAAGAACCATTATATCATTGAATTTCGACCAAAGTACGTGAAAAAAATACTATATGCACATTTAAGAAGCAGTACAATTTTAATATATCTGATCTTAAAGAATTATACTCTATTTTGGGACATCCCTAATAAACGTCATAGTATCAAGACATCATAACTACTAGTATTACTATAGTGATGAGTTCAAGTGTTAAAGGCTGTTTAGACTCGAACTCTTACCTCCATATTTCTCGCATAAGGGTGTATGTGGTTAGGTAACCACCATTGCTTGCAGCAGAGGACTCAATACTTTGATCGTTGTCGTGAGAACCAAATTATCATCAGTTTGTGCGATATTGCTCCTTGAATGATTAATCAGGCATATGAGAACTGTATTTGATGTTATTTACGTATAGTCAATGTTCATTATCATGTGAACATGTAAAATGATACCTGTCAAATGTCTGCATTAATGTCGCACCTAAAATATCTGCAATGAATATATTACCCGACTAGTCATTTAATAAGGTGATGTTGTTATTGTTATAGTGTAGATAAGACTAGTTGATTTTATAGCATATAATACAGCTTGCTGACAGCTATGGTAATTTCGGAGCCGCCCTATACAGTGAGAGGGGCGGTAAAGATGAAGAAGAACCGAACATTTATATCCTTACTATTTTGTTCGAATAGTTTCCTTGTTCTTGACTGTGCCCGTTGTTAACAAATATACCACTCACCAGTTTCCTGTGTTTATGTTAAACCAGTACTTGGTTTAGTAGTTGGGATGGGGACCCTGAAAAACGTCCCTGAACTGTTGAAACGACCTTTCGTTTAGAAGTCCATCGTGTTACAAGTAGACCGGCTACCACCCTGATTTCATAACACCCTCGATATAGTTGACAATATAATATGTTTAGACTAACAAGATTCGGGAGTTTTTTACATTCCTGAATTATTCTAATTTCTATTTTCATTTTCTATATCTATCTTGGAAATTAGATACGAACTCAGCTCCGTACTTGCGTACTTGAAATTCTTGACGTCATCGAAAAGTAACGGTACACCCACTTGAAGTATATTACATGTACTCTTATTTCCGC
Source organism: Lutraria lutraria (assembly GCA_964023205.1). Taxonomy (NCBI): domain Eukaryota; kingdom Metazoa; phylum Mollusca; class Bivalvia; order Venerida; family Mactridae; genus Lutraria; species Lutraria lutraria. The sequence goes on from OZ026838.1 coordinate 23,618,224, forward strand.
AAGTTGGACAACTTCATCCCATCGATGTGCGGATCAGTTATTCCATAATCGCCGATTCACATTTTTTGTAACATAACTGAACTGGTTAATGAATTCAAATACAGTATATGCCGTTTAACCTTTCAAGAGCGGCCCTCTCTTGAGTAGCAACCTTACTTCGACAACAGCATGAATTTCCCCACTAGATAGAGCAACAACCTATAAACAACAAACTAATTTGTACTACTCACAAAGGATGTTGCTTTAGAGAGGTTGCACTGTAGTATCGAATTGTCTCATTCATTGAAGAAATTTCCAGATCTTTTAAAGCTCGTGACAAAAAGCAACAGTAGGCAGTACTGACAATTGATTGTTTATGATAATTATATTTCTGTATAATAAGAATATACCGCCATGGTTATGAAACTGTTTTCAAAGAGCGACGATGTAGCTTATACATGACACATTTTTGTTCAAACAATGTTTTAGGTCGAAATAACAAAATTAATGCGATTTTTTTAACAAAGAATAAACCTTATAGTTATTTATGCACACAAAATGTCTAGTTTCTACATTAAATGAGGCTGTCGGAGATTCGAACAGCATTGTACCAGCATATATATAATCCGTGTATAGTATTAGGATAATTAATTGGCTGTATTATTAACAACCCGATTAGCTCAAGGGTTAGAACCCAGACCAGCAAGCTGAAGGCCGCGGGTTCGAGCCCGCATCGGGTACATTTTTTTCCTCCTATTACATTTGGTTCCGTGGCCCTTTCTGTGTAACACGAGAGACTAAACTGTGAATATCTAGTTATTCTAATCCCGTAACGTTTGACATACATATTTAGTCTACTTCCTTGGCTATAACGTAGGTTAAAAACAAAACTTGAAGTTATGTAATTATTAAGTTCTTTTACGTAGGACATGTAACTTTATATAACGTGATAAAACTTTGGTTATTCAGATGGTCTAAATTATTTAAAAAAGGAACCATGGGAGATAATTGAATATAAAATTCAATTTGTATTAATTCATTAGAATACTAGGGTTGTATTATGTATATATATAATTTATAGTTAGTCCAATCCATTGAGGGTTACTCACATCTCAAACTGTAATAACTTATAACTATCCACGTAAAACTACAAGGTGTTCAAACTAATTTTCTACACAACCATTATCAATACACGCTGCTATGGCAACGGGGTGTACCGTTGAAGGTATGACGTTAGATAAACAAACACAAGTTGTACACAAGTTGAATGTTTGCACGACGGAAAATTGCATCAGGCAATCGAATAGTAGGGTGAAACAATATATGATTCGTTGTTACTAGAATATGCAAAGTTTCAGTTTATTTCACTCATGTCACGTACATTCATGACAAAATGAAAAGATAATGTTTTTCATAACTATGAATTGATTTTTTTTCTATCAATGAACAATTCGATGAACTGAAGTCGCAACATAATTGAATCAAAGTACTGAGACTAAGGTCAGAAAGGAAGTTAAATCTTTCCTTAACAAGAAAAAAGGTCGACGAATTACAAGAAGCATTGGTTAATGTTTTTTGTATGAAGTTGCTTTTTTCATGAAATATATTGACTGTATATTTTATTCAATCCTCCATTATGGAGAGAATAAACATATTTACATGTTATGAATAATACTCATATATTGACAATCATGAGTATTTGATATAGTTCACAAGCACTTAGTACTCATACCCTACAAAAATCAAATATACTATACCCTAAATGCTAACAAATTCACCAAATCTGCTTGGATACAATCACGTTGAACTTCAAAGAGCATTTCCGATATTATGCCACACTAGGCTAGGTCAATATCACAGAATTTGTCTAGAATTTGATGAACAGTTCACGAAATGTTCATGGACTTCTACATGAATAGTTCATTATTTTATTCATGACCTACAAAATGAACATTTGGTTCATGAACTTAGTCCGATGAAGTTCATAAACAAATGTTCAAGAACTGATTATGGACTGTATGATTTGTTCTTCAGCTAATGATGTTCATGAACAGTTCATGAATATTCCTGAATTGTTAATGGACTTCAATTTGTGAACAGTTCATGAAACTTAGGCTAATTAGCTATTAAATAATTATTTTCATGAACCTTTGATGAACTTTTAAATCAACAATTCGTGGACTTTATGAACTGATGATGTTCATGAACAATTTCCGTTTCTGTTTCGAAAAGTTAAAAAAGTTCTTATATGGTCGTCGATATCACTCCAGACAAGCCCATGGCTGATCTGTTTGTCAGTGTATTTGAGGTAAATCCAAATCCGTGACGCATTTCAGCAATGCATTCACAGACTGAAGTTTTGAATCTAACCACGGGATATACTTTGAGAGGATGGAAAGTCATATGGACCATTAAAGTCGGTTATTTTTTTTTTATATTATACAATACACATTACTTATCGAACATCCCTCGTGCGTATTTAGTGAAACCGTCATTATATCCAGTATAAGGACCTTTTTTCGGGGGGTGGGGGGCGTTTGGTACCATTATTTCTTTTGCAATTTACAGATAAATTGCATGTACACGAAATTATACAGTTTGCAAAATAGTATGATAATATGAAACATTCTTTATCTAAACACATGCATGTATACGTACATTTCACTCAAAACTGATGGGACAAAAATACAATCGTAAGTTATTACGATATGTAGAATACACCTTTTATTGTCCTATGCTGAAACGAGAATCATGGGATAATAAGATGTATTTCATTATAAAAGTACAAGAACATATATATAGTGAGTTTGACAATAGAAGAGGTTGAAATTGTCTTATGCTAATTCAACATTATAATGTATTGAGTGAATTTATTATAATATTAGATCAGATCGATGTATAGAGTCTTAACATTGTATGATGTCAAAATATCAATATATTCTGTAGATACTTAATACAAGGTCACATCGGCATGATAAATATATTGTCCTGCCCAATCTATGTAAGGACTTTTTCATTAAATAGTTCTATAAATGCACATCTTGACTTATTACATTGACACACTAAATTAGCTAAAAATATTGCTATTTGGATACAAAGCGTTCATTTTGTACGTATATGACAGGCAATGCTTTCCATATAATGTACAAATTAACTCTTGTGATGTACGTACTCGTACACTGACTTACATAGAAGAATACCGTCTGCTGAAGATAGGCCTATTAATCGTTATTATGATCCGTACTCAAATTCAAACATAAAACCTGATAACCTGATGGCACATTGTACTTCCATTGATTGAAATGATTACATCATACATTTTGAGCAGGTAGCTACTTGAAATCCGAGAGTTAGGGAGAAGCAAATGCTGTGTTAGGCGAAGGAGCCTGTGTTTGTAGCGATATTGCTTTGAGAAAAAAGGAGGAATGTGGCAATATAGTATTATAGTATTTTGTAGTTGGTTGTAATATTAACAGACCGAATACCTCAGTTGGTTACAAGCATGAAGTCGAGGGTTAGAGTCCCGCTTCGGGAACATTATTTTCCTACTCCTATTACATTTGGTGTTGTGGGTGTGTGACTAGCCTGCGAATCCAAGGTTAGGGTGAAGCATTGGCTGGGTTAGTCTAAAGAACCTATGGTTGTCGCGGTTAATTACTTTGGGAAAGGGGGAGGAGGAATGTAGCAGTATGGTGTATAGTATTATATATATGTTGGAGGTATTATTAACATCCCGATTAGCTCAATTGGTGGAGCATCTAACTTGCTAGCATGAGGTCGCTGGTTCGAGCCCCTATCAGGTACATTGTTTTCGTCCTCCTACCAAAATAGGTTTGCATTCTTTGCGAATGTGGATTCAACGCCGGCAGCAAATGCACGTGTAGGTGCTGGAAGAGGCACAGGCGTTTGGGAAGGAGATAATAGGAAGGATATATTGCCGACTCCTTGGAAAGGAGACTATAATGTTCGAATCAATAGCTCTGTGATCAGATGTTTCCTGACTTTCCGGTTTGCACATTATGTTTTCTTAACCACCTGTCGAATGATGCATTTTGATATTAATTTTGGTGAAGACGTATTTCAATGGCACAGCTTCAAATATTCGTCTTTCGCGTAACATATACAATACTGTGATAAAGATTTTAATTGGTTTTAAGCACGTTTTTCTTGTGCATGAGAAAATAGCAATATGATTAGTCATTCGACGGAAAGTTGTTTCACATACTAGGTAACATTTCTATTACAATGTAACTCGGACAGAACTGTTAATATGAAATTACATACAATATGTATTTAACATTGACAGGCTACTCTCAATGAAAAAAATAAGATATTTGTTGTTATAATTATGTGAATGTAGATATATTTTGCTCGGACACCTTGCTCGTCCTTGTCGATTGAAGGTCGAACCCATCACGAATCGTTTATTTCGAACACCGGTGAAATGGATAACATCCGTTACGTGAGGAATGGCGAGACAAAGACGAAGAACTTCTACTTAACAGCGGAGTAAGCGACCGTCCCAGGTTGGAAATACGGAATAATTGACGTATGATATATTTATAATTCAAATTGATTTGTTTGACAATTTTTCGTGTCCTTGCGATACTGTAATCGTTTTTGTATGATACATTAGGTAATACTCAGTGCAACAATTGATGACCTTGACACATAAGAATCGAAAGTTTGTATAATGAATATTACTTCAATTATCAAATGTAGACAAACCAAAATTTGGCACTTTGATAATCGTCATCCAAAGAAATTTAAACTGTTTTACAAACTGACATACACATGAAAGTAACAATATTATTTAGAAGTAAAAAGTCGAGAAAAACGTGTTTTTAGTGCAAACCTATCAGCATGAATATTAAGTGTCGGCCACTAAAATGTACGCAAATGCATTAATGAAACAATAAACTAAATGCTCGACCATAGAATGCAACCTAATACTTTTCAATGAAACATTTCATAATATCAACTTCATTCACATGGCAAGCAAGGAGGTCGCCATATTGGAAAAACAAGATGAACTTCCGGTTTTACCCTAAAGTTTATCCTACAATAATACAAATATCTGCGCACGATCTACATTATGATTGACTTACGTGAATGCCTTCGTGTAACATCCCCACTTTCATGTAATGTGGTATTAGAAAACAAATAAACAAACAAGTAAGTGAATTAAAAGAACCTGCTTGGATCTCAGCGCCTCGTGGCTGTTTGTTTTTGTAAACATGTCTTTATTTTGAACTTTGCCATATGGGTATTTTCCCATCTTGAACTGAACAATAACCATTCAATCTTTCACAGCCAACATTTTTGTTGCGATAGTATTAACTTAACAATTCAGCGGTTGTTCAGCATGAATATCACTAATCACTTCAAGCATCCAGTGCCTGCTGGTGTGTCTTTTCTTGATACAAATAATTATAGTTGCTCATTAACGTTAACTTTAGGATATTTTCAACAAGATATGTATCTAGTTAGAGAGGTGGTGGCTGTTACAGTGTGCTGATTAAGAATTATAGAAGCAGACCTTTTGTGCAATTTGTGCCAACCTTATTACTATCAAAGGTATATGATATATTGGTATTATAAACTTTAGTTTGATACTCTTTAATGCATATACTATACAGTTAACATATTACAAAAGAATACATGGTATAATGTTATGATATACATGTAGTATCATTATTTCTAGCTTAATGTTATTTAGTGTAATGACAAGCAAATCTTCTGAATTGTAGAATACTTTTCATGTCTATTATGTGTTTATAGTTGATATACCATGTGGCAGGTAAGTCAGTATACCTGTGTAACTGCACTGTGGGTACAGTATGGCAGTCTGCACCCAATTGTATAAATATTGGCTAATTTTAACTACTGGGTTATTTTCAGGTTTGGCAAATGTTAACCAGATGGAAGATGGCTGCCCTTTGTTGCACCAAATACTGGATGACCCAAACAATAAAGACAAGTAAACAGAAAAACACAGTCCTGATATTGACAGCTTCTTAACCAATATCAGAAACTTACATAACATCTTACTGGAATTTTATTTGATCAAATTTAACCAAAGTTTTATGCATTCGTTTTCCCAAATTTAACTCAATTTTTACCAAACCTCAAATTAAATCCAGTGATTAGAATTAATCAACAATTATACCATTGGGTGCTGGTTTTTCTATGTGCCAGTGAAAGCAATGATATTTGACAAAATAGTCTGTATCTTGGAAACATTTTATAACCAGGCATTATGCTTCAGGGGTGTGGTCTATTTATTACTTTTATTTTTCTTTCACTATAGTTGGCACTATATGTGCAGAAAATTTAAAACATACTGTCTCTAATTGTTAGAACTGTTATCAAACATAAAAAATAGCACAACTTAATTAAATACTTCTTAGATCTTTTGTATTTCAGGACGTTCTGTGAACCCAGTTGTCTACAGTATTGTATATGGATAGTGATAATCTGTTGTATATGAATATCAGGTATTTGTTAAATTCATGGGATGAAATATATCAATTATTAAATAAATACAACTACAGCACTACAATCAATGTTTGTATTGAAATAAATATTTATGTAATATACATGATCATACTAGTTGGAGGTAATATTTGAGCAAGGTGAAACTGCAAGGTTTTAGTTAATAGGAATGTTATATGAAACTTTATTTTAGATTTATTAAGCTTCAAATGTTGTAATGTATTTCAACAAGGTGACAGCTGCATTTAACATTTTGTTTGAAGTATCTTACAGTCTGTGATAAAAGCTCATTCAGTGGAAATATCATGATATTTGGAGTTCCTGTTGTGATCATTATTTGTGAACCTTGATGTTAGTCAGGTAACCCTTTTTCATTTACTATAAAAGCTGTAGAAAATATTATATTTGGTCTTGTATTAGTTGGATAGACTATTGATAGAGAGCTGGACTACTGATGATGGAATATTGACAAGAGTATTAGACTATTGCTAGAGTATTGGACTATTGATAGAGTATTAGACTATTGATAGACTATTGGACTATTGCTAGAGTATTACACTATTGATATAGTATTAGACTATTGCTAGAGTATTGGACTATTGATAGGGAGCAGGACTATTGATAGAGTACTACACTATTGATAGAGAGTTTGACTATTGATAGAGTATTGGGCTATCGATAGAGTATTAGACTATTGCTAGACTATTGGACTATTGCTAGAGTATTACACTATTGATATAGTATTAGACTATTGATAGAGTATTTGACTGTTGATAGAGTATTAGACTATTAATAGACTATTGGACTATTGATAGAGTGTTTGACTATTGATAGAGTATTGATAGAAAGCTGGACTATTGATAGAGTATTAGACTATTGATAAAGTATTAGACTATTGATAGACTTATTGACTATTGCTAGAGTATTACACTATTGATATAGTATTAGACTATTGATAGACTATTGCTCTTTTGATAGAGTGTTTGACTGTTGATAGAGTATTGATAGAGAGCTGGACTATTGATAGAGTATTAGACTATTGATAGAGTATTTGACTATTGATCAAGTATTGGACCATTGATAGACTATTGGACTATTGTTAGAGTATTAGACTATTGATAGAGTATTGGACTATTGATAGAGTATCAGACTATTGATAGAGTATTGGACTATTGATAGAGTATTAGACAATTGCTAGAGTAGTGGGACTATTGATAGAGAGCTGTACTATTGATGGTGGACTATTGCTAGAGTATTAGACTATTGATAGAGAGAGGGACTATTGGTAGACTATTGATAGAGAACTGAACTACTAGTATTGATAGAGTCTTAGACTATTGCTAGAGTATTGGACTATTGATGGGGAGCGGGACTTTGATAGACTATTGATAGAGAGCTGGACTATTGATAGACTATTGATAGAGAACTGAACTACTAGTATTGATAGAGTATTAGACTATTGCTAGAGTATTGGACTATTGATGGGTGCGGGACTTTGATAGACTATTGATAGAGAGCTGGACTATTGATAGAGTATTAGACTATTGCTAGGGTATTGGACTATTGCTAGAGTATTATACTATTGATAAAGTATTGGACTATTGATAGAGAGCTGGACTATTGATGGTGGACTGTTGCTAGAGTATTAGACTATTGATAGAGAGAGGGACTATTGGTAGACTATTGATAGAGAACTGAACTACTAGTATTGATAGAGTATTAGACTATTGCTAGAGTATTGGACTATTGATGGGTGCGGGACTTTGATAGACTATTGATAGAGAGCTGGACTATTGATAGAGTACTAGACTATTGCTAGGGTATTGGACTATTGCTAGAGTATTATACTATTGATAAAGCATTGGACTATTGATAGAGAGCTGGACTATTGATAGACTATTGATAGAGAACTGAACTACTAGTATTGATAGAGTATTAGACTATTGCTAGAGTATTGGACTATTGATGGGTGCGGGACTTTGATAGACTATTGATAGAGAGCTGGACTATTGATAGAGTATTAGACTATTGCTAGGGTATTGGACTATTGCTAGAGTATTATACTATTGATAAAGTATTGGACTATTGATAGAGAGCTGGACTATTGATAGAGTATTGATAGAGAGCTGAACTATTGATAAAGTATTAGACTAAAGCTAGAGTATTGTACTATTGATAGGTAATTGGACTATTGAAAGAGTATTGGACTATTAATAGGGAGCAGGACTATTGATAGATAATTGGACTGTTGATAGAGAGCTGGACTATTGGTAGAGTATTAGACTATTGCTAGGATATTGGACTATTGCTAGAGTATTGTACTATTGATAAAGAATTGGACTATTGACAGAGAGCTGGACCATTTACAGAGTGTTGATAGAGAGCTGTACTATTGATAGAGTATTAGACTATAGCTAGAGTATTAGACTATTGATAGAGTATTGGACTATTGATAGAGTATAAAACTGTTGATAGAGTATTGGACTATTGATAGGGTATTAGACCGTTGCTAGAGTATTAGACTATTGATAGAGAGCTGGACTATTGATAGAGTATTAGACTATTGCTAGGGTATTGGACTATTGCTAGAGTATTATACTATTGATAAAGTATTGGACTAGTGACAGAGAACTGTACTATTGATAGAGTATTAGAATATAGCTAGAGTATTAGACTATTGATAGAGTATTGGACTATTTATAATAGACTATTGCTAGAGTAATGGACTATTGATAGGGAGCGGGACTATTGATAGGTAATTGGACTATTGATAGAGAGTTGGGTCATTGATAGGGTATTAGACTGTTGCTAGAGTATTGGACTATTGATAGAGTATTAGACTATTGATAGAGAGCTGGACTTTTGGTACAGTATTAGACTATTCCTAGGGTATTGGACTATTGATACAGTATTATACTATTGATAAAGTATTGGACTATTGAAAGCGAGCTGGACTATTGATAGAGTGTTGATAGAGAGATGTACTATTGATAGAATATAAGACTATAGCTAGAGTATTAGACTATTGATATAGTATTGGACTATTGATAGAGTATAAGACTATTAATAGAGTATTGGACTGTTGATAGGGTATTAGACTGTTGCTAGAGTATTGGACTATTGATAGAGAGCTTGACTATTGATACAGTATTGTGCTACTGATAGACTATAAGACTATTGATAGAGTATTAGACTTTTGATAATAAACTTTTGCTAGAGTATTTGACTATTGATAGAGAGCTGGTCTATTGATAGAGTATTGATAGAGAGCTGGACTATTGATAGAGTATTAGACTATAGCTAGAGTATTGGACTATTGATAGATAATTTGACTATTGATAGAGCATAAGACTATTGCTAGAGTATTGGACTATTGATAGGGAGTGGGACTATTGATAGATAATTGGACTATTGATAGAGAGCTGTGCTATTGATAGGGTATTAGACTTTGCTTAAATCACTGTATTTCAGGGCACATCTACGTATGATGTTAAGGTTGATGGTCTTGCAGTTTTGACATACACATGGAATGTCTAATCCAGGCATATTAGCTGCATGCATATGTAATGAATGTAAACCTCAACATATTTGCGTATGTAATGATGTATAGAAACATCTACAGAAAGGAGCAACCACATGAAGCAGTACATACCTGTATGTTGTTTTGTGCATGTATGAACGTATATAGTGTTCAGTGTGTTATGTTTAACGCTTGTGTGTATTGCTTGTGTTTAGTTCTTGTGTTTAGTGTTAAGTGTTAGAAAAGTGTTTTAGTGTTTGGAATATAGGATTATATATATATATAGGATTATATTTCAGAAGTAAGTGGATTTTCTCGGCCACCGCACTTAACTGTCACTATGGTAGTGCCCCCTCACACAATTTAACTTCACGTGCACTTAGGACATTTTTCTACGTTTAGGAAGAAATTATGTTTGTTGTTAAATTTTTGAAAATTTATTTCAAGATTCTTAAGTTACTTAAAGCATCATGTTAGTACCGGGGGGGGGGGGGGGTGGTAGGGAGTTAGGTTTTCAGATGTTCTAAAATTATTTTTGAAAAGAAAAAACAACAGCAACAGAAAATAACCTTATGATACTTTAAGAAATAATTTATAAACGCATACTAAATTTAAACAAAACTTCTTGCGTTTGAAGAGCTAGTAAGAAAGTAATATCTATATTCGTTTATAAAGCTCTATGTTTCACTTATTCATTCAAGTGACATTATGAAAATGATGGAAAAAAAATAAACTCAAAATAAGTATACAATCAAGATAAAATTTGATTGAAATTAAAGGATGTTTCCATTAATATACGATTCTGCCAATTCGTATGAATAGTTTTACAAAAATCTGGCTACAGTGAAAAGATAAAACAAATCCGTTCGAAGTACGTTTATAAATTGTCCTCATCACATAAGATATTAATCAGTCCATATAAGTTTGCCCTTAAATGGGTAAACAAATATTACGCTAAAATGAATAATTTAAATTTTGATCAAAGATGATATTCAAACTCAAGCACATTTTTACAAGCTCATATCTTAATCAATTCAATTTAACACTATTGAAAATAAAGTTTTTTTAACATAAATACTTGCCGTAAAATTTGTAAACAAATATCCCGACTATAAGGATTAGGAGAGTCAATCACAATTTAGCTTTGAAATATGTAAATAAATACTGCGGCAAATATTCATGCAAAACATATGAAGATGATGTTATCATTAAAGATATTCAATCAAAAATTGGCTATGAAATATGTGAATGAATGTTGCAGAAATAATTTGGTTTAAATATGTTCACAACTAAAGCAGGACATGAATTAGGTTATTTTGTCAAGGTTTTGTAGTATTATGGACAATAAGTCCATGTATTTTTGACACTGGCTAGCTATGATAATTTATCAAATATTGAGTATCATTCTGCTTTAAGTATATTCAATACACAACATGTCAGGTCATTTATTAGTGTTTTCAATCAAAATCTGGCTTTGACATCAGTAAATAAAAAAATGTAGCCACAATTCCATTTAAAATATGTTTAATATTGAGGCAGGTAATGACTAAGATTGTCTAAAATCAAATGTTTGCCGCTTATAATTAATAAACAACTCTTAACCTCCTGAATATGGGTATTGATTCACAATCTGGATTTGGAATATGCAAATGAATATGGCTGTAAAATTATTCAAATTAATATATATATTCGCAATTCATTCACGTTAAACAGGTTCAGTAAATTGGCTATTTAATAAATGAATTCTCTTCATTAATCAAAACATAATATATCTTGTCAAGAATTAAGGTGTTCAGTCAAGATTTGGCTTTCAAACATGTAAATAAATATTGCAGTAATAATTCCCTAAAATATCTGTATACAATTAATGTACGTTATATAACTTCATTTAATACGATATTTGATAAAAGAGTCCCCTTCAATAATCAATGAACAATATATCAGGTCATTTATTATGATATTTAATTACATTTTTGTTTTAAAATATATAAAACAAAAATATTGAAGTAATCATTCTGATAAATGTAGTTTTCCAAGTCATGTACATTCTAAAGGATCATTAATTGGGTTATTGAATTTGCAGTCGACGAACAATAAACATCTTTTAACCTCATTTATTAGGATATTTAATCAAAATATGACTGTGAAATATGTAAATAAATATTGCAGAAACAATTCCGGTCAAAGAATGTTTACAATTCATGCACATTGCATGAAATAATTAATTAGGTAATTAAATCAAGATTCCTCAATAATGTGATTTTCAACAAAAGTATATCCTGTAAAGCTTGTAAACAAATGTCCCATCAATAATTGAATGCAAATTATGTATGCACTTCATGCACATTGCATGAAATCAATCATTAGGTCATTTAATATCGATTCCTCTATTGAAATATTAATAAATACCGCAAAAAAATTCAGCATATTTTGACCTACATAATAATTATATATTTCATGCACATTGTATCAACTCATTAATGAGGTCATTTCCTGAAAGTTTAAAATTCTGAGTCAATGCACATCATATAAGGTCAATTTTGGGGTATTTAATCAATGTAGGACTGTGAAATAGGTAAATAAATATTGTAGAATCAATTCCGTGGAAAGTTTGTTTACATGTAATGCACCTCATATAAATTCATTAAATAGGGAATTTAATAATGGAATTGCATTTCATAATCATTCTACAATATACAACATCCATGAATAGGACTACAATCAAAATCTGGCTTGGAAATATACACATAAATATTGCATTTAATAATTATGTTTAAGGTTTGTATACATGTCATGCACGTTGTATAAATTCATTAAATAGGGAATTTAATCATAGATTTGCATTTCATAATGATTGTACAATATACAACATCAATTAATAGCATTTAAAAATTCCGGTTAAAGTTTGTTTACATGTCATGCACCTCATATAAATTCATGAAATATGGAATTTAATCATAGATTTGCATTTCATAATCATTATACAATATACAACTGCCATTAATAGGGCTACAATAGAATTCTGACTTTGAAATATGTGCAGAAATATTCCATTTAATAATTCTGTCTAAAGTTCTCTGTTTACATGTCATGCACCTTATATAAATTCATTAAATAGGGAATTTAATCATAGATTTGCATTTCATAACCATAATAAAATATATCTGGTCATTAATTAGGGCTACAATACAAACCTGGCTTTGAAATGTGTACATGAATTATACATTCAATAAATCTGACTAAAACTGTTTGTTTACATGTCATGCACCTTATATTAATTCATTAAATAGGGATTTTAGTAATAGATTTGCATTTCATAATCATTGTACAATATACTACATCAATACATAGGGCTACAATCAAAATCTAGCTTTGAAAAGTGCACATAAATATTGCATTTAAAACTTCCGGTTAAAGTTTGTTTACATGTCATGCACCTTATATAAATTCATTAAATAGGGAATTTAATCATAGATTTGCATTTCATAACCATAATAAAATATATCTGGTCATTAATTAGGGCTACAATACAAATCTGGCTTTGAAATGTGTACATGAATTATACATTTAATAAATCTGACTAAAACTGTTTGTTTACATGTCATGCACCTTATATTAATTCATTAAATAGGGATTTTAGTAATAGATTTGCATTTCATAATCATTGTACAATATACTACATCAATACATAGGGCTACACTCAAAATCTGGCTTTGAAAAGTGCACATAAATATTGCATTTAAAACTTCCGGTTAAAGTTTGTTTACATGTCATGCACCTTATATAATTCATGAAATATGGAATTTAATCATAGATTTGTATTTCATAATCATTATACAATATACAACTGCCATACATAGGGCTACAATTGAAATCTGGCTTTGAAATGTGTGCAGAAATATTCCATTTAATTATTCTGTCTACAGTTGTCTGTTTACATGTCATGCACCTTATATAAATTCATTAAATAGGGAATTTAATCATAGATTTGCATTTCATAACCATAATAAAATATATCTGGTCATTAATTAGGGCTACAATAAAAATCTGGCTTTGAAATATGTACATAAATTATGCAGTTAATAAATCGGACTAAAAATGTTTGCTTACATGTCATGCACCTTATATTAATTCATTAAATAGGGATTTTAATAATAGACTTGCAATTATTAGTCATTGTACAATAAACTAGATCAATAAATAGGACTGCAATCAAAATCTGGCTTTTGAATGTGCACATAAATTGTGCATTTAAAACGTCTGTTTAAGTTTGTTTACATGTCATGCACCTCATATAAATTCATGAAATATGGAATTTAATCATAGATTTGCATTTCATAATCATAGTACAATATACAACATCCATAAATAGGATTACAATCAAAGTCTGGCTTTGAAATGTGTATTGAAATATTCCATCTAATAATTCTGTCTAAAGTTGTCTGTTTACATGTCATGCACCTGATATAAATTCATTAAATAGGGAATTTAATCATAGATTTGCATTTCATAATCATTGTAAAATATACAACATCAATAAATAGCATATAAAAATTCCGGTTAAAGTTTGTTTACATGTCATGCACCTCATATAAATTCATGAAATATGGAATATAATCATAGATTTGCATTTCATAATCATTATACAATATACAACTGCCATAAATAGGGCTACAATAGAATTCTGGCTTTGAAATGTGAACATAATAATTGCATTTAAGAATTCCGGTTAAAGTTTGTTTACATGTCATGCACCTTATATCAATTCATTAAATAGGGAATTTAATCATAGATTTGCATTTCATAATCATTATACAATATACAACATCCATAAATAGTGCTACAATAAAAATCTGGCTATGATATGTGTACATAAATATTGCATTTAAGAATTCCGGTTAAAGTTTGTTTACATGTCATGCACCTTATATCAATTCATTAAATAGGGAATTTAATCCTAGATTTGCATTTCATAATGAATGTACAATATACAACATCCATAAATAGGACTGCAATCAAAATCTGGCTTTGAAATGTGTACAGAAATATCCATTTAATAATTCTATCTAAAGTTGTCTGTTTACATGTCATGCACCTTATATAAATTCATTAAATAGGGAATTTAATCCTAGATTTGCATTTCATAATGAATGTACAATATACAACATCCATAAATAGGACTGCAATCAAAATCTGGCTTTGAAATGTGTACAGAAATATCCATTTAATAATTCTATCTAAAGTTGTCTGTTTACATGTCATGCACCTTATATAAATATTGCATTTAAATATTAATATATTTCATGCACATTGTATCAACTCATTAATGAGGTCATTTCCTGAAAGTTTAAAATTATGTGTCAATGCACCATATAAGGTCAATATTTAGGGTATTTAATCAATGTAGGACTGAGAAATATGTAAACAAATATTGCAGAAAAAATTCTGTTAAAAGTATGGCATATTGTATTTTAAATTGGCTGGGATATCCACCAGCCCGATTAGCTCAGTTGGTGGAGCATCTGACTTGCAAGCAGGAGGTTGCGGGTTCGACCCCCTCATCGGTACATTATTTTCCTCCTCCTATTACATATATACAAAATTTATGCACATTGTCAACAAATCAACTCAATAATTAGGTGATATCATGAAAGTTTGCAATTATCAGTTAATGCACATCATATAAGGTGAATAGTTAGGGTATTTAATCAAAATATGACTGAGAAATATGTAAATAAATATTACAGAAACAATTCCGTTTAAAGTTTGTTTACAATTTATGCATATTGCATGAAATCATTAATTATGTCATTTTATCAAGATTCCTCAATAATGTGCTTTTCAACAAAACTATATGCTGTAAATCTTGTAAACAAATATCCCATCAATAATTCAATGCAAAGAATGTATGTAATTCATGCACATTGTATGAAATCATTAATTAGGTCATCTAATCAAGATTCCTTAATGAAAAATGTTAAGAAACAAAGCAAGAACAAGTTCAATATATTTGGCCTAAATAGTTAGGGTAATTAATTAATCAGATACTATATGTGTAGTAACTGCCCTTGTTGAATGTTTATTGCAAAAATGGGAGTTTGAACTTTTCATTTATTTTAATACTTTATTTCTAATTTCACTTCATAGACCTCATTGCTAGTTATTTCTTCATTTGTGAGAGACATTGGAAATGTATAACCATGAATTGTCTGTTGAATCTTTTTTGTTCTGAACTTAGTATGAGTACATGTATCTTTTTCTATTTTTTCCTGAACTACATGTTACTTTCTTCTAAACTGCATGTATTCTGCAATTATTATGTTTTCAATATGCAACATATATTTATGTTTGTCTTCTGAGAAAAACCTAATTTATTTTTGTAAGATCTCACTTATCCTAATTACAACAAGAGGGCCAAATGACCCTATATCGCTCACATGACAATCATTGTTAACTCATTGTAACATTTTTTTCAACCTGTGACCTAGTGTTTGATCCCAGATGACCCATGCTAGAACTTGTCCTTCATATTAATAAGACAAACATTCTGACAAGGTTTGGTGAAGATACAATCAAAATTTGACATTTACAGTGTTAATAAGGTTTTCCAAAGATTTGACCTTGTGACCTAGTTTTTGAACCTACGTGACCCATATTTGAACTTGTCCTTACTATCATTAAGACAACCAATCTAAGAAGGTTTAGCAAAGATCCAATTAAAACCGTGACATTTAGAGCTTTTACAAGATTTTTACCTAAGATTTGACCTGGTGACCCAGTTTTTGACCCCGGCTGACCCATGTTCAACCTTGACCCTCAATTCATTGAGGCAAACATTCTGACAAGGTTTGGTAAAGATCCAATCAAAGCTGTGACATCTACATGCAGTGTTAACAAAGTTTTCCTAAGATTTGACATAGTGACCTAGTTACTGACCCCAGATAACCCATATTTGTACTTGACTGTTATGTCATTAAAACAATCAATTTGACAAAGTTTGGTGAAGATCCACTTGTAACTGTGCATTAACACTGATTTTCATAAGATTTGACCTAGCGGCTTAGTTTTTGACCCCAGATGACCTGTGATCATGCTCTTCCAAGATATCATAAAGACAAACATTCTGACAAAGTTTCATGATGATCCATTTAAAACAGTGACTTCTAGAGTGTTCACAATGTTTTCCAGCAATTTGGCTTAGTGACCTAGTTTTTGACCGCAGATGACCCATCATCAAACTTGACCTACATATAATTGAAATAAACATTTTGATAAGGTTACATGAAAATCCAATTAAAACAGTTATTTCTAGAGTGTTCACAAGGTTTTCCCTTATTTGGCCCCGGTGACCTAATTTTTCACCCCAAATGGACCATTTGTCAAACTCGTCGAGATTTTGTTGATATTTACATCCTGTCCAAGTAATGCAAAAATAGGGCTAAAAATATGGCCCCTAGTGTGTTCACAAGGTAAAGTTTGAGGATGCACAGACGCACGACGCCGGACGAGGACTGATGACAAAAGCTCACCCTGAGCACAAAGGTGCTCATGTGAGCTAAATTCTGATGAGCATTGGCACTGCCCTGTATTGCTCTTGTTTCTTGTTTGCTTCACTCACTTGATGTAAATCTTCATAAACATGTATTTCTTTTTACTTGTGCAGCTAAATTCTTATGAGATAATACTTATTAGAGTTTTTACTTATAATAGCAATATAATGTATTAAACACAATTGGAAAATCCCAGTAGCATTTTAGTGATATTAGTTTGCCTCTTTTCTGCAAATTTTATGTCTGTTAAATTGTATGTACATGTATTTCCTGTTGTAAACAATTTTAACAGTATTTTATGAGGTCAAATAAATGGTCTACAATGCTGTGACAGTTTTCTTGAAAGTTTTTTAATGATGTCATATTACTGGTGGAAAATGCACACACAAGTTTTTTTGCAGTTTTATATGAGGTCATATAAATGCTTTGAAATGCTAGTAACCAGTTTTATGATGTCATCTCAATTGCATATTTCGGCATATCTAAATGCTTTTAAATGCACTTTCAATGCAAAAATTGCATTTTAAATGCTTTCTATTTTAAGTCTATAATTCATAATCACAATTTTAAGGTAAAACTGGCCAGAAAAACAAGGCTAAATAATAGGACTGAGTATCGATAAAAATTATCGATACGATATTTGTATCGATACAGAATGATCGATATCCGATATATCATTTGATGTTCTATACATATGAAATAAAAACAGAAATGGTGAGAAACATTGACTATATTGGCACAGGTACTTGACACAGAATCAAATATTGGCTGCATAGGATACGTATATACCTAATAATAAGGGAAGGTACTTAATGTTAATTCAGCAGGCATACCAAACACTCGTGCTGAACTGCAAAAAAATATTTTCTTCTTGTGGATGACTGCAGATAGGTTTAATATATGTGTCACAACATTTTATTTGACGAAAATTCACAAAACACGGTCCAAAACATGTTTTTAAAATTCATTTTCATTTTTATCGATATTTGTTCGATACTTTAATGTTCGATATGATAGATCAACCGAACCCTATATACTGGTATTCAATACGACACGTGAACCGGTACTAAGCCATACTAAACAACTGCAAGTTAAATGCATTTCTTTTTCCTAAGGGATAATACAGAAATATATCCCATAATTGAAAGTGTATTTCTGTATATTCCGGTAATGTGGGTGTTCCAGAATAATGTGGGACCATTAACAATATTTTATTTCAACTACTTATACTTTTAACACAGCTTTATAATCCACAGTCTACTGGCATCTGAAGACCCCCTACAGACCCTCTACTATCCAAGAATTCTTTTCACACTCTGAAAAACTGTCAAATATCATGTTTATAGCATGTTTTATAACAATATAACTTTAGTTGTTTTCTTGCAAAATATATACATTTTGTATTTTACATACTACTCATAGTAGTGAGCTTATCCTGAGTGATTCTGCAATAATCATCGTTATTTCAAAACACTTTTGAATAAATCTAACTAGCCTAAGAATTGCATTTTATCTATAATTTTAAGGTCAGATAGCTTAATTGGATAGAGCAACTCAGGCCAGTAATTGGTTATGGAGAGATTTGGGTTCGAATCCCGATCTGACTTTCATTGATAACTGCAAACATTTAAAAAAATTGGGAACTTAGTTTGTACAGTTTGTTTAGGACTTACAGTGAGCAGTGTAATTACTTCGAATTTGAACAGTGATAATAAAAAATTCCAAAATTATAATCCTATTTTCCAAATGGTTAAATCCCCATTCTAAATTGACTGGTCCAGATGGCATTTACATCTCTGATACGACATCTTGAGTGAGTACTCTTGATTTAAATTCTTCGGTATGGGACCCTTATACTTAAAGCAAGATTATCGCAACTGTTGAGAAAGTTCAACGTTAGGGAGCCACTTTGTTACCAGAAACCACTCATGATGTAAACACAGTGTAACATCAATATGCTGAATGATCTCAACTGCCATGGCCACAGAGTGAGTACTACAGCATTGTCAAGTGAACATAAGACTAACATCCCCCTACAAAGCCTTATTTCAGTGCCTTATTAAACCAAGGACTTATATATCATTGTTTGACGGGTTTTCGATACTTTAAGCATTTCAAAACGCCTTATATGCAACAAACACAAATAAATACGTAACTTGCTTTTATTTCTTAAAAATCAATTTATTGCTCGTAATTTCAATGCACTTATGGTCAATTTGTTCACAAAATAACGAATAACAGACCTAAAAACAAACATTGTGATCAGTGACCGCCATTACGCAAAATTGACCCATTTTCGATACCTCCAAAATTGAAGAGTATTCAAGACAGAGATGGTCCAAAAGTACCAGATATAACGCGGAATTATGAGAAAATCTTGTTTAATCCTATTACAATTAATAGTTTACGATGCGTAGGTATGCTAGACAAAATGGCGGCAACCTCTGGCTTCAAGTCTGTGTATTTTATCTTAATTTTGGTAAGATCTCCGATGCAATGATAAATTAATATCATAGATGTGTAAAACAACCCGTAACTCACTTCATTTGATAAATTATAAAGTCTTGCTCTACTTACATTTTGGGATTTATATTGAAAATGTAAGATGTACTATTAATCAATTCTAAGAAATTTTAGCCTAAAATAAATAAGACATGGACACTTTTCAAACACCCTGTAGTGGACAGGAAATACGACTATTGCATGATGGTCGCGTGATCTTGATAGCAGACGAGCCAAATTCCCAGTCTAGGTCAAAATATTTTCTCAGTTTTTCTTATATTCATTTTTAACGATATTGTTATTAAAGTGATAAAATGGCGTAGTGAATTGAGCGGTTATTTGCTGTGTGTTTCAAATTGACTGTTTACTTACTTGATAACGACATATTTTGGAATTATACTGTGCGGATCGTAAAATATCAAGGTCGATCACATTGCGTAAACAAAAAGTGACGTCATTCTACTTAAAACAGAAAGTATCGAAAACACGTACGTATCGAATACATGTCAACCGACTACATACATGTATATAAGTCCTTGATTAAACTAAACATTGATTGAAATTTCTGTGATAAATTTTTGTCTGTAGATGCATTTTGATTGGTTTATTTTTTTAACTTTTCGGATTTTTTTAGCTTAGACAAGGACTTATATACATACATGTATGTATATAAGTCCTTGGCTTAGATAACCGATATTCTAGACGGCGAGTATATTGTGTCAGGAGCTTTCAGTGCTTTGATTTTAGTCATTCAGATTTGTCTCCCTTGTAAAGATCATGCTCAGCAAACGTGCTAATTTGTTTCCCGCTGAATTAGCTTTGGTGCATTACAACGCAGAACGGGAACCAGTTCACAAGCGTCTATGTACGGGATGTTCTTCACATGTTGATGTAGTTTTCTCCTGTTTATTAACTAATACCACGTAAGTGTTGATTCTTGTTTATGAGAAGCAATGTATTTTACGATGAAATGTGAAGTTGACTGTTTTTATTTGTAGTGTAACAGCTAGTTATGTGCATGTCATACGTTTTCGCGAATTCGCGATGTATTTGTGTCCTTGTACAGAAATATAGACTATCAAATCAAATCAGAGACATAGATAACAGAGATTGGCAACTTAAAATATCAAGCATGACATCATTTCGTAAATTCTGTAGCAAGTATACAGGCCGTCCCTAATATGAAAATAGGCTAAGCCTATGGAACGGGGAAGTCGAGTCTATTGGAAAGGAACGACAACTCTTGGCAGTGATTGGTCGAGCAACTTGCGTAAACAAAAAGTGACGTCATTCTATTTCCTGTCAAGCGTTTATGCGCAAACTTTATGCAGACGCTTTTCACAAAGTTTACCAAAAGCGTTTGTATTTTTTAAATAAAGCTTCTTTTTTAAAAAACTTCGATATTTTGCATTCTATTTCTTGTAAACAGATAGGAAAACATAAATATAAGTGATTAGTTATATTACGATTTAAAAAGAATTTAGTTGTTACAAACAAAATGGCGGCCAAAATGGCGGCCTCCATGATTTGGAAATGAGATTTTCGGCGATAGGTAATACATTTGAAATTGTTTTAATTCACATTGAACCTTTTCTAACGTACGCATTGTCTATAGCCGGGCAAGGTCAAAGACCGGGACCCGCTTCCCGGGCCCCGGTCTTTGACTTCCCCGTATTACCACCTACCTAACTGTTAAAATGCATGACAGTACAAGTCTGCAATCATACAACCATTTAATCCTCATAAGCAATTCTTCTTGTCGAAAAACAGAAAAATACTCTACAATAAAATATTTCATCAACTGATTGCATTTCTTGACACACAGATGTCCATATTGATTTTTGCTTATTACCACCTACCAACCAATCAAATGCGAGATACTTAGTAACGCGGGAATTTCCTGCGTCAGTACTAAATTCCAACCAATGTGCGGACCATCTTAGCATGTGTTTTAATAGATCTAATTAATGCATAAAAATGCGGCACAATTGAATAGCAGTGTTAATTTGAATTGAATGCTAATGATATGAACAGTAAATTGACTTGACTGTAGAAATGATGTAAATCATGAATGAAAAATGTTTTAAAGTCGTGGCATGCAATATAAACAACATAGTCTGGTTCCCTGCTGACAAATGCCAGACAGAAACGGAAATGGAGGCGACACGCATGTACGAGTTATTGTTATTATCTGGGCATCGGCGGTAATAGGGTCACTGCGAAAATAAGCATATAGGGGATAAAACTAAAAAAAAACATACAACTTACATAATATAAGTTATGCATTTTCTGAAAGTTTAAACATTTGACCACTGCTGGAAATAATATGTTGTTGTATTTTCTAAGTTAAATTTTAGCTATACTCATTAGAATGTAATCAATATGAAAAAATTGGTACCAGCTAGTTGATATTTTTTTTATAAAATGGCATAAGTAGGTAGTATAAACATGGGTGTAATAAAACTATCTGTCAAAATTGATATATTTGAAAAACTTGGCAGCTATATTTTAAATAAAAAACTTTCTGAAAATGTAAAATTTATGCATGTGGTATTAGTAGGTAATAAGTTATACTTGCTACAAAATCAGCCATTTTTGGGTAAAATTATAGTCACACACAATATAACATACATGTAGGTAATAACTGAAGTTGCTTATCTCTGATATATATCTCTGTTCGAATGGACAGGTAAAATAATCTATTATGTACAAACCTGCTTGAAAATAATCATCGCATCCATCATCAATTAACCATCTATTACTCCATTATTCCCCACCACCACTTGTATGGAGCACCGGCTTTCGAACCTTTTGCAAGAAGCAATAGTGAATAGTTCACTCAAATTGTTCCACAATAAAGTAATAGCATTTTTATTGGTTTTTGTCTTTATTGAAGAATAATGAACTATATCTATCTGTTTATGACGCATATTTTCACTTGGCAGTTGTGAGGGTGTTGTTTATAATACTAAGGGTCGGTGCGCATGCAGTGATGACATCACATGGACTCGCACATGCGTACAAACGAGCGTTAACAAAAAGGGTAGAAAGGAGGTGGGGTTCGAGAAAGGTGCATAGACGATACATGAATTTAATGTTGTAATTAAAGAAAGCCTTATCTGTTATTTTTTCTGCACCTGATAATGTGCATTTTGCATCTTATTTACAAGTCTACATAAATAAAAGCATTTTTGTCTATTTGTTTATAAAAGATGTTGTAGGCAGCATGTTTAACCTCCTTTCAAACTTTTGCCTTTTGGTAATAACGCAGTATTTACATTGAGCGCTGCAAGGGATTGTCAATAATGTTTATTGCTGTCAGTGTGAGCAAATGTTTCGCAAATGTATACTTAATTTAAATGTTATTAACTATAAATACATCTTTTTAGAAATGAAGCATTAAATTTAGAGCTTTAATAAAAATAATGTTCTCATTCTACTCATTTTGAGGTTGACAGCATGTGGACACACAATGGAAATAGATTTAGCCCAGAACCCTATCATGGACCTCAAGATCTTTACATTTGCAAATATGCATGAAAAGTGTCCATATGTTGATTACAAATATTCTAGTGCGTTTTGGTTAACAAAATAAAAGCATATCCATATGTGTTATTTACAATATTTCAAACAAACAAAGATAGTTCTTGGCAAATTTCAATTTATTTATTTAGTAAGGATCATTATTTTGATTTTGGGGATAGTGAATTTCTTCTTACGGTTAAGTTTTCAAAGGGTAAGATGAAACTAACTTATCATTGTACACTGTAATTGATTCAGTTTGTTTGAAGTTTACTACGTCTGTCCTACAAAACTTTATGCAGGAATGGATGCTTGGTGGTTTCAGTTATGCTTTGTTTACGAGATTTGTAAATGTGACCACAATATTAGCGATACCACAGTATTTCCAGAAACAACTACACATTGCTTCAATTAAGGTCAGAGGGCATACCTCCTGTTGGGGAAGCAAGGGAATTCCCCTTCAGTGCTTCCCAATGATTCAGGAAGCAAATGAAATGGCCTGTGCATAAAAGTGTTTAGACAACAAAACATTGAAAGTCACTCTTTGTTGCGGATTGTTGAGTCATTTTCTTTTAAAATCGCAAGATTATTGTCCCCTGCCAAAGCAGTGGGATATAGGTTAGGCGTTATCCAGATGTCTGTCTGTCACACTTGGTGAAACTTGCAATAACTTTAGAATACTTGAAGGTTTTTGTTTGAAACTTATACTGTCAAATATGGGTGAATTTCTTTGCCATGCAAGCATCACAGTCTTACAACTACCCCACAGTAGGTCCATTAAGATTGATTTCAGATATACTTGGCAGAAATGGTCACCAACATGTGACGGTGTGTCATGCATAAAACCAATGAAAAACTGCCTCTCAAAAGAAATCAACAACCTATAAAAAACAGTGTGTGGGATATCCGTCACTCCTGTGACATCAGACAATATAAAGCCAAAGTTGACTGTAAGGAGTCACATAATTAGTTTCAATATCTGGTACATTATGCTATTCATGCTATATCTCTTCTTACCGGCAATTAGAAGTACTCATTCATTAGAAGATACTCTAATTTGCTGCAGAAAACTTATAGTTTCAGTTGATTATTTTTTATATAGTTTCACGCCCCTTTTCAACAATCAAGAGTCATACGAGGCGGACAGTTCACACCTAACCATCATTCCTGAGAAAAACCAGTACTAGACTAGCAACTGCCTACTTTCTGACATAAAGAGATATGGTGGGTAGCTGAGCTCAAAACCATGACCCACTGTCAGTGAGAGGTTACAGTAATTTAAAGTCATCGACCTTAACTACTCGACCATGGAGGTGTGTCAGTTTTAGAATAGATGATCATTATAATTATTATGGTCTCTTTCTTTCAACAACAGATATCACTTTTATTATACCCCTGCAAATGAAGTTTAAGAGGGGGTATATTGCAGTCACTCTGACGGTCGGTTGTTGGTCTGTCAGTCCGCATAAGATATCAAAAGTTTGTGGAGCGAACTACTTTCACATTCTTTAAGCAATTGCAATGAAACTTGAAATATGTTATAACCATGAAGTGTACATGTGCAAGACACAATTTTCATTCGCAGCGATTCACTTATTCAAGAGTTATGACCCCTAGAACTTAGCCATATAGGTAGAGTCAGTCTTAGTTTGTGGAGCGAACTACTTCCACATTTTTTTAAAGGATTGAACTGAAACTTGAAATATATTATCACCATGAAGTGTACATGTGCAAGACACAATTTTCATTCTACTTCCACATTTTTCAAGGGATCAAATTGTAACTTTGAATATATTATCTATATTGAATGTAGATGTGCAAGACACAATTTTCATTTCCAGTGATCCACTCATTGTAGAGTTATGTCCCTTGAACTTAGTTGTATAGTGTACTGTCACATTCTAGTGTCAAAGCGGGGGTGGGGGTATTAGTCACCTCTGTGACAGCTCTAGTTTGATTAAGAATGTTAATATCAACAAAATCTCGGATGAGTTCAATAATGGGTCACTTGGGGTCAAAAACTAGATCACCAGGGCAAATCTTAGGAAAATCTGATTAACACTACATGTTTTTATTGGATCTTCACCAAACTTTGTCAGAATGTTTGTCTTAATGATATGTAAGAAAAGTTTGATCATGGGTGACTGATGTCAAAAACTAGGTCATGAGATCAAATCTTACGAAAAACTTGTGAACCCTGCAAATGTCATGGTCATGATTGGATCTTCAGAATGTCAGAATAAACTTTGTCAGAATGTTTGTTTTAATGATATGTTGGTCAAGTTTAAACATGGATCATATAGGGTCACCAGATCAATTCACTGGAAAACTTTGATATCAGCAGACCACATGACACAGGTTCAAAACAGTGCTTTTATGAGTAAACAATGATTGTCATATGAGTGATATAGGTCCATCTTGGCCCTCTTGTTTCTTCTTTTTTAGGTTAGTTCCTTGAACCAACACGGGCTAGCCTGTTCATTCCATGAAGACAATGCTTCAATTCATCCTGTGTCAAGTCATCAATAATTTCGCACCTTAAGTTTACCTCATTACAATACCAAAATTACTAGCCATATTCACTTGATAAATAATTCCACTGTTACGCCCTGATGACCTGTACAGGCCCCTATTCAACCTACACCAGACTTATTACCAACAACTTCTACTGGCAAATACTGATCAATTCAGTCAACAACAACCACAAGAAAAGCAAACGTATTTCAGTCTGTCTTCAACAGACGTATTTAAAACAGTGGTTGAGGATTTTTTTATTTACCAGTAGAAACAAAGTAATGAAAAACCAGATTATTCATGTGCACCTAAACCCCGCCTTATGACCACCCCGAAATAACGACCACCCCACTAGTACGGGCATTTTTTAAAAGAACAGAATTTTTCCTTCTAAGTTTAATTGTCTTTTGATCCGGAATTGCGACCACCCCGCTATTACGTAATACGACCACTTATCTCCGACCATTTTGTTTATCTGTGTGTTCTCTGACCCCGATATCACGACCAGGGTTGATTGCACACTCACATGTTTCATCTCCGACTTCGCACCTCTGACAATGAGATTGCTGTGAGGCTTACATTGTTTCTGGTCAGGACCTTGTTTTTCATGACAATTAGTGCATAAGGGACTATGAATTAGTGGTTATATATGGTATACTGATGATCTGATCTGTTCAGCATGTAACTGGCGGATAAATGAAAATGTGTACATGCTGTTGTTTTAGTCTAATTTTAGATCTACCAGATGACTAAGAGCCCAACGATCTATGTTGATTAATTAATAGCAATTGTTTTCACTGGCACATAAACTATGCATCAATGTCGCGCGTTTTACAGAATTTTAATGGTCACCTATTTAAATTCTCTAGTAAACTCACGTTTAATTCATCGGATTGAATCTTAATTTATTTGCCAGTAAATAGTCTTCTTTCACTTTATTGATGTCTTACAATAAAGACGAAACATCACCGAATTTAACTAATTATCATAATAATGAATAAACGTCCGCAGTACGGTTCGATTTTCCAGTATGAAATAGTTGTATGGAGACTTATCTTACGAAAAATTGTTAAATAAAAAAATGTTATTTTATGCGGTCCTGTGTCAAATTAATTAGTTGCTAAAATTAAAAGTAATACATTTTTAGACATGTTTAATTATGTACGAGTAGTACATGGTCAACTATCACATTGTAAAGGGCCTATTGCATATTTTGACAGAAATTGCATTTAAGGTCAGGTTTCCCCTAATATATTAAGACCACCGTGCTATTAAGACCACTTTGTCTAAGAACCACAGGTGGTCTTATTAGCAGGGTTTTACTGTATTATTATGTATGATTTCATTTGATTCAATGGTTTTATTTCTGATTTAACCATATTTCAGTTATATACTGTAGCTGGTTCACATAAACTGTATTCTAACCAGTACTATCTTGCCCTTTTACATGAAGTAGAAAACTTCTCCACATATGGAGTATAATTGACCTTTCTGTCAAACGGGTATTACCTACCACATCTGGGATTCGAACCAAGAGTGTCAGAGTATGTCCAGAGCCAGAGCACTGGACCACAGTCGAAGCTTTGTTTTCTTTGAATAGAAATTATTTTTAGTGGTATATCATTTCTGAAAAAATGATGATTTGGAATTTTGTCTTGCAGAGCCCTGTAATGTCTGAAGAGATTTCAAGAGGGGAAAATCCTTGATGACTTCCTGGAGAATGCAGACAGTTCTGATGCTGTTGCATATATATATATATATATATATATATATTGACGAGGT
The DNA here is from genome assembly GCA_964023205.1 of Lutraria lutraria. Taxonomy (NCBI): domain Eukaryota; kingdom Metazoa; phylum Mollusca; class Bivalvia; order Venerida; family Mactridae; genus Lutraria; species Lutraria lutraria. The sequence goes on from OZ026838.1 coordinate 23,646,088, forward strand.
ATAAGTGACTAAAGAGACTAATAACATGTGTGCATGTATGTTTGTGCACACTAACTTATATTTAAAAACCAAGGAATGAAAATTTTGTACTTGTATCTCAAACAACAAGTATTTGTACATTAAAATTATACAAGCCTGTATGCATGAATAAGCAATTTTATTGTCATTTTGTACATGAACTTACTCAACAGACATTGCTTTCAAGCTTCACTGTTTAGTTATGGTATTATGTTGTTGCTGCCACATTCTAATAACTTGTTTTGATATTTAATAGGTTAGAGCTTCTGAACTGGAGGAATATAAGACCAGACCTTTAGAGACGGAGAGAGCTAGAGCTGAAGTTGGTAACCAATCAGATGTTAGAATTGCACGAAGAGTTGAAGAAAGCAAAGAAATCTCAAAAAATAAATCTCAGGTTGTGCATGAGTCAGGTTATAAGATTCTTTTCAAATTTTATACCCTCACAAAATAATAATGATGTTTGAAAGGTGGTAATTATTGGAGTCACTTTGTCGATGGTCTGTTATTTTCAGACTAATTGTTTGAATGTGATAGTAATCATACCAAAACACTTAAATTTTGAATATAAATATTGGAATCGACCTTTACATTTTCAAAAGCTACTATAGAAAGGGAGATAACTCGAAAATTAAAAATAAACCAAATCAAAAGTAGAATATTTGGAATAATGATACATTGATGTATGAGTATTAGAATTATTACTTACTGATGTTGATATTGTTGTAAACAGATGGAGAAATTGGCGGCTGATTAATGATTTGGAGTTCAGGAGTGATTATTTATTCAGATATTGTCTTTCAGGAATGAATAATTTTTAGAATTCAGAATTCAGGAATGAAAATTAATTGCTCCGCACCTTCCCCTCCCCAGGTAAGAAGCTACTCGTGTTAACGTTTTTTATTTGTACATGGACTAGTATTTGATATTTTATAATTTTTTCAGTCAACAGTCTGATGAACATTTCAGTGTTCCCAACATCACAAAGTGTGTGTAATCTTGCAGTGAGAATGGAAACCATCGTCCCACCAAATCAGCCATTGATTTAACAGACCTGCATGCAACATTCTCATGAGTCATGAGGTAAGAAACTTATGCATGATGAACAAACATTAATTAGAAAAGATTTATTTTGAATCATAGCAATGCAAATGTTAAATTCAAATTTACAGTTGTGGAGGGTGAATAATACCAATACATGTATGTATACAGTTTCATGTTTAAATCATCCAAGTATGATGTTAATATACATTCATCAATATAATTCCAAATTGAACCCTTGATATAATATACTGTACGAGGGGCTATCCAAAAGTTTGTGGACATCCTCAATAATTTCTAAATTTGACGTTTAAATAGTCCAATACTTGCAACAGATAAACTATATTTCAATGTTTGCAAGTTGCATATTTCTTTTAGCAATCAAAATAAAATTGTGCGTATTGTAGTAACTATGGCAACACCGGTGTCCGTTTAGTGCGGCAGCTCAAAATTCTTCACTATTTTCTGTTGTTAATACCTAATAACAAACATTTGCAATATCAAAAACGCGCTAAAATGTAACCATGCTATTTTGATGTTATTGTCCATTAATGACGTCGTTTCAAACCAATGTTTGGGTGTGTCAGCAGTTAATAACATGCCTTAATCCTAGCGTCATACTATGCCAAAATGACGTCTGAAGACAAGATGAAACAGCAAGCGGTCATACAACTCTGTTTCAATTTCGGTAAAACACCAACGCAGGATATGGAATTGATGTCAGACGCTTCCGGAAAGCCTAAGATGGCTTGCTCATTCGTGCACTAGTGGCATAAAAGGTTTAGCGAAGGACGTGAGACGGTTAGGGATGACACAACCACTGGATGTCCCATCACCAAAAGCCGGAAAACTGACGTTGAACTCGTTCACGACGTTGTGAACAGCGACCGCCGCATAACATTACATATGAAATAGTGATCGGATGGTTACTGTGGCAAGATGATATTTCACCATGATAGTGCACCAGCCTATGTGTCCAGTGAGTTACAGACAACAATGGAGATTCAGATGGAAGCTAAGATTTTTCAACATTCCCATATCATCGCCTGATCTTATCCGTATGATTTCTACATATTGCACAGTTGGAATCTGAGCTCAAAGGGATGGCGTTTCAACAGTTTTGATGAGATACGTAAAACATGTCAGACATACTTGTACACCATTGAGAAAGATTACTTTGATGGAGTTTTCTCTCATGGAGTAAAGCGCCACCGTAAATGCGTCGCTGTAGGTGGTCAGGACTTTGAAAAAATGTGACACATTTTAACGTTTATGACGTGACGTTATTGACAATGGCCTCAGATCTGCAGACATGGTGTTCTTTGTTTGTTTATAGCATAGTAACTTTTAATTTTTTCTGTATGAAATTTTGTATCCCAGCTCATATTGAACTAAAATCTGTATGTATTAAATATCAGAAAGATCTGTTGCGAAATATTCATTTTATAAACATTGTCCACAAACTTTTGGATAGCCCCTCGTATATACGTCTTTAATTCTGCGGGTGCAAAAATTTGGCGTTTTAAGATGTTCATGAATTGGCGGGTTCTATATTTGGCAGTTTCATATCCAACAGCCAAAATAAAACCATGTCCTGTCTTTTAAGCGCCAAAATTAAAACACCTGTCGTAAGAAAATAAGTTTCCACCATTTTTAAGGGAAATAATTACACTATTTTACTAAATATCTTCATAACTACGATCGTATCAAGCGAGGAATGTATAAACAGCAAGAATAAGTTACATGAAGAGTAAAGTGTTTGTAATTTCTTGGGATCGAACAGGAATTAACACAATGGCTAAAAGGGATTATTTCTTTCGATAATTTATCTTAAATTGACACAAACTGTTATCATATAGGGTTTAATTTAGTTTTTCTATATGTGCCGACGATATAAGCTTTATATTGTGTGACAAATAAGCTGTATTGTTTGAATCAATTAGATTTTACCTTGTTTTGATTAAGATTTAGCCCTATGGCAATAAAGGTAATGTATGTACTTCAACTGATAAAAGTAAACATGTAATAATACATGTAACAACATACTAAACAAACAAATAGTTACCGATACCTGAAAAAGTGTTAGTTACACCTTTGATAACAAAAGTTACAATAATTTTCTTTGACAAAATGGTCTACTCATTGATTAGGCGGTTCCGATGCTGACCGCCAATATCGCCAAAATAAAACGGGCGCCAATATTAAGACGTATACAGTAGTTGGTACTGAATTTAAACTTTTGAAAGTATTGATCATTTTAATTTTGTCTATGCACTTTCGTTTATAACTTTTCCTATCTGATCTTCATCAGTCTGTAATTCAAATTTAGGTTTTAAGAAATACTATTCCATTCCTGTTTTCTTACTAAATACAGTCAAACCTGTGTTAGCGGACTTTTCCAAATGAAGGCCATCCTGTGAATATAGGCCACATCATTGAAAACCAACACTGACCATTTAGAACAAAATGACATCTGAATAAAGGCCACCTGTCAGTAAAGGCGATATTGTGTCTTTTCCATGGTAGATAGATAGATATGTTTATTAATGATTTAGGCCACCAGCCCAAAACATAGTTATGTTACAATAATTTTGATAATTTTACAGTGTATACAAGTGTTCAAAGTTTTAACAGATTGATGTTGGCAGAACATAGTTTAAGTCATAAAAGATGTTGCATATGAAACAAGGAAAAAAGAATTTTTTACAGTGTGATAATGATATATTATAGCAGAAAATCATACAATATGTTTCGTATGAAATAAAGAAACAAAATGTGGCGTATGAAATTATGCAAACATTTTAACAGTAAGAAAATGATAGAGCATAGGAAAAAAAACATGTAAGATGTTGCGTATGAAAAAAGAAACAAACTGTGGTGTACATGCAATTTTGATAACATTTTAACAGTATGAAGATGATAGGACATAGTAAAAAAAAAAGACATAAAGATGTTGCGTATGAAAAGAAACAAAATGTGGTGTATGAAATTGTGAAAACAGTATGATGATGATAGAACATAGTAAAAAAAGACATAAGGATGTTGCGTATGAAAAAAGAAACAAAATGTGGTGTATGAAATTGTGAAAACAGTATGATGATGATAGAACAAATAATAAACATGTAAGATGTTGCGTATGAAATAAAGAAACAAGATGTGGTGTATGAAATTATGAAAACAGTATGATGATGATAGAACAAATAATAAACATGTAAGATGTTGCGTATGAAATAAGGAAACAAGATGTGGTGTATGAAATTATGAAAACAGTATGATGATGATAGAACAAATAATAAACATGTAAGATGTTGCGTTACATAATAATGAAATAAAGAAACAAAATGCGGGGTATGAAATTATGAAAACATCTTGACAGTATGATGATGATAGAACAAATAATAAACATGTAAGATGTTGCGTTACATAATAATGAAATAAAGAAACAAAATGCGGGGTATGAAATTATGAAAACATCTTGACAGTATGATGATGATAGAACAAATAATAAACATGTAAGATGTTGCGTATGACATAAAGAAACAAAATGCGGCGTATGAAATTATGAAAACCGTATGATGATGATAGTTCAAGAATTACATTTTATAAGTTATTTTTCAGCTCATTTTTGCGTAATGAAGCAAAGTAAATAAAGGATGCTACATTTTTTATTATGCTGTCATTTCTACTCGAAAGTAATATGTGCAATTAATGAGTTGATGTTTTAGTGTAAAACTTCTTTGGTATATACAAGGAGCGTAAATCAGAATAAAAAGGGCATACTAAAAGAAAATGTAAATTATCTTCTAGGAGATTTAAGGAACACACTTTACACTTTGTGTTTATAATAGTTGCACAAAATTTTGCTCGTACAGACTCTAGATGTGACAAGCCCGCTCTTAATTGTGCATAGCTATGTCTGAATTTCCTTACAAATAAAACAGAAAGGTAACATCTTTTTCATAATTACTTTTTATATGATTATATGTTAAACATGAATTAGAAGTTTCTAGATTACTATACCACATTTGGAGATAATTATCTTTCAATCGTTGTGTGAAGGTCTCAATAAAAAGTGATTCATTGGAGACTCCCTGTTTCAACCAAACATAGTTAAAGCCGTTAGTACAAAGTAGAGATTTTATTTCATTAGCCCAATTGAAATATTTTGCACAGGATGAGTTTAAAAGCATATTATAACATTTTTTGACATATCTTGAGTTTGGCATTCTTAAAATTTTTAACCAATATTTAATGCAGCGTCGTTTTGATTCTATATGGATAGGGTAACGTCCACAATCTCCTAGGACAACAGAGTTCATTGAAGTTTTGCTGACACACATGAATCTTTTACATGCTAATCGAAGGACAATTTCACTACTTTCCCTAGATTGGAATCCCCAAATTTCTGATCCGTATAAAATAACAGGTAAAATTTTGGTGTCAAAAAGCTTAAAAAATACATTATAGGGTAGCTGCCCATATTGGTAGAGTGTATGTAACAAAGTAAGTAATGTACGTTTAGCCCTTAAAGCAAGCTCACTAGACATAATGTTTAAGGACAATCTTGAAGTAAATGATACACCGACATATGTAAACATATTAACAATTAGTAGTTGTTTGTCACCATAAAAGAACAATTCATGCCGCCCACGTTTGCTTCCCTTTTTGAATATCATTACTTTAGTTTTTGCAGTATTGACTGTCATAAGACTATTATTACAAAATTTACGTAGTGCGTTTAACTGATACTGTAGTTCATTTACCGTATACGCCATAAGAGCTACGTCATCAGCAAACATTAATAACCATATGGAAATTTCGTTTGGCATAATTTGTATGCCTTTAACATTTTCATCATTTTCAAATATAGTACTAAGTTCATTTATAAATAAAGAAAACAGTTTAGGTGAGAGCATACAACCTTGTTTAAGTCCAGTTGGACAATCAAAGAATTCGGATAGTTCGCTATTTGCACGAACGCATGATTTCACATGTTGGTACCATGGGTGACCTTTGTTCACAGGTTTGACTTTATACTTAGTTTCAAATTTGCATACTACTTGGCCAATTAATGTAGCAAATTGAACAATTGCCAAAGAATCTCTTATTTAACGATTTCTGCTAAAATCATAATCAATGTATAATCAAAGTACTGAAAGTACTGTCGGAACCTGATTTTTTCCATACAAAGCAAATAGAGAGAAATATTTAGACATATCGTTAGTGCCCATGCAAATATTTTTAAAATTTACACTAACGGACCGACTTTTCATTTATACATAATGAAGGTCATATACATGTATGTGAAGGACATACTAGTCTCTTAGCATAAAAAAGAAAACAATCATTGTTATACACAAAAAAGTGAACAACACATAAGTTACAGTAAATATCAACATTGATACTTCTGATTTTAACTCAACAGAACATAGTTGCATTGAACAAGCATGGTCACTAACATTGAAAAGACCCTGACAAGATAGAGTAGGGCCTATAGCCATATAGTTTAATTGATGTTGCACGAGATTAAGACATGATGATTTAATTCTAAATAATCTTGAATAAAAAGAATAATTTTTTAAAAGCACTTAACCAGTATTTTACGTTTGTATTCAGCGACTCTAATAATTATTTGTTAGCCATAGTTTAAACATTTGACCTCTGCAGGTTACCCGACATGAACTCGAAAACAGAAAGTAGAACTATATTAATTATTTTACGGAAACAGGATATGCAAAAAAGCTACATAGGCACGCTATTTCATTGGCTGGCAGATACGTGGGTTTAATTCTACGCATTTGAATATGTCATATATTTTACCCACATGCACATAAAATAAATTATTTAGATACATGACACTTTCCATTTGTTTACGATAGAATGATTTTTTGAATTATATTTAGATTCAACACATTAAAGTAAGGAAATATACCAGCTTCATCTATATAATCACACAATTAATTGAGTACTATCTCCTTGTGCAGCTGTTCTTTTAAACAAGCTGTTATGGAGTCCAAGGAATGTAGATACATGTAGGTATACAAGTACAAGGAAAGGTGACTTATCCACACTGTTTCGATTATTTAAATATTAAAATATTATAATTTATATTTTTTACAACTTTTCCAAAAATGCTAAGTTGTTTTGATTTTGTTCCAGACAATGAGGACTTTATTCCATATTTCCTCAATTACAGAGTCTTATATGTCAGACTGAATGAAGGTAGAAGCTGTTCAAGCATACACAGACTGGTAAACCATTCTTTTGTTGATGAAACAGAGAGTGTCTGGATGCAGGTATACCAAGTATACAAATTGACAACATTTGTACCAGGAAGTCATCTACTCATCAGAGTTAATATTTGGAAGGCTGGGGAACATGCCATTTGGTAATTATAAGCTAAATTATAATGTTGTAATGGGAGGAGTAAACAAATTATGTACCCAATGCGGGGCTCAAACCCATGACTTCATGCTTGCAAGTCAGATGCTCTACCAACTGAGCTAATAGGACTAGTGAATATCCCAGACAATTTTTAAATACTCTATTGCACACAGGGACAGTATCTTATATTACATGAATATGTAAGAATAGAAAGACCCTTGAAACTGTTCTTGATGCTTTTTTATGAAGTACAGTTTTGTATCATAGCCATGCTTAAGGTAGTTCGCGGTGTTGCTCGGCAAAAAAGAAAATTTGTTCGAATGACATGAAATTTGGAGGAATTATACCCGAAGTAGCTGCGCTTACGAAAATTTTGTTCTTTTTACAGTTTGACGTCGGTAACCTAGCAACTAAACGACGTTAAAACGCCATCTAGCGGCACCAGCTATGTGAACGACTCGTTGTACTTTTCCCCTTGTGGCTTTGCTATAAATTGTCATAAATTGAAAATTCGAACTTCGCGGATTAGCGAATGCTGTGGTCTACCGAGTGATAATCATCAATACTTTGAATATCCATGACCACCCGACGTGTCGGAAATTAATCGACGTCAAAACGTCATTATTGGGACGTTTTTTCGACGTAAAATATTCAGATAAATGCAAATGTAGCTAAAACGCCGTGGTAGAAGTTTTTCAAAAATTAACATTATGTAAAACATTCATTTATCTACGCATTAAGCGAAAAAAATCTATACCTCTTCAGGCTACTTTTTTCAGTATCGTAACGTTTCCTGCACCACTTGAAATGAAAACACGGCGTCATTACGTCAATATTTAGGCCATTATCGGGCTTTATATTTAGTTTATTTTAAGCGCATGTTAATCTTATGTGTCCATAATAGATATTTGTAGACTGTTAACAATTCTAGTTAGGAACGTAATATACTTTTTTAAAAGCAATAAATGCTTTTGCCGAATTAAGATCAGCACAAGTCCATGGTCTTCTTTTAGGAAGTTGTAACGTTACGTATGCAGTCATAAAAATATCAACGTCGATATGTTACAATAATATTAAAATAACAATGTTTCTATGTTTACTCTGTTGTTTGTATTTTAAAGATTTCAACAACATTTCATGGTAATTATTTTTTTACAATCAATAAATATATAGTACGGTATTGTTCGTTACATACATTTTTCACACCACAATAAAAACTATGCTGTAAGTAATATGTATTTTACAATACATAATAATCGGTTGATCACGTGATATCTTGGTTTGGTCCATCAATGCCATGACGACTAGGTTACCGACGTCAAACTGTAAAAAGAACAAAATTTTCGTAAGCTCTGCTACTTCGGATATAATTCCTCCAAATTCCATGTCATTCTAACAAACTTTCTTTTTTGCTGAGCAACACCGCGAACTACCTTAATAATGCAGCTTAGCTGATATTGTCATCAATTTAATGCAAGTACAGTTCTCTTCCATGAAAGGTTACAAACTATTAAATATAGGTATCCTTTATTCTCATATTTTCGGGGATTCTCATATTTTCGTGGATTCGTTTCCGGTCGTGAATACTCGCTCGCGCAGTTGATTTGACTATCCGAAAGGCAGTCAAGTTTTTGTCAACATTATTTTCTATCGTATGCTAAAGATACAATACGCTCGAAACATGTGAATCATACGCAAATAAAGATAAATGATCAAATTATTGCTTAAATTACTGTAAATTATGTTATTTGTCCAAAAACAATGAAAATGGCCACTTTTGTATTGACCTCCCGTGTCTGCAATCTGCAGCAGTTGTCTACCTTACCAAATCCGGCAAATTGAACGATTATCGCGGCCCGTGAAAAAAATGAAAAAATGCGTCTACTTTAACTCATTGTAAATCGCGTTTTACTCCATCAATTTTCAATATCTTTACACTTATGAAAACTATATTACAATACCTTTTTAATCATGTAGATTTAAATAATATATGTTAACAAATAAAAAAGATAAGATGGGGGGCCATGTTTTCCGAACCAAATTTTACGGGCGATAAAAAAAAAAAATATATGAGTCGAATTCAACTCGCGATAAAAAACGTTTTACTAATTCAAATTTAAGTTTGTTTACAGTTATGAAAACTAGAGAGCTTAAGGTTTCCAACAGTATTAATCTTAAAAAAATATATTACGAAATAAAAAAGTTAAGATGGGGGGCCATGTTTTCCGAACACCAAATTTTGTGATAAAAAAATAGATTTTTTACCTATCTTTAACCAAGAATAAATGCATAAAAACAATACGGATTTCTATATTTAATTGCATATTCTAAAACTACAGAACATTAACTTTAACATGATACCAAAATTATTAATATCCATTAAGAAACAGAAAAGTTGATAGGGGGGGCCATGTTTTCTTTTAATTTTACACTAAAATCTAGAGAGGCGCCATGTTTTATACCTGCCCCGCTTGATTAGGCATAATGCACATAAAAATCAAGTCAAACCATTACGTTATGATTCAATTATAAAGCAATTAAAATCATCCAATAAAACTTGTAAGAGCTTATTGTTTTCTTGTAATTAAGGACAGATTAAGGTTTTTCTTGTTTATTCACATTTTAAAAACTCGTTACAAACTCTTATATAGTTATTTTAACAATATCGTTAACATTTTGTTTACAACATTCGGCCGAATTCGTAATAATTCACTTTCAAAAGTTATCACATAAACTTCGTTGCAATGATTTATTTTTACATTTTTAACTTATTTTCATAATACAACAAAATAAAAGACCATGCAAAATGTTATTTCAAATGAGAATTCAAAACCGACTTTTATGCTAGCGTGTATGCATTACCCCAAACTAAATGTTTGTTACTACCGAAACGAGGCTATCCAATCAGAATCCTCGAAAATATGAGACAGCTCCTGCGAGACACAGACTACCGAAAGTGAAAGTAAAAACGATATGATTTCGTTTCAAAACGGAATTTGTGTACATTTTAAACTGTGAATTGTTATTTGATATAGTTTTTGCTATGTTTCGATGTATACGTAAGACCGTTTATTTGTACTCCACCGACGCTAGCTTGACAATAAGTCGTTAACCCCCTGAAAATACGGGTCAACGGCATACTATGGTATGATAACTATTACCTTATTAAAATAATGTTTCAGGCATTCAACACATACTAAAACAACTAAAATAGACTGGAATATCCTCAATGAAATTCACTAATTATGGTACATTTGCAATTTTATAGATCCAATTGACTACTTGATGTTCGAAGGGAGACTAATCTCATACAATGAATGAACATGAAATTGTCTCCCTTGTGTGTTTAATTTTTTATACCCCCAGATATGAAATATATGGGGGCTATATTGGATTCACGCTTGACGGTCGGTCGGTCGGTCGGCCGGTCGGTCGGTCCGTGCGTCTGTAGACACAATTTGTCCGGAGAATTTCTCAGCAACTACTTACAGGATTTTAATAAAACTTCACAGATGTGATCAGTAGTAAGCCTAGTTGTGCTAGCTTAAAGCATTTTTCGTTCGGATTAATTTTCACTGAGTTATACCCCTTTGTTGTTTTTATACAGTATATACAATAGGCAAATTTTGTCCGGACAATTTCTCAGCAATTACTCACAGGATCTCAATGAAACTTCACAGAAGTGATCAGTAGTAAGCCTAGTTGTGCATGCTTAAAGCAATTATTGTTCGGATTAATTTTCACTGAGTTATAGCCCTTTGTTGTTTTTATACAGTATATACAATAGGCAAATTTTGTCCGGACAATTTCTCAGCAATTACTCACAGGATCTCAATGAAACTTCACAGAAGTGATCAGTAGTAAGCCTAGTTGTGCTAGCTTAAAGCAATTTTCGATCGGATTAATTTTCACTGAGTTATAGCCCTTTGTTGTTTTTATACAGTATATACAATAGGCAAATTTTGTCCGGACAATTTCTCAGCAACTACTCACAGGATCTCAATGAAACTTCACAGAAGTGATCAGTAGTAAGCCTAGTTGTGCTAGCTTAAAGCAATTTTCGATCGGATTAATTTTCACTGAGTTATAGCCCTTTGTTGTTTTTATACAGTATATACATTAAGCAGATTTTGTCCGAACAATTTCTCAGCAACTATTCACAGGATTTCAACGAAACTTCACAGAAGTAATAAGTAGTTAGCCTAGTTGTGCATGCTTAAATCATTTTTCATTTGGATTGATTTTCACTGAGTTATAGCCCTTTGTTTTTTTCTACAGTATATACAATAGGCAAATTTTGTCCTGACTATTTCTCATTGACTACTGCCAGGAATTCAATAAAACTTCTCAGAAGTGATGAGTAGTTAGCTTAGTTGTGCATGCATTAAGCTTGTCTTGGTTGGTTGAATTTTTTCACTGAGTTATGGCCCTTTGTTGTTTTTATACAGTGTATATACAATATCTCAGTAACTACTCATAGGAATTCATTGAAACTTCACAGAAGTTATAAAAAGCAAGCCAAGTTGTGCATGCAATAACCAGGTTTTGTTTGGATTAATTTTCACTGAGTTATGGCCCTTTGTTTTATACAATTAGGTAAATTTTGTCCTTACTATTTCTCAGCAACTACATGCAGGAATTCAGTGAAACTTCTTAGAAGTGATAAGTAGTTTGCCAAGTTGTGCATGTCCACAATAGGTTTTGTCCAAGTAAATTTTAATGAGTTATGGCCCTTTGTTATTTTTTATATAATGTATATTTAGAAACTGGTCAGGATATATCTAAGCAACAATTTGCTGGTATTAAAAAAATGAAAATGCATTATATATTTCCCTCTGTAAAATGTAACAATAACTGTGTCAAGGCCGCATCTGGGGGTATTCATCACCTTTAGTGATAGTTCTAGTTGCATCAACTTTGCCTTTAGATGAACTGATGCAGTCGAGTTTCTAGATCCTAAGAATGGCTCAAACATGTTGGATATAATGTTAGTGCACTCTGTATGTGTCCAACGGATGAAAAATAGAATAAAAACAGTTCAAAACATATTCTTTCCATAGCTTACAGATTTTTAGACATTTGTATCAATCTTGAACCATTGACTAATTTCAGTTTGCCCAAATTACAAGTAGTTAGCATGAACAAAAGTTGGTGGCAAGGTTGAATTTGCTTACTTTTGACTTTATTGAAATTCTAGAAGTACAAAAATGTAACCATTTCCTTGAAAAGTCTCCAAGAGTTGCTGAAGGTCTTTGATTTTCAATATCTCTACCATTATTTGGTCTGCAGCATTGAAAGTGCACATGCTAGTAATGGACATCAATGGAAATCAGGACCACAAAAGGCTTGGCCATGCTACGTTTATGCTGGAGTTTATTAACATTTTAGAAATGACAGTTGGATGGAAAATTTTCTTGCGCTGACAATTTTCAACAAATTTTTATCTTTTATTTACTCTTTAATTGTAGACAGTACAAACATTGGACCATTACATACAAGTAGTTTGGATTAATGGAAATCTGTGATGATTTTTTGACAAATCTAATTTCTTATTTTCTCCTTAAGCATTGTTTGTACGTGAATGCAACTTTACTTACAAGTAGTTGGCATGAACAAAAGTTGGTGGCCAGGTTGAATTTGCTGTACTCTGCTTACTTTTGACTTAATTGAAATTCTAGAAATAACCATTTCCGTGAATAGTCTCCAAGAGTTTGATTTTCAATATCACTACCATTATTTGGTCTGCAGCATTGAAAGTGCATGTGCTAGTAATGGAAATCAATGGAAATCAGTGCAACAAAAGGCTTGGCCATGCTACGTTTACTTTGGAGTTTATTAACATTTTAGAAATAGGCCGTTTGATAGAAAATTTTCTTGTGCAATCGCTTTATGACAATTTTTATCTTTCATTCACTCTTTAATTGTAGACAGTACAAACATGGGACCATAACATACAAGTAGTGTGGATCAATGAAAATCTGTGATGAGAACAGATTTGGTATGGTATGGTTACTTTTGGTTTTATTACATTAATTATGGCTGGTGAAAATAAACTGCTGCAAACGTCTTTAATGAAATACTGTCCATCTATCTCTCCAAAGCAACACCCTTTGCGAGTAGCGAAATTATGCTTTAAATTTGTTGAGAGGTTGTTGCTTTAGAGTCAGGAGAGGTTGAATCAATAATTAAATTGTGCAGTTGGAAGAAATCAAGCTGCTGTTGAAGGGAGATTGTTGCTTAAGAGAGGGCCGCTCTGGAGAGGTTCTACTGTATGTCATTAGTATCCATGTTTCAGCTGAAATGGTAGTATACATGTAAGTACGATTGGTTAGAATGATTGTCATTTTGCTCTTTATTATTTTTCACAAAAATGTGTCCGTTAACCTGAACCATTAAATTATTTTGCCCAAACACGAAACAATTGTTAGCAGTTTTTGTTATAAAAAGGTAGCATATTTTCCTCCTTAATTTGTTCGTATTTACGCATCACTTATTCTCTTATATGACATTTTGACATCAATTCTAATGACATGGTGATTCTCCGACTTCATTACATGACGTATATTTTTGTTTGGTATTTACTGCCAGTACGCTTTTTCCAAATAAAATAGTGGCTTATGTTCGGGTTCAAATACCACGGTCTAATAGCACTTTCATGGGTGAAAGTTGTCCGGATGGGTCCATAGAGGGTCGTTTTCCCGATTCGTCTAAATTAGAGTAGATTTTCGGGGGGGGGGGGGAGGTATAGGGTGTAAATGAGCATAGGCTGCTTCGTTTCAATGCAGATTTTTACAAGTCTGTTGATTCAATACCGAAATAAAACTGCATAAAACACTCGGCACCATAATTTTCTTTTTTTTCTACATCTTCCGTAAGAGTTGTCTCCAGACCGGAATCGGACCGTTGATTCAGTATTATTATAATTAGTAATATTCGGCGATGTTTCGACTTTATCCTTAAACATTGATTGCTAAAGCGAAAGTAGATTTTCTTTTACCCGTTGTTTACGAGATAAACTGTACAGATCAACGGTATACTATGAATGAACACTCACATAATTGTCGTGAAAAAATAAGAGTCAGACCTTGAATAATCTATGCCTCTCGAAAATCTCGGTAGATGATGCAAAATCATGCAAAATGCGATCGGGATCAACAATGGATCCCTACATGGGACCTGAGACGCAATATGACTGAACGCAACACACCAAAAAACTTGCAGGAACACGCAACATGAGGTGTTACCAAAACACAAAGGGCGACAACCTCGACCTGTATAAATAAAAAATTACTATTTGCAGGTACACGCAACATGCATCATGAGGTGCTACCAAAACAGCAAGGGCAATAACCTCAAATTGTCTTGAATATGAATTTATCTAAATTACATTTAGCTATCATATTAAAATTGAGCTAACTTGTCTGTAACCACCAATTAACTGTTGGGTGTAGAGCTTGGCCCCACCATCAGCTGCAAGTTGGCCACAAACATAAAATACTATGAAATATGATTGAAGTCACTACAAAGGCTCTATTAGATCAGAATATGAAGGAAATATTGGCCTTCTCTCAGCTGGTTGAATTTTTCCACCACAGAAACTACAGTTTCCCCAAAAAATCACAATCTAGATAGAACTCGAGCCCGAGAGTAATCAAGTGAACCCAATCTACCCTGAAAAATTTGTCTTCTACTTGAATGTCGCATGTGACATGAGCACCAAGTCCTGACGCCACAATGGATCCGGCCTAAACGGTTAAACCGTTTCCTTTTGTTAGAAATGGCCTTGACCTCAAGGCTCTGGACCACTGCCACCGAGGCAGGATATCCACCCAAATAATGATACATTCTAGGAAGGCCACTCTTAAATAACCTACCTCCCTAGTTATGATATTTTTTATTTGAAAAATGGTTTTCCCAACTAAGTCATTGCCCCCTAAATGTAAAATTATTAACTATGGAGGTGTATCTAATAGAACTTCAGTTTCGATTGTATGGTAAGGGCCATGCCAGCCGAGACCTCTAGTAGTATGCCAACAGATTATGTCTTTGTCCTCAGGGAAGGTTTTCCAGTAGAGGTGGCATGTTGGCCAGTCCAGTGTGGGATGGAGTACCCTATCACCCAGACAACTAGAAATGGGATAAGATACACATATAATATGTTAAAAAAAACATCAATTTTGAATATATTGAACTGCTCAATTGGTTACCTATAAAGACTAATCATAATATAAAGTATGTGAACTGACACTTTCCTCATACAACTACTTGGGCAGTTAGCAGGGCGGTTCGCAGCTAGTCAGACCATGCCTGATGTAACTTTTATAGCAGTTTGATCGCCATCTTCCTAGTACAATTATTTGTTCCTCGGAAATGCCTTGTGTCGCCAGGTCATTTGCTCTTAATAGTTCCAATTCTTAAACTATGGGATCTATATTAATACACAGACGAAAATTTTGTTTTACAAATACATTTAGCTAGTACCCAAGAAATCTGCTCTCTTCTTACTAAGGAGCTATCTTGATGACGAAAGAGTGGACCATCAGAAATACCTAAGTCTAAATATCCTCTGACTGCCCTGACTGGGCAAATTGTCCTATTTATTACCCTAGGGAGTTTAATAGTTAAAGGCTTTCCCCGTTGATTTGTTTTATGCCTCCTGATTGTAATGCTTATACTGTCCTGGTTTAACTTAGCATCGCGGACTGATAGCGGAACGTTGTCTGAACCATTGCCAGATATTATCTCACTGATACGGAATAAACCAAAATATGCTAAAGAAAATAATGTGTTGTACTCACTGTAACCCACTTGAGGTAATACCTTGCATATCGCTACTAGTACATTCAGTGAAATTGGTGCCCTGCCGTATTTTTTCCAATGGGCACGGCGGCTCACTTCTAACATTTTATGGATAACAAAAGAATTTTGAAAGTCTTTCCAACCATGTAATTTATGGTAGTTATTTATGCCTGCCAAATATGTAGATATAGTACTTGAAGCACGATCAGTTTCAAAGCAATACGCAATAAATAGCACCACTTGCTGTATATAAGTCGGCCATTTTTTTACTAACAAGTAGGCCCCCCTGAATGTACTAAATGCATACAGACCCGTTGTATAAGCCAATTGTGTATAACAGGCTATTCTAGAGTTTAAAAGTTCTCCAGCTTGCCACTGCAGGCATTCCAAAGAAAGCTTGATACTTGTCGAAGATGAGGAACAGCTTGAGGTGCAGCTGTCCTGAACTTCTCGTACTGAAAGTGAGACTGCATCACAAATTGCATTTGATTTCCCTTCCACATGTGCCTCCCTTACTATTGTGTTCCATTTTAAACATTTGAGGGTTAAAACACGGACCAGATGCATTAAATACTTCGATATTTTTTGCAGTTAACATGTTTAAGATGTGGACAACTGCCATATTGTCGCAATTAAATTTTATTTTTTTGTTTTTAGCTCACATATGTCACAAAGTGACAAAGTGAGCTATTAGGATCAGTCTGTGTCAGGCGTCGTGCGTCATCAAACTTTATGTTGTGACCACACTAGGGGCCACATTTTTAGCTCAATTTTAGCAAAATTGGGTCAGAACGTTAATATCTACAAAATCTCGGACGAGAGCGATATTGGGCCATTTTGGGTAAAAAACTAGGTCACCAGGGCCAAATAAGGGAAAACCTTGTGAACACGTTAGAAATCACTGTTTTGACTGGATCTTCATGAAACTTTGTCTGAATGTTTATTTTAATAATATGTAGGTCAAGTTTGATAATGGGTCATTTCCGGTGAAAAACTTGTGAACACTTCTAGAAGTCACTGTTTTAATTGGATGGTCATGAAACCTTGTCAGAATGTTTGTCTTCATAATATCTTGGACGAGTTCGAACATGGGTCATCTTGGGTCAAAAACTAGGTCGCTAGGTCAAATCTTATGAAAAACCATGTTAACACTGTAGATTTCACAGTTATTATTGGATCTTCACCAAACTTTGTCAAATCGTTTGTTTTAATGATATAACGGTCAAGTATAAATATGGGTCATCTGGGGTCAATAACTAGGTCACCAGGTCAAATCTTAGGACAACTTTGTAAACACCGTAGATGTCACAGTTTTATTTGGATCTTGGCTAAACCTTGTCAGAATGTTTGCCTCAATAATATGTGGGTCAAGGTTGAACATGGGTCAGTCGGGGTCAAAAACTGGGTCACCAGGTCAAATTTTAGGTAAAAATCTTGTAAAAGCTCTAAATGTCATGGTTTTAATTGGATCTTGGCCAAACCTTGTCAGATTGTTTGTCTTAATGATATTAAGGACAAGTTCAAATATAGGTCACCTAGGGTCAAAAACCAGGTCACAAGGTCAAATCTTAGGAAAACCTTATAAACACTGTAGATGTAAAATTTTGATGGTATCTTCACCAAACCTAGTCAGAATGTTTGTCTTAATGATATGTAAGACAAATTCGATCATAGGTCGTCTGGGGTCAAAAACTAGGTTATGAGGTCAAATCTTAGGAAAACCTTTTCTATGCTGTAGTTTTCATGGTTTTGATTGGATCTTCACCAAATTTTGACAGAATGTTTGTCTTATTTATATGTAGGACAAGTTCTAACATGGGTCATCTGGGGTCAAAAACTAGGTCACCTGTTCAAAACAATGTTTTAATGAGTGAACAGTGATTGTCATGTGAGCGATATAGGGCCATCTTGGCGCTCTTGTTTATAGATTCGAGCGCCTTCATTGCTCCCTACTTAGTAAAAGTCTTTAATCATTAGGGCTGTCCCGATACAGATCTCAGCCGATACGATACGTATTGCAATACGGTACTAGCGATATGGGATATCAACGATACGATATAAAAATATTTCAAAGTAATGAAAGACGTTGTAATATTAGTGTTTTGGGGGAATTCTGCACACTTGAAAGTCGTCAATTTGATTCACATAATTCTTATGTTAGTTGATTTTGTGGAAATTAAATAATTATGAGAAATATTATAACAGAAGCAAGTTTTAATCTTTGTCCCATAAATGACCTTATATCAAGAATAGATCCTAGCCACATCAAATTGTTTAAAGAATAAGGGTTATGATTGTCAAATTGATTAACAATACTAAATTAATAATGAATAATTAATCATATGATGGTGAGACATATTTGTTCTAAGGTTGCTAGTCCCACCACTATACTTGACATCGCGTTGACACTTCTTTCAGACAACTACGTGCTTGTTTCAATAATTGGCAAACCAAAATGCTGCCATATGTTTATGCAAATTATAAGTCAATTTCTACTTGACAAAATCTGAAGACTAGTACTAGTAATTGAATGGAATTCGTTGTCTAGCTTTACTTCACGCTGCTAAATTAAATGTCTATAAATAGTGTATGGAATCCCAGATATTAGTTGAGTAATGATACGAGAGTAAATTCGCAAATTTAGTTCAGTTGTTCAACATTCTAAGAGTTTTTTTAGTATAAAATAAAAAAATCCGCGATACGGCCGATACGGGACCTTCCGATACGATACGCATATCGTTCAGCACTGTACCGGTACGTACCGGTACGCAGCTATATCGGGAAAGCCCTATTAATCATGTATTCGACTCAGGCATATATCCCGATGCTTGGTGCAAAGGAGCAATAATCCCAATTTTTAAAAAGGGCGATCGGTCTAATCCTGCGAATTATAGGGGTATTACTCTTATAAATATAACGGCAAAAAATATTTTCACTGGCTTTGCGTAACAGAATAAACAGCTGGTGTGAAAATAACGAACTCTTAAATGAGGCACAATTTGGCTTTAGGAATAACTATAGCTGTTGATTGTATATTTATATTACATTCAGTTATCCAAAATGTTATTGCTCGCAAATCCAAACGGTACTGCTCTTATAGATTATGAACGTACGTTCGATACAATTATACACGATGCCCTGTGGAATAAACTTGTGCAATCCAGACTGAGTTGCAAAATGATATTATTATCACAATGTTCAATCATGTGTAAAAGATATGCAGCACATGTCATTTTCGGAGGTTTTTAAAGTCACACTTGGTCTTAAACAAGGTGAACCTTTATCCCCTCTACTATTCATTTTATTCGTAAACGATGTTCATACTTATTTAAGTGTGGAGAACTTAACGGAAAATGACTTACGCATGCTGTCAATAAACTTTCACAACTTTCCACAAGGCCTAGAGCGAAGATATTTTGTATGTAGCATTGTCTAGTGGACCTCTACCAAGTTTGTTCAACTTATTGCCCTAGGGTCAAAAATGGCCCCGCCCCGGGGTCACTTGATTTATATAGGCTTATAAAGGAAAATTTGAAAAATCTTCTTCTCTGAAACCACAAGGCCTAGAGCTTAGATATTTTGTATGTAGCATTGACTTGTGGACCTCTACCAAGTTTGTTTAAATTATGGCCCCAGGGTCAAAATTGCCCCCCCCCCACCCGGTTTTCTCTTTTTATATTGGAAAATTAACAAATCTTCTTGATCAAAACCACAAGGCTTAGAGCTAAGATATTTGGTATGTAGCATTGTCTAGTGGATATCTACTGAGTTTGTTAAAATTATGGCCCGTGGTCAAAATTGGCCCCACCCAGGGGGTCACTTGATTTATATAGGCCTATATAGGAAAATTGAAAAAATCTTCTTGTCCAAAACCACAAGGCCTAGAGCTTAGATATTTTGTATGTAGCATTGTCTTGTAGACTTCTACCAAGTCCGTGCAAATCATGGCCCAAGGGTCAATATTGGCCTTGCCCGGGGTCAGTTGATTTCAACAACTACTTGATAGTTTATCTTTTTCTTTACAATAATATAAAGCTTTAAAATATGCCCATTTTACGAAAATAGGCATATGCTGGTTTTAAAACTTTTGTAAAACAGTAAGGAGCTGAGCTAAGTCCGAAACACAGGCATACAAAGGAATATAATTGATCCCTCCATTTAAATTAGAAATATTTATGATTGCTTTCATCCATTGGAATAGACCAATAAGCTTTTTTCAAATCAAGGCTTGTGAAAAAATCATTTGGTTGAACTAGTTCTAAAACGAATGAAAAAGTTTCCTGCTTAAACTTTTTAGCTCACCTGATCCATCAGGTGAGCTTTTAGGATCGTTGAATGTCCGTCGTCTGTCCACAATTAGTTTGTTTACACTCTAGCAACCGCAGCTCTTAACGAATCATGATTAAACTTGCTCACAATGTATATGGCCACAATGTCTCGGCTGAGTTCGATTATGGGCAAAATCGGACTATAACTTCTAGAATTATATGGGCCCTTGAATTACAAAATTTGCTATATTTAGCTTGTTTACACTCTAGCGCCTTCATTTATTCACCAATCCTAATCATATTTTCAGTAAATGTGTATAACCAAAAGATCTTGGACAAGATCGATTATGGGCAAAATCGGATCAGAACTATAAGAGTTATGTGCCCTTGACTTAGAAAATTTGCTATATTTGAGTTTGTTTACACTCTACCACAATCATTTATTCACCAATCCTAATAATATTTTCAGTAAATGTGTATAACCAAAAGATCTCGGACAAGTTTGATTATGGGCGGAATCGGACCAGAACTTCAAGAGTTATGGGCCCTTGACTTTGAAAATTTGCTATATTTTAGCTCGTTTACACTCTAGCGCCTTTATTTATTCACTGATCCTAATAATATTTTCAGTAAATGAGTATAACCAAAAGATCTTGGACAAATTTGATTATGAGCGGAATCGGACCAGAACTTTAAGAGTTATGGGCCCTTGACTTTGAAATTTGCTATATTTTAGCTTGTTTACACTCTAGCGCCTTCATTTATTCACCGATCCTAATCATATGTGCAGTAAATGTGTATAGCCAAAAGATCTTGGACAAGTTCGATTATGGGCAAAATCGGATCTGAACTTCAAGAGTTATGTGCCAATGACTTAGAAAATTTGCTATATTTGAGTTTGTTTACACTCTAGCACATTCATTTATTCACCGATCCTAATAATATTTTCAGTAAATGTGTATAACCAAAAGATCTTGGACAAGCTTGATTATGGGCAATATCGGATCTGAACTTCAAGAGTTATGGGCCCTTGACTTTGAAATTTTGCTATATTTTAGCTTGTTTACACTCTAGCGCCTTCATTTATTCACCGATCCTAATCATATTTACAATGAATGTGTATGACCTGATGAACTTGGACAAGTTCAGTTATGGGTGGAATCGGACCACAACTTCAAGAGTTATGGGCCCTTGGATTAGAAAATTTGCTACATTTGAGCTTACAAGTTTAACAGTATTATACCTTCATTGTTGGTTTTGATCTCAAAATCTACGTAAAAATGAGTTTTACGGGATGGAAACTTTATTACCTGGTCATTAATTATTGGCCTTTGTTCTCAGGTGAGCGATAATGGGCCAATGTGGCCCTCTTGTCATAATGTACAAATTCATTTAGTTTCCATAAATTTATTATTGGTCTAAATTCACCATTTGTTTTTGAAACAAGAGAAATATTTGAAATAAATTCATTAGGTTCATGTGTAGAAGTTACAATTACACCATCTTGTAACAATGTTTTTCACTTCTTTATCAATAAACAGCTTTTCAGATTCAGAAAAATTAATTTAATTTGGTAATTTATATTGAATAGGAGGGTTATCAAAATTATTTTTTTATCCCTGAACTGTTTCCAGCACCCATTTGTTTATTGTCAATTTTGACCACTCACTAAAACAAGAATGTAATTTCTCAGAATTGCTTTGCCTCACCTTTGTCTTGAAGACAGTGCTCAGTTTAGGGTCTGATTAACAGTTGTGTTATTAGTCACTGATTCTTCTTTTGTTTCTGTTGGAATTTATATTTATGTTCAAACTGGCCATATGTTGACGGTTTATTACTTCCACGTCCATATGGGGTTCCACGGCCCCACCATCTTCCACGTCTGCCCCTTAATGGACCAAGAGAAGTGGTTTTTAATGGGTATTTTCCCACTCCAATACTCATTTCGCATTTCTTAAGCTCTTTATTTATATCATGTCCAAAGAGATATGTAGTGATGGGTGTGTTGATGTTACATAACCCGGAATATTTCTGTTTTGAAAATGGTCTGAGTACGGTAAGTATCTTCTTCTAACACTCATATTAAACTGAACCTGACCCAACATGGTCAGGGAATCAGCAATTGAATTTTTTATTTCAGGATTTTTATCAATAAATGGTTATTTTGCCATGGACAATATAGGGATCATACCTGCCGTAACTAAATTTTGGGTATCCCTAAGTAATTTGTCAGTTGTTTGCACCCTACGGTTATGAACTAAGTCACCCCATATTTCCTCATTTACTTTTGGGGCAGACATGTATTCACAGTTAGCATGCACTTTATATTTTGCCACTATTTCATTTATTGAACACATCTGTGAACAAGAATCATTAATTAGTTTTGACAAAGAATCTGAAACAGGGTCTCCCCTGTCAGGGGCCTTAATTTTAGCTTGTGGTCAGATATCATCATCTGAATTTTGATCATTTTCATCATCTCCAAAAAGAAATTTCTCAAAATCATTTGAAAATTTTTAATTTGTGTTTGATCTTTTTCGAGCATTACAAACTGAGCTTTCACTTTTGTCGTCAAAAAAGGATTGATTTTCATTATCCGACACATTTAACATACCTTCGTCAGCGACGTTATTATTCTGTAGCCCCAGTACCGACTTCAAATTTGTAACATCTTCGGGGGTAATTTTATTTAAATCAATCATGTTTTTCTGTACCGTATTACGGTCGCCATTTTTGTTATTATCACCTGACTGTTCATTTGTCGGTTTTGGTGTTTTTAGGTTTTTATTGTTATGATTAACCTTTGAAACAACAGATTTTAACGGAATTCTCTTATGAGAAATATTAGTATTTGGGAAAAACCTAAAAAACTTTGGGGAAGTTTCTTCGAAAAGAGACAAGACATCCTCTTGTTTGCAACTTCTCTTTTGTTTTGGCATCGTCAGAACTAGTCAAATAAAAAACTAGCAAATAAAAATTTGGGCGTGGAACAACAAAAAAAAGAAATAATTCTCGTAACTAAAAATAGAAAAACAAATGTAAAATACACACTGTTAATTGTTAAGACATTTCAAATAATTCCAGCCCGAAACATTTGAGTAAATTCTCAAAAAAGGCTATGTGGTCACTTACCTACAATTCCTGTTATCATAAAATGACACCTCGCTGCGACTGGGTTGCTAAAAAGACTATGAGATGCAAGTGATTTTTGTGGTTTATATATGGTGTAATAACGTGATATGAGGTCAATTTTTACCTGTAAAGTGCGACACTTTCATGGGTCACTGAAGTGATATGCTTGTATATGAGAGCCATAGGCCATTGAAAATAATGTATTTTATTCAAACATAGCCGACATTAAAAAAATAAAAATGTTTGCACACCTTTCCTTTAATTGGCATTTTCTTAATTGGTCTACTTGACTTAATTTGTTGTCCATAACCGACAATCAATTAATACTTTAATTGGTTAAATTGACATATTATTTTTCTGTTGTCTAGCTTTACCTCTCGCAGCTAATGTCTTTAAATATAGAATATGGAGTTGAGAAAGCATTGTCGACGATAAAATGAGTGAAAATTCGTAAATCTAGTCCAGTTGTTAAACATTCTAGGAGTTTTTAATGTAAAAGTAAAAAACTGCGATACGGCCGATACGGGACCTTGCGATACGATACACATATCGTTCAGCACTGTACCGGTACGTACGGGTTACACAGTCATATCGGGACAGCCCTATATGTTAGTCTGGCCCATGAACCCCACCATACTTTCGGCGCCAAAAAGATCGAGGTCTTAGATATTGTTCATTCCATTAAGTAGATATATTAAATTGTATTGTGTGAAAAATTACAGATGTACTTTTTGGTAAAAAAGCTTTTATTTACATCACAACACTTCAGTTAACTTCACAGCACACAAATTCCACGAATTAAATACACAACAAAAGTTAGTACAGCAACATAATTTTAATTGGCAATTTCTTACCTAGTTTTAGTTTTTAGCTACAGTAAAACCCTGATTATCCGAAGTCATCATGACCGAAAAATTACTGCGGATAATCGGGGGTTTCGGATAATCCAGGGTAAGGGAAAGCTAGACAAACGTATGAAAATAAAGGGAGATCACTCCCTTATATATGGCGTACTCGTTTAGATATAATAACAACAAAATCAATGTGTTATGATTCATATTTTATTTATGAAAAAATACATTTTAAGATAAACATAATTATATATGTGTGTATGTTTAAGGTGAAAACAAATGTAAGAGTAGTTTGCACCATTATTAATTAGTCAATGTCGCGAGGGTCCCAAAGTGAAACTACGAATACAAATTAATACCAAAACGGTAGCACATGTCATTTACAAAGCACATTAATCTATTGTAACGTATTTTATGTCCGAGCGGTATATGAAAGTATAAACTTGCTTCAAACTTACAACAAGTTATAATGCATAAACAAAAATGACAAACTGTACGTATAATATAATTTTCCCCAAGCTTCCTTGCTTCTGATTGAAATAAATGAATGATATATTTATACAAAAACAACAATGAAACAAACCTAAACTATATCTTGATTAGTACATGATTAAACTAGAAAATAAAATAATACAGTCTGACACCACAATCGCAGGTATAAAGGTTTGATACTGAATTAAGATACTTGCGTTTCATACAATACATAAACTAATTTCTTCAGCCTTATTATAAACCTTGTATAGAAATATGCACGTTAATGTCCGAGGCTGACAATTCTGAGTATACACTGCAACTTAGAAAGTGTTCAACCACTTAAATAAAATGACAACTCGAACAACATCCAATTCTGAGCTACGCTGCAACTTAGGATGTTATTCTTATTGTCTTAAAAATAAAAGCTAGCTATCTGAATACTTTACTTACGACCATCACCCTTGGAGTCTTCCTACAGACTCCCAAAGAAATGCAAAGCTACACGATTTATATACCCTGCCCTACTCGTAAAATCAATTTGATTGGTCAATGATTAACGGTGTCTGATTGGATAATGCGAGGTATGTCTAAAGGAACTAAAAAAAAATGAAATAATCGTTGTCGTCTCATCAATCAATTATCACAACATTGATCTACAATATATACGAAATTAAAGTGAAGATATATGTGATTGCATAGGCTATTTTCTTTACACTATCGATAAAATGATATCATGAAATGAAATATACACGGGATATAGAATAATCTGTTTAGATCAATTATAAACAGAAATAAAATAAAAATCCAACGTGAAGTTTCATTTTATTGCTACAGTCACAATCACTTACGAGCGTCACACAAATCGTTGTTGTCCTAAGATATCTTAACTTATCATGTTTGTATTCATTTTCCGAAAATGGAATTATTTTGAAATCAAGTGCCGGTGATTAATATTGGTTATGTGTATTGTTTGTCAATTTAACAAACTTCAAATTAAAATGAACATTTTTAATGTTAGTTGCTTATTAAAGTGAAATTATGATGCAGTTTATAAATGAAGCGAAAAATAAAAGGTGAATGATCTAACCGAGTCCGTATTGCAATAGGCTAATTTTATTCCCATTACTGCATGCAAACAGTGGTTTGATAATTTGTTAGTCCCCTGCCGTACCGTATTTGGTATTTGGATTAGACAATTCGGTTAATCAAGGTTTATTTACATTGAATTATATAGAGGGAAATTCGGGACCGAAATTTCATTTCAGATGAGACCAGGTTTTCGGATAATCCGAGTTCGGATAATCAAGGTTTTACTGTAGACTTTTTTAAGAAAAATGAGAGCTATACTACTTGTCCCAGCTTCAGCGTCAGAGTTGGTTAAAGTTTTGGATAAAGTACAATAACTTGAACATTATAAAAGATATTCAACTCATACTTGGAATTCTTCCTTATGGGGACAAGGTGCATCTGTAGGACAAGTGGCATAACTCTGTTGACAGTATTGTTAGAGGAGTTATGCCCCTTTTAACTTAATAACTTTGGTTAAAGTTTTTTATATTTTTTAGTTTTTATCACAAAGTGACAAAGTGAGCTATTAGGATCACTCTCCGTCCGGCGTCGTGCGGTGTGCGTCGTGCGTCGTCAAACTTTATGTTGTGACCACACTAGGGGCCCCATTTTTAGCTCAATTTTAGCAAAACTGGGTCAGAACGTTAATATCAACAAAATCTCGGACGAGTTCGATATTAGGCCATTTTGGGTAAAAAACTAGGTCACCAGGGCCAAATAAGGGAAAACCTTGTGAACACTCTAGAAGTCACTGTTTTGATTGGATGATCATGAAACCTTGTCAGAATGTTTGTCTTCATAATATCTTGGACGAGTTCGAACATGGGTCATCTTGGGTCAAAAACTAGGTCGCTAGGTCAAATCTTATGAAAAACCATGTTAACACTGCAGATTTCACAGTTATTATTGGATCTTCACCAAACTTTGTCAAATCGTTTGTTTTAATGATATACAAGTCAAGTATAAATATGGG
Source organism: Lutraria lutraria (assembly GCA_964023205.1). Lineage (NCBI taxonomy): Eukaryota > Metazoa > Mollusca > Bivalvia > Venerida > Mactridae > Lutraria > Lutraria lutraria. The sequence continues at coordinate 23,673,096 of OZ026838.1, forward strand.
TCATCTGGGGTCAGCAGGTCAAATCTTAGGAAAACTTTGTTAACACTGTAGATGTCACAGTTTTGATTGGATCTTCACCAAACCTTGTCAGAATGTTTGCCTCAATGATATGTGGGTCAAGGTTGAACATGGGTCAGCCAGGGTCAAAAACTGGGTCACCAGGTCAAATCTTAGGTAAAAATCTTGTAAAAGCTCTAAATATCATGGTTTTAATTGGATCTTGGCCAAACCTTGTCAGATTGTTTGTCTTAATGATATTAAGGACAAGTTCAAATATGGGTCACCTAGGGTCAAAAACCAGGTCACAATGTCAAATCTTTGGAAAACCTTATTAACACTGTAGATGTCAAATTTTGATTGTATCTTCACCAAACCTAGTTAGAATGTTTGTCTTAATGATATGTAAGACAAATTCAAACATAGGTCGTCTGGGGTCAAAAACTAGGTCACGAGGTCAAATCTTAGGAAAACCTTGTCTATGCTGTAGTTTTCATGGTTTTGATTGGATCTTCACCAACTTTTGTCAGAATGTTTGTCTTATTTAATATGTAGGACAAGTTCTAATATGGGTCATCTGGGGTCAAAAACTAGGTCACCAGTTCAAACTAATGTTTTAATGAGTGAACAGTGATTGTCATGTGAGCGATATAGGGTCATCTTGGCCCTCTTGTTTCATATTCTTCACATACATGCGTAAGCTTATCTATCTATCCTGACACCTCATCTTTTTACACACAATATTGTGTCTTTTCAAGAATTTTTCCTAACAACCATTGGAAGCCTTAAGTTTATGCAAAACTAATTAACTTTCTGTTGAATTTGTGGCCGAGGGTCGCAGGCAGGGTGATTAGTAATTTCACAAAAATAACTGTAACATACATGTACTTAGGTATACCAACACCGAAGTGCTCTGCAAATTTTCTGGAACCAGATTCTATGCCATTTTGATGGCAGCAATATACTACTCAAGCATCAGAAACTTGCATGTTTTAGTACTCATAGTGACATGAACAAAGTCAGAGTTTATTTGTTTAATGCATGCATAAAATATCTTTAAGAAGCATGTCAACAATCACAACTTGAAATTTCCATTCCATCAAACACACTAGACAATTGTTTGACATTTGACATACACATAATATTATATTCGTTGACTGGCTGTTAGAGGCTTAAAACAGTCAATGACTGGTGGTTCAGAGGTAGTAAAATTTAATGGTCATTGGGAGCAAATTTGCAGGCCAGAGTTCTGAGGTGACTGGTGGTGAATCGTTCTTTTAGTATGTAAAATGCACTGGGGACTTCAAAGTGGCCGTTGCTAAGATTGTTGAGAGATGAACGTTCATGGAGGATCCACTGTAATGTTGTCTATGTCCCACAAACATAAATCCACTTAACTGATGAATTCATCGACATTAATCACAATTGAAAATTGCAGTGAAATTTTACTCTGGCCAACTGTGGAATGAACAAGTTGAGAACATTTGTATGATGTCTACTTAAATGTGCTTTCCACTCTCCAAGGCCCATAACTCATTACAATGACTGGGAATATAGTCAAGCATGCTGTCCTACTGACAACTCTTGTTCTGGTACTTGTCTCCTTTACCTTCATTTTCACCCTTTAGCTTGGTGTTGGGTTAATCTTGTGGGTCTAGACTTAAAGAAAATAATTTTTCTGTAATTTGTGTTCATGAAATATTGATGAATTATTATACCCCCAGATATGAAATATATGGGGGCTATATTGGATTCACGCTTGACGGTCGGTCGGTCGGTCCGTGCGTCTGTAGACACAATTTGTCCGGAGAATTTCTCAGCAACTACCTACAGGATTTCAATAAAACTTCACAGAAGTGATCAGTAGTAAGCCTAGTTGTGATAGCTTAAAGCATTTTTGTTCGGATTAATTTTCACTGAGTTATACCCCTTTGTTGTTTTTATTCAGTATATACAATAGGCAAATTTTGTCCGGAGAATTTCTCAGCAATTACTCACAGGATTTCAATAAAACTTCACAGAAGTGATCAGTAGTAAGCCTAGTTGTGCATGCTTAAAGCATTTTTCGTTCGGATTAATTGTCACTGAGTTATACCCCTTTGTTGTTTTTATACAGTATATACAATAGGCAAATTTTGTCCTGACTATTTCTCATTGACTACTGCCAGGAATTCAATAAAACTTCTCAGAAGTGATGAGTAGTTAGCCTAGTTGTGCATGCATTAAGCTTGTCTTGGTTGGTTAAATTTTCACTGAGTTATGGCCCTTTGTTGTTTTTTATACAGTGTATATACAATATCTCAGTAACTACTCATAGGAATTCAATGAAACTTCACAGAAGTTATAAAAAGTAAGCCAAGTTGTGCATGCAATAACCAGGTTTTGTTTGGATTAATTTTCACTGAGTTATGGCCCTTTGTTTTATACAATTAGGTAAATTTTGTCCGTACCATTTCTCAGCAACTACATGCAGGAATTCAGTGAAACTTCTTAGAAGTGATAAGTAGTTTGCCAAGTTGTGCATGTCCACAATAAGTTTTGTCCAAGTAAATTTTAATGAGTTATGGCCCTTTGTTATTTTGTATATAATGTATATTTAGAAACTGGTCAGGATATATCTAAGCAACAATTTGCAGGTATTAAAAAAATGAAAATGCATTATATTTCCCTCTGTAAAATGTAACAATAACTGTGTCAAGGCCGCATCTGGGGGTATTCATCACCTTTAGTGATAGTTCTAGTTTTGATGAACCTTGATGAACTTTCATGAACAATTCATGAACTGTTCATTAACATCATCAATTCATGAACAAATTCTCTATAGAGAAATTACTAGCTACTGCACATTTTGAAAACCCATACAAATTCAGTGCCTTCAGTGCTTTGATCTGTATACAGTAAACTATCTACCAATATCTACCCCAAACGTGTCCCCGATCAACTGAGGAAAGAATCTGAGTGCTATCAGAATCTGTTGTCTGTCAGTGCACAGTTCCGTCTCGTCTCATGTCGAAGTCGGTCATCAATCAGGCCTTCCAGTCTGTCCAGATTATGTGATCCAAGTCTGTAGCGTCTGAGTAATTCTTCATCGTTGAGGTCGTCCGTCTGTCAGTGTACTCGTCGAAACTGTCTTGGTCTGCGAGCCTTAGGTACAAGGGCAGCCTATACGAAGTTGGTTAAGTTTTAACCATCATCTTATGCCTGGGTCAAACTTTCACGGAAAGGACCACGGAAGAGCTACGGATACGTTCTGTGGCTAACCGTACTGGTCTGTAGCTGTCCGTAATCGAACTGTAATCATCATTAGTAGTCCGTATATATCCGTAGTGATCCGTTACAAGTTTTGAACATGCACAATTTCGTCACTGATCAAACAACCGTAGCGTCTCGGTGTTAGTCCGTATTGATTCGTTCTGGTCCGTAGCTCCGCGTAGGCGCGTACTTGTCACGGTCTGCCACAGTTTGATAAGGAGAGCTACATGTTGGTATGGTTTGGCTACGGAATAGCTACGGTTATAATAGGGAATGATACGGATTGGCCACGGAGAGCCATGGTTTTACTACCATGAACTACGGAAAGGCACGGATTCGCACGATCTTCCACGGTTTACTGCAGAGCAATACGTTCAGAACGGATTGGTACATTCCACTACGGTTTGCTAAGGATAAATTCAGAATAGTATGTGTTTTAAACATGCATATAACTAATGTTTTCTTATGAGACCCAACGTATTTGCGTTTTGTTATAATGTTCACAATCATGGACCATCAACAAATGGTCTTTGCAATAAATTGGCTATAATTGGATATTGATATTACACAAAATGCAGAAGCAGTACTCGAGCTTCTTGATGACATACGTAGAGGTATTTTTTAATTTATAAATATTGTTTGTAATAGCATAAAGTATGTTTAATGTTACATATTTCGTATATTATTGAACGAAGCTGAATTAAAACACTGTTTGTCTTATAATAATTGTGACCTTCTGTTGTGCAAACAACGGTGTAAAACATTTGGTTAAAGATCAAATAATGATCTTTTTAGCTCACCAGAGCACGAATGTGCTCAGGGTGAGCTTTTGTGATCGCCCTGCGTCCATCGTGCGTCGTGCGTCGTTACGATTACATGGCGTCCATGTTTACTTAAAACAACATCTCCTCCTACACCGCTATGCCGATTGCAACCAAACTTTGCTGGAATGATCCTTGGGTGGTCCCCTTTCAAAGTTGTTCAAAAAATTAAATTTCATTAAAAATTCTGGTTGCTATGGCAACAAATAGAAAAAACTTAAAAAATCTTCTTGTCTGAAACCACTGGGCCTAGAGCTGAGATATTTTGTATGTAGCATTGTCTAATGGAACTCTACAAAGTTTGTTCAAATTATTCCCCTGGGGTCAAAATTGGCTCCGCCCCGGGGAAACTTGATTTTACATAGACTTATATTGGAAATTTAAAAAATCTTCTTGTCAAAAACTACAATGCCTAGAGCTTTGATATTTGGTGTGTAGCATAGTCTAGTGAACCTCTACCAAGTTTGTTCAAATTATTACCCTAGGGTCAAAATTGGCCCCGCCCCGGGGTCACTTGATTTATATAGACTTATATAGGAAAATTTAAAAAATCTTCTTCTCCGAAACCCCAAGGCCTAGAGCTTAGATATTTTGTATGTGGCATTGTCTAGTGGACCTCTACCAAGTTTGTTCAAATTATGGCCCCGGGGTCAAAATTGGCCCTGCCCTGGGGTTTATTCTATTTTATATAGGAAAATTTAAAAAATCTTCTTCTCCGAAACCACAAGGCCTAGAGCTAAGATATTTGGTATATAGCATTGTCCAGTGGACCTCTACAAAGTTTGTTCAAATTATTGCCCTAGGGTCAAAATTGGCCCCGCCCCGGGGGTCACTTGATTTATTTAGACTTATATAGGAAAATTTAAAAAATCTTCTTCTCCAAAACCGCAAGGCCTAGAGCTTAGATATTTTGTATGTGGCATCGTCTAGTGGACCTCTACCAAGTTTGTTCAAATTATGGCCCCGGGGTCAAAATTAGCCGTGCCCTGGGGTTTATTCTATTTTATATAGGAAAATTTAAAAAATCTTCTTCTCCGAAACCACAAGGCCTAGAGCTAAGATATTTGGTATGTAGCATTGTCTAGTGGACCTCTACCAAGTTTGTTCAAATTATTGCCCTAGGGTCAAAATTGGCCCTGCCCTGGGGTTTATTCTATTTTATATAGGAAAATTTAAAAAATCTTCTTCTCCGAAATCACAAGGCCTAGAGCTAAGATATTTGGTATGTAGCATTGTCTAGTGGACCTCTACCAAGTTTGTTCAAATTATTACCCTAGGGTCAAAATTGGCCCCGCCCCGGGGTCACTTGATTTATATAGACTTATATAGGAAAATTTAAAAAATCTTCTTCTCCGAAACCCCAAGGCCTAGAGCTTAGATATTTTGTATGTGGCATTGTCTAGTGGACCTCTACCAAGTTTGTTCAAATTATGGCCCCGGGGTCAAAATTGGCCCTGCCCTGGGGTTTATTCTATTTTATATAGGAAAATTTAAAAAATCTTCTTCTCCGAAACCACAAGGCCTAGAGCTACGATATTTGGTATATAGCATTGTCCAGTGGACCTCTACAAAGTTTGTTCAAATTATTGCCCTAGGGTCAAAATTGGCCCCGCCCCGGGGGTCACTTGATTTATTTAGACTTATATAGGAAAATTTAAAAAATCTTCTTCTCCAAAACCGCAAGGCCTAGAGCTTAGATATTTTGTATGTGGCATCGTCTAGTGGACCTCTACCAAGTTTGTTCAAATTATGGCCCAAGGGTCAAAATTAGCCGTGCCCTGGGGTTTATTCTATTTTATATAGGAAAATTTAAAAAATCTTCTTCTCCGAAACCCCAAGGCCTAGAGCTTAGATATTTTGTATGTGGCATTGTCTAGTGGACCTCTACCAAGTTTGTTCAAATTATGGCCCCGGGGTCAAAATTGGCCCTGCCCTGGGGTTTATTCTATTTTATATAGGAAAATTTAAAAAATCTTCTTCTCCGAAACCACAAGGCCTAGAGCTAAGATATTTGGTATATAGCATTGTCCAGTGGACCTCTACAAAGTTTGTTCAAATTATTGCCCTAGGGTCAAAATTGGCCCCGCCCCGGGGGTCACTTGATTTATTTAGACTTATATAGGAAAATTTAAAAAATCTTCTTCTCCAAAACCGCAAGGCCTAGAGCTTAGATATTTTGTATGTGGCATCGTCTAGTGGACCTCTACCAAGTTTGTTCAAATTATGGCCCCGGGGTCAAAATTAGCCGTGCCCTGGGGTTTATTCTATTTTATATAGGAAAATTTAAAAAATCTTCTTCTCCGAAACCACAAGGCCTAGAGCTAAGATATTTGGTATGTAGCATTGTCTAGTGGACCTCTACCAAGTTTGTTCAAATTATTGCCCTAGGGTCAAAATTGGCCCTGCCCTGGGGTTTATTCTATTTTATATAGGAAAATTTAAAAAATCTTCTTCTCCGAAACCACAAGGCCTAGAGCTAAGATATTTGGTATGTAGCATTGTCTAGTGGACCTCTACCAAGTTTGTTCAAATTATTACCCTAGGGTCAAAATTGGCCCCGCCCCGGGGTCACTTGATTTATATAGACTTATATAGGAAAATTTAAAAAATCTTCTTCTCCGAAACCCCAAGGCCTAGAGCTTAGATATTTTGTATGTGGCATTGTCTAGTGGACCTCTACCAAGTTTGTTCAAATTATGGCCCCGGGGTCAAAATTGGCCCTGCCCTGGGGTTTATTCTATTTTATATAGGAAAATTTAAAAAATCTTCTTCTCCGAAACCACAAGGCCTAGAGCTACGATATTTGGTATATAGCATTGTCCAGTGGACCTCTACAAAGTTTGTTCAAATTATTGCCCTAGGGTCAAAATTGGCCCCGCCCCGGGGGTCACTTGATTTATTTAGACTTATATAGGAAAATTTAAAAAATCTTCTTCTCCAAAACCGCAAGGCCTAGAGCTTAGATATTTTGTATGTGGCATCGTCTAGTGGACCTCTACCAAGTTTGTTCAAATTATGGCCCCGGGGTCAAAATTAGCCGTGCCCTGGGGTTTATTCTATTTTATATAGGAAAATTTAAAAAATCTTCTTCTCCGAAACCACAAGGCCTAGAGCTAAGATATTTGGTATGTAGCATTGTCTAGTGGACCTCTACCAAGTTTGTTCAAATTATTGCCCTAGGGTCAAAATTGGCCCTGCCCTGGGGTTTATTCTATTTTATATAGGAAAATTTAAAAAATCTTCTTCTCCGAAACCACAAGGCCTAGAGCTAAGATATTTGGTATGTAGCATTGTCTAGTGGACCTCTACCAAGTTTGTTCAAATTATTGCCCAAGGGTCAAAATTGGCCCCTTCCGGGGGTCACTTGATTTATATAGACTTATATAGGAAAATTTAAAAAATCTTCTCCGAAACCGCAAGGCCTAGAGCTTAGATATTTTGTATGTGGCATTGTCTAGTGGACCTCTACCAAGTTTGTTCAAATTATGGCCCCGGGGTCAAAATTAGCCCTGCCCTGGGGTTTATTCTATTTTATATAGGAAAATTTTAAAAAATCTTCTCCGAAACCACAAGGCCTAGAGCTAAGATATTTGGTATCTAGCTTTGTCTAATGGACCCCTTTTAAATCTGTTCATATAATGGCCATGGGATAAAAAACGGCCCAGATCGGTCACTTGATCTTACTTAGACTCGTATAGAAAACTTCAACAATGTTAATCTCCAAATGACCTTTTCTCCTGGTGAGCATTTATAGGGCCATCATGGCCCTCTTGTTTATTTATAAACCGTGACCTTCATGATATTTATAAGTGTTATTTAATAAAACAAACATCAGCAACAACAGCTATCGTGTATAGCCTTGTCAAAATAAGATGTTGGCTGCACTTGTCAATTTTCTTTGCTTAAGGACGTGATGATCTTGAATCTTCACCATCGTCAACTGAACTATCAGTGGCAGCTAAGGCCGGAGTCTCCTCTGACACTGGTGCTGCGGCTTTCTGAGATGTTCGTTTCTTGGGAGGCATTGTCAAAGTGACCAAGCTAGAGATGTGCAAGTAATGCAAAATTGTGATGGTCCTTGGCGCTCCATACTACTCTGTAGCAGACGGTTCTTATCCGTACTAACCCGTACCGATACTGTAACGAACTGTTAAGCATCGGTAGGTCAACCCCCCTGACCCGTGTTGCTCCGTTTCAAACCGTAGCACTTCCGTAGCTCTTCCAGGGCATTTACATGCATTTGGTAGCAGATCCGTCGAAATCCGTACTCTCATCTTAACGCATCCGTATTGAAACCCTAGCGGGCTACGTAATAGACCTTTCCGTAGCGATCAGCCCATAGCTCTTCCGGGGCAGCTTTCCATGAATGTGTGACCCAGTCATTAGATGTTGGTTAAAATAACTGTAAATTTAACCAAAACTATGTTTGGTCAAATTTAACCAAAACTTTATACAATTGCTAACCAATAACTTAGAATTTAACCAAAACTATGATTTAATCCAACGGTTAAAGTTAACCAATCTTTATATAATTGGGTGCTGTTGTACTATATACTGAGCTTCTGACTATATGTCATTATGTAATCTTTCTACACTGAGAGACAATACGATATTCCAGCTGTGAATGAAACTTTTTCATGCATGTATTGATTGAAAATGTTGTGCGGTTGAATACTTAATCATTATACTTGTTGGTTTTACCATTTAAATTGCCAAAGTATTTCCAATGCTTTTTAGATCGACAGAATCCTGCAATATATCTCCAACTTATATCAAAACTGCAAAGTCTGCAGTGTATACTTATCCAACATTTGGTACTATTTTTCAACACGGATGAGAAACGTCACTGTTTGGTAACAAAACGCTTCAGGCTGCTCCGTTATAATCTGTGTCATTAGTGAATAGTTAACCTTGTAACTCTAAACCTAATTCAGCAGAGTAATAGCAAAGTAAAATGTCAGTCTCCTATCATTTAGTTTAAGTATACGATACTTTTCAGATAAAGAAAAAAAAACAATCTATTTAAGTCTCTTTTCGAGGTGTTGTAACCATTTTGAAATCACACGCCTGCCATTTTGAATCCTGACCACTTTTTAGACTTAGACAGAGGATTGGAAAGGAATGACAACTCTGGATAGAAATTGTCATTTGGGGTCAAAATGTCAAATTTAATGAAATATTTTGAACACACCAGGTAATTGTTATGATTGGATCTTCATGAAATTTTGTCCAACTTCAAACTTTTATTTACTCAATTAATGTTTTTACATGACAATAAGAGCAATATAGAACATAATATTAACAAATTGAAATAAGGTATAAATGTACGAAATTGTTAGTGAATTCAATATTTTAAATAATAAAATACAGTAAGGTGGTGGTTGCTACCAAGGAAAAAAGTTTATCACGAATTATTGGAAAAATGCGTTGGAAAGAAAACACTATTCTAAATATATGATACTATTTCTAAAATGTTAGAATGTTTGTCTTATGATGTCTAAAGGGATCTTCACCAAATCTTCACTGAAAGTTTAACTTAATGATATCTTGGACAAGTTCGATAATGGGTCAACTGGGGTCAAAAAAGTTCAAATTTGAGGAAAACCTTAATGATTGATTGTCATGTGAGCAATGTAGGGTCATCATGGCCCTCTTGTTTTGTGGTGCTTGCATGTCAGCAAGTATTCAAAAGCAAAAATTAAAATATTATTTTTCTAATTTTGATAAATAGCGAACGGCAAATCTAATGAACAAATAATTGAACTGGTATGGCCTTATCATCCTTTGTAAAATACACAGCATATTCTACACTGGTCAATTTATTGTACAAGGGTTTGAAGTATTTTTTTTAGCTCACCTGAGAGTGAAGTACAAAAATGTATTAAATTAGTGTAGTATTTTGTCTGTCGTCTGTCTGCCCATAATTCTTCAAACGACTTTCCTCTAAAACGGCTCAGTCAAATTTGAAGAACCTCCACAGGAATAATCTTTGGGTGGTCCTTTGCAATAGTTGCTAAAGGAATGTCATTCCGTGCTGTACTCTGGTTTCCATGTCAACCAAAAGGAAACTCTTAAAAAATCTTGTCTTGAACCACATGGTCTAAAGCTTAGATATTAGCAATGGAGCACCATCTAGGGACCCTTTAACAAAGTTGCAAAAATAATGTCCCTGGGATTAAAATTGGCCCCATCCCAGGGGTCACTTGTTTCATATAGATTTATATAGGGGAAAATATAAAAAAAAAGTTCTTGTCTAAAAGCACAAGGTTTAAAGCTTAGATATTTTGCATGTAGCAGCATGTAGTGAGGCCCTCTTACAAAATTACTAAAAAATGATATCCCTGAGGTCTTATTTTCCAATACTTTGTACTTATTGCAGCACACTTAAATCAAATTCATAAGTGATATTGCCTCAACTCATTTCTCATGTGAGCATTGCAGGGCCACTTGGCTCTCTTGTTTGTAATCATTTTGTTTACACAGCTAATTTTAATTTCAGTATAAAACGGTTCAGTGCTTTCCTATCATCCCATTTGTCAACCAGTTTTTGATGCAAAATTCTCATGCTTCTTGAAAGGTGTACACACGTTTGTAAGGAGAACCAGTTTTCGTTCAGATTGTTAGCAGACAGGCACATGGTAGGTTGATATTTTACTAATGAAATTAATTTTAAGTCACAGGTATGTGAGCTTTATACAATTAAATTATGAATTCTTTCTTCAGATGATTTTGTATTAATTACTATTTTATAGTTTGTTTAATTTTCTTCAATTTCTTTGTTAGGATATTGTTATTGCTGATTGTTGTAAAAAAACTTACTGACCATGTCTCTTTATGTGAGAAAGTAGTCAGTTGCTTTTAAATTTTCCATGCACTTTCAAGTGACCAAAAAAGCCCAATCCTATACCTATCCTATTGTAATGAACAATTTAAGTAACCAGAAAAATACATTTTTCTTTTATGCCTCAGGAGAATCAGGTGGTTATTTGAATGTTATAATAGATATTTTGTAGTTGATGTTTAAGCTCAGTTATTTACAATAGATTTACTGTTTTACCGGCAGTATTATGTATAACAATAAAACATCGTCATAAGTGCTCAATGACTTATTTCAAATCTAACATTCTTAAGCTCGACAACAATTGGTTAAATTTTTAGCTCACATGAGCCAATGGCTCAGCATGAGCTTTTAGGATCAATGAATGCCCATGCCTGTCCACACTTAGGGTGTTTATACTCTAGCATCCACAGCTATATATCGATTATGTTCGATTATGGACAAAATGTGATAAGAATTTGCAAAGTTATGGGCCCTTGACTTAGAAAATTTGCTTTATTTTAACTTGTTTACATTCTTCATTTCTTCACCAATATTCAACATATTTACAGTGAATGTGTATAACTTAAAGGTCTCTGAAAGTTTGATATGGGCGAAATTGAACCAGTGCTTGCAGAGTTATGGGACTTAGAAGAATTGCTATATTTCAACTTTATTACATTATAGCATCTTGATTTCATCACTAATCGTAATCATATTTATGCAGCATCCATTATTCATGGAAAGAAATTTGGTTTGATCAAACTCTATGTAGAAACTGCACATACAAGATGAAAAACTATATCACCTGGTCATTAATTATTGGGTAGTTGTTCTCAGGTGAGGGATATAGGGCAATCTTGGCCCTCCTTGTTAAAATAGCTTTTAATGGACCCATGATGTCGGTGTTTATTTTTAAATTTATCTATTTGTATCAAAGTCGTTGGCAACAAGAAGAACAGTGAACAATTCTAGGTATGGTGCATGTGAATGAATAGACTTGTATTTTTTGTGGCCTGTGTTCTACAATGAAGATTTGGCCATCAGTGTAAGGTAGGTGTTAAAAATTGCATACTCTAAAATTATCACTCTCAGCGTGTCGATGACTTTATCATAAATATTTTTTGGTTGTACTCCAGTTGTCCACAATAGTTCAGTACATGTAATATACCAGTGGCAGGGATGTTATTTTTCATCTGCAGAATTTTGTGGTTTCTCATTTTCGTCATCCCACATACTTTACACTCGCTGTAACCTGCAGCGAGCAGTAAACCAATTGGATTCTGTACCAATACTTGCCTTGCTCTCCCCATGCAGCAATCTACTTCTCTACATGTAATAAGTGTTCAATTTTATAGAAAATATGAAAATAAGATTGAAATTATGTTTTTTTGTAGATTGGTTGTCAGAACTTGAGAGAAAATGAGAATGAAATCATCTACTTCTCATCTTTGTGATGCTGCAATGGAAGAGCCTTCCCATGATACTTCTATACTGTGTATATGTCTGCTTCAGGTATGTAGAGCCTGGTAGAGTTGCATAGATATAACTCAAATATTGTCTCTCAAAATTAGTAAACAAATGCTCAACAACAAACACTTTCTTTGGATTTAAAAATCTTATATGGGGATTTCTGTTTATAGCTAGAATTACAACCATATTCCCATGAATCATTGTGGCAGGTCCAAACTCTATTGCCTTATCATAGGCTGTAGTCTTTATATTCTGTTTAATGAAATTTACCCTGAAAAATGATTTTGCTTGATTATAAAAAAGTCTTGAAATCTGATTGAAAATTTCCTCATTTTGTCAACAGTATAATAACATGTCTATAAGTGTACAAAGCTATGTCTGACAAGAAATGCTGCATAAATTTCAATAAGTATATAATTACAGTGTTTTCATAACCTTAAAGTGTTTTCTGAAGAGTTTTAACAAAAACTGTCTGTGTTATTTAACAAACATGATTGTTACAAGTTATCAAAACAAAGTGTTCTGGAACATTTTATTCCTGCACTGTTTAACAATTCAAGCAGCATTTGCTGAATTCAAAAATGCCCTACTTGACTACATAAATGCATTTTACCTTGGAAAAGAGGAAAACTTTGGATTAAACATTAAAAATGTTTAATTTTGTTGATTTTTAATTTTCGAGTTATCTCCCTTGTATAATTCTCTTTATATAGAAAATATCCACTCTTATGTAAAATGTATCTATTGATATTTAGAAAAGAAGTATAGATTCAAATTTCTTCTTTTCATTGAAATAATGAACAATCATTTTTTGGACTTGATTTTTATCAAAATCAAGTCCTTTGTAATCGTTGACTTATATTTGTCGCTGGACTCCATAACAGCTTGGTTAAAAGAATGCCACATAAAGGAAATAGTACGCAACTAAATGGTATGTTTATATAGAAGTATCTGGAATCTTTCCCTAATTAAGTGTGTCAGATCTAAATACATTTCAAATCATACTATTGTAACTACATGGAAAGAGTCATGTATCTAAATAAGTGCTTGTCGGTAGATACATGAGATTTTCAAATGCGTAGAATTAAAACCGCGTATTCACTGTCCAATAAAATATCTTGCCCTAAAAGTAGTTCTACTTTCGGTTTTCGTTCGATAGTTCAGAAAAATCTCCACGGACGTATTCATGCATTTGCAACAATCTACCATCGATGTGTGTGTTTTGTGCCTTTCTAACATTTCTTAATATTACAAAGCGAATTTTCATTTAATCGTATTCCGTGATATTCACACCAACTAGTGTTATTTTGATGACGGAATCGCTATTTATAGACTCACTCCCCGCAGTGGCTAGTAGCAAAGCGTAACCGATGATTGATTTATCGAAGGTTGAATGTTAAAACTGCGGCTTAAGAATAATAATTCGAGTCGCTAAATACGAACGTAAATTACTGGATACATGCTTTTAAAATTTACTGTTTAAGAGTTCCTTTTACGCCAGATTATTTAGAATTACATAATCACGTCTGAATTTCATGCAACATCGGGTTAACTATAGGTCATATAGGTCTTACTCTACTGTGTCAGGACCTTTTTGATTTGAGTGACCCTGAATGTGTTCAATGCGACGATGTTCTGTTGTGTTAAAACCAGAAGAATCAATGTTTGTATTTACTGTTACTGAAGTGTTTTTTACTAGTTTTGTACAATAAAGAGTTTTTAATGCAATTAAATTGTCCTCAATTAATGTGCTAATCATTAAACTTTCCAATATCAGGTTTTTTTCATTTTAAAATTTTAGCAAAGGGACTATTGTAAAGCCCTAGCTTATGTCATTTACCTATATGCATATGACCTGCATTACAATATGAATAAAAAATCGGTCCGTAATTTTAAATGTTAAAATATTTGTATGGGCTCGAACGATGTGGGTACACATTTCTCTCTTTTGTCTCGTATGGTAAAAATCAAGTCCGACAGTACTTTCAGTACTTTGATTATATCCTGTAAACATTTAAAGCAGCAGGGATCCTTATTTCATTAAAATAAACTGGATCGATATGACATAGGTGTAGATTTCCAAATAACAATGTTTTGATAAATCTGCATGTGTATGTGCAAAACAAGATAATGCAGCGTAGCGCTTGGCTGATTATTGATAAAACCAAGCTTAACTGGTACTCTAACAAATACATTTGTACTGTATATTGGTTATTTGGGCGAATTATTTTTATCAATGAAATAATTTTTTTAAAAAGTGGATACAAAAAGATGCATTTTCTTTTTTGGTTTAGTATAGATACTTATTAAAACCAGTATCCATGGAAACAAAACAACCCAGTTCTTCATTGAAGAAGATTACCATTCTAATGAAGATGAAACAATAAGATGATAATGTGTACTAAAGATCAGATATTACAGGCAGGAAATCAAGAGGTAGTTTTTTTGTATGTAGTAGTTTTCTTTAATGTATATAGTGTAACCTCCATGGATGGTCACCTCCAAACAACAGCCACCTCCTTATTACAGCCAGTATTACAACAAATATTTGAGAACCAGTCTTTGATACAACAAAGATTTTGGAACCAGTATTTGATACAACAAATATTTGGGAACCAGTCTGTGATACAACAAAGATTTGGGAACCAGTCTTTGATGCAACAAATATTTGGGAACCATCTTTTGATACAACAAATATTTGGGAACCAGCTTTTAGACAACAAAGAATCGGCAACCGGTCTTGGTATGCTGCTCTACTATAATAAGGAAACAGTGCCAAAGCAACCAATGAGGGGATAAAGTAAATTGTTGACTTGTTTTCATTTTCCAGATTTATCGTCTTAGCTCCAGTGGGGATTTCAGATAGGCAAAATTTGTTTTGTACGATTTTCTGCTTGTTCACTGTTTATTGAATGTCTTTCTATCTATTTTCTAGATAATCCAAGAAAAATGTTCTGCAGTCACCAAGAAAATCATATGACCAGTTGCTGGTAAATACATTTTTTGTATGTAAATCATATATCTTATATTTGATCTGAATTTTTATGAGATTATAATGACTAAAAACTTTGGTGATTTAAAACAGTCATTAATTAGTTCATCACTATCTGACAGGACTGAACCAGGGAAAACCATTAAAAAATATTTCAAAAAATAACATTGTGAAGCCTGGAACATACAAGTTCGGAGTTATTTATATAAAATTAATCTTGCGAAGCCAATTATTATACCCCCAGATATGAAATATATGGGGGCTATATTGGATTCACGCTTGACGGTCGGTCGGTTGGTCGGTCGGTCGGTTGGTCGGCACAATTTGTCCGGACAATTTCTCAGCAATAACTCATAGGATCTCAATGAAACTGCACAGAAGTGATAAGTAGTAAGCCTAGTTGTGCATGCTTAAAGCAATTTTCGTTCGGAATAATTATCACTGAGTTATACCCCTTTGTTGTTTTTATACAGTATATACAATAGGCAAATTTTGTCCGGACAATTTCTCAGCAACTACTCACAGGATCTCTATGAAACTTCACAGAAGTGATCAGTAGTAAGCCTAGTTGTGCATGCTTAAAGCATTTTTCGTTCGGATTACTTTTCACTGAGTTATAGCCCTTTGTTGTTTTTATACAGTATATACAATAGGCAAATTTTGTCCGGACAATTTCTCAGCAACTACTCACAGGATTTCAACGAAACTGTGCAGAAGTAATAAGTAGTTAGCCTAGTTGTGCATGCTTAAATCATTTTTCATTTGGATTGATTTTCACTGAGTTATTGCCCTTTGTTTTTTTCTACAGTATATACAATAGGCACATTTTGTCCTGACTATTTCTCATTGACTATTGCCAGGAATTCAATAAAACTTCTCAGAAGTGATAATTAGTTAGCCTTGTTGTGCATGCATTAAGCTTGTCTTGGTTGGTTAAATTTTCACTGAGTTATGGCCCTTTGTTGTTTTTTATACAGTGTATATACAATATCTCAGTAACTACTCATAGGAATTCAATGAAACTTCACAGAAGTTATAAAAAGTAAGCCAAGTTGTGCATGCAATAACCAGGTTTTGTTTGGATTAATTTTCACTGAGTTATGGCCCTTTGTTTTATACAATTAGGTAAATTTTGCCCGTACCATTTCTCAGCAACTACATGCAGGAATTCAGTGAAACTTCTTAGAAGTGATAAGTAGTTTGCCAAGTTGTGCATGTCCACAATAGGTTTTGTCCAAGTAAATTTTATTGAGTTATGGCCCTTTGTTATTTTTTATATAATGTATATTTAGAAACTGGTCAGGATATATCTAAGCAACAATTTGCAGGTATTAAAAAAATGAAAATGCATTATATTTCCCTCTGTAAAATGTAACAATAACTGTGTCAAGGCCGCATCTGGGGGTATTCATCACCTTTAGTGATAGTTCTATTTTTTTCTATTTTGAACTGGACATTCAAAAACGTGTTGCTAATGGTTGAAAATAATCAACCCTCATGTTGTTGTTTGATCTTGGTTAACTGATAGCCAGATATTGTGCAATTTTATTAAACTGACAAAAGCTGCATAATTTCATGGTCAATGCTTGCATTTATTTTTAGCTTCGATTACTTTCATAATTTGTTACACCGGTTGTCAAATGTGCATGTATTTATTTTCCTAACAAAAACAATCGACTGTGATAAGAAGCTAAAAATAATCGCATTCAGCGACCATGAAATTATTATACCCCCAGATATGAAATATATGGGGGCTATATTGGATTCATGCTTGACGGTGGGTCGGTCTGTCCATCCATCCATCCATCCATCCATGCGTCTGTAGACACAATTTGTCCGGACAATTTCTCAGCAACTGCTCACAGGATTTCAATGAAACTTCACAGAAGTGATCAGTAGTAAGCCTAGTTGTGCATGCTTAAATCTTTTTTTTGTTTGGATTAATTTTCATTGAGTTATAGCCCTTCGTTTTTAGCTCACCAGAGCACGAATGTGCTCAGGGTGAGCTTTTGTGATCGCCCTGCGTCCGTCGTGCGTCGTTACCAATACGTGGCGTCCATGTTTACTTAAAACAACATCTCCTCCTACACCGCTATGCCGATTGCAACCAAACTTGGCTGGAATGATCCTTGGGTGGTCCCCTTTCAAAGTTGTTCAAAAAATTAAATTTCATTAAAAATTCTGGTTGCTATGGCAACAAATTGAAAAAACTTAAAAAATCTTCTTGTCAAAAACTACAATGCCTAGAGCTTTGATATTTGGTGTGTAGCATAGTCTAGTGGACCTCTACCAAGTTTGTTCAAATTATTGCCCTAGGGTCAAAATTGGCCCCGCCCCGGGGGTCACTTGATTCATATAGACTTATATTGGAAAATTTAAAAAATCTTCTTCTCCCAAACCGCAAGGCCTAGAGCTTAGATATTTTGTATGTGGCATTGTCTAGTGGACCTCTACCAAGTTTGTTCAAATTATGGCCCCGGGGTCAAAATTGGCCCTGCCCTGGGGTTTATTCTATTTTATATAGGAAAATTTAAAAAATCTTCTTCTCCGAAACCACAAGGCCTAGAGCTAAGATATTTGGCATATAGCATTGTCCAGTGGACCTCTACCAAGTTTGTTCAAATTATTGCCCTAGGGTCAAAATTGGCCCCGCCCTGGGGGTCACTTGATTTATTTAGACTTATATAGGAAAATTTTAAAAATTTTCTTCTCCGAAACCGCAAGGCCTAGAGCTTAGATATTTTGTATGTGGCATTGTCTAGTGGACCTCTACCAAGTTTGTTCAAATTGTTGCCCTAGGGTCAAAATTGGCCCCGCCCCGGGGGTCACTTGATTTATATAGACTTATATAGGAAAATTTAAAAAATCTTCTTCTCCGAAACCACAAGGCCTAGAGCTAAGATATTTGGTATGTAGCATTGTCTAGTGGACCTCTACCAAGTTTGTTCAAATTATTGCCCTAGGGTCAAAATTGGCCCTGCCCTGGGGTTTATTCTATTTTATATAGGAAAATTTAAAAAATCTTCTTCTCCGAAACCACAAGGCCTAGAGCTAAGATATTTGGTATGTAGCATTGTCTAGTGGACCTTTACCAAGTTTGTCCAAATTATTGCCCTAGGGTCAAAATTGGCCCCGCCCCGGGGGTCACTTGATTTATATAGACTTATATAGGAAAATTTAAAAAATCTTCTTCTCCGAAACCGCAAGGCCTAGAGCTTAGATATTTTGTATGTGCCATTGTGTAGTGGACCTCTACCAAGTTTGTTCAAATTATGGCCCCGGGGTCAAAATTAGCCCTGCCCTGGGGTTTATTCTTTTTTATATAGGAAAATTTTAAAAAATCTTCTCCGAAACCACAAGGCCTAGAGCTAAGATATTTGGTATCTAGCTTTGTCTAATGGACCTCTTTTAAATCTGTTCATATAATGGCCATTGGATAAAAATAGGCCCAGATGGGTCACTTGATCTTACTTAGACTCGTATAGTAAACTTCAACAATGTTAATCTCCAAATGACCTTTTCTCCTGGTGAGCATTTATAGGGCCATCATGGCCCTCTTGTTATACAGTATATACAATAAGGAAATTTTGCCCGGACTATTTATCATTAACTACTGACAGGAATTCAATGAAACTTCACAGAAGTGATAAGTAGTTAGCCTAGTTGTGCGTGCATTAAGCTTGTCTTGTTCAGTTCAATTTTCACGGAGTTATGGCCCTTTGTTGTTTTTTGTGCAGTGTATACACAATATCTCAGCAACAGTTTCTACTCTAAGGAATTCAATGAAACTTCACAGAAGTTATAAAAAGTAAGCCAAGTTGTCCACGCAATATGGCCCTTTGCTTTACACAATACATGTAGGTAAATTTTGTCCAAACCATTTCTCAGCAACTACATGCAGGAATTCAGTGAAACTTCTTAGAAGTGATAAGTAGTTTGCCAAGTTGTGCATGTCCACAATAGGTCCAAGTAAATTTTAATGAGTTGTGGCCCTTGGTTATTTTTTTATATAATGAATATTTAGAAATTGGTCAGGATATTTCTAAGCAACAATTAAAAAGATGAAAATGCATTATATTCCCCTTTGTAAAATGTAACAATAACTGTGTCAAGGCGGCATCTGGGGGTATTCGTTACCTTTAGTGATTGTTCTCGTTAAAAAAAAAAATAAACACTCAATGTCTGTATGTAAGAAGTCTATGATGTAGCTTTTTATACCTCCTGCATCTACAATGCAGGAGACATATAGTAAAAGTCCTGTCTGTCCTTCCATCCTTTCGTCCATCTGTACAAGAACACCTGAATACTTAGTCAATTACTTACACAGTATTATATATATACACTTGTCATTCACGTAGACACTTAGCCAGTTACTTGCTTAGTTATGTATGATGCAGGAGGCATAATTATGGTGATTCCCCTGTTCGTCCATACAAGGTTAAGTAGATTTTACCACTTCATCTAGCACCAGCACTGCTTAATTACTAGAACACTTGAATACTTATACAGTTGTTGCCTATGACATTCTCAATCTACCCATATCAACCAACCTCACTTTGACCTTGACATAACTTGGACTCAGAATGGTTAAAATGGACTTACCTTGACAAGCATGCCACAGAGGTATATGCAATGAATGAACACACCAGTGTCTCAGCATCTTGTTGTGTCTGTAGTATTCTTATATTTCTTAAATCATAGTGTTCTAAAAGTTGTTGATTTCTGATATAATGTTAATAAAACAAAGAAACACTAAGGTCTATTGTACTGTAGATACCTGTTTGAAGTTATTTCTCTTTTATTTTTTATCTGATGTTTTTGTAGGTGATACAGGATACAATATTGAATGTAGGTATGGTTTACTGTGAAATCGTTCAACACAACAATGGAAAACAAACAACTTGGTTAGAGAAATATCTACAATAAGACAAATTTTGTAATCGCCTTCTTTCAGTTCATTCATTATTGAATGAAATATTTCCCTTACATGTTAGTAACTTAGTTTGATTTAGTTTAAATTTGGACAAGTGTTTATAGCAGATACAACTTTTCAAATCTTTGTTGATTGTTAATTAAGTGACAAATTGATCATCGGTGTCAATGTTCTATGAACATCAACTATTTATTGTACATTTTTGTGCTCCACCACTTTTTTTGGGGGGGATATAATTTTGTATACATTTGCAATACTAGCTATGTTTGTTTTTGACTCCACATGATTGATTCTACTTAATCCTTGATGCTGATCTCATGTTAAACTAAATGTCTACTGTGTATCATAGTTGAATTTAATATATAGATATTACTACTTTCCTAAGAAAGAGCATATGCAAGAACGTCATTGACACAAAAACATGTGTTTGTCATAGGCATAATCAATTTGCAAACAATGAAAATTCTTAATTTCTGCCTGTGCATTGTTTATATTGTTCAACGTCTCCAAAGCCACCCCTTTTGAGCAACAAACTCCCTTCGAAAACAGCATAATTTAACTATTAATTCAACCTCTCTAGAGCAACCATCCTCAACAACAACATAATTTGCTACTCCTAAAGGGTGTTGCTTTATACTTCATAGTGAAATTTTATCAAACTGTCAAAACGTAATAATTACACGGTTGCTAAATTCATGCATTCATTTCTTTTAACTTAATACCACAGTCAGTAGTTTTTATTTCATCATTAGGGAATGTCCTAATTCCTCATGTTTATATTCTAGCACATTGTAAAATACATGATTGTACATCTTATCGCAGCTGACCAAAGCTAAAAATAAATGCAGCTTTGACAGTTTAATAAAATGACATAATACATAGTTTCCACATCTACAATATTTACCTCCCTTGCTTTGGTGGCCATCTTGAAAGTCAAGTTTCTTATGTGTTTTATAGAAAAAACAACAAAATGTAGTTATTAAACAGCTCAATTTACTAGATATAACTTAATCATGAAGTTGGAAAAATCATAAGCATATATTGTAGATGTGGGAACTATGTTTACTTGTTTATTAGTCTGCAGCCCCTATTATAATAAGAATTTTAGAAACTCACTTTGGCTAGAAAAGGGCCGTGTTTAGGATTACTTGACATCTTATGACATTTTGTACAATTTATTCATTTAAATGACTTTCTGAACATAAATTGTATTGCAACTCAAATTAATGATTTACTTTTGTCATAATATCATTACAAGTGTATAAATAAACTGATAAGACTTGGTCTTTTGTTAGCATTTTTTATTGAAGACAATCAAGTAAATTTGTGACAAGTACATTTTAAAAAAAAAATCAACAGCAAGTGAATAAATTGAAACAATTAAATAGAATATATCAGAAGAAAGTAGAAGTAAAAAAAAAAAAAAAAAAAAAAAATTGCCCACAAAGACGGCAAATTTCCAAAGTGCGTACACTTTACACAGACCACCAAATGTGTAAGGGTCGGCCTTGTGTATCTCATTTTCAACATCTTGTTCCTAAATTATCAGCATTACATTATTTTTAAAATATTATATTGAACGTATTACATACAAATATTACAAAATTACAGACAAATATTACAAAATCACATAAAAAATATTCTATTTAACAATCATATAATTATTTATACACAATTAATACATCAAGAAATATACATCTCCAAATTTGATAAAGAACACTCAATGATTGTATGATTTGCATGTGGTAAGTATAAATCTTCGAGGTAACTTTTTTAAATCGATAGCCACGTTACAGAAAAACACAAAATGGGGTGGATGTCCATTGAGGAAATTTTTTAAGGGCCAGCGCTGTCGGCCTTATTCAGCGAGGGTCCCGTACTTCAAATTAAAACAAACCACTAAGTTAACATATGAAATAGTTGTGGTTAAGTTTTATAAATGAATTTGTAATGTTATTTACTACAAAATAATTATGATATGTCTTATAATGTGCTCCGTCTGTATTGCTGCTGTATTTGTGATATATTTACCTTTATTAAACAAAAGAAAAAACAACACAGTATTTTTATCTTAGAACTTTCAGTTGTTTTCTCCAATGTCACCAAATAGTATTGAATGTCACCAAAAAGTATTGAATGTCACCAAAAAGTATTGAATGTCATTAAATTGTAAAAATTTATAGTGAATTAAGTTAGATTTTAAAGCAACTCATTAAATGCAATCTGGCATTATGCTATCATTTCACGCAAGTGATTACAGCTGTCAAATGTATTCATGAAAATTTAGTTAGTGGAAAATATAAGTGTTTTTAATGTCTTTTCTACATTGCCAGAATCTTTGAAGTTTGTAAAAAAATGATTGCTTGACGGAATACCAAATACATTTGACAGCTATAAAGATATACGTAAAATGATAGTAGTATTATGGGAGCCCTCCCTGAATAAGGCCGGTATGGGCCCTTTCCTCAATGGACATCCATCTCATTTTGTTTTTCTGTAATGTGGCTTGACATTCTATCGATTTCAAAAATTATTTCAAAGATTCATACTGTACTTTCCAAATTATATGTTTTATAACTGCAGAGACATAACAGGGTAAAAATCAATAACATGCATTTTTGTTGATAGAGTCATGTAGCTTGACTTGTTAGAGATGTGCACTGAAAATTTGATCTCCAAATATAAAAAAATATATAGAATATGCATATTGTACTAAGAGGACATTATTACCTACAAGTTTTCTTAAGTGTAGATACTATGATAACTATATGATATACAAATATGCTTCAATGGACAAATATTGTTTCGTTTTTTCACTGGCATATGATGCCTAAATGACCAATTTCCATTCAATTCTAATCATCAGTAGTATTAAAATTTTGAAGCAATTGTTTTTAACCAGTCACCTTATCACCCTTGTAATATCTTAATCATAATAGCCATATTACGCAAGACATGTCTAAGTCTATGAGACTATAGGTAAGTGACTGTAAGTGTCAGATGCTTACATAGTTATATACAATTACCAGTCACTTACCCTATTTTATACACTTGGTCAGTGATTGACTGTGTATATAATTGACTTGGTGTAAGTAACTAAAGTAAGTTACATCTGACCAAGTGTATATGACCTGTTAAGTGACTAACTATTTTTAACAAGCTTTTTTAATAGGTTATGTAAAAAACTAAGTCAGTCGCTTACCCTATCATAAATACATCATCAGTGACTGGTTATGTCTATAATACCATAAGTGACTGGTGACTAAGTAACCAGGTAAATGTATATAACTATGTTAAGTATCTGACCAAGTAAGTGACAATGTTAATTATATAACTACATGTAGGTATACATAGTATGTATTCGACGAGTGATGGACCAAATGTATAAGACAATACATAGTTCCCACATTTACAATATTTACCTCCCTTTGCGGCCATCTTGTTGGCAAATTCAACAAGCATTGATAGAAGATATTTATATTTTTGTTTTGATAATTCTAAGTACAGGATATTTATATGTAACAACTACAATTTCTTAAACCTGATGAGCTTATGGCCTTAACAACTTTATGATTAAGTTATCTTTTATAAACTGAGTTGTTTAATAATCAATTTTCTTATTTTTACTATTAAGCGCTTACGAATTTTGCCAACTGAGATGGTTGCCAAGGGAGGTAAATATTGTATATACGGGAACTATGTATGCAGTGACTGGCTAATTGTTTATAACAAGGTAAGTGACCGGCTAATTGTATGTTAATTGGTGTATATAACTTGTGTAGTGACTGGCTAATTGTAAGTTAATTAGTGTATACAACTTGTGTAGTGACTGGTTAATTGTATGTTAATTAGTGTATATAACTTGGTAAATGACTGGTTAATTGTATGTTAATTAGTGTATATAACTTGGTAAGTGACTGGTTAATTGTATGTTAATTAGTGTATATAACTTGGTAAGTGACTGGTTAATTGTATGTTAATTAGTGTTTATACTTGGTAAGTGACTGGTAAATTGTATGTTAATTTGTGAATATAACTTGGTCAGTGATTAGCTAGTTGTATGTTACTTAGTGTATATGACTTGGTATGTGACTGACTGGCTTATTGTTTGTTGCTTAATGTAATGTGTGGTGCAGTTTATTAAACTGTCAAAGCTAAATAATAACACGGTCAATGAATGTGATCATTTTTAGCTTCATACCAGTTAATTTTTTTTAACATTATATAATGTTTTGTAGTCATCGTTAAATACATAATTGTATGTTTGTTTACTGGTATAACAATAATCATAGTACAGATTATCAAAGTGATTGAACGGTGCTTCCTTGCCGAAGGTAAAAATAAATGCAAGCATAGACCGTGAAATTATGCAACTTTGACAGTTTAATAAAATCGCACATTATCAACTTTTAACTATTGACTAATAATGTTCGGAAACAACTGACCACACTCAGATGAAATGCAACCATGGTCCTGCTTTTATGAGGATCCATTAGCTGACACAAAATTTAGTTCAAGAACATGTGAATGTACTTGACAGATAAGTAAGCCCTTATTAAATATTATTGAAAAATATGGAAGTAACAATTATATAATCTAAGCTAAGACATGTCTATGAAACTATACTACATACCCTCAGGTAGGCATCAGATCAATACAGGAGCATCATGGGAAAACAATACCACCACAGCTTTCTACAGATCATACATCCACTTAATGAGTGATTTCTTAGTTCTCTGCACCATACTATAAAAAGAACAATTTTGGTGTTGATTAAATGATCATTATCTAGACAAAATATGAAAATATATAGGTTGGAATATCTATTCAGAAAAGTGCTTAACAAAGTATGCACAGACAAACTAAGTTAGTAAAGGACCTGACTGAATACAGTCAAACCTGTGTAAGGGGTCACCCCTGAATAAAGGCCATCTTCTGAATATAGGCTATTCTTTAAAGAACTGCCATTGAATATCTAGAACAAATGACCTCCAAATAAAGGTCACCTGTTAGTAAAGGCCACATTTTTCTCTTTCCTAAGGGTGACCAATGATTTGGCGGAATGTAAATGCCTGACTAAGTATGTAACTGACTTTTGTATGTATGTGACTGGCAAAGTATATAAGTGCCTGATTAAATATGTAAGTATTTGCCTCAGTATTAAGTTCCTGACTTAGTATATAACTGATTAACTAAGTATGTAAGTTTGACTAAATATGTAAGTTTATTACTAAGTAAGAACAACAATGTCATGTAGTACACAATCATCAAATAAAATTTTACCTTGAAGCCTTGAATAGTCTTATATTGCTGACTGTCGCTCTTGCTCTAGTTGGCATCAAACTGTGTCAAGAACGATTCGCCCAAATCTCCCAATCATAGCCTTATTCTTGAAGTGTACTGTGCTTACAGCTTTAGTTGAAGACTGTTTCTTATTTCCATGTGACCTGTTACCACAAAATGATGAACTGTTATTAATTATGTAAGTGAATGAAACCTCCAATATGACCATACCTAAACATTTTGTACTCGTAGAAAAATAAGGTCTAGGGCTTGAACTCATGATCCCGAAGGACATAGGCCCGGCGCACTCGGAGTCGAGCACAGCAGTCTGGCAACATTATGTAATAACTAATAAAATATTTTCTGTGAAGAATAAGCCACCCCTATAATCTCTAGGTTGTTTCCCTTTACACCAAAAAAGTGCATCTAAGTTTATTTATAGTTTATTCAGCCTCTGATTCTGTACATCATATAATATGAATGTTTCATATAATGTATTTCGATGAAATAGATTAAAGGGTCTCTATGCTTACGACATCTGAAACCATCCAATGTAAATACAAACTAAAATAAACTAACACTTGTATAATTATATTGGTAAAATGCTGAATTTATAAAGATAGATTTTCAGTTCTTTTGACAAATTCTCGAAAGATTTCGATAATGGGTCATTTGGGGTCAAACTAGGTCACCATGGCAAATTGAAGGAAAACCTTGTGAACACTAGAAATCATTGTTTTGATTGGATAGTGCAATAATAGGTCATCTGGGATCAAAAACCAGGTCACCAGGGCATATTACTGGAAAACTTTGTGAACACTCTAGAAGTTACTGTTTGGATTGGATCTTCATGAAACCTTGTCAGAATGTTTGTCGTTATAATATCTTTGGACAAGTTCGAACATGAGACATCTTGGGAGGTGAAAAAGCAGTCAAATCTTAGGTAAACCTTGTCAACACTCCATATTACACAGTTATAATTGGATCTTCACCAAACATTGTCAAATTATTAGTCTTAATAATATGTAGAACAAGCTTGATTATGAATCAACTTGGGTCAAAAAGTAGGCCACCAGGTAAAATCTTAGGAAAGCCTTGTTAACATTGTAGGTGTTACAGTTTTGAGTGGATATTCACCAAATTTTGCCAGAATGTTTGTCATTATACTATGTTGGACAAGTTCGAACATTGGTCACCTGGGGTCAAAAACTAGGACACCAGGTCATGTCTTAGGTAAAAACCATGTTAATGCTCTTGATTGGATCTTCACCAAACATTGTCAGATTGAGGACAAGTTCGAATATGGGTCATCTGATGTCAAAAACTAGGTCACCAGGTCAAATCTTAGGAAAACCTTATTAACACTTCAGATGTCAACTTTTGACTGGATCTTCACCAAGCCTTGTTAGAATGTTTGTCTTAAATCTGGTATCTATATTATATACTATTAATAATGATATTTGGGACAAGTTCGGACATGCATCATCTATGTGTCAGACATTAGGTCACCTGGTCAAATCACAGGAAAACCTTGATATCAACAGACCTCATGACACAGGTTTTCTAGACAAATTATACTTATGAGTATTAGTTTATTATAGCTGTTTGTGAGTATATAGTGTAGTGTCTATTACTAGTTTGGCTAATCCTGGCCATTTGATTGGCTAATGGTTATGACTGAATCTATTAATAGTTGACAGGTAAGTAAACCACGAAGGCATTGCCTAGATAAGTTGTTGTGTGGTTATTTGAAATTCAATGTGGTTGTATGATAGTGCTCAGATTTATGGTTAATTCATATAGGCTTGATTCTATTTGATTGTTGTAGGGTATATGATATTACCATGTGCTTGTGAACACTGTACATGAATGTATTCATTTGTCAAATACTCATGATTGTCATTATTATATGTATTACTCATATCATGTAAATATGTTATACTCTCCTTAAATTGGAGGATTGAATAAAATATACAGTCAACATCCTTTATGAAAAAAGCAACTTCATACAAAAAACATAAACCAATCTGCTTCTTGTAATTCGTCTACCTATAACGTTTTGTTATAGTTGTTCTTGTTAATGGTGTTTTAATGAACAAACAATGATTGTCATCTTGACCCTCTTGTTTATCTAAAGGCGGGGTGATGTAGTTTGAATTCAAGAAAATATTGAGTATAATTTCGTAAAGAACATATAATAATGATATTAATGCTATATTTGTTAATCACTTACACATATGGTATAACAAAGTGACCCTTTTCGTACATTTTTTAACTCACAAATATAATATTATGCAGTATGCACTGACCGACTTAATAGCATTAGAATAAGAATTACCTCTCAAATCTCACATAATGGCGACCTGAAAATTCTGTCATCGGGAACGAGTCAGGCCATGCAGCGTTACTAACAGCTTGTGGTCATGAATATATGGTTACAACACAGATCTGTGAATAAATTTAATCACTAAATAGTAGTAACATTTCTTACTGTACGTGTACATGTATACAGTACAAACTCTCCAGAGCGGTCCTTTCTTGAGCAACAACCTCTCTTCAACGACAATATGTTTTTCCTACTGCACGATTAAACTATTAAATTAACATCTCTAGAGCAACAACCTCTCAACAACAACCTAAATTTGCTACTGACCCAATCCCAGATAAAATTGACAATTGATGTCGCAAACCATTATCAGGCCACTACATTTTTCATAGTAAAAATATATCAGTAGATTATCATTATTTTAAATATATGAACATCTAGAAGTATTTTGATACATATATAAGGAAGATGAGTTACTCTATCAAAGAGTTATCGCGTGTAGAACCCTCAAGGGGTGTCGAAATTCCTATGTCGCCAAGATAATTTTCACTTTTTGTCGTTAATATTGAAGGTATTGGAAAAGACAATCGATCGAAATTATTGCATGAATTTGGACATTTGCAGAGTTGTTCTTCATCGGAAAAATGAAATTCTTCTTTGAAGTATATATTTAATTTTTTTTATGGTTTTTATCATGTCGCCAAATACAACTTCATCAACGAGTCCAAACCTGAAAGGATCCAAACAAATTGAATATATCTAAATAGGGAATTAATTTTGCCGTTTATTTGTGAGATGTAAACCAAACATCCAAATCAAAAGATACTTATTTGATAATCAAATACTGAAGACCAAAGTTGAAAAAACAAAGTCGGAAAAAGAGATTTATCATCAACGAGTCTCTCGCTAATTTTTAAATGAACAAGTTATGGTTCAATGCGCGCCTTTTTTATTTCAGAGAGTACAACAGTAGCATGAGGCTATAATATATAAATATGTCTACAAAAACATGTACATGTATGCATAATCTTTGCCATTATATTTGACCCTTTGTAAAATCACAATGTAAATATGAGATATTCCGTGATTTTCTGACTCGTAAATGAGAATAAATGTCCCGTTGATGAGGCAAAATGTAAGTGCTGCTGATTGAACGAAGTGAATTTCTTTATACGCGAATCTATTGATACGCATTCCAAGTATGTACATGCATATTTAAAAACAACTTTCTTCATGTTTTCATAGCTCTAAATGGACAGAAATACAATTGGTATCTAAAGTTTTATGATTTCGTTTGTTACTTTTTTGTTTCTCCAAAATTAAAGAAAATACCAGTTGACTTTACATTGAACCTTTATAAAATTGTTTTATACGTCTTGATATACAAATATGTAAGACTGTAATACCAACTATAGCAGGAAGTAGTTTTTGTCCGGTGGACAGAACCAATATACTATATGTCAGAGACACTACATGTGCGTGCAGTGTCTGATCTGTTTTTGGCGACGATGGAGTCGCTGGAGTGTCCAGGTGTAAATGGGAGAAAACAATCTTGAACATAGATTTAAAAAATCAAGTCATTATTGCCGTTGCAATTTGTGTTTCGCAAAAATAGAGAACGAGTCAGTCGCTTTACATGTAGATAAGATGATAGCAGGTGCATTAAAGAAAGCAGAAAACCAGAAAAATATGACAGAACATTCGGTACAGGAAGTGGTTGCATACGTAAAGAGAATGAGAATAGTAAAATGAATGTAAGTTTGAAGTATCAGTAGATGTATCTGACTTCATAGGTTGATAAGAAGAAACATGTTATATCGGGCAGGTTCTGGCAATTGATAATGTAGATGACGAAGTCCATGTGAATTTTATGGAAGAAGCAAAACGTGTTAAGTTAGTTGCAAGATCCAAGTGGCCCACGTAACCGTACAAAATATGGATTCCAAAACATGATGTTCTTCGTAAGATTGATCCTCCAGTAGCAACAGGAAAAGAATATTTCTAGTAACAAATGTAATAATTAGTTTCATGGATTGTGCACATATTGACTGTAATGTAAATTTTGATTAAGAGAGCACTGGCTTACAGCGTATGTAAAGTTGTCGATTACTTCGTACTGCTGCATTCATGTTCAACTAGGACATAATTATACAGTGCTTGACTAACTCATAGCTAGATATGATATACTATAACATAACAACTGACAAATATATGTTGTACGACTAAAATGTATGTTAAAGCTTTACACGTAGGTACTCGTATCATCACAAACCATTTTAACCGACTTAGTAGTTTGTGCCCATGTGTTTTCAATTGCTTGAATTATTTATGCGTGTGAACATAACAGGCAAATGTTTATACACTGCACTGTACATAAGGTATTGATATTGTTTCATTGCAGCTTATATTAAATATTGCAAGCAGGACGTTCCCATCATTTTGTATTCTACAGCCTTCTGTATTCTTCTACGACACAAAGTCACAAACATTGAAAGTGTAATATATCATTACTGCATTAACTGTCATTTAGAAAAGCAACTATGTTTTTAATACTAATTAATAAGACTACGTGCCTTTTGTATGAAACAAGAGTTATAAAATAATTATGGTGACTGTATGTAATAATGTATATACATTTGTATCATCAACGGGACAATTTCACCAAGTTAAGAAAACTAATTTCGCAGACATGCTAAGTCTTATAGCTCAGTGTTCGTAACAGGCAAGCTGAATAAACATGATGAATTTACAAGTTTAATTCACAGCTAAGGGAAACTATTGCTCGAATGGACTGACCCGCTCGATCTCGCAGCCTAAATCCCATCGAACACATATGGGATATGCTACAGAGAGCAATATCTGGGCGTCCTGTCCAGCCAACAACCACCAGGCAGCTCAGAGAGGCACTTCCGGAATAATGGGCAATTTAATATTCGACGGCTCATCATAAGCATGAGAAGTCGATGTCAGGCTGTTTTTGACGCACGGGGACACCAGTCTCGACTAAACACAAAGGTTTGCACTTACGCTCATTTTCCTCAAAGTTTCTATTCCCCACACATGTCCATAAAATGTTTAATTTTGACCCTGTTCTCATTATGACGTTCGTTACGCCCGAATGATTTAATCTATGGATTAATGTTGTACTCATGATAATCAGGTATCTTTGAAAATAACCAAAATTCACATTTTATATATGTAATCCAAAATCGACGATAATGCCATACAAAACAAAAAGTGATCCTTATCAAATTTTGAGTAGTATAGTTCAAAAGCACATATTAATAAAATCACAAGTTGTGAAATATTACGTATTTTGTCTTTAATTGTTTTTTATGTTACCGTACTTTAAATACCTTGTTACTCAATGAATTCCTTAACCCCAGATATTAAGTAATGATAAGGTGGCATTTTGTATGGTTGTCACCGATAGGATATTTCAATATAATGCTTCAATCAGGGATGGTAGTGTTTTTGAGCATTTCTATTTTTTTTAAGGTACAGTGTCTCCATACAATCCACAAAAAATACTTTCCTGTAAAGTTATGTTGAAATCCATTTAGAATTAGACACTGCTAACCTGGTACAAACCGAGGGTAAACACGGTGATGTCATACAGAAAAGTCGAAAAATCACTTTTCAGAAATGCTAATTGTCAATTTTATCTGGGATTGGGCCTACTCCAAAAGGGTTGAAACAACGTTAAATGTCGCATCGATCCTAAATGTCGCATTTGACGTTATATGTCGCAAGGCTGACGCTAAATGTCGCAACCAACGCTAAATGTCGCAAAACCTCCTGACGCTATATGTCGCATCCGTAACGCTAAATGTCGCAACAAATAGCACTGACGCTATATGTCGCAACATCAACGCTAAATGTCGCACTCCTATATCAACCTCTATAATGCAGAGTTATTGTTCCCGCTACACCCCACACACTCGTATATGTTTAATAAATAATTGTTCATCCGTTCATGATGATGATTAGCTTATCCCTTCTAAGTTTTTTACATTTGCTCGTTTGAATTTGAGATTTTATGTTTTATCTTGGCATTTATTATATATCGCCGTCGTCGGTGTGTGCATGTGTGTATTGCTAGAACGGGGAGTGATGGTCAAGAGGTAGAGTAACGCCGGTGGTAGACTATATTCACCTTTATAAAGCAAGGTATAAAGTTCAAATCCTACCAGTTTATCAACGAACATCATTTGTTCAAAGTTAGAAGGAACTCCTATAGATCTATATACAGAATGTCATATTGCAGGAACTCTTATCTGTAAAACAACTTGGTTAAGCTATTAATATGTATACTCGTATTCAAAGCTGAAAGGACTTACGTACAACTCAAACATCGACTTACTTTTCACTCAGTTAAAAGGATTACCACATAAAAGGACATTCTCATTTGTCTTAAAACACTTTTGTGAAACGGTAAAGAACTAAGACAGAGAAAGTCAGCCATTAAGTGAAGAGAAAGGGAAGATCGAATCATTTTAAACAGGGTTGCTTGCAACCTTGTTCTTGGATTAACCTAACAGTAACACTATCTAATCAAAGTACTGAAAGTACTGTCGGACTTGATTTTTACCATACGAGACAAAAGAGAGAAATGTGTACCCACATCGTTCGAGCCCATACAAATATTTTAACATTTAAAATTACGGACCGATTTTTCATTCATATTGTAATGCAGGTCATATGCATATAGGTAAATAACATAAGCTAGGGCTTTACTATAGACCCTTTGCTAAAATTTTAAAATGAAAAAAGCCTGATATTGGAAAGTTTAATGATTAGCACATTAATTGAGGACAATTTAATTGCATTAAAAACTCTTTATTGTACAAAACTAGTAAACAACACTTCAGTAACAGTAAATACAAACATTGATTCTTCTGGTTTTAACACAACAGAACATCGTCGCATTGAACACATTCAGGGTCACTCAAATAAAAAAGGTCCTGACACAGTAGAGTAAGACCTATATGACCTATAGTTAACCCGATGTTGCATGAAATTAACACGTGATTATGTAATTCTAAATAATCTGGCGTAAAAGGAACTCTTAAACAGTAAATTTTAAAAGCACGTATCCAGTAATTTACGTTCGTATTTAGCGACTCGAATTATTATTCTTAAGCCGCAGTTTTAACATTTAACCTTCGACAAATGAAACTCCCCACATCGGTTACGCTTTGCTACTAGCCACTGCGGGGAGTGAGTCTATAAATAGCGATTCCGTCATCAAAATAACACGAGTTGGTGTGAATATCCCGGAATACGATTAAATGAGAATTTGCTTTGTAATATTAAGAAATGTTAGAAAGGCACAAAATACACACATCGATGGTAGATTGTTGCAAATGCATGAATACGTCCGTGGAGATTTTTCTGAAAGTTCTATCGAACGAAAACCGAAAGTAGAACTACTTTTACGGCAAGATATTTTATTGGACAGTGAATACGCGGTTTTAATTCTACGCATTTGAATATCTCATGTATCTACCGACAAGCACTTATTTAGATACATGACTCTTTCCATGTAGTTACAATAGAATGATTTGAAATGTATTTAGATCTGACACACTTAATTGGGGAAAGATTCCAGATACTTCTATATAAACATACCATTTAGTTGCGTACCATTTCCTTTATGTGGCATTCTTTTAACCAAGCTGTTATGGAGTCCAGCGACCAATATAAGTCTACGATTACAAAGGACTTGATTTTGATAAAAATCAAGTCCAAAAATAGTAATAACTGCATAGTTTCCCCTATCACAACCGATAAGAAGCCCCCCCCCGCAAACGCCAAATAAATACATGTAGTTCCAATGTAAAGACGGCGTGCGGCATTCGGTATTATCTGGTTTACACTGTCCATATTAAAATGACTGGTGTTAAGATTATACGTAAAACATGTTGCTTAATGAATGAAATTAAACGAAATGCGTTAAATAAAAGTTCAGCCAGATAGTTTAAAAAATATCTGTTACATATGTTACTGTGTTTTAAACATGATGTTACGGCTTTCTACAATAAAAGCCATATTACGAGAACTCATTGTCTGTCATATTTTTTAAAGCTACACTGAGCTTCTCCAGTCTCCATCACCACGACATAAATAAAAGTTATTAATATAATAATAATAATAAAGACTTTTATTAACGAGAAAAATTATTTGACAATATACTAAATATCAATCTCTCATAAGATCCTAAACATTAAAAATTAAAGTATACTATTGACAGCCGGTTTATGTCTATATACTGTAATATAGCAAGGAGGTTGGTGGTGCAGCGGTAAGATGCTCGCTTACGGAGTGAGAGGTCTTAGGATCAATACCCGGTGCAGTTTTCAATAAAAAAAGATAAAACTATCAGTAATCAACAAACTGCCTAAAACATGTTAGTAAATGACTATTATTTTTAGTGATAAATATTATATCGGACCTATGTCGGGCTGGTATCATAATTTCGTGGCAGATGCTGCGTGGGTTCGTGTGTTTTGTACAACATCGGGCGAACAAGCTTAATTAGGTGTTCAAACTAGTAGTATCCAAATTATTCAAACGGTATTAGAATAAATAGCTTTATTGAAACATAATTTCATATGAATAGGTTCTACTCAGAAGAAATACGTACATAGGTGCATCATATAAATATCGAGCCTTCTTTAAGGTTTATATGAAAATTACAGTAGTAACAAGGTACATGCATTACATAACAGTTAAGAATTTCTAACTATGCATTCATTGAAAGGTATGACCTGCAGCGACCGGGAACCGAACCCGGTTTGCCGGGTTACAAATTCAGGCACTAGCAACTTGACCACGGTCGTGGCTGTGTGTGTGTGATACTGTATTGCTGATAATACAATATGTCTAACCTCAGGATCAAAGCCTGTTCTTCCAGCGCTGTCAGCGCTTTGATATTTTAACTAAACCTCAGAAATTATATCTACAAATACGTAACGATATGTTTCTACATTAATGTAAGATAAACATTAGTCAAGATAAGTTCAATATCGTATGATTTGTCACACAAAAAATACTAGAGCACAAATCACCAAAACTGGTTTGCTTTATGTTACAAAATTTAAAAGCAAAGTACATCTGTAAAAGGTTAATCGATACTGAAATAAAGAAATCGTTTTTGGTTATTCCTTAACCAACTTCTAAAAGTGGATACATGTGGCACTGGGGATCCAAACGCATTCCTCCACATTGAAGAGTATTTAAATAGGCTAGAATTGGTTCATACCTCAGACGGGACAAGCTTTTTTCTTTCTACGTTTTCTTTAAACATTATTTTGAATATCTTAAAACATATTTTCTAGGATGAAAACGTGTTTATTTTAATAAAGTGACTTTTATAGGTTGGCTAAATAATGCTAGAAATGTGAACATGTGTTTACCCTTGGGTTACACTAAGATGTATTGTGCAGCGGTAAGCCTGGTACGGTTCTATTATGTTTGTTAGACATTGGGGACCATTTTGAATTTAAGTTGTTACTTTAAATGTATGTCATAGCGCTATTTTCTTTTGCCAAAAAAGATCGTAAAAAATAAGTCTACGAAGCATTGAAAAAATAAGGAATTCGTTTCATGTCATACTAATATCTGATGCATGTACTTTTTAAGTATTATTATTTATATACAATTACATGTAAGTGAAATACAACTACAAATGCATTATTTTCTGTGCAATTGCTTTTTAGATGATAAAATTATGATCATTAAAATTTTATTGATCTATGACAATCGGGGTTTAGCCGTTTAGAAGGATAATTATAGTTTTTTCTGTCATGTAAACCATTATTTTTATAAAATTACATGGTAAACCTCTTTCTAAAATTGTCAAATAACATACATGTATTTTATTTAACATGATTTATCGAAGAAAAAAACCAACAGATTTGACCACCTTTTGAATTTTGGGTGATAGGATCATAATACAGGTATCTTAAACATCTCATTACAAATGCTGTGGACGTCTATATCATATGCCGTCTATTCTATACCGTTCACAATATATTACCATTCGCAGAAAGAGACATGCATTGACTCATAAGGAATGTGGTATCACATCACGGAGTGCCTGCACTAACCTACTGCCAGACCCAACTATTCTAATATTTTTTCTTACACTTACATAACTAAGGTGATACAGATAAATCTCGGAACCGGTCAGGGTTGAGATACAATCGCGGCGGCGTTGTCTTGCTCACAATGTCTTTGAATAATATATTCACCCTTTGAAGAGAGTATCGCGATAAATGATTTAGATTCAAAACAAGCTTCAACAATAACACACCAAATCCCTGGTGGTAGTTCTACATGTTTTTTATTTGTGAAAGTGTTTCGGTTTCCGTTTTAGATTAATTATTTCTCGCAAATGTTTAATGCGAGTCTGGAATTTGGATGAATCACTATTACTATAAGCGATATCGTTAGTGTGCCAATTTATATCGTTAGTGACACTAATAGTGTGCAATTCTATACTGCAATTGTGCGATTCTATGTCACTAGTGTGCAATTTTTATTTCATTAGAGGGACAGTCCATATGGTTAGTGTGCGATTCCATTTGATAAGTGGGAGAGTCCGACACGTTAGTGTGCAAATCAATATCATTAATTTGGCAGTCCATATCCATAGTGTGTGAATTTATATCATTAGTGGGAAAGTTCAAATCGTTATTGTGTTAATCAAAATCATTACTGCGAGAGTGCACACCGTTAGTGTGCGAATCCATATCATTAGTGGGAGAGTCCATGTCGTTAGTGTGAAAGTTCATATCGTTAGTGCCCGCCTGGCTAGTTCAGTGGTTAGAGTTTTTGTCTGATGATTGAGAGGTTGTCCTTGACAAATTAGATATTACATCCTATGTTAAATTGTCTTCTAAATTGTGTGGAGTAGCTTGGCAGAAGCTTACGGATAGAATGGGGTTAGTACTTGTAGTTTAGGCTTGAATGAAGTCCGGGAAAGCTGGTCAGGATAATTGCGAGTGTGTGGGGTGTAGCGGGAACGATAACTCCGTATTACAGAGGTTGATAAAGAAGTGCGACATTTAGCGTTGATGTTGCGACATATAGCGTCAGTGCTCTTTGTTGCGACATTTAGCGTTACAGATGCGACATAAAGTGCCAGGAGGTTTTGCGACATTTAGCGTTGGTTGCGACATTTAGCGTCAGCCTTGCGACATATAACGTCAAATGCGACATTTAGCGTCAATGCGACATTTAACGTTGCTACAAGGGTATTGCCTTGGACAAGTTGCACTGTATATGCGTATGTCATTTTTGTAGTAACACAGTGTTGTAATTAATAACTAAGTCACCCATTATCATATACCGTGAATCATTGTCACACAAAATTCTAGTACTAGTAAGTGTTTGTGTTATTCTAATTGTTTCCATTCTTACGTTCATTGGTCATCAGGTGGGGTTAAGCTCACACATATTTAGAACGTTTAACCACCAAACTAAAGGAAATTATTTCATTTAAATAATGATAAATATTCGTGAATATACAGAAAAAATATTCATTGCAGTACCGTCAACATAAGCAGAAAGAACAATCAGGTATATACACCCACAACAACGTACTAACCCCTGATGTTTTCAACAGCATTTCAGTTAAATACCAATGATTCCCATTGTTACAAAAATGCAATACAAAATTGTATTTATAGTCGGTTGGCATATTGACAATGTAACATTAGCTGTGAATAGCTATTGGCAGAAATAAACAGCCGACCCGTCACTGATTTACAACGAGACATTTTATTGTACAGTATTTTATTATTCATTAGAAAAACCACGTGCACGGCCATACTTGTATGATATGTTACAATATAAGGGAGCTTAGCCGTCAAGTGAATAAAAACTTATCACTGTATATTACAAAATAACAAATTTACCTGTCCGTACAGTTGTCGCAACATTCCAAAACTGTCCACATATTTGAACAAATTCTCATCAGAAACATTCTGTTTTATCAAACAATGACAGCTGTCTTGTCCCGCCATCGTATAAATGACCAAATTTTATGAGTCACGTGGCCACATTTCTATTAAAATCTAACACAGGTCTGTTTGACACAAATTGTAACTTCAAGTGTATCTAAACAATTAAATGTTCACAGGTGATACAATTGGACACACGAGAAAGTCGTGCGAATGGATTGAATGTGCTACGGACGATATTAAATTGTGTCTGGAAGAGGCGTATAAATGCTGGTAATTATTGCTGGGGTTCAAAATAGCTTTTCATCTTATTTAAGGACGTTCTAGACGATTATTCGGCAACTGCTTTGCTATGGAAAGCCACAATACACACCCAAAGTACTATTTTATATTTCTATATGCTTTTTGCCGACTATTTACAGTTTTAAAGCATAGCAAAGCGTATGTTTGGAAATACAATCATAAACTGCAATGTTTACTGCATACTCTGACCAAACGATTTTGTTATTGTCCATTTCGTAGTGGAGAAATCGACTTGTAAACAAACATAAGTGAAATAATTTGATCCTGCTCTGTGTAGACTATGGTCCTGCTACGTGCGCGGTTACATTTTATAAATTTCCTCCTGTGGATTTTTAATGTTTTGTTAATGTGTCAGGAGTGAAAATCGAAGCCGCCCCTGACGATAACTTTCAGTACTTTGGTTTGATTGATTAAAATCGTACACGACTTGACGGATCTTACCAGAGAATGTGGTTGTAGTGTATTGAGTTGAATCTAAAACAACATTGTAGTCTTTTGGCTTATCCGTTACCTGTCTGTTTAGTATTGTACATGATTGATTGTATAGCCTCTGACACATCAATATTTATAACCTAATGTCATACTTCAAAAAATGAAAGTAAATAAAACAAAATATTGAAGTTGATATAGATAGAAGTCGAGAGTGAGTCGTGCCGAAAGGTCGAGGATTGTTCCATTCTTTAAAATAGGGATAAGTAATACAATGACCAAGTACATTACTAAACATGACCTTACATTAAAACTTTGTAGACAACTGTTGTAAGAGACGTTCTTAGTTCTGAAATCAGTGCACCGCACTAGAAATATTATTTAACTGAACTGTATTGGTTCGTATCATTAATAGAGCAGCTATTTTTTCAAATCATGCATTGCTCGTGATTTCGGTGCATTTATGTTAAGTGTTAAGAAGGGTATATATTTGCAATCAAAATCAAATTCTGTTCATATGACATTCCTAAGTATGCAGACGACGTCATGTTATAACGAAGCAAATTATAAGATCCAGTACAGATACTCATAACGAAAAGAAGTAATTAATATAACATGAAATAAAATGAAATGAAATACATATGAAATACATTCCAAATATTGAAATAAAAATGTACAATAACAAAATGCCAAGAAAAATGGAAAGGGTTTTTATGGGTTTCGAATCGTAACATCTTGACTAACAGGTTGCACCAACAGGGACAGTATATGAAGTAAATTTTGTTACCTCTAAAATGTATGAATGCAACTTTTGTGCGGATGAATACTGAATTATTATATTTGTTAGTTTACAGTTTTAATCCTGCAATGTTATATAGCATCCCTGATATATCCAACTTTTATCAAAACTGCAGTCTGCAATGGATACTTAAACTGCAATACTGTATACAACAAGTTGTACTATTTTTCAATGCGAATGTAAGAGGCGTCACATAATTGTAAGTAGAAAAAGTAATGTGTAGCTATAGGAACTTCGCTCCAAATATGGTATGAGCCAACCATGGTGCTATGAAATCAAACGCAGGTAATGGCTGATAGGCACCTCAGTGTGTGGTCACATGACTCGAAAACTGTGCGGAAGTAGTGCACCATAAACACACGAAATAACGTAAGATACTGTGATAATTACGAGATAAAACTGCATAATTTGGTGTTTTGAATATAAGCAATTGATTGACACTACTTAAATATTTTTATTTTGAAAAACGAGTTGAGCGTTATGACAAAAGTAGTTTTATTTGAGATCTTACGACTGTCGATTTATGGTTTATTAAATGTGCATTCGGTTTTGTTCGTTTTTTTTCGTGTTGTTCTGTTTTAAGTGTCGTTTATTTTGTTCTGTTTTGATTTGTTTAAACAAAAGCTCTGTAAGCGATTGATAAATCAATCGTAAAAAAATTGCTGACTTTGTAGCAATTTAAAGCTTCTTACCTTTAAGTTAGTAACTGGTATAACATACATAAATGTTACATTTGTTGAAAGTACAATTATGTAATTATTTAAACTGCTGGTAAGTTATTCAACTATCAATTTTGAATGTTAATTTTATTACACCCCCGTTTATACTGCAGTAAAACCTGTATTAATGTAGTATGCGACCTTTCCTTGGCGTCATGGGTCAAAAATCGAATTTTCTCCGATCGTTCTGAAATTTTGCACAATGGTAGTATAGCATGTTCTTCGATTTTTTTTCGTTTTATTTTTTCTGTTTTCCCACCCGATTCCTAGCAACGCCACGTCTACGGTCAGAGGTGTAAAATCGACGTTTTACACGCAAAATGTTACTGACGTTACTAATAACGTTGTCGAAAGTGTAACGTCACGCTAATTGTAGGCTGACGTTATTACAAATACATTGAATATTAGCGTGACGTAATATTTTCTACAAAGTTATTCATGATGTTCGAACTTTACTACATTGCAATTTTGTGAAAAATAATGCGCGATGACATATTATTTTTGCATTTTATAATTGCTTGTTAACATCTCCACAAAATCTACATGTGAGTCATTAGTTGATTGAATCTATTAAATTTCCGTTTACCAAAAGTACACTGAAATATAATTGGGGGTCAAAATTACGAGGGAAAAAAACGGACGCAATATTAGTGCTTATAACGTTCCCCCAGGACATTAATGACGACAAAACCCCATTCAAACTTATATGAGCTTATTCCTGAGATAGAGAGCTTGAAGTTGGTATATCCTAAATTACAATAGCGTTATGTTTGAACCAAGTTTGCATGTAAAACGTCGATTTTACACCTCCGACATTAGACGTGGCGTTAGACGTGGCGTTGCTAAGAAACGGATCGGAAAACAGAAAAAATAAAACGAACAAAAATCGAAAAACATGCTATACTTCCACTGTGTAAAATTTTGCAGCAATTGGAGAAAATTCGATTTTTGACCCATGACGTCAAGGAAAGGTCGCAAACTATCTTAAGAGACCACTCAAGGGAGAACGAAAATATGGTCTCTGAAGACAGGTGCTCTCTTAACTAGGGATTGGAGTTACATAGTTACTATGAAATAATATGAAACCATGTACATTTACATTAGGCAGTTAAACATTTTATACAGAGACAGATTAATGTAACTGTGGCTTAGCATTTTAAAAACAGTACTTAAAATTAATATTTTATAAAACATAAAAACATGCATTTGAAGTGTTAAGATACTGTTCAGATAAAAAAAAAAGTTTAGAAGAATGGATGGCAAATTTCTGAGCTTGCTCCTGAATTAAATAAAGGTTTATCTATCACAGCTATCCATTCCTCTAAACTTAAAATTTTCCAGTTTGCCGACAATCTTTTTTTGTTCAGGTGATACGAACAATCACACATTCAGGACAACACACCACACAGCGGTCACTTAGCAACTACAATATAGACAGAAAGTACTGGTCGTTAACCGCGTTGGACAAGTGGTCGCATAACTAAGTTGAATTAACATTTAAAAACTCTCGGGAGGAATTGTGAGCGGTCGCACAAGACAGGAGGTCACTTGTATAAGGTGGTCGGAAGGACAGGTTTTACTGTACCTACTCTAGCAATTTTTAAAAAAAAAATCTATTGGAACCCATTATTGTTCAGGTCACTTACACTCTAGTGGGTATTGCCAAAAATTAACTGAGAAAATGTCACAAAATTATATATCCAGCAGGGGTCAAATGTTTAAACTTTCAGAAAATGTATAATTTATTCAGGTATGCCATTGGTTTTTTGAGTTTGAACCTTTCTTATTTTATAGGATGTGCAAGTCAAAGTCCTGAAGACCCTGATTATGTCCTATCACTTGACTTAATTAGGATATCAACCATACCAAACCCATCACTGGACTTAGGATATCAACCATACCAAGCCTATCACTGGACTTAGGATATCAACCATACCAAACCCATCACTGGACTTAGGATATCAACCATACCAAACCCATCACTGGACTTAGGATATCAACCATACCAAACCCATCACTGGACTTAGGATATCAACCATACCAAACCCATCACTGGACTTAAGATATCAACTATACCAAACCCATCACTGGACTTAGGATATCAACAATATACCAAACCCATCACTGGACTTAGGATATCAACCATACCAAACCCATCACTGGACTTAAGATATCAACCATACCAAACCCATCACTGGACTTAGGATATCAACCATACCAAACCCATCACTGGACTTAGGATATCAACCATACCAAACCCATCACTGGACTTAGGATATCAACCATACCAAACCCATCACTGGACTTAAGATATCAACCATACCAAACCCATCACTGGACTTAGGATATCAACCATACCAAACCCATCACTGGACTTAGGATATCAACCATACCAAACCCATCACTGGACTTAAGATATCAACCATACCAAACCCATCACTGGACTTAAGATATCAACCATACCAAACTTCCACGACAAACATGAAATTAGATAGGTTTTCGTTATTGAGAGCAAGTCATCTCTACACCTAGAAAAGGCACAGTGTGAGAATGATAGATATAGCGCAGCATCAGTCTTGATAAGAGTTATCCCACTGAATGTTTTGTACCAATATGGATACAGTAATGAACTCAACCACCAAGGGTGTCTCTTAAGACAGGTTTAGTAAAGAAGAGGACCATGATGGCCATATATCGCTCACCTGAGCATTGTAACACTAAGGGATAATTAAATCAAGGAAAGTTATTTGACATGGTAAAGAGTTATCTACCCCAACTGTTCAGTAGTTGTTGAAATCAACTGACCTCCAGGACTGGGCCAACATTGGCCATAGGGCCATGATTTGAACAAACTTGGTAGAGATCAACAAGAAAATGCAAAATCAAAAAAATATCTAAGCCCAAGAGCTCATGGTTTTGGACAAGACGATTTTTTAAATTTTCCTATATAAGTCTATACAAATCAAGTGACCCCCGGGGCGGGCCAATTTTGACCCTAGGGCAATAATTTGAACAAATTTGGTAGAGGTCCACTAGGCAATGATACACACCATATATCAAATCTCTAGGTCCTCTGGTTTTTAAGAGGATTTTAAAATTTTCCTAAATAAAATAGAGTTAACCCTGGGGTGGGGCCAACTCTAGGCCTTGTGGTTTTGAACAAGAAGATTTTTTCAATTTTCTATATAAGTGTATATAAATCAAGTGACCCCCGGGGCGGGGCCAATTTTGACCCTAGGGCAATAATTTGAACAATCTTTGTAAAGGTCCACTAGGCAATATCAAAGCTCTAGGTCCTCTGGATTTTGAGAAGATTTTTTTTAAAAATCCTTCCGATTGCTATGGCAAACAGATTTCTGCATGGAATGGAATTCTTTGAACAACTTTGGTAGAGCCTCGAGCAAGGAACACACCTGTGAAGTTTGGTTGAAATTGATCCAGTGGTTTAGGAGTAGATGTTGTTTAAAGATATTGTTGACGACGGACGACGGACAAAGCTTGATCCTAAAAACTTACCTTGGCACTCTGTGTTTTTTTTCTATTCAGTAAGAAATACAATTTCATATGGACTGTACATACAGGCTAGCTCATAATGTACTGGGTATAAAAGTGGTGAAACATGATGAGGTTACTGGTACAACTACACCAACACAATGATTTCATACTTTATCTAATCATATTGTAACTGTACACATCACAAACAATAGTTACAAAATTAATGTAACATCTTTGCCATGTATGACATTTATGTCAGATAATTGATTGTATGTCAATATATAACAATACTTATTAATGAAAAAATATGTTTTTAAGTTTCTGTATATTATATTTCAAATTTAATTATTTTACTGGTTTAATCATATGACTTTTTCATAAACATTTGTCACAATATACTAACTCCATGCAATGTATAATTTTTTTATCAGATGATAGCTGCATTAATGATGTCCAACAGCAGATGAAAGAAGACAAAATGGCCTTGATGAAAGAGCTTGAAAAATTACAGGAAAACAAATGTCGCCTAGAACGAGAAGTCAGGGAAAAGACATTTGGTTTTGGATTAAGTCAAGGAAACAGTGATAAAAAGACCAGTTTCTTCACAGGAATACCTGTTTTCATGAGTTTGATATGGCTATAGTGTCAATAGACTAAGTCTGCCTTTGTTTTATTCAGTGTCGAGTGAAAATGTTGTTCTCATAGTGCTTATGAAATTAAGATTGAATGTTCAGATCTTTGATTTGGCAACTAGATTTATTATCTACTCTACTTCTGTGTCAGAAATTTTGCATCTGGGTATACCTTAGTAGTGTAATTAATGGCTAGTTAATTGAAGTTCTTATTCCGCTGGCCTGAAAAAGAGGATGTGTTAAGAATGGTGATTTAGTGTTAGCAGACAGGAGCTTCTTAATTAATGAGGAAATTGCGACAAGGAACTGTTTTCTAGCCATTCCTGCTTTCAACAAGGGTCAAGCCAAGCTTACACAGCTGCAAGTTGAGACAAGCAGGTACATGTCTCGTGGGCGAATATGTGGAAAGAGCCATTGGAAGACTGAAAAACTTCAAAATTCTCAGCACTCAAAAACATGACAATTCACATGGTGCCACACTGTGATAGTATTCTAACGATCCGCTCAGTAATTCCTAAGTTAGTGAAGTGAATTGGATGTAAAATGTTATTTGTACAAGAGGGCCAAGATGGCCCTATATCGCTCACATGACAATCATTGTTCACTCATTCAAATATTGTTTTGAACCTGTGAC
The DNA here is from genome assembly GCA_964023205.1 of Lutraria lutraria. NCBI lineage: Eukaryota > Metazoa > Mollusca > Bivalvia > Venerida > Mactridae > Lutraria > Lutraria lutraria. The sequence continues at coordinate 23,717,969 of OZ026838.1, forward strand.
CTAGTTTTTGACCCCAGATGACCAATCAAAACCATGAGAACTACAGCATAGACAAGGTTTTCTTAAGATTTGACCCAGTTTTTTACCTCAGATGACCCTTTATTGAATTTGTCTTACATAACATTAAGACAAACATTCCGACAAGGTTTGGTGAAGATCCATTCAAAATTTTACATCTATAGTGTAAATAAGGTTTTCTTAAGATTTGACCTCGTGACTTAGCTTTTTACCCTAGGTGACCCATATTTCTTCTTGTCCATAATATCATTAAGACAAACAATCTAACAAGTTTTGGTGAAGATTCAATAAATAGCTAACATCTAAAGCTTTAAAAAGGTTTTTACCAAAGATTTGACCTGGTGACCTGGTGTTTGACCCAAGCTGACCCATGTTCGACCTTGACCCACATATCATTGAGGCAAACATTCTGACAAGGTTTGGTGAAGATGCAATAAAAAATGTGACATCTACAGTGTTGACAAAGTTTTCCTAAGATTTGACCTAGTGACCTAGTTATTGACCCCAGACAACCCATATTTGTACTTGACTGTTCTATCATTTTAACAAACAATTTGACAAAGTTTGGTGAAGATCCAATTATAACTGTGAAATCTACAGTGTTAACATGGTTATTCATAAGATTTGACCTAGTGACTTAGTTTTTGACCTTAGTTGACCCATGTTCGAACTTGTCCAAGATATTATATAGACAAACATTCTAACAAGGTTGTATGATGATCCAATCAAAACAGTGATCTCTAGTGTTCACAAGGTTTTCCAGCAATTTGCCGATATTAACATTCTGACCAGTTTTGCGTAAATTGAGCCAAAAATGTGGCCCCTAGTGTGTTCACAAGGTAAAAGTTTGATGATGCACGATGCCGGGCAATGACTGATCACAAAAGCTCACCCTGAGCACAAGTGCTCGTGTGAGCTAAAAGTGGAATAGGTGTATGCATCAATTTATCGTCTTAATCCATTGATGATCATAATTAATCCATGGGTAAAAGTTTTCGGGTTATTGTTGGAAATTCAGATTTTTTAATGTCCAGAAAGGTCATTTTCCAAATCATGTAAATTCAGTTAGAAAGTTTGGGAGGGATTTACCCTTATCTGGTTAGATATTTACAGATGCTAAAGTCTGTACATTTGCTTTTTGTTAGTGAGATATTCATACCAAATTTCAGGGGGTTTATTTTCCAACTTTTACCCTTGTTAATCCATCGACTACATCACTCTTCCAGTATGTATTTATGCTTATGTAAATAGGAATCATACTAACAAAAACTTGAGATTATAGTCTTAAATCCATAATAATAAGTAGGCTGATATTTTTATTAATCTACTGGAATACTGAATACTTTATTAAATGTATTAACTAGAGTAAGATTTAATGCAGTATATTACAAATATGTATCTTGAGATCCTAGTGGAAATTTATATAGTTTTAAAACCTCTGTAGACAAAGAGCCACTTGAAAAGAACACTTGCTAAGTTCTGCACACCAATATAGTGTAGTGAAAGGTAGATACCTTATCCATTGTACCTTTCTTACAAAGATTAGCATATTATGTTGAATCTAGCAATCAAACAGAACTTAATGCCATATAATCTGTTTTGAGTTTATTTTTACTTTGAAACATGGCATAGCATTTAAATATATAATTTGATAATAAATTAACAAAAAATGTTCAACCCTTAGTTCTTTTTATTTATATCTAGCAAAATAATATTCTATTTAGAATGAAGTTGTACATTTATAAGCAAAAGAAACAGAATATATAAACTAATAGGATTTTATGCCAAGTATGAAGGTGTCTCAGATAATGTATGATCAAATTATGTATTTAAGATTCAATAATAAATGGATGTTCAAGGAAGTCTAAGCAAAATAGACAAATGTTGTCACCAATTCAGTCAGTCATAACTTTTTAACATTATACCATGTTACAAAGACCTGCAACCTAGCCACTCAAAATTTTGTAGGGTTACCACAAACAAATATTTACTTCAAGGATGGCCTAAATTATATTTTGAAATCAAGAAAAAACACAAGGAACAAGGTAAACTTTAGATAAGCACATAAATATGACTTTTGCCTTTTTATATAATACACTGAATGGATTAATTTATCTGATCTTAGAACTTTGATTAATAGAGTAACAAAATATTACACAAATCAGGTGCATAATTCTCAGAATGTAGTAAATCTATGTCCAAGCTAAGTCTGAAGAATCATATTGCAATCATATGTTCACTTCACTATTAACAATACAATGTATTAATTAATGAAATCTTAACATTTAGGTAATGAAATTTTCAAATATCCAAGCACTCACTCAGGGCAGACCCACTTCTTTCTTGGACATTTCCTTATGTTTACACATTCATAATTGTTATAGTATCATGTTTAGTTTATACTTGTATCAGAGTTAGCTCCCTTTACACAGTTTGCTACAATGTATATACTATGAAGATTCACTTTACTATTGACCATCACACAGTTAAAGTCTATTATATAAATAAAGATCAAAATGTTGACTTAACTTGTGTTACTATATTATTTAATTGTTTATTATATGCCACAAAGGTGACAATATAACAATAATGGAACCATTGTATGGGTCAGTCCTCACTAGCACATTCAATCATGCACCCATACTCTGGTTCCCTACACAAACACCAAACATTGACCTCATTATCAACACACACACTCCAACTGACTTCTGGGATATGATGGTCTGTAGAATTCTCCAGTCTGCATGATACAAGTTCCTGTAGAATATGCTTAAAAAAGAATGTTCCACATTTGCTTACAAGGTAAAAGCAGAACTGATCAACCCTTAACACAGTTTTACAAATATGGTATTTGTTAGTCAAGATGAACAGATGACAACTCATTAGATCCTACACATACATTTCCAGCTAAACTTGGATGAAATATCTGTGGCTTGGTTTCAACATTCATTCTTGTCCAAAGATCTTTGTCCTTTATTTCATTTATCTTCCTTTCATTGTGTTTGTATGGACATCTTATTTCAATCAAACATTTAGGACAATAATGACATGACACTAAACCATCAGATGATACTGCTAAGAAGTGTTTCTATAGTTTATTCAAGAGTCCCACATGTGTCACATTAAGTTGATTGTGATTACTTTTTTCAGTTTGAATATACTCTCACCTGGCCTTATATCCTCATTTCTTATTCCCCATTTAATTTTCTTGTCTGATAGGTTGTAACATTCACTTCCGGTTATCATTCTAACAAGATTGTCTGGCTTTGTAGAATACTTCTGCACTAAAATATCATGGGCTTTACTGGTGGTAATTCTACCTTTGCATTACTCATACTAGGTTGGGCACACTGATTGTCTACGAGTTTTCAGATTCAATTTTATGCCTGTATGTCTGTACACTTGTATTTACTCCATATACTCTTTAGGGTCTCATCAGTGACTTGGACATTGCTGTACTCTCTATGTAAGTCTCTTAATGGTTGTACATGCTGTTGATGTTCTCCAGTTTCAGTTGCTGTGTCTACATGTCTCCTCTGGGTCAAGTGGAGATATTGTTGTGAAATATACTACATCTGGACAGGCTTCCTTTAATGCTTAGAGTACAGACCTACATCAGGTAAATCATCCATTCTTGAGTGTATCACTGAAGCAACTGTTTTGTTTCAGCTCACACACTGTATCAGGTTGCAACTGAAAAATGTTAAAAAGAAAAGCATTAGTGAGTTAATTTCATATTTGTTCTCTATATTTTCTTCACCAATTTGTATTACATGTATTTTGTATGTCAACTACATGTATCTATTTAATCACAAGTTAAGACTTGTCCTACAAGTTTGAGTCATGACATGTCCCAAGTAAGGGATGCATGATTTTTAGGGATGTCAATTTGTCAAGATTTTACTAATAGGTTAATCGTTTGTTCATACGAACAATTAATCAATTAACCCTGTGTTAATTGTACGAAGTGCTTACAGATATGAACTGTCACAAGTTTCCACGACACCGACGTATTACACAAAATGCGATCATGTGTATATTTATCAATATATTTACAACAGAAATGTAATGTTTGTATGTTCTTATCAATTTTCCGTTTAGATATATTAATGATCAATTACACATAACATTACGGCAACTAATAGTAATTTTGTTTACAAAAAAAGTAGATTACGGCATGCTTGTTTCATACTCAGTTTTGGTCAGGTTATAATTGGAACATTTGGGTGGAGCTTACAACAAAGATCATGTGATTGGTGTAATGCTGAATTATAATTTGTGTTTAATTGTGATCCCAATGCTTCTACTAATTTGTCTACCTATAACGTTTCATTATAGTTTTTCTTGTTCATCACTACTGCATCTAAAATACGTTCAGACAGGCGATTTTTTTACAATAGTTTCACTTATCATACTTATTGTATATGATAACTTGTGAAACAGTTATCAAATTGTGAAGAAGTCCCAGACCAAGCAAGTTTACTTGTATATCCAAAATCGCTTCTTAATTAGTAATTACACAATCAACAATACACGTGTCCGTGTGTATAATGGTCCCAGGTCAGTGTCAATGAATTGTTTATTTTCTCAACTGTCGTATTTTTCGCACCTTAATTTGGTCAACTAAAATGTAACTACTATTCATCTATAATTTATTATTAAATTTTACTTGCTTCATTCTATTTTTTTCAGTTAATCGATTAATGATTTAATAACCTGTTAATGGGACAAACATCCCTAATGATTTTCAATCAATTATATATAGAGCTGGGAGATTATATGGGTATATTGCAATATGAGATAGACAATAGGGAACATCGTATTTGTAAACAAAAGGAAGCATTCTCGCGCATGATCCTAATCACGGTGACAATCTTTACTTATTGCAAAAAGTCAACCATGGAAAACAGTAAAGGGTAGTTTATGCATATTTTATATCACCCATTGTTGTATAAAAATCTACAATGTTTTGACAGCTGCACAGGGGCCAAACTTGTTCTTTTGGATGTACTTATCAGTCGGATGTGACAGTCTATTTAAGACAGGGTTTCTACCAATCAAATTGATTAATGCCACAAGACACATTCTCACTAAGTCGATTCAGACAGGGTCTATTTGAGTGACCCTGATTCAGGTTGATGGTATAATAATGAATCTCTCTCAGGTTGATTTAACCATTAATTAGTCATGAAAACAAAAAAATGATCTCGTCCATGTCATTGACTTTGGCAATTTGGATTTAAATGAATTATTAGGTGATTAAACATGTAGTGGAATTGACTTAAAATGTGCTTGTATATATATTACGAATAATGCCTGTGAAAATGATTAGCTGAAATTATTCTGTACAAAATATTACAACATTTACTAGTGTAACGAGTGTCAAAATATGTATACGGTATACTGAAGACCGAACCATAACTATGTTTTTTATCAATGAAAAAGAATGTGTCGAGAATTGTAATGGTGGTCATAACCAGCTATTGATTCTTTTGCCTACCAGTGATATTTACAAACTGCTAACAGGTGCGCGTGACACCACGGCGATGTTCCCTACACATATAACATAATAATTTTGTAGCATACTGATAGTACTTAAAGTATGATTCATATTTCTAAACACTGGTCAGTCTGGTACTATTACCTGCATACAATTTCACATAATTATTCTTGTATACATAAATGGTTTCAATACTGCTAAAAAAAGAAATTCTTTGAAGTGGGATACACAACAAAACTGCCACCAATAAGCTGTATTATTTTTACTGTAAATTTGCATTTATATATTGTGATGGGTATCATGATACAGGAGGTAATGTTGCAATACATTGTGATACCTTATAAATAAAGTAGAGATACTCAGCTGTAATTATATATCAATGTTGTACAGGTATAGAAGATAACCACAATGACTTATGCTCAATTTACCTGATTGCAAAAAGTTTGATTCCACTTGCAAATTTCACTTGTTGATTAGACACTTGAAAATCCTTAGGTTTCATGCCTATTTCCATCTTGAATAGAAGAGCTGCAGCTACAACACTGCAAACTTCGCCCAACCTGAAATATGAAGGATTAGGACTGTAAACAATGCTTTAGTATATCATTCATATTAATGTGTGCTAAAACTAGGTAACAAGAGGGCCATGATGGCCCTATAAATGCTCACCAGGAGAAAAGGTCATTTGGAGATTAACATTGTTGAAGTTTTCTATACCAGTCTAAGTAAGATCAAGTGACCCATCTGGGCCGTTTTTTATCCCATGGCCATTATATGAACAGATTTAAAAGAGGTCCATTAGACAAAGCTAGATACCAAATATCTTAGCTCTAGGCCTTGTGGTTTCGGAGAAGAAGATTTTTTAAAATTTTCCTATATAAAATAGAATAAACCTTAGGGCAGGGCTAATTTTGACCCCGGGCCATAATTTGAACAAACTTGGTAGAGGTCCACTAGACAATGCCACATACAATATATCTAAGCTCTAGGCCTTGCGGTTTCGGAGAAGAAGATTTTTTAAATTTTCCTATATAAGTCTATATAAATCAAGTGACCCCCGGGGCGGGGCCAATTTTGACCCTAGGGCAATAATTTGATCAAACTTGGTAGAGGTCCACTAGACAATGCTACATACCAAATATCTTAGCTCTAGGCCTTGTGGTTTCGGAGAAGAAGATTTTTTAAATTTTCCTATATAAAATAGAATAAACCCTAGGGCAGGGCCAATTTTGACCCTAGGGCAATAATTTGAACAAACTTGGTAGAGGTCCACTAGACAATGCTACATACCAAATATCTTAGCTCTAAGCCTTGTGGTTTCGGAGAAGAAGATTTTTTAAATTTTCCTATATAAAATAGAATAAACCCCAGGGCACGGCTAATTTTGACCCCGGGGCCATAATTTGAACAAACTAGGTAGAGGTCCACTAGACAATGCCACATACAAAATATCTAATTCTAGGCCTTGTGGTTTCGGAGAAGAAGATTTTTTAAATTTTCCTATATAAGTCTATATAAATCAAGTGACCCCCCAGGCGGGGCCAATTTTGACCCTAGGGCAATAATTTGAACAAACTTGGTAGAGGTCCACTGGACAATGCTATATGCCAAATATCTTAGCTCTAGGCCTTGTGGTTTCGGAGAAGAAGATTTTTTAAATTTTCCTATATAAAATAGAATAAACCCCAGGGCAGGGCCAATTTTGACCCCTGGGCCATAATTTGAACAAACTTGGTAGAGGTCCACTAGACAATGCCACATACAAAATATCTAAGCTCTAGGCCTTGCGGTTTCGGAGAAGAAGATTTTTTAAATTTCCCTATATAAGTCTATATAAATCAAGTGACCACCAGGGCGGGGCCAATTTTGACCCTAGGGCAATAATTTGAACAAACTTGGTAGAGGTCCACTAGACTATGCTACACACCAAATATCAAAGCTCTAGGCATTGTAGTTTTTGACAAGAAGATTTCTTAAATTTCCTATATAAGTCTATGTAAAATCAAGTTACCCCCGGGGCGGAGCCAATTTTGACCCCAGGGGAATAATTTGAACAAACTTTGTAGAGTTCCATTAGACAATGCTACATACCAAATATCTCGGCTCTAGGCCCTGTGGTTTCAGACAAGAAGATTTTTTAAGTTTTTTCTATTTGTTGCCATAGCAACCAGAATTTTTAATGAAATTTAATTTTTTGACCAACTTTGAAAGGGGACCACCCAAGGATCATTCCAGCAAAGTTTGGTTGCAATCGGCATAGCGGTGTAGGAGGAGATGTTGTTTTAAGTAAACATGGACGCCACATAAACGTAACGACGCACGATGGACGCAGGGCGATCACAAAAGCTCAACCTGAGCACATTCGTGCTCTGGTGAGCTAAAAACAATGAAATGAAATATGGCTTGTAACATTCAATTATATCAAAGATATCGGACTTAAGAAAGGAGTATTTTTTTACATTTACCCATACTTGATTAATATTTCTTTTAATTAAATTATCTTAGACATTCATTTTGTACCATTAATGCACATATGGCCAATTGAGCTACATATTGAGAATATACATATGGGGCAATCATTTGAAAAAACAGAAACATACCCCAGCTGCCATACAAAGTCATATACAGTGAGCAAAGTATACTGACACTGTTTCTTTGCTAAGTACGCCCATTAGGTCTGTGCGGCTTTTCTGTAATTCTCTGTGAAGGGATCACTTTTACATGTACAGCACAGAAGGGTACATTGTCACCAATACCATATGATATTCAACCAACTGAACATGGCCCCTGACCACCAACCTGAATTAAAGTACAATACGAAAATAATACACTTAATAAAACTTTAATTTGTTGCATGACACATACAGTAAATTATATACCACATCAAAGTGCATACAAAAGACAAGGAACACTTTGGCATATTCTGAATTAGATTAATTATCAACATTGATTGAAATCATTATAAAATAACACATGAAAATCACATTTTTTTATCTACGAAAAAATTAAGAAAGATGGCGGTGTTAGGTCACTGGTGCGGTTAGGACCTCTGACGATTTGTTTTAACAACACCACTGTAGATTTATTGTAAATACTTTATCTGGCTATGATAGTTGTTAACAAACCTGTATGTATCTAGAGACTTGAAGGCTTTCATTGATTCCTTTGTAAACAGCCCAGAAGTTTCAATCAAATGGCAGTACACATGTCCAAATTCGATGTTTGACCACAACGAAGGGTCGTCACAGATGAATTTATAAAACATGGATCCGGGAAGCAAACACTGTCCATAATTATGTAGAAGTTTTACTATGTAACGTTTCTTTGCCTCAAAGGGTAACTTTTTCACATAATCAGATTATTCAATATCATCCGATAAAGGATCAATCGAATCATGTCTTACTACTCCAGTGGCCATTGTTATTTTAAAACCTTTGTTTTTTGCCCACCAGCTGATTGCACATGCGCAAGATCGATCAGTTTTGTTTGTAAACACGATGCTCCCTATTTGACTATACTTCAAATACAAATAGTCAAGTTATTCTTTTATGTTTATGTTTTGCTCAAAGTTTATAAATTATAGCAACAAGGCAGACTTTAAACTTAGTGTTTGACATGATAGTTATAGTATTCTTAATTAGTATAATTATCATATAAATCTAAACTTCATTAAGTTAGTAGATAAATCAAGGAAGTTGTACAAAATGTTTATATTATATGTAATAATTATGTATACAATGATTAACAAGAACAACTATAACAAAACGTTATAGGTAGACGAATTACAAGAAGCATATTGGTTTATGTTTTTTGTATGAAGTTGCTTTTTTCATAAAGGATATCGACTGTATATTTTATTCAATCCTCCATTATGGAGAGTATAAAATATTTATATGAGTAATACACATTATACTGACAATCATGAGTATTTGACAAACGAATAAATTCATGTATAAAGTTCACAAGCACATGGTATAATATCATACCCTACATCAATCAAATAGAATCAATCCTAAATGTTAACGATTTCACCATAAATCTGAGCACTATCATACAACCACATTGAACTTTAAATAGCCACACAACAACTTATCTAGGCAATGCCTTCATCATTTACTTACCTGTCAACTATTAATAGATTCAGTCCATCATCATTAGCCAATCAAATGGCCAGGATTAGCCAAACTAGTAATAGACACCACACTATATACTCACAAACATCTATAATAAACTAATACTCATCATAGGCACTCGATTTAGTGATTTTTATACGTTTACAGACGTTATTTTTCAATTTTACCCATCTGAAACAACGCAAATTTGTCGAAAGAAAAATCTTTTTCCCTTATTGAGTGTATTAAAAACACCAAGGTAGTGAACTTGCCATTTTTTCATTTGACGGAAGTGACAAAATAAGCATGGGTCCTGGCTTCATAAAATGTAATTTTGCCTCATGATAACAGTTGATGGTGATGGTGCAACAGTAGCTTCAATGAAGCAATGGTTTCCTTAATGATAGTCTAAGGGATAGCAATATTAGGCCAATTATGAAATCTGGAAGCCTTAAAAGTATTGCTGGAAAAATGTCTGGACCTCTCTAGCCGGCCTGTTAGTAAAGGTTTTGGGCCTGTTGGCCTCGAACATATTGAAAACCCTGTGAATACCTAATTATTAATCAGCAAGCACTTTCTTCATCTATTTATAACAATATCTATGTCAGCAAGTAAGGATTCTTCACTTGTGCATCAATGTATCATTATTCCTTTTAATTCTGTTGATTTTCATTTTTTGAGTTATCTCCCTTTCACTTGTCAAAATCTAAAGACGTGCAACCAGAAATAATATATTAAACAGCAGGAATAACTGACACTAACAGAGTAAGTCAAGAAAACATGTCCAAGGAAATCAAACTCAGAAAGCAACATAAGCAGCACATTATCTTAGGGACAGCAATGATGGGAAATATGGTGAAACAAAAACCTGTTGATCCTGTCCATTAATTCTCTTTCATTTTAGCATTACCATGGCTGTATTAACAATGAAGTCCAAGAACTGAAAGAATAAAACAATTAATACATAATTATAGAAGACAATATGTCCAACATTTCACACATAACAGAAACAATATTTGGTTACATAAAATATAAATGTTCAGGTACATAAAATTACATCTGTAGGAGTATCACCTATAGACAAAAGTAGATTTTAAAATATTAGTTCATTTCATTTAGTATCATTAAATATGTAATTATACAAGCAAGTTTTAATATATAAAAAATATAATAATGATATGAGGGGGAAAAGCTAGTAACAACATCAAGTCTAACCAGGTTCAACAGGCATTCAACAATAATTACTCCTTTCATAAATAGCTCTCAGGATGCATACAAATTCGATGGTAGATGTTTAGTGATTGCAAGCAAGTATGACTAAAGATATTCCCTGACTTTTCGCTGACCAAATCAAGTATTTCACTCACCAAAACCAACATACATCAGCTTCCTCCTCCCCTATGACACACTTTGAAAATATTGTAAGAGTTGTTGACCAAATGATATTGATATATGTAGCTGAAAGACAGGGATGATATAATCTGTGAGACCTTAATTATCTGAAACTAAACATTATCCACAGAAAATTAAGGGAACTAATCTAATGAATGAGTACTTCTTATTTTTCAGAAATGTTATTGGCTATAACTTGAAGATTTGAAGTGGACACAAATAAAAACCTTATTAGTTACCTTTGACCTTGGATGTACAGACATTAAATGCTTCACACCAAATATCGTAGCTCTAGGACTTATGGTTTCTGACAAGAGATTTTTTTAAAATCTCATAAGAGACTATGTAAAGTTTACATGTATCAAGTTACACCTAGGGTAGATTCAACTTAGACGTCACCCAAGCTTCATATGTTGAACAAACTTGGTAAAGTCCACAAGAAATTTGAAATATAATTCAACAATAGTTCCACACAACCTTTCTTTAATCTACATATGTTACATTATCATAAAACTCCAGTGTGTTTTATTTGTAATTACTCAGTTGAATTTTGTACCAATAATTTTCGTAAACAATTTCCACTTTATAAATTATATTCTGTAATTTACTGTCTATATTTGATTATTGATAACATAGTTTTATGAATAAGTCTTCATTTGCTAGAATGATTGTCTGTTTAATTACTTTGATTTGTTCACAAATTTGGAATTATATTTCAGTCCTTACCAAATTTAATACTTACAAATAAAATTTGAGGTAAAACAGCATACTTTATTATTGTTTATATGCCAAGACCAGAACAGCTTCACAACAAATATCTAAGCTCTAGGCACTATACTTTGTGACAGGATGGTGTTTTTAATTTTCCTAAATATTAAATCATTGTAAAGTAAGTTACCCCTGAGGCGGAGCGAATTTTAACCCTAGTGCCATAATTTAGACAAACTTAAAAGAGGTTCACTAGACAATGCTACAAACCACACATCTAAGCTCTAGGCCCAGTGGTTTCGGGCAAGAAGATTTTTCAACTTTTTCCTACTGGCCATGGCAACCAGTTTTTAATGAAATTTTATTTTTTGAACAACTTAAGAAGAGCTTTATGCAGCTGTAAAGCTTAATAGAAATTGGCCAACTGCTTAAGGTGGATCTCGGGTTTCCTCCAGAAAAATGGTCATTTATTTAGACGTCAGCGTACAATAAAGAAATTTTGCATGAACAACCTTTAAGGTATTGGCTAACGCAGAGATGATATATTCAAATGATATTTCCATGGAAACCGCTCAAAAGCGCCACCTAGCGGAGCGATATATTTTTCGTTGATTTTCGCCTTATTTCCTTTATTGCTCCGATAATATTGTGTATTAAGTTATGCAATTTACATAACTGCAATGCTGGATCATTTACAAATCCGAAAAAGTCAATAATATTACATTTTTCTGTCATTAAATATTAAAAGACATCGAGCGAACTCTGCAGGGGTGGCAATTTACAATGCCAAAAATGAGACATTTTTCTCTCAGTCGCATCAACAGTGAAAAAACGGCCCTAATAGCAAGTTACTAAGGATATGTTTCAATATTTTTGAAACATATTGAAATGTTTGCTCTGTAGTCTGTAATTTACTGATCAGTTCTTGTATGCACAATTTCTTTTTCATACATGTACTTATGTGTTTAATGGACGAATGATTTCTTGTTTGTAAACCATGACATGAACGTGTTAAAATACAGGTAAGTAAAATAAGTAAAAAGTATCTTAAATCAAGAAGTAGGTGTGAAAAACAGCGTTTAGTTGCCATTAGTGCACATTACTGAAATTTTCAGCATTGCCAACTGACTTTACGCATTGAAAAGTAAAACTTACGAGTACATACGCGTTGCATACAAAAATTATCTGCAGCACTGCATGAAGTTGTCAAATTGTGAACAGTGTCACATCATAGCGCAACGAATCATATCTAAATGTATCAACTCACTTTACTTCATATTCAAACTTGTAATTTCAAAAACATTCCAGGATCAAATATAAAAGACCAATTGTGGCAATTGTAGCAGATTGCACGACAGTGGGAACCTAGCATACTTACGCTCAACACAGGTTAGTTGTGCATGAGGGTATAATACATATATTTAATAATTGCACTGGTATCCCTTGTACACTTAAAACCGCAATATACACTTTACCGTGAATGTCCGGATAATAACAACTAGAACTATCACTAAAGGTGATGAATACCCCCAGATGCGGCCTTGACACAGTTATTGTTACATTTTACAGAGGGAAATATAATGCATTTTCATTTTTTAATATCTGCAAATTGTTGCTTAGATAAATCCTGACCAGTTTCTAAATACATGTATACATTATATACAAAATAACAAAGGGCCATAACTCATTAAAATTTACTTGGACAAAACCTATTGTGGACATGCACAACTTAGCAAACTACTTATCACTTCTAAGAAGTTTCACTGAATTCCTGCATGTAGTTGCTGAGAAATGGTACGGGCAAAATTTACCTAATTGTATAAAACAAAGGGCCATAACTCAGTGAAAATTAATCCAAACAAAACCTGGTTATTGCATGCACAACTTGGCTAACTTCTGTGAAATTTCATTGAATTCCTATGAGTAGTTACTGAGATATTGTATATACACTGTATAAAAACAACAAAGGGCCATAACTCAGTGAAATTTTAACCAATCAAGACAAGCTTAATGCATGCACAACTAGGCTAACTACTTATCACTTCTGAGAAGTTTTATAGAATTCCTGGCAGTAGTCAATGAGAAATAGTCAGGATAAAATTTGCCTATTTATACTGCAGAAAAAAAAAAAGGGCTATAACTCAGTGAAAATCAATCCAAATAAAAAATGATTTAAGCATGCACAACTAGGCTAACTACTTATTGCTTCTGTGAAGTTTCATTGAAATCCTGTGAGTAGTTGCTGAGAAATTGTCCGGACAAAATTTGCCTATTGTATATACTGTATAAAAACAACTAAGGGCTATAACTCAGTGAAAATTAATCCGAACGAAAAATGCTTTAAGCATGCACAACTAGGCTTACTATTGATCACTTCTGTGAAGTTTCATTGAGATCCTGTGAGTAATTGCTGAGAAATTGTCCGGACAAAATTTGCCTATTGTATATACTGTATAAAAACAACAAAGGGGTATAACTCAGTGAAAATTTAACTGAACAAAAAATGCTTTAAGCTAGCACAACTAGGCTTACTACTGATCACTTCTGTGAAGTTTCATTGAAATCCTGTAAGTAGTTGCTGAGAAATTCTCCGGACAAATTGTGTCTACAGATGCACGGACCGACCGACCGACCGACCGACCGTCAAGCGTGGATCCATTATAGCCCCCATATATTTCATATCTGGGGGTATAATAACTGACACATGGGCGTCGCCTCTGTTTTTGTTTCTGTCTGGCATTTGTTGGCAGGGAACCAGACCAGGGATTATTTTGGGGCGATTTTATCGCCGAAATTCGGTCATATTCCCAATGGAAAATAGTATCTTTTTTCCCAACTCACAGACAAAAACTCCCAATCAAAAAAAAAATTTTTTTTTTTTAAATAATTTTATATGTTCATTAAAATCACTATTGATAGTAAATACCTTGTTCTGCTACTATTCTATGGGAGAGAATAAGTAGAATAAGGTGAACATTGCAAAAATTGTAGTTATACATTTTTCCCAATTTCGATTAAAACACCGCGAAAATTCCCAATCCCAAGGGTATGGTTCATATTCCCAAAATACCGAGAAAAAACCCTCAAGAATATTGTTTAAATTACATTCCGCAACTTTAAAACATTTTTCATTGATGATTTATAAATGTAATTTCTACAGTTAAGTCAATTTATCGGTTATACAGTCATTTGAATTCAATTCAAATTAATACTGCTATATAATTCTATTGCATTTTCATGCATTTTCCTCTTAATATTTCTGCATATGATGGATGGTCCGCACATTGGTTTGAGTTTAGTATATTTTTGCAGGAATTCCCCGCATGATTTCGTATCTCCCATATGATTGGCTGATTCGCATTTTTTTGTATACAAGGTAAAAATCAATATGGCCGTCAGTGTGTCAAAGAATGCAAGCAGATGACGTATGATTTTATTTTTTTAAGAGTATTTTTATGTTTTTTGACAGGAAGAAGGATTGTTTACATGAAATAAATGGTTTAATGATTGCATACTAGCACTGTCGTGAATTCAAGCTAAGTAAAGAGTTAGACTAGCAGTATTTCGTATGACCAGTATATTTTATTTACACCGGTAAACAGGTAACTGACTAAACCTAGGATATCTCAACAAGAATCTTGACAAGAAATGTACATACATGTAAATGGCTGTTTATAAGTCAAATTATCAGATTTTTCTTGATGAGGTCTAATTTACGACTTCTTCTTGACAAATATCAGCGATTTCTTAAAACCTGCTTTGCCCGAAATACATAAAAATCCTCCCACACTAGCATTCAGAATTTTTTGTGTACACATCATCACTGGTGAAGTTTGACCCTGAGTACCTAGTCCAACTAATTAGACTGCTTTGTGACGGCGAGACATTTTTTCGACTTGGCTCCATCCCGCACAGTCTTACAAAGATCTGCATATTTGTGTGCGGAAAATCCCCAATTAAAACCCGTTGGCACGATTACTACAATATCTGTGACCAAAGTGAACCATTCCGTGGGTAGAAAACACGTTTCTATACTCATATGAGTATAAGTTATTCCCACATACCTTTTCTGAAAGATGCATTAATGATTTGTTTCTCCCCACTATTTCCCAAATGAAAACGAAACTGGCATAATGGCGGTTAAATGCCGGTGTCATGATAAACATTGCCTACTCTCAAAAATTCGCTTCGCAATAATTTAAGTACAAGTTTAAATAAGCTAGCATGTCAACGAAATGTTGGCAAGTTAAACTTAAATCAACTTTCTTTAATTCTAGGTACTCGTTATAAATTAAACTGTCCGACGGTATTTAAGTACAGAGTGTAACTGGATGTGGCTAAAGTCTGTTCGTAATGTTTTTTTCACGCGACATAAAATTTAAGTTGAATATTTCAAATTTGACATTTAACACAGATTTTTTACAGCACATTCACGCTGATTATTGTTATTTCTCTCAATTTAAGTTAGTTATGCCTGTTGTTGGAGAATTTTTACGTAATTTGAATTTCCGCACCTAAATATGCAAATATTTGTCAGGCTGAGAGGATGGCCATTCCGAATTCATTCACAAAAATCGGCCAACCGGAAAGCCGAATTAGAAGGGCTACCTGGGTACCCAGAAAACACAAACATCTATTCATTTGTTTTACCCTAAAATAGGTGTATATCGCTTACGTCACTAGAGCTGCAACGATTCGCTCCGATGCATCGAAAACCCGGTTCCAAACCTGTCGATTCGATTTCGATGCGGAGACTGCATGATTCGATTCGATCCGCATTCTTAACACACGTGCCGACAAATGCACATCAGTGACTTTTGTTACTTGGCGTACGATTGGTCAATATCATCACTAAGCAACGCCGCTAAGCAACAACCATAAAATGGCAACTCTGATTCTCAAAGACGCACCCAAAACATTAAAATCGAAGGTTTGGAAACATTTTGGCTTCCGTGACGAGTTAAACGGGAAAGCAACTTGTAAGACTTGTATCGCAGATGTTTGTTATCCCAAATCTGAAAGTACAACCAACCTTATGCAACACATGAAACGAAAACACTTGGTCAATATGTTTGATGTAAAAATTCAATTGTTTGACTTCGGCTACGTCGGACAAGAAGTTTAACCCTACTAGTCAAATGAAACTTTCTGATTTTAAAAGTAAACTGACATCAGAAAGGTCGAATGTGATATCTAAATCAATTGCTGGTTATTCAGCAAAAGACATGCGCCCATACAGTTTTGTTCACAACGCTGGATTAAAAAACATGGTGAATACATTGGATCCAAGGTATAAACTTCCAAGTCGTACACAAAAACAATACCCTATATGTACAGCTATATTCTAAAAGACAGTATTCATGTCTTGGTTCAAGTATCACAGAAACACCCAAACACATAAATCAAATCGAAAATAATCGAATCGAGGTATTTAATATCGGAATCGAATCGAATCAGCTTTAAGTGAATCGTTGCAGCTCTATACGTCACAGGTAATATGAAATTATAAATCAGATTAATCTTGATTGAAGCTTAATATCGTCGGTTGACATGTATTCGATACGTACGTGTTTTCGATTCTTTATGTTTTCTGCGCATAAACGCTTGTCAGGAAGTAGAATGACGTCACTTTTTGTTTACGCATTGTGCTCGACCTTGATATTTTACGATCCGCACAATATAATTTCAAAATATGTCGTTATCAAGTAAGTTAACAGTCGATTTGAAACACACAGCAAATAACCGCTCAATTCACTACGCCATCTTATCACTTTAACAACAATATCGTTAAAATTGAAAATAAGAAAAACTGAGAAAATATTTTGACCTAGACTGGGAATTTGGCTCGTCTGCTATGTAGATCACACGACCATCATGCAACAGTCGTATTTCCTGTCCACTACAGGGTGTTTGAAAAGTGTTCATGTCTTATTTATTTTTCGCTAAAATTTCTTAGAATTGATTATTTATAATTTAGTACATCTTACATTTTCAATAAAAATCCCAAAATGTAAGTAGAGCAAGACTTTACAACTTATCAAATGAAGTGAGCTACAGGTTGTACTACACGTCTGTGATATTAATTTATCATTGCATCGGAGATCATACCACAATTAAGATAAATTACACAGACTTGAAGCCAGAGGTTGCCGCTATTTTGTCTAACATACTTACGCATTGTAAACTATTAATTATAATGGGATTAAGCAGCGTGGGTATGATCACATTCACTAAACAAGGTTTTCTTATAATTCCGCGTTATACCTGGTACTTTTGGACCGTCTCTGTCTTGAATACTATTCAATTTTGGAGGTATCAAAAATGGGTCAATTTTGCGTAATGGCGGTCACTGATCACAGTGTTTGTTTATAGGTCTGTTGTTATTTTGTGAACAAATTGACCGTAAGTGCATTGAAATTACGAGCAATAAATTGATTTTTAAGAAATAAAAGCAGGTTACGCATTTATTTGTATTTGTTGCATATAAGGCATTTTGGAATTCTTAAGGTATCGAATACCCGTCAAACAATGATACAAGGACACAAAGATCGCCAATTCGCGAAAACACATGACATTCACTTAACTTAGTAGCCCTAAGATACAACACAAATCAAACTAGTCAAGAATTACATTTCCTCGTTAAACACATCGCAATTTATCAACAAGAATCAATACTTACGAGGTAGTAGTTCATAAACAGGCGTAAGCTGTACATCAACATGCGAAGAACTTCCTCATGTAGGTCTGGACGCTAGCTGATCATGATCGACTAAAATCAAAGCGCTAAAAGCTCCTTTAACATGACTCATTCACAACGTCTCTGTCCGTCTAGATAGCCCGCTTACTTAGCTAAATATGGCAAAGAAAGTTAAAAATATACCAATCAAAATTTGTCTACAGTCATAAAATTCACTATCAATGTATTTAGTAGATCTAATAAACTTTATTGCACACTTTATATAATCATAGTAAGTAATTTGAACTTTTTTGATGAAATCATATTTCTGATGCCTATTGATTGTTTGTACCAAAAACAGCTATTTTTTATATTTTATTAACTTGAACTTTATTTGCTAAGAATTATAATTTATAACGAAATGTCTAATTTCCACCACAGGCTACCAACGTGCGAAGTCCCTCACAGACCCTCTATTACCCAGGAATTCTTCTTTCACCCTGAAGCACTGTTTAGTATTATGTTTATAACAGCAAAATAAAATTTAAAAACAAGAACGCTGCGTTCAATAAACGCGTATGCTTATCCCCCTAAGTCCAGTTTGTACGTAACTGAACCTCACAAGACCTAAATGTACTAACCCTAACCCAAACCCTAACCCCACAACCACCCTCGGGTGCGTGCGGACGGAAGGACAGACAGGACAATCACTATATGCCCTGACATAAAAGATACCGGGGGCATAAAAAACAGGAATGACAGTTAGGTGTTCAAGTAATACAGTCCCATCCTCCGTAAGCAACTGCCCATTTTTTCACATAAAGAGATATGGTTAGTAGCTGGGCTCGATCCCACGACCCTCTATATATCAGTGAGAGGTTACAGTGATTTGAAGTCAGCGACCTTTACCACTCAACCACGGAGGCGGGTACTACTGCCTTGAAGGGGGGTTTATCCATTTGTCAAAATAAGAAAATGGGATTACAAGTTATTAGTTAGAATTTTTAATCAGCATTGTTCAACTTGAATTTGAAGTAATTGAAATAGTCCCTTGTAAGCCCAACAATTTGCTTCACAAAATAATTTCCCAATTTTGAAACTGTTAATGGTTATCCATGGAGGTAAGATCGGGATTCAAACCTGAATCTCCCCATAGCCAATTACTGGCCTGGGTTGCTTTATCCAATTAAGCTATCTGACCTTAAAATTATAGGTAACTGCAATTAGTTTGTTTTGAAATAAACGATGATTACTAGTATTACAGAATCCCTCTACATAAGGTGTGTGTGTGTGTATGTGTGTATGTGTGTGTGTGTATGTGTGTATGTGTGTATGTATGTATGTATGTATGCATGTATGTACTATTGTTCGCTGATGATATGGTTACATGCGGTGATTCAATTGATGACCTACAGTCTAGCCTCAATACTTTCTGTACTAATTGTATCAAATTGGGGGTTAGAAGTCAATACTGCGAAAAACTAACATGTTTTTATGGGTTGTAAGTGCTAGTTATATGAGTGTCATATATTTCCACGAATTTGCGAAGTATCTTTGTATTTTGTGTCAAGGTTATTCTTATATATATAATGTCATATTATCAGTGACGAAAGGGACACACTGTCAGTTTTACTGCCCTGTCCTACCTAGCAGAAAATTCCACTGATTAAGGTTTGTTGTAGTCTAGGTTCGTTCTGCAAATTGTTTGTGTACAAAGTTATTCGTCATTTGTCGATGTTCCCTATTCCCTTTTGAGCATCAGGGTACTTGCTAGGATCTGTGAAGATGGGGACACTTTCAAAAATCAAGGGAAATAAAGATGTCTAATCATTTAATGTTTAACTAGATCATTTATTGACAGTAATTATGTATACCTTATTAGAATAAGCTGTGTAATGAAGGTACGTTAAACTCTGAACATGTCCACTGCTCTTGGCTTCAAATAAAATTAACTGATGAACATATAGCTTAGCTCACTCATAAATGAGCCAATGCATGAAGCACAGCTCGCACATAAACGAGCCAACGCATATAGCACAGCTCACTTATAAACAAGCCAACATATAAAGCACAGCTCACACATAAACGAGCCAACGCAATAGCACAGCTCACAAACAAGCCAACGTATAAAGCACAGCTCACACAAAAACGAGCCAACGCATATAGCAAAGCTCACACATAAAAGAGCCAAAGCCTAAATCACAGCTCACACATAAACAAGCCAACGCATGAATCACAGCTCACACATAAACGAGCCAACACATATAACACAGCTCACACATAAATGAGCCAACGCATATAGCAAAGCTCACACTTAAATGAGCCAACGCATATAGCAAAGCTCACACATAAATGAGCCAACGCATATAGCACAACTCACACATGAACGAGCCAACTCATAGAGCACAGCTCACACATGAACGAGCCAACGTATATAGCTAAGCTCACACATAAATGAGCCAACTTATATAGCACAGCTTGCACATTAATGAGCCAATGCATATAGCTAAGCTCACACATAAACGAGCCAACGCATACAGCACAACTCACACATAAATGAGCCAACGCATATAGCAAAGCTTACACATAAATGAACCAACGCATATAGCACAGCTCACACATGAACGAGCCAACGCATATAGCACAGCTCACATATTAACAAGCCGATGTATACAGCATAGCTCGCAGATTAACGTAAAGAATTGTAATAAATTGGTACTTAATATATCTTGTAATTATTTCAGATGAATTATTCTGCTGCTTTCCACAATATAATATATGCACAAATTAACCACATATTTGTCAGTATAACTGTTTTGGTTGTGTAATTATCACTCAAGTTCTACAGATATACCATCTTCTATATACATCATTTTCAGAATATACTTGAAATATTTGAATATATTGAAAGTTTTCTGTTCATTTGTTGTCTGGTTTGTATCATCTTGTGGTATCTGAGCTTTGATGAAAATATCAACCCATGAATTCTCATGCAACACACTCTGTGGCAGAATGGCCTTCTTTTTTCACCTGTAGCAAACGACTGGCCCCATTGGTCTTCCTGTCGTATATATTCTAGCATTCCCAAGCAACCTGCTCTATGTTGTATGCACATATTTGCCACACAACACTCATTTCTGTGTCCAGTGTGAAATTGCGGGGGCATCCGTGTCCTACAGACACATTTCTACTTTAGGTCTGTTTTATTATGATTCTCGTTTCTCTAGGCTTTCCTGTACTTTTCATTCCTGTGGTCATTTCGTTATTGGTACCAGTCAGTCTGTCAGGGCCTTTTTTCCAAAAATTTGGAAGGGGCCAGCCGCCTTAGTCTTTCATTTTGGGAAATTCAAGCGCAGTATTTGGCCAAATTTTTAGAAGGTTTGACAACCAAGTTAAAATAGCATTGTATTTTTAGGACTTTGGGAACAGCCTTTTTGTAATTTGGAAGTTACCGAATTTCGGCCTCTATTATAGAAGGAAATTAAGCCCTGTCCGTGTTTTGGGTGACCAATCAGTCGTGAAAAAGGCCTGCTCTGGAAAAATTCAGTTGCCTTCGGTATTTTGTTGAAACTAGATGTTTTCATGACTCAATTGCAGAAGTTGTGGTTTGTTTCAATTTGTAATTTAAGAATGATTCTGCTTATATGTCTTTATAATTGACGATATGCCAGAGCGAGTGTAGCCACACCCCCTTAATTTCAGGGGGAGTAACTCTTGTTTAGTCTGTCAACAAAGAATTGAACAAAACACGGCATTTATAAAAAGAAAACAATTAACTTCCCTTACAACATAGAAATTCATGTTTGTCTGTAAAATGCAAAGTCATGTTAATTAGAAAACAATGTAATCATGCAGTTTGTTCTTACTCTGCATCATATAACGATGCACATAATAGAAATATGACTATACTTTCATAATTGTAATGTCACATCTTATCGATCTCGGTTAATAATTAATACGAATTAATGTTCCTGGTAATAAACATACTCCATTTCATACATATGTATTTTAATTATACTAGTGTCTGACTTGTATATAAACTTGAATACACTTCTTGTCGAATTTAGTGCCTTAGTTCTAATTTTAATGCAGTCGAAAAGACAGGAGTAAAATTATACGACAAAAATATTAACGTATCAACGTTCATTTACGTACCTGGCAAATACTAAATGTAAGTAGAAATAACATAAATATATTGAAGAATAAAATATAAAACCTTAGGGTCGTGGAATTAATTTTTATTAATCTATATGAATGCAATATTTTTATGAGTCTGTATGAACGTCTGATCGAAGTATGTACTCAAAAACACCAATTCTCAATGTGATAACATATTTATATTATATTGAAAGCTTTTACTTTAATATGATATCATTATAATTGATGTGTTAAATTTAAAAATCAATGGGTTTGGGCTGTGGAATTCAAACCCTTAAATGAATATACTACATGAATATCGCATAATAAAAGCGAAATGACAATAAAGATCCAACAAAAAATAGCCGTGTGAAGAAATATATGATGAAACCGGTTTTTTGAACAACTTTGAAAGGGGACCACCCAAGGATCATTCCAACAAAGTTTGGTTGCAATCAGCATAGCGGTGTAGGAGTAGATGTTGTTTTAAGTAAACATGGATGCCACTTCAAGACGAACGACGCACGATGGACGCAGGGCAATCACAAAAGCCCCCCTATGAGCACATTCGTGCTCTGGTGAGCTAAAAAATGTCACCCTTCTTTTTAACTAGGTGACAAGTCTACAGACCATGACCAGACAGGATTAATCTGATCAGGGACAATAAAACAATTAACGAGATTAAACCTCATGTGGATTTGGGGGTCACTTAAATATAGAAGCTATTTAATAAAAGTAAATAAGTTAAAACATAGACTAAGGTCATACTATAGTATCATCATTACGTATACATGTATATCCGTTACACGATCTATATATTTATATATTTCATTAGAAATGATACATGTAATAACTGAATTTAAATAAATGTATAATTTATATATATAATTCATGTATCTACATCTATATTTTTCATTAAATCTTAGATGCACGCGAGTTATACTCGTGTCTGCAATTTTATGATTACAATGGGCCATGACGTTTAAATCTGAATGATCGACTTATTCTTACTTCACATATTTTCGGAAAATAAATAAAAGTGTAAGAAATAATTTAATAACACCCCTAATTATGTCTGGATACCGCATATCGGATTTAAAAGTTCCCTGGCAACACTGTTTTGCCGTATTTAGGTCGTTTAATCACAATGATTATGAAACCTATCATGTGTATTTACCGTGGTCCGACAGAAGTTTGATGGACAAAATTATGGCCAGCAGTTTGGCTTATCAGTTCTGCGTTCTGATTGGTTGATTTGACCTGTCAATCTAAATCTCGCGTATCATCAATTAGTTTTCATGATTTGAGAATGGTGGCTAGTCATTGGTGCAAAAAACACGTCATTAACTATAATTATGCAATGTGCAATCAAGGACTAATTTCAATTCTTAAAAATATTTCTTGCATATGGTGAATAAATTGTACCTGTGTATACACACGTACAGTATCTGTAAAGTGGTACGCACCGATTACGTCACATCTACTGATTTAGGAATGCGTCAACGTATCTAGGCAACCGATGTACATTTGACTTGCATGTGTTATTGTGTTCGTAATACACCAAATTACATTGGCAACCTTCACCTTTAGCAATTATTTTGCCTAAGAGAATTTGAATGATCATATAATGAATCGTAATGCCTTAGGTCACATCGATGGCGAGAGATACTTTTTGTAAGTTGAAGGGAAGGCAAAACTTCTTAAAATTTGAGGTAGACATTATACACACATAGTAGTTAATATTTAGAAAATTTGAGGTATTGC
This sequence comes from Lutraria lutraria, assembly GCA_964023205.1. Lineage (NCBI taxonomy): Eukaryota > Metazoa > Mollusca > Bivalvia > Venerida > Mactridae > Lutraria > Lutraria lutraria. The sequence goes on from OZ026838.1 coordinate 23,742,276, forward strand.
CCTGCTTTAGTTTTTATTTTAATGATATCAATTTGTTACTTGACTAAATCTTAAAGGGGCGGGGTTACATTTTTCATTATTTCTGCAACATAGTAGTTCCAAACCACATCCATAAACCGCTCTGGCTATGTTCGGTTTGTCCTGCTAGGTAAGGTTGTGCTGCTTATATGTTTGGTTATTATTGGAAAGGAAATGACCAAGGTAGGTGTTTGCTCAAAGATTTTTATATAATCCATTGTAATAAGGAAGAAAAAAAATATTACTACCTATTTATGTGACTTTTAACTGCTCGTCATAAAAATCCTAGACTACTTACTCATACAATAAGAAAGATATGGCGTTATGCTTAGTAATTGCTAAAAAAAGATATTTTGCTGTTTATCGACTATTTACAGTCTTAAAACATAGGAGAGCGTATTTTTAAAAATATAATCATAAACAGTTACTGTAATGTTTACTGTGTGAATGTGCAAGAAGCTCCCAGTAACCCAGTAATGTCGTGTCACGTCTTTAAGGCCAGGAACAATAGGACCCCTGGGTATATGAATGAATATTTTGTTGCCCAAGATTATTTACATAAGTATCATACCAGACTCAGTAACAAAGGAGGTTATGGTCTTCTTAGGTAAAAGGACCTGGTTCATGTTAATTTATTGATACTATCAAATTGATTTCAATGTGCTGTGATGATTATATTCCACTGTTTAGTTGTGTTTTATTACTCAGCATCATTCAAGTTTGCCTCTCTATGTCATGTCACCATTAATTTATTTCCCGTCGGTTAAACGAAGCGCATTTAAAAGACTGGAAATGCTTTCCTGTGATTGGTTAAGATCTTGCGATTGCACCAATCAGGAGTTGTTATGTCAGGTAACTATGACGCATGAGTTGTTGTGCACAGAGATTGTATGTTTGTGGAAGTTCGAGAAAGCGATGTGTTTATGTGCTATATATTATATGCATTACGTTGATATGTTTTATATTACATTATTGTATGTACAAATGAGGGAGATTATGTTGATATGTGAATTTATGTAATGTATGATGATGTACCAAGAGTAAGCTTGCCAAAGTGCTCATTACAATTATACTATATATTAAGTTCACTTTATATTCATGTGATCTTTATTTCGCATTTTTGCCCACCCTGAATATACATTGTATTCGCATATTTATGAATTCGCGTCTGAAGGCTCTTGATTTAAATTTCGCGAAGGCTTTGAATTATAAAATAAATGAATGAATAAAACGGGTGAAACTTATACCATGCATTACCTGTAAAAATTAATCGTCAAAACCTGTTACAATCTTGAATATAGAAAAGTGACAAACTGTCCGTTAATCCCTATTGTTATCTTAAAAATTGTAATTAAATCTCCAAATCATTATACCAAACATTGTCCCCCAGGCAACATGCAAAATGTTTGTTTGCTTGATGTGTTAAAATCACACGAATTAGCACAACTCCATAATTATTAGGTTAACAAAGCACAATATACAAGTATAGTGTACAGAGCAACAGATAAGGTTTTTTGTGTAATTGGGTAATACTCCTTATTTTCTGGAGGAATTAAGTACTGAGAATAACAATTGGGTATCCAACATATTGTAACCCGACAGATATGAAATCAATTGGGTATTCTCATTATACGCTTGTATACTTCATATTTGAATCTTTGGTGAGCCATCATAAGCCCAAACACTGAGCACAAACTTGCCGAGCTTCCGTGTTACACTTTTCTCACTTAGTCATTACACACTAGAGCTGGGACGAGTACTCGAGTACCCGGGTATCGGGTCGAGTAATGCTACTACCCGGGTACAAAATTACTACCTGGGTACCCTTGATATAGAACACTCCATATTAAACTCGTTTTCATTTTTTATCAAACAAATCATACATTGATCAGACGTATTTATGATTTTTTGTCTACCTTACTGGGCACTATTTTACGACAATATGGCCGATTTCCATATAAAATTTAACTTTATATATGTTTTCATCCATTTATTATTGTTAACTCACTTCATCAGTATTTATGTAACTAGCAGTTTTAATACTGCAAGTAAACTGACCACACGTACAAGTATATTTACCGTTATTTAACCCAATTTCTCATTAGTAAAGGTTGGTAAATTTTGGAGCATGGGGAGGCAGGGAAGGTTCGGAACTAGGTTCCTGAACATTTCCAGTAACATCAGGCTCTGACTTTACGGACACAGGTGGTGGCACACAGACATATAGGAAGGCTTTGAGTCGGACACATGTAACTTTGTTCTGCTATATCTAATCAATTCAAGGTCGCAGATATTGCATATTGTCTTCGGTTCATCGCTAAGAATCGTGAAATACAATGTATTGCTTGCCAAAACTTGGCTTTTTGTGCAGTTTGGTTGTTTGCCATTTTATTTAAACAATATTAATTACCAGGATGCAGGAATGATGGCTCGTTCTAGAAAAATAGCGAGTACTCGCGGGTAATATGGTCCCGGGTACCCGGGTACAAAATGTCTACCCGTCCCAGCTCTATTACACACACTGCATTTCAACATGTAATATCCAGCTACTTCTTCAATTTTCAACCATTGGTATTTATCTGTCCAATTTCTAAATGTCTTATGACTGATGACAGTGTGTGACTGCATTGTTTAAAGTTTTTTTTACGGTCTTTTTTTCGTGCCGATCAAGTCAACAAATGAAAGATTTCATCATATATTGTCGCTACAAACAGAATTTAAAATTAAATCATCGAGAATCTCTCTAACAATTACTGCACCTTCGGATAGTTGTTTCTTTACATCAAAATATGAATTTAACGTTTTCCTCGTCTGTTGTTTTGATCGTGACAATTGCAGATAAACGCTTGTGCTCATAATACAATTACCGGAAGTTAAGCAAGCGTCTACATGACCGTACGACTGGCTAAAAACACATATATGGACACATTGAAAATTCTATCGGTAAGCATGCTATTAGGATAAATTGCGTATCAAGTTTTTTGGTTTGCATTTTGTTACGCACTAATTTTTATTTTAATTGGGTTTTAATCAATTTACGCAAATATGCACCTTATCTGTTGCTCTGCAGTGTACATACAGACAAGTGGTCTGTTTATTTATCAGTCTATCTACACATTCAATAATGGAAGTTTCGGACAATGATCTTCGGATAGTAATTACATTATATTGATAGATTTATGCGGATTTATGAATTTGCGAAGCCTTCCATTCTTGAATATTAGCGAAAAAAAACCATCGCAAATAATACCAGATTTACAGTACATGTACATTTACTTAATATATATCCTACCTTTCAGGAAAGCCATTAAAAAATTATTTTGTGATTTGAATCATTAAAATGTGATTCCTATTCATTTTGCTTAATTTTCGATTCCCTACAGTTTTATGCCTTGAATTTCAGAGTAATATAAGAGTAATGGATATAAAGTTTATCCAATCGATCAATTGTAGGTAAATATCAATGTTTTGCTGCTTTGAAAGGCAGTGTGCAAGCTCAGTTAAATTCTCAGAGAAATTGGAAATGTTACTGTCAATATTGCAGGCTTCACACTGTCCCAAAATTGACAGCCAATGGCCACACGAATGTACACACACATGTAATTTTGAATTTCACGCGAAAATATTGTGATATTTGAACAAGGTAGACATTCAACGCACAATTTTACATTCAATGATTATCTGTTAGAAGTCATAAAAAACTTCAAATACCTAGGTATATATCTATTTAAAAACGGTCACTGGTATAGAACACAAAATCATCTTGCCCAACATTCCCTATTTGCATCACATAATTTATTCACAGTATATCATCAATTAGATCTAAAGATACAGTATAAGTGTAGGCCCTATTTTACATTATGGGGCTGAAGTTTTTGGATACAACGAGGGTAAAAATATTGAAATTATACAAATTCCTTAGAAAGATTCTTTGTGTCAGAAAATCAACCAAATTAAACGCGTTATACGGAGAACTAGGAAGGTATCCAAAGGCAATACACCGTAAATAATCATGATCAAGTATTGGATAAAATAGTAAAACTCAATGACGATTGCATTCTCAAGAAAATATATAATATGCTAAAAAATGATACAGATAATAACAACTCATACAATGGAAAGAATTGGGCTTTCCGTATAAGAACTAGCTATATTAAATGATATAGGTATGTCAAATATCTGGCTACAACAAGATATATTTGATATAAATATACAAAATATCAAAACTGGAATATTAGATATGTATAAACAAAGCTGGTACTCAAATATGAATAACTCAAATAGACTTTCATCATATAGCCTTCATAAACACAAATTTGAACTAGAAAAAAATTAAACGTCATAAATAAAGATAAATACAGAATCGCTTTAACCAAGTTCAGACAATCATCTCATAACTTAGAAATAGAAAAGTGTCGACATGAAAATACTCCGAGAGAAAACAGGAAATGTAAAAATTGTACCTTAAATTTGATTGAAACAGAATACCATTTTTTACTAGTATGCCCTAAGTATTATGATCTAAGAAGGAAACTTTTTAAACCATATTTTTGTAGATGGCCTACAATAAAGAAATACAAAACACTTATGTCAAGTACAAGTACTAAGATTCTAAATAACCTGTCAAGTTACCTATACTATGCATTTAATGAAAGGGCGTGATTAATATCACTATTTTTGTAGTAATTAAATGTTTAATTATCATATGTCAGTGTATACTAGTTTATGGACCCACTTGGGTCACAAGGTTGTGTTCTGTAGTGACTATTTAGTCAATTGAACACATACATAATTATTATCATACATGTATTGATTTTACATATGAGATTATCTTAGGTAAATACAATGGTACGTATGACTTTAATACACATATACATTTCATACAAATACCAAAAACACTACCTACACGTGTCCTACAAGTGGAGTAAATTATATTATTTTATACAAAGACCGACATGCTGGTCTTTTATTTCGGTTTCTGAAAGGCTGGCCGATGCTCAGTCCATAGATATTAACCATATACAAAATGTTTAAAAAATATTGACATACCTTGACTCTGTACCAAAACAGTCAAGGAACTAGTTCTTGTATTTTGAATATGGGCCTTCATTACATTACTGGATTTATCGTAAATCTCCCAGATAACTTGTCTTTTTTTCCACGAACATGAATAAAATATTGTACTTCTGGTATAATTTATAACTCTGCCAACAAAATCATTATATCCATATTAAAATTGTGCCACAAATATCACATATATCCATGAGTAAATATAAAACGTGTAAAACACTTTTATTCATAAATCGCTATACTACAAACACCTGCTCTGACTAGCAGTGAATTCTCGTGCTAAACCACACCATGTGATCCCTTACTACCACGATGTCATGTTTGTTTATATCATTGAACACGAAATTGCTTTCCAGTTGCCATTGTATATACGTAATGATAATCCAACAATGTTTACCTTTTTACTAGTATCACACTTGTAACTTCTATCAAATAATAGAAATATACTGTATATAATATCTAGGACTTGAATAATTTATGCTGAATCTTCTCAGATAAGAAGTTGATATCAAAATTGTATGTATACAATTTAATGTTAATAAAATATATGTTATGTTATATGACTATGGTTTAGTTTTTTAAATCTATACGGTAAATTGGTGAAACTTGATTTGACCTGACATCCAAGCCCGTTACCTTAATCGTGTGTCCATCTGGTGTCAATTTCGGGACAGTGTGACGCCTGCCTTTTATCAAACTCTACATACAAATACTGAAACATGTGTTAAATTGGGTTTACAATTAAGTCAAAGTGATGAACCTATTTTTGGTGTATGCCAACCAATACATGGCAGTTCCAGGACATGCCTCTTTAACCATAGTGTTGTCTATATTTTGTCAGTTACATATTAGGCAAAAACTACTCACTAGGTGCTGCGCGCATAAAGAGTAAGATTTTAATTTGGTATAATATCAAATTAAGTGAATGATAAATTGAATTTTTATTGAGGACTAAAAACCAGGACTTCATTCAACATGTGCATGTAGGTATGTTTTGTTAACATTTGTTCAGCAATTTCAATTTTTCAGGTAGGTCGACTGATTTATAAAACCCCAGGGAAATGTCAGTGTATTGGAGTCGTCAGCTGTCACATGTGAGGCTTCAGGTAATAAGATTATTTTTTAGCTCGGCAGAGTTGGGATTGCTTGTTGTCTGTCTTCTGTGCGTCTGTCTGTCAGTGCGTTAACAATTTACAGGGATGTTCTGCACATGAAGCTCTGCCAAAATTGTTCAAAAAATTATATTTCATTTAAAACTATAAGGAAAAACTTTTAAAATCTTCTTTTCTGAAACCACAGGGCCTATAGAGCTTGGTGTTCAGCATTGTCTAATGGATGTCTACCAAGTTTGTTCAAATTATGGTGCTGGGTCTAAATTGATTCTGCCTGTAACTAGATTTTACATAGACTTATATAGGAAAATTTAAAAATCTTCTTATCAGGAATTACAATGCATAGAACATAGATACTTGGTGTGTAGCATAATCTATAGTGGACTTCTACCAAGTTTGCACAAATTATTGCCCTGGGGTCAAAATTGACCTCACCCTAGGATTTACTCTTTTTTATATTTATAGGCCTATGAGGGTCGATCCAGAAATTCATACACATTGTCTCTAAGTTTTCAGTGCAGGTCAATGATTTTCTTATATAAGTAACTTCAAATAGTTTACAACATATTTATACAACAATAATATATGACATATTTGTTATACCCCCTTTGTAATATGTCAGCATGCATAGATACCGTATCAATGACTCGGAAGGTGGGGGAGTGGAATTTTTGTGATAATAAACAACAAACTTAATGCTACTATCAAAAACAAAATTTCTTCATAGAATATACTTAAAAAATGTACGTAAATTGCGTAAAGTAAAAAAGGTGTTTGCATCTTTAACTGAAGCTGAGAAACAGCATTAGAATTATAACTACATGTATTGTAAATAATGATGTCCAAAAAACCTTGAGTGCCTGCCATAATCACAGGTGGCTGTATCAGTAGTAGCTATTTTCCTTCAGCGCACGTATTTCATGCTGAAACAACGAGTTGCGATGTTCCACATTGTTTAGCATAGAGACATATAGTAGGCTTTTCACCTTGATAGTAATATAAGCTCAGTGACGGGTTTTTTTTGTGTGTGTGTATGGCCCGAACACTGATACAGCCACCTGTGGCCATAATAAAGTTTAGTGAGCAGCTGGGAAATATAACAACGTAGACACAAAACTTTGACAGAAACTTGTTGAAAATGTAGCAGAGAACTTGTATTAAAATGGCATTGGTGGTTCAGGGAGGGACAAATTCCAATCGAGGACAATGGATGCTGTGGTTGACCAGCAAGTGGCAGATCTGGTATGGTTGAGGATGTGAATATGCACATTAATATATATTATATACTGATCGTAGACTAACAGTGAGAGAAGATTTCTGCTGCTGATCTTGAATCTCCTACAGGACTAAGGAAATAATTTAATATATACAAGAAATGGGTTATCTTGCATGAAAATTACACATTGACAACCCTGGAGACTATTTGGAAAAAAACAGATAGTGGGTCATTTTGGAAGAGGTTTCAGTTTTTGGCTAACATGTCACAAAGTGACAGGGTGAGCTTTAAGGATCAGTCTCCGTCCGGCGATGTGCGTCGTCAAACTGTATGTTGTAAACACACTAGGGGCCACATTTTAGCCCAATTTTAGCAAAACTAGGTCAGAACGTTAATATCGACAAAATCTTGAACAAGTTTGATATCGGGCCATTTGGGGTCAAAGTTAGGTCACCAGGGCCAAATAAGGGAAAACCTTTGTTAGCACTTTTAGAAATCACTGTTTTGATTGGATCTTCATGAAACTTTGTCAGAATGTTTATTTCAATAATATGTAGGTCAAGTTTGAAAATGGGTCATTTCTGTAGTAAAACTAGGTCACTAGTGCATATTGCTGGAAAACCTTGTGAAGACTAATTTGATTGGATCATCATGAAACCTTCACAGAATGTTTGTCTTCATAATATCTTAGACGAGTTTGAACATGGGTCATCTTGGGTCAAAAACTAGGTCTCTAAGTCAAATCTTATGAAAAACCATGTTAACACTGTATTTTTCACAGTTATAATTGTATCTTCACCAAACTTTATCAAATTGTTTGTTTTAATGATATAACCGTCAAGTACAAATATGGGTCATCTGGGGTCAATAACTAGGTCACCAGGTAAAATCTTAGGAAAACATTGTTAACACTGTAGTTGTCATAGTTTAGATTGGATCTCCACCAAACCTTGTCAAAATGTTTGCCTGAATGATATGTGGGTCAAGGTTGAATATGGGTTAACTGGGGTCAAAAATGGGTCACCAGGTCAAATCTTAGGTAAACATTTTGAAAAAGCTCTAAATGTCATGGTTTTAATTGGATCTTGGCCAAACCTTGTCTGATTGTTTGTCTTCATGATATTAAGTATAGGTTTAAATATGGGTCATCTAGGGTAAAAAACTAGGTCACGAGGTCGAATCTTAGGAAAACGTTATTAATACTGTAGATGTCAATTTTGATTGTATCTTCACTAGACCTTGTCAGAATGTTTGTCTTAATAATTTGTAAGACAAAATCGACATTGGTCATCTGGGGGTCAAAAACTAGGTCACAAGGTCAAATCTTAGGAAAACCTTGTCTATGCTGTAGTTTTCATGGTTTTGATTGGATCTTCACCAAATTTTGTCAGAATGTTTGTCTTATTTATATGTTTATATGTCAAAAACTAGGTAACTGGTTCAAAGCAAAGTTTTAATGAATGAACAGTAATTTTCATGTGAGCATTATAGGGCCATCTTGGCCCTCTTATTAGTCTTGACATTATGCAACGTCATGGCTGACTACGGGTCATTGGCGATCATATTTTGCATAAGTTTTTTACATAGAGTTTTCATTTTTCTGGAGCAAATAAAGCAAAGATTAACCTATCATGTGGTGTTATTTATTTTCCAAAATCCTAAGTATTAACAAAATTATAGCCCCATGCAGTGTACAAATTTCTGGATCAACCCTTCAATATAGGAAAATTAAAAAAAATCTTCTTGTCCAAAACCACAAGGCCTAGAGCTAAGATATTTGGTACGTAGTATTATCTAGTGGACCTCTGTCAAGTTTGTTCAAATTATGGACCGGGGTAAAAATTGGCCCAGCCCCCAGGAGGATCACTTGATTTATGTAGAAAAAATAAAAAAGTCTTCTTGTCAGAAACTACATTGCCTAGATTTTAGATATTTGGTGTATAGCATCATCTAGTGGACCTCTATGAAGATTGTTCAAGTTGTGGCCATGTGGTCAAAAAAGGCTCTGCCCCAGGATTTACTTGATTTTTACATGAGCTGACATAAGAAAATTAAAAAAGATTGTCTTGTCAGAAACTACAATGCCTAGAGTTTAGATTTTTCAGATGTAGCATTGTTTTGAGGACCTCTTTCAAGTTGTTCAAATCAAGAATGGCCTTCCCTGGGGTGACTTGATTAATATATAGACACATACATAGTAAATAGGTGAAAAATGTTCTTCTATAGAGATCTTTTTTCTGGTGAGTGATATAGGGCCATCATGGCCCTCTTAGTTGTTTCATAATGTGTATGATGTGGGAGGCATATAGTGATTGTACTGTCCATATATTAAGGTTAAGTAGATTTTACCATTTCAGCACCAACCTTGCTCACCAGAACACTTGAATACTTATACAGTTGTTGCCTATGATTATTCTCAATTAATATTAACCAACTTCACTTTGACCTTGACCTATTTTAGACTTTTGTTTATCCTAATAGACTTTTCCTCAACAAGGATATGCCACCAGGGCATGTGCCTTTATTTAACTCAGCTTCTTGTTTATGATTGATTGGACCTAAATATTTGCATACCTCAATATAGTATTTGCAACATGGTCAATTTTATGAAAACACTTCATTATCTAGAAGGCTTTCCCTATATTACCAAACTTTTCATGTTATGAGGATCATCTGTAAAGTTTGTGGACAGGGTTATTAATGAGACTAATCATACATGTTTTACTCCAAAATTTTATGTACAAGTTATGTAACCATATTGACAAAATACATGCCAAATATCAGGGCAAAATATTGATTTATAAAAAATATACGCTATACAGGTCAAACGCACATATAAATCTACAGAGCACTTCAACATACTTCATATTGATGTCATGACGTTATACTCACATATAATCACATTTTCTCGAAGTACTCGCCCTCGAATGTTATGCATTTTCTGTGTATTCAACCCATTTAGAGAATATATCATTATTCCAGATACTGTGACCTGTTCTAGCAAAACTGTGCATTGCCATCGTAATTTTCTCAATTAAATTAAGTTGTTTTCTTTTCAATTTTGGGAAGATCACTTAATCCATTGGTGCTAAATCTGGACTATAGGGATTGCTTGCTAATTTCTCAAAGCCAATATCAAAATATTCAAATATTAAAGTTCTTGATACTTTTTAGCTCCCATGTCACAAAGTGTAATTTCTACTTCAGGTTCTCTAGTTTTCTACATGCTGGTCATTGCTGGATGAGGCATAGTCCAGTTATAAAAGGGGGTGAACAATGTAACTTCCATGCTGCATGACTTTTTTATGTTCAATTTTGGTGAGTCCAGTGTGAAACTTCTTATGAACAACTAATCTGGACAGAATAAGAATATCAGTGATTGGGGTCTTTGCACACTTACATGACTGTACACTATGTTATTATTCCCCTACAGTACTGGAGGGGACAGTAGTGTCTGTCGTTTGTCTGTCTGTCCTAAGTGGTTTCCGGATGTTAACTTCAGTTGGGGGTGATGGATTTCAATGAAAGTTGGTACATGGGTTGCTTAGGGTAAAACCTAGAGTGGGATTGCATATGGGGAAATCATGAAATGAGATACGCATGTGATACAAGAATATTGTAAGCACATTTTAAAATAAATAAAATCCTGACTGAAAATCAATTTCAGATAACACCAGGTTTATTATGTATTTCATGCTAAATTATTTACTAAATGGCGCATCGTCATCGATAAGGATATTGCTGTAAATTTTCGATGAGTTTTCCGATTACCAATGGATGGGAAGCTTTCATATACAAGTACATGATGTAATGCACATAACGAGGCAAAATGTATTAAAGTTTATATTCGACTTGTGTGACGTCACTCGTACATGTGCAGTTCTATCATTCACAAAGCTTTTGGGAAAACTCGGCAAATGATAAATGTAAACAGTATATAATATTTGTCCTCCTTACAAAAAGAGGCATTGTGACTTTAATCTATGATTTTTATTTCTCAGAGTTCCAGTATTATACAATAAAGATATACTATATTTTAGTTATGGCATGTGGAGCTGGTGATGAATGGTCTGCATTGTAGCATTCAGTTGTACATAATGGAAGCTTCCTGTACAAAGTCTGCACCTGACTGGCACTTTGGCCTTAGGAAGGTATGATTTCCTTAATTAATGCTCTAAGAACTGTATGATATTTTGAGGAAGCTCGTCCATCTATGTGTCCATCTCTTTGCAGCCTTTTGGTTGCAAAACTCTTCATTTATTTGCATATAAACAGGTTTTCACCAACGTGAATATATGTTCTAAAGCTTTTGTATATTTACCTGCTTGCTATTTTAATTTTTGCATGAAAGTTACCTTTTTTCTGTGTCATTGCCTGCTTTGTTCGAAAGCTTAGATATGCTTATATGTGTATAAAACAATTTTGCTGATTAAAGGGAGACAACTCAATTTTCCATGCAATGACCACCAGCACTTATTGTGATTTATTCAAATCAACTTCAAATTGTCTTGATTATTGTTGGTTCAGTTACTGTTTACATATTTTCTTGTTGTATTGTACATTACTGTTTATACTTTTTTTTATACTAAATATGTACTATGTAATTATAGATGTGATATATACTGTAGTAATTTATACCATGCCTTAAAATTCTTCTATTGTCAAATGTATATTTTTGCTTCCTGTGTCTACTTATACTGTCATACATGTCTTATGTATGTCTCAGTGTACCATGTGACTTACAACTTATGTGAAATGTAAACATAAAACTGTGACCAAAAATGTTGATTTAAAATCAAAACCAAGTGATATAATTCAGATATAGATACATGGACAATATTCTAAGAACTAATCAAATCGGAATCTAAAGGGTCATTGGACATGTATGGATGGTAACTGTGCTACTGGACATTGAAAATTTCTCTGTTATCGCTACTTACTTTATATCGGGTGGGGTAAAAATCAATAATCTACCAAGGTATATGCCCAAAAATGTCACACTTGACTTGGCAAGTATTAGTGTAATACACAAAGCAAGCAAAGCATGAGAAATCGTGCATCATCATAGTGTTAATCAAACTACAGCTTAACAAAGCATGGACAGACTAGAGACAAAATCTAGTACTCATACAAATCAAGCAAATCATGATAAAACTGACGGAACTACTCATAAAAATTCAAATGCGTCACCCCCAAGCAACCAGTTAAATGCATTTACTATTAAACATAGTTGGCCAATCTATGAATTTATTATACCAATGTGATGACCATCATTGTGCAAGACAACAAGAAGCGGCAGGTATTCATAACTTTCATTCAAGTCAACAACAAACACTGAACCAACAGACCTGCCTGAACCAATTAGAGAGGCGTCAAGATGACCAATCACAAATAAACCAAGCAAGATAAGATATGAACATTATACCTCCCTGGGCTAAAAGTCTGATCAACCAACTGCAACAAATACAAGCACCTCGATGGCAATTAATTGAAATCATTTAGCATAACAAAATGAAAGACTTAATAAATTAGAGATTAAAGTGACAGAACTACCAATCATGAAAAACAATGTTGAAAATCAAGTGTAATATGAATTATGATGATACTATTACCCAATACAGCTATATTCACGTAACACAAACAATGTGAAATGATCAAAGAGAAATCTCATGAGCTTTTAACAGATAAACAGTACTGGTTAAGTGAACAATATCCCAGAAAAATGCAGCAAAGAGGCAAATCATTATTTCCAATTGCTAACAAGGCAAGACAAAATAAAGACAATACAGTGCATTTGGTGAAGGACCGCTTGTACATTAATGGCCATGTAATTTACATGACTCTAATCTTGGACAAAATGCTAACTCGTTAATTTGTAAAAACACGAGTGTAGTCAATTACTTTAATTATTTGGACAACCAATGTATTTGATTTTATATATGATTTTTCTGTAGAACCTTTTTGTGAACTTTTGTTAGATGTACACTGTGCAATAACTGCTACTCCTAGGATTAAACCTGTGTTATGTGCACAAAGTCAAAAATAAGTAATAAACAATACTCATTGTCTATGGGATAATAGAAAAGCTTAATAGACTATAATCAATGGAAATCATTATTGCCATAAGATAGTTATTGATTCGCAACTAAATTTAGTGCGCACTGCAGAGTTGATTTCCAGAAAACTTGGTGGAGACAAATTAGTACGGATTCGTCCCTTGAAGATTCGTACTCAGATATGAGCGTGTTGTTTTTAGGAATTTCTCATGTTGAGAGATTTGGGCCATCACAAGCACAGCAATTTTCAAGTAGAGGGTCTAAGTGAATTTTATTATTGTGGCATAAATTAAGTGGTGGGAAACTTAACCAGACTGAACACGTAAAAAGATTTAAAGCAGCAATCAACAGATACCAATCTAAAGGGTTAAGCGTGCCAGGCGCGTAGCTGCCTATACGCGAGTACGCGGCTGAATCCACATGATTCTGACAAAAAAAAAAATCAGGAATTTTTTAAAATCACAAAAATCTAGACTTCATTAATGTATAAACCCTTGACGCCTTAATGTATTCTATTTGTCCATATTCTAATATAATATTAAGAAATCGGTGCCGGAATTTATGCAGGATTTTCGGGTTTTTATGGTGTACCGGTGGCAAAAACGACCTTCCATAGGCTACTTGTAATCGATGAAACGGAAGTTGTTGTTATCGTCTTTGACGTAAACAAACTTGTCTGTACAGTCAACAATACTACACAAGTTTTTTCGTACACAAGCATTTCCACAAACAGGTCATGTTCACTTTGTATTTGATTTATATTCAGGAAAATCTGTCCTGACTATAGCGTTTATTCGCTGATTTATGGTACCAAAACTGACTTCTTGAGAACTACATAAATGACCCTGAAATCGCCTAGAATGCACCAGATTGCACCATTATTTTCAAAAAATTTCGGGGGAGCATGCCGGACCCCCCTAGCTTAATCCTGAATCCACATCCATGGAGGGCTAGCTACGCGCCTGCGTGCAGATTGGAAGAAACGATTTGGGTCTTTGTGCAGATGAAGACGATGTGGAACTGTTACTATTTTTCTCGAATAATTGCTAACTTAACTGAAGTTTGGCCGTGGAAGGATGTCAGTGGGGAAATTGACCTTTCAACAGATAATCATCATCAGTAGGCGGACATTTTTAGCTCACCAGAGCACAAAGTGCCCATGGTGAGCTATTGCGATCACGTGATGTCTGTCATCCATGTGTGTACGAGGTGTGTCCAAAATGTTCGTAGACAAGTCTATTTTCGGAAACATTAACGTCATTATACTACTATTTGCTGTATGAATGTTTCAATCAACACAATATACATGTGCTGAGCAAATTTTAAGAAAAAATATTCATTTAAAAAAAAAAAATGTCGTATATTGAAACATTATCAACGGTGTTCCGCCGCAGGTGATATTCATACACTATGGTGTTTGTTGTTTGGTCATGGTAATTTGACATTTATGGCGCTGAAACGTCACTTTTAGGTAATGACCCCACAACGATTCGAGGCGTCATAACACATAAATATTGTTGTTCACAGTCACGCGATATTCTTTCAAAGGGCATAGATCATCAGCGCTACTTGAAATTTTGCTTGTACAAAAAACGTCATTGAATACAGAAGAACAAAGAACAATTATAAAAATGTGTGTCTCTTTAGATAAAACACTAACGCATACTATTCCAACGCTGCAGCCAGCAACAGGGAAATCAACAAATTGCAGATCTTTAATTTATAAATGGTAGAAACCTTTGCAGACGGAAGGATATCCAACAAAGATTGACCAAGGAGTGGTAGACTGAGCGTGATTGATGACGCCATTGTAACGCCGGTGGAGAATATAGTGAAGCTGGACAGGCGAGTTAGTGTGCGGGTTACTTAAGACAAGTTATGTGTAAGTAGAGGTACTATCAACAATGTATGAAAGGACAAACTTGGTTGGAACAAAGTTTCCGCACGTTGAGTGTCAATATTACTCACTGGAAAAGACTGAAACAGACGGATGGAATGCTTACGAAAGAAGATGCTTTAATAAAACTTTCTATCCTGAAATTTGCAGGAGTCATCAGTTTGAAAACGGCCGTCTTCTTCACCAATAGTGAAAGTCAAAGTAGAGAAGTCATCGGCCAAAAGTGATGCTTATACCTTTTTTGATATAAGAGGAATACTGTTAGTTCATTCAGTCCCGGGATGTAGAACCATAAACACTAAATACCATGTTTCCTCGATTAACATTGGATTTATGTGAAATTCACCATGAAAACCGTAAACACCTTATCCAACATGTACAAACATATATTCAATCGTTTAATACGGGCTGGTATGACAATGTTTTTCAAACGTGAATAAAACTCATCGAAAAGTCATTGAAAAAATGTAGAAAACGACGGTTGTTATTTCGAAAAATTATAACGTAATTGACGTCGGCAATGTAACTACGTCCTGACCTGCGCCGTAGACGCTTACATGTATGTTTTAAAATAATTGTAAAAGTATTATTTGTCGCAAGGTCATAATTATTTTAAGTGCTATAATAGATAATAAATTGTAAATGTATGTAGCGCAAAAATGAAGTTTTTTATCTTGTTTAATTATTTAATAAGAGCATGTGTCTACGATCTTTTTGGACACACCTCGTATGTGTGGGTGCGTCAACAATTGCTTTAAACAACATATCCTTCTTAACCAGTTGGCAAATTTCAACAAAACTTTACATGGATGTTCCTTGCATGAAGCTCTACCAAAGTTGTTAAAAAAAATCATTTTATTAAAAACTGGTTGTCATGGCAACCAATAGGAAAAACTTTAAAAATCTTCTTGTCCAAAACCACAGGCCCTAGAGCTTAGATATTTGATGTGTGGAATTGTCTAGTGGACCTCTACCAAGTTTGTTCAAATTATTGCCTAAGGGTCAAAATTGGCCCTGCCCCAGGGGACACTTGATTCATATAGGCTTATATAGGGAAAGTTAAAAAATCTTCTTGGCCGAAACCACAATACCTAGAGCCTAGATATTTTGTATGTAGCATTATCTAGCGGACTTCTAACAAGTTTGTTAAAATTATTACCCTGTGGTAAAAATTGACCCTGACCCTGGGTCACTTAATTTTACAAAGGCTCATGATAATTTTCCCTAAGAGTCTTTATCTGGTGAGCGATATAGGGCCATCATGGCCCTCTTGTTTACTGAGAGAGATCATTCAGAGAAGTAATTGCAGAATATTACAGTGCACAGATTAATTTTGTCAATACATGTATATAATATTAATCTTTATACCCCCACCAAAATAGTGGGGGCTATATAGGAGTCACTCTGTCTGTCGGTCTGTCTGCCCCGAATGGTGTCCACTCTGCAACTTTGTCACTCATTTGAGGATTTTGAAATAATTTACCGCGAGATTGTTAACCACCGCTAGAAGATCACAGGTGGCAGTATCAGTGTTTGATCCACAAATGATGCAAAAAGAAAATTTTTTTTTTGCATCATTTGCAGATCAAACACTGATACTGCCAACTTGTGTAGACGATGTGTCACACGCAACTCCCATAACTGTAGCTCCAAGGTCACACTTGGAGTTCAAAGGTCACAATTTTGGTCTTTTTGGCATGTCTGCTTTCTACGTTTGTCAAACATTGGAGGATTTTGAAATAACTTGCCACAAATGTTAACCAACACTAGACAATGTGACACGCGCAACTCCCATGGCTGTCACTAAGCTCCAAGGTCTATGCAGCATGTGGGGGTATTTGTCATCTTGTGACAGCTGTAGTTTGAAATTAGAATTGCATTGTATTTGGAATAATACTGCAAAATTAATTAGTATAGCTGATTATTGGCTATAAATTGGCTGGGATATTCACCAGCACAATTAGTTCAGTTGATAGTGTATGGAAAGATGTCTGTTTTCATAATAAATTAATATTCATTCACATTGTTGACATTTGAATCTTAAAGACCTAAAAATGGATGCTTTCAGATATTTTTACAATTACATTTTGTTCTTATCAATTGTTTAATTTTGACATTATATGATAGTTTTACCTTGATGAAGTTAGCTTCAAAGCCAATATGATGTGTTATTTTTTGTACAGAACACATGTTTTGAGGCCCTGACAAGGGGTCCTTAATTTGTGTTACTTTTACTGAAAACTGTGTCATGTGTCTGGACTATATATTGAATGGAATGATTTCCTCTGATCTTTAGATGATGGAAATATGCTTGCTATATATTAACAAACTAAATGTGTTATAATTTGTTGTTTTAGAAACCATTTAATTAGAAAACCTCTGGTAGAAGGCATTTTGTCAGATGATGATTTACATCATGTGAATGTTGATATCCACCAAAGTCCTGAAGTAACGAGAATGGAATCAACAAGGTAACTATTTCATGATATGCTACAGAAAATCATATACCTATGATTACAATTTCACTCCCCCACCCCCATGCGAGAAAGAAAATTGTGGCGGTACACTTGATTCACCATCATTGTCCATCCATCTGTCTGATGGAATGATCATGGACATATTTTTGTCTGCATTGCACTGTACTTTCAAACTAGTACTAATTGTGCTTTTGAAAAAAATATGTTTTTTATGTATTTAAGGTCAATGTTGCAGTTAAAGGTCAAAGATCAATTTGAATGACATGGCAGAATTTCTGTCTGACACGGTTTATAATTTTCATTTATTTTCAGTGCCAGTACACCAGCAAACTGTAAGTCTGTGACAGCTTTGGTACACAAAACACCTAATGCACCTCCTCGTTAACATTCATGTAGAAGTCAATCAAATATATCAAATGGGCGAGTAAGAACCAAGCTTGTCACCAAATATCCATGTAAAACAAGGACTGGAATGTCTTGCGCAGTTGACACTGCCTGGCATAAGCGTGGATTTGATAGCCTTACATGTTATTGTAAGCTTTTTTCATGTAGAGATTATCCCTTTTTTAATACAATCAGTTTCGCATGAAAATGTAACTTCAGGATTCTCAAGGCAATTGTGACTAACATGATTGGATTACTTTTTTCAGAAATTGACAAAAATTCCTAAATGTACATTTTCATCTGATGCTGCTCATATAACAACCTTCTCGTAAGTGCTTTCAAAATAATCTTTTAAGACATAAAAAGAGGGGAAATATTAGAGTCACTCTGTCGGTTGGTTGGTCATTGGTAGGTCAGTCATAAGTTTGTGTAGAGCAAACTACTTCCACATTCTTTAAGCAATTGCAATGAAACTTGAAATATGTTATCAACATGAAGTGTTAATGTGCAAGACACAATTTTCATTCCCAGCAATTCACTAATTCCAGAGTCATGTGAATTCAGAAGTTCCGGAATTCAGAAGTCTAATTTACATTGAAATATAGGGAGAAATTTCGGGACCAAGAAAATCATCCAGATTTCAGAAGTTTCCGGATTTCAGAAGTTACACTGTATTACTTTCAAGTTTCACTAGTACATGCTAAAGCAAGTTAACCAAAATACTGTCTATTTTTATGTGCATTGAAGAAATTGATATTGTCATAAATAATGTCTTTGAAGAAAGAGTGTTTTTTTTGTAATATATATTGCACTGAACAAAAAGTATAATCAGCCTTCACTGTGTACTGATAGGTAAACACAGAAGCTTCACTCTCTCCTGGCAAGTTCACTCAGCTATATGCAGAGAAGCAGATGAAGCAAAGGAAAAAATGCCAAGAGAAATCTCAGTTGCCCTCTACTAAACGAAGACGTTTGATATTGAATCAAGAAAGGGCCGGCCATTACACAAGGTTCCTGTGAGGTACTTGAGGGACAGTCATATGAATCTGGTAAACTTCTTTTGTTGTGCTGGCAGGTACTGCTTGATAATAGACTTAAAACTTACATCTAAATTGCTTTTCCATAGAGCTTAGTTTACGTCAATGAATTCGATGCTATATTAGTTTAATCATATGCTGGATCTGATAGTGTACTTGGTAAAGTGCCAGATTGATAATCGAGGGGTTGTGAGTTTGAACCCAAACCTGGCTACGAAACTGGTGTGATAATTTGATCTTGAAATAGTTTCTACAGCCATTCGTGTGTGATTGGTATTGATAAAACACTTTGTCAAGAAAATATTACTTAAATACTGAGAGATTTTAATTTGTTCTTATGTTTTTGCAGGGGTTGGTCAGAGTTGAACAAGAACTAGATATAGAACGCATTCCAGATGCTGTTCCCCGCGCAAACTTCAAGGCTGTCATGTTGACTTAAAATGTATCTTTAGTTACATTTGACCTTGAGACCACTGATCTTGGTGAGTGTTCTAAAAAAAAATTGCCTTGTTTTGATAAGGTTTCTGTATTATCTCCCAGACTTATAAATGTTTAAGTTATTCAGGAGGATTTCTTAAAAATGATATCATGGGTGATAACTGTTTGGTCTCTATCTCTTACGTGATTGCTCATTTAATTTAACATACCAATTGCTGCAGTGTTTCACAAACATGTCTTGCTTTTTTAACCATTTGAGTGGCATCACATGAAAATGTCTTCGGGGGAAATAGAATACCTTTGTGAAAATGTAACTTTGGGATTCCTAAGGTCTTTGCAACCAGAGATGGCCCAGATTAGTCTGCCCATACATACAGGCTAACAGAGGCCCACCCTGTTCGCTTGTATGACACAATAGATCTCTTATGTCTTGCAAAGCAATTTTCTGATCTTAATGATAGTAATTCAATATAATAGATGCCCAAAGTATTATAGGATTACATTTGTTAGAAACTCACCAAAATTCTTGAATATACAATTTGGCATGACAAGGCTCATGTCTATGCAAAAGTGTATCTGTTTTACTATTTGCAGAATTTTACATAAATATATTATCATAATCAAATCAGATTGTAAATGAAATTAACATGAGAGAGTTATTATATTTTTGTTTATTACAGTCAGAGGGAGACTTATGCCACACATCACCCAGATTGCTGCCACAGAGTTGACGTCGGTTCTGTCTTCAACAGTTACGTCCTCCCTAGACTACCTTTGACTGACAAATCACTGGTATCACTGTGTCAATGTCCGGACAAATGAAAGTTTATGGTAAAGATGTTAAATCTGAGTCTATCAGTTCAGCAGTAGATAACTTTATGAAGTGGATTAACAAATTCCCAAATCCTGTTCTTATATTGCCCACAATGGTAAACAGTTTGACTATCCTGTATTTTTCTCAACGATAGAGAAAATTGGACAAACCAATTGTATAGTCAACTGTTTTACTGCACTGATTGACAGCTTAGCAGTCTTCAAGCAATGTCTGTCAGGTCAGTTGTCATACAAACAAGAAGACCTTGTGAAAAATGTTCTACATGTCAATTACAATGCCCATAATGCTGTAGGAGACGTTAAATCATTGGGTCAGCTTATCACTAACTTGGATGTAAAACTTCAGGAAATTATGAAGCACAGCTTTCATCCTAGAGAAATCATTCATTCGTTGAGATCAAATAAAGCCAAATCTGACAACATAGAATCTCTAAGGCCTCTTGTGTACACTGGCATTATGAAATCTACAACAGCTGAAAGTATAGCGTCATCTGGATTGAACTTACATCATCTGAAGAAAATTTATGATCGTGATGGAGAAGATGGCCTGAAAGTTGTGTTCACATGTAAGAACAGTGAAGGGCAACCACGTGTTACAAGTGTAAAAAACCCCACTTGAAATGGTCATACCCAAACTTGCTGAATATTTGAAACAGATGTAGTGAAATTTAGTTCCATATATCATGTGAGTCAGAATGTACATGTATGTCATCAAATATGAGAAAATTATAAACAAATCACTTTTTACAAATATTTACTAAATATATTGACCAATGTAAAAATGAGGGCAATAATTTCACATTGTCATTATGATTTTTAATGAAAATATTCCTGAGGAATGATGTTTATTTGTATTTGTTTGTTTGTTTCATCGGGTTTAACGCCATTATTTCAGTTATATTGCAGTGGGTAGTTATCCTAACCAGCTTTCCTGGACATCATTTAGGCCTTAACCAGTGCTTACCACATTCTATCCGTACGCTTCTGCTAAGCTAAAACACTTAATTTAGAGTTGAAGGACAATTTTACATAGGATGCAGTATCGTCAGTCAAATTTGGGACGGACAGTAAGAGCCTTGCCCGGGGTTCGAACTCACAACCTCTGTTTATCTGTATGAACAGAATATGTTTAAAATGAGAACTGTGAAGATTAAGAACAATATTATTGACTTTATGGGTTTTTTAGCATTGCAAACAATATAGGATGGTAGTATTAATTGTGTGAGGGTTTTTTTGCATTGAAAACATTGTTTTTTGTGTTTCTTTTCTATGTTGAATTTCAAGGTCATCTGAAGGTCGAAGACACAATGATGTATTTCCATACGGGAGTATATTTCATATTAGTATAAACAGAATTTGTTTACTTACAATAAAGTTGTGTCCAACATTACAGTTTCTGCATAAAATTACAGGTGTTGTGCTCAACGGAGCCGATACATTGTATCATAATTATAACAGCTTTATTTCTTGAAGGAAAACAAAAAAAAATTGTAAGGTGCATATAAAAGTTACTTATCTTGCATTTTATCCTAGTCTTGATTTTAAAGTTAAATGGGTATTAAAGGGAAAACTGATTTTATTATGTGGAATCTTTGTATTGATATTTTTACAGATGGTTGACGTTATTTTTTTGACTATTTTTTGTTTTAGAAAGACATCTCATTCAAGAATTTACTTTAAAAATGTGCTATAGATGGTGTTTCATGGCTGAAAATCTCATTAACTGAAATTTTCTAGGATCACATTTGTCTACATTTTGTGACTAAATGACAGAATTTAATTTTCTGCCAAAAATAGAGGGGGGGGGGGGGGGGGGGGAGCGGGCTTCAAGTAGAATTTTTTTTTCAAGTTACATGTGGTGAAAGTTTTTATTTTTTACTTTTTTTAATAGAATAGACATAGGAGTAAAAAGTTATGTAGGTCTGAAGTCATATCTTTTATTACTTTGTTCAAAAATTGATTTTTATGAAATGATAGTGTATGAAATCTTGGCACAAAAACATACTGAAAATGTGTTGTTCATAACTTTCATGTTTTGAAAAAAAATTATCATTAGCTTTTATGCATACACTTGTTATATTTTCATTATACATATATTAAATATGTAATAAATAGCTATAAAATTGTATATTGTTTAAAGTTTTTGAAATTACAGGTCTTCAATGTCCTAGTCTTATGCAACTTCTTCTCAATGTTTTATGTGAAATTATAATATTACAAGTAGTCTATACTCATTGATCTATTATACATTTATATTTGATGACCAAATGCTAAGACACTTTTTTACAGGTTACAATTTTAATTCTGGAAGTATTTTTCACGTATTATTTTCACGTATTATTTATTCAGTATTGTTGTTGTCATTGAACGTATGTTTATCATCATTATATTTGCAAAAACTTTTGATGTATATCAATATTACCATTGCCATTGATTTGTATGTTTAAATTTGTTTAAATGTGATGTTAATTTGTGTACTATGTACTCATGGACTGTAAAGTCCTACCGGTATGTATTGAAAAATAAACCATTTATCTGGCAGTCCTGTTATTTGCTGAATAATTGTTTGTATGTGATAATGATATCACCTAAATTTAAAAAATGAATATTGGAATCAATTCTTAGATTTTGATATTAAGCAACTATAACTAGAAATGAAAGGGGGATAACTCAGAAATGGAAAATCGACTAAATCAGAAGAAAAATATTTGGAATAAATATACATTGATGTAAAAATATTATAAATCATTACTTACTGATGTAGATCTGCATATTGTAATATATAGATGAAGAAATTGGCTGCTGATTAATAATAAGTTATTCAGGAATGATCAATTGATGCTAGCATTCAGGAATGATCATTACTTAATATATATATGTGTGGAGGGGTGTGTATACCAGCCAGCATTGGATTATTTTATTATTTTTCTCCTTCTATTACACACTATAAATATATTGCTTCAAATGTCTTTTTCTTTTGTATGATATATATTACTCATCAAATGAAATTATGTTGGAAGTTATTGTTTATGAAATGTGGCAAACAGATTTTTACAGGTATACCTATAGGTACCTGACCCATTGATATTATCACTAACAATGATTATAATGAAACTTTTGAGGAACTTTTTTGTGTTTCAGATTCTGTCACTGCCTTTAGTGTGTACACATCAACATGTAGAATCTAAATATTATGCACATTTTTCTCTTCCTTATGTTTCACTTGTTAGATGTTAGTTATTCAGTTATACCTATACCTTTACAACACAGTATTTGTAATGGAATTACAACCTATTTTCCTTTTCATTCTTTGTTTCTTGTTATGTTTCGTACTTAATGTTTCACATAAAATTTATTTTATGAATATTGCATAAGTGACTGATAAGCCTTATTTGGCTGGTATTTACAAATTATTTACCTATGCATGTAACTTTGTGTATTTCTTTATTACAATGCCTGTCACTACAATAAAATAAACTACATGTATATATATAGTCTGTTTGGTTATGTTTAAACATTAAATGCTGCACTATTCCTAAAAATAAATGATTACCAAAAATATTTCAAAATTATGTCTTTATTGCACATTTGACGAAGCTTTAGATCTACAGACCTTGGGTTCTTGAGTTCGAACCTTGGGCATGACACATAAATGATCTGGCTGAAGATAGGCCTCAGTACTTGATCCTCCAGTGCTATAGAGAAGTTGACCGTTCCTTGTGGAGAACACAGTTAATACTAGTAGCTTATCAAGCAGGGGCATAGCTTGCCCTATAATAATGTGTAGGCACCTATAGTTAAGGGGGTCTGAATATCTTTTCACTGTAGATTGCCAGAGATGCATTTATAAGTATAATCTGGTGTGCTACAGCTTAACATTTTAATATGAAGATTGGTCCATCCACATACAGTATAACAAGTTTGTGGAGCGAACTACTTCCTCATTCCTTAAGAGATTATAATGAAACATGAAATATGTTATCACCATGTGGGCACATAATTCCTGTTATGTGTGAATTGCTGGGCAAGGAAATTGTGTCTGGTACATCTACACTTAATGGTAATAACATATTTCAAGTTTCATTACCATTGCTTAAGGAATGTGGAAGTGGTTCACTCCACAAACTTGTGATATTGTTTGCGGATGGACCAACTGACCAACCGCCTGACCCACTGACAGAGTGATTCTAATATACCCCATCTCAAACTTCGTTTTCGGGGGTATAACAACATGTATGTTGAAACAGAAAATGAAAAAAATATATTATAATGTTCAAATTAAATTTTGGAAATTTGATGTTTTTTTCTGTTTGTATAGCCTATTTAAACATAACTCGATATAATACGCATTTAATATCATCCTAAGACAAAAAATCTAAGAAATATTGAAGAAATAATTTTCAGATTATGGAGAATTTTAAACCAAATTACCATACCACTGCGTTCAAATTATCTCCCTTATTATAAACCAAAAAATGTGATTCTGACTTTATTTTCCTGTTTTTTCTGCTTCAAATTGTTAATTTCACACCCTTACTAATATCCCTATCTAAAAGTCAAACATTTATTTAGCTGATTATAATTACAAAAACGATATTATATAAAGATGTGTCTGAGGACCATGGGAAAAATTTATTTTGCATTCAAGTCAGTTTTGAGTTGCTTCCCTTAGATATTAAGGTAAACAAGGAATGCTTGTTCAGGAACCCTACACATAATATTGGGGTAATTGATCTCTAATACTTGGTATTATTTATTTTTTTAAGAATATTATTTAGGTAGAGGTATATATAAGGCAATAAAATTATTCAATTTAGTGAGAAACTGCGTTTATAATAATAATAATAATGTTCTTGAATATTCTGAACACATAAATGTCTAGACAGTATCAAATTTACATATTTCTGCCTATATATAAGTATGACTTCCTATTGTTTGTGTCTATTAAGTTTACCATAAAAACATGATTTTATAGCTTGCCCTATAATAATATGTAGGCATCTTTCTACGGGGGCATTTTTTCATGGCGTAGATGGTCGGAGACTTATTCTGCAGCATTTCCCGGTGGGCTATAGCCTAAAATATTTTTATAAGAAGTTCTTGCAGTTCTGCATGTACGTTGTTTAAGCACTGGGTACTGTGATGGTCCATTCTTCCAGTCAGCCATAGCCATTTTATTGCGTTTTTCGCATTATTTTTTTTCTTGTAAGAAAAAGTGTAGGCACGTTGCCTACAGTGTCTATAGGAAGCTATGCCTAAAAAATAAATAAAAAGATAAAACCAATGCAATATTTACAATAATTATTAGATTTCTTAAATAAAATAAAAGAATAGGTCTAAGGGACTTATACACATACATATGTGTGTCTTTGGGTCTGGACACTGGTCTTCAATTGATGGGTTTTACTGTATCATCAAATATTTAGGGTCAGGAGAATTTGTATAATCACTGAAATCACGAGAAACATGTGCAGGTGGTAAATATTCGGTTGTATGGTTTTGTTTATTATAGTGTCACCCCTATTGATGGGCTAGCCATGTTGGCTTTTGAGACACCTATCTTATGTTCGAACAGTACCTCCTGAATCCCTTCTCCTTTTGCCAGGTGCCTGACTGAGATGGGCCTACGGAAGCCATTATTTAACTATCTGGTGGCTCATCAACCGACCAGTTATAACTGTGGAATGTTATTGAATTGGATAAAGGAGTGTAAATAGCAGACGACATGTTGTTTGGTTCAATCAAAATATATATTGAATATTGGTGATATAGTTTATTCGCAAGTTAAATTACCAAAATAATATCGTGTGTTTGTCGCGCATATTCATCAACACTATCTTAATAATAACTTCTTGAAAATGTTCCAATACAAATTTAATACAAATCAATTTTATATAGCACAAAACTTATACCACTATAAAATAGATTGCACTTCATATGGTCCTTTTGAAAGTATGCAGACTAAACTTCATGCACAGTTTGGTCAGCTCGCCTGAATAATTATCTGTAATTGATCCAATAATGTTTCAGTTTATTTGTTTTCCTCAGCATATTGTATAGTTATATGATATGAGTTAATTACTGGAATAAGTATATACAGCTTTAATGCACAGTATGTTTACCAGAGTGTATAGTGAAATTAAAGAAAAATCAAAGTACTGAAAGTACTGTCGGAATTTGATTTTTTTTCATATGAGACAATTAAGTCACTGGTGTTGCTCGCAACACAACAATGACTGTTAGGAGAAATCCTAAATTAGGAACTGTACAGTTGATGGATATTCATGCTTAGGAATTAATCTCAATATTGCCATCTATTTATTAAAGCCCATTATCCAGCCTATAATTTTCTGAATCCATCGGTACCAAAATAAGCATTGTTGCTGTCGTATTTACTGAGAAAAGCTCTTCAAAACGCTCCATTTTAATAATATATCTTGATTATGACCACATATCACTTTAATTGAACAATACAGTGTTAGAAATGAAATAAAATCGACCTACATAATTCTTTTAGTGATAATCTGGTTTCGAAGAGATTTTCGGTTTTCCATGTTTTTTTTAGTTCCATACACGAAACAAAATTGCTATCGATAATAGAAATGAACTGACATAAACCACAATCGATTGATTAATCGTAGTTTAAGATTTTTTCAGAAAATCTATATAATTGGTATGTGAATTATATTCAAACTTAATATCATGATGTTGGACTGTATGACAGGTTTTGAAGTGAAAGTAAAAGTTTATTGTAAAAGTGTATTGTAAAAATTATAGCTATTCGGAAACGAGCCGTTATACGGCGATATTTGCCGATCTCACTACGGAATATACCGACATCACACGATTTCATTAATTCCATTACGATCCTTCTTTCTTAACACCAAAATACCCTTCACACTGTGCACCAACATAATAATTGCGAACTTCACAATAACTGTTATTACTTCGCAAATTTTATGTATACTGCCATTCTGTTCTCTGCACTTCGACGGGAAAACCCCACATTCTATTTTTAGAATTTATCCAACTATATATAGCTCTAGCAGATAGTATCGATCGATACACCTTAACACTGATTTACATGTCAAAAAGTCACATATAAGACATACATCAATAGCATATTAATGTAATTACATGCATACTTCTGCAGAGAAATTACTGACCTACTGAACGAAAGCCGAAAGTAGAACTATTTTATGCTAAACTAGTTGGTTTCCATCCACAATCTTACAGCACACAATATAGTGAGAGTGGGAACGGGAACCATGACAGTTATGGAGCTCACGGCATTTTAGTAAGTCTACGATAGCAAAGGAATTTGATTGAAAATCAAATTCCAAAAAGAGGTACGATTTAAGTGTTGTAAATGATTATAGACCCTAATTCAGGCATTCATTATTAACCATTAAACTCTTGTTTTTTTTCATTGAATACGGAGAATAAATCATGTACACGTATAAACAGAAACATACATGTTGTCTATGTCTCTGGTATAAATCATTTTGATATACAAAAAATAACTATGCAAACATGAAAGTGTATGTGCAAATTTTGATCGTAGTTAGAACCGGTTATAAAATACAACAAAAAGTTTGGAAATAGATGGATATTTCATGGCTACAGATGGATGTGACACTAAATATCCTTTATTGTTCAAGTTAACGCGATTTTGCTCATTTGTGTGTGTGGATGCAATTAAAGTCGCGTAGAAAGTAAGGCATATATAGATTTTCAAGCGAAATCTATCAAACGCACTTGGGCCAAAATACATAATAATCCCCCACTAGCTTTCATTATTGGTCAAGCTACGCCCCTGAATATCTTTGGCATTTGTTTGCGGATTTTTTGTTTGTATCATTGTTTGACGGGGTTTCGATGCCATAACATTCCAGCCTTATGTGGAACAAACACAAATAAATACGGAAGTTACATATTTTTCTTACAAATTAATTTGTTGCGGGTAATTTCAATGCAATCTTGGTGTTGTCAAAATGATGATAACAATTGTAAGCAGAGATAGCTGAGTTGTAACGCGCTGCATTGTCAATCCAGATGTCCTGGCTTCGATACCTGGCCTGGACCTTTGAGATTTCTGAAATTTTATTGAGAGTATTTCCTGCTACATTTGTATATCTGACCATGGCAAGCATGTATGCGCAGAAAACAGAAAGAATTGAAAACACGTATTTATCGAATACATGTCAACCTATGATATGTAATTATGTTATTAAAAATGTTTCGGTTTTATAAGAGCCAAATTAATCGTAAAATTAATCATGAATATCAAAACAAGTCATCAGACAAAGAGTTGTTTAACATTATTATGGAACAAGACTGTCTCACTTCCTGGACCCTAATAAGGAAACCATAGCTAATGGACCATATCACAGAAGACTAAATAAACTTAATTATTATGTTTATACATCAATGCCCTTTCATTAATTTTATCAAGTAATTAAGTATGAAAATTTACAATACCATCGATTTGAATTTATTCATTTATTTGTGCTTAACGCTGGTTTTCCAAAAAAAAATCAGTTATACAGTGTATATAGTTCAGTGTTCTTATAGTCAAGCTCGAATATTGGACGATACCATTGTTAAAGGTAATTACTGTAAATTGATAGCCAAAATCATTTCAAATCCGTAGTAAAGTGCCATTCACATGAACCAGAGTCATGGTGACAATTTACCATCTTTCAGCTATAAATCTACTGTTTTTGAACACTTTAAAATAACTACATGTAATAACTATTGCTCAATATTTTCTTCGTTCAGTAAATTAATATTCAATGATTGTAAAAATGTCTAAATTTACTTTATGATAGTTTAATATAATTTATATTTTATTGTATCATGGATCTTCTAATTTGGGTTTCTGTTAACTTAAAATAAGAAACGCATGACAGTCTGTATATCCTATGTGCTAAATAAAGATGAAAATTATTAATAATGTACCAGTTTAATTTTCTGGTTTATAAGCTTGACCCAATCTTCAAAGATCCTGTCAGACAAAAGATTGACAATTATTCATGCTAGAGTTTTTAATTTGATTCGTGATTACCTGATTACTTGGAAACTCACCCCAGCCCTAGTGTTGGAGATCGAAGATTATAAAAACTATGTGCTGTACCATTATCAGTTTAATATATGCAAAAACGTATCTCAGATGCTATGAATCTTGTTTTTATAGTCAATAAAATGGATTGTGAATTAATAAGTTCAAGAGTAATTTTATATTATTTAACACATATAACTCAGTCATGTAGTTGTTAACATAGTGATAATCTATGCACTTGAGTATAACAAAACATATTTGTGAATTACGTTACCATTGTGGTCATTGAAGTAACTTAAAGATTGTTCTATTACTTTGTTTTATTGGTGACTTTGTTTGTAAATACTGACATAGCCCATGGTTAAATATTTGTATGTGTTTTTTAAATGAGTCAGAAATTAGATCATGTTTCGTATAATTATAATATTGATATAAAGTAATTTAATTAGAGGTTATTTCATGTTCTGATTGTCAATATCATGCCATAAATTGATTGACTAATTTTCCTTTTACATTGTTACATCATTTTAGTGAGCTATATTTACCAAATTAATATTAGCTATGATTATTTTGCTTACATTATAATAAAGTTTTAGTGTGAATTACGTTAACGTTACCTTCGATGTGTTTATTTCACTTTATTTTATGATATGAATAAACGATTGTTTTATCAAGTTAATGTATTTGCTCTGGTACAAAAAAGGATGTAATAATAATTGAAAGTTTGATGTTTATCGATCCTGCTTAAAACTGTTTGCAAAACAGAAAATCATGTTGTTGAAAAACATGATTTATTCATTATGCTGATGCTAGTTAAAAAAAATATTAGCATTTAATCAATGCAAGAGGAATATCTTATAAGTTTATTTTACTTGTATCTTTTCCTTAGAATACTATACATACGAATGTACTGTCAGTAAGGCACAAAATAGCACCCTTATTTGAGCAAATGGTACTAAATTATGAATGAATATGTTTTGATACTGTAGCACAGAAAGATACAGAAGGCCATGGAGAAATCAATTTTAATCAATAAAATAACATTTGTGGTCATGAATATAATGGGACAAAAAAGTCTCAGAATTGTCCAACTTAACGCTTTTGGCAGTTAAAGTGTCGGATCATTATCGTCTCATGAAATCAACGACTTTGACGCACCCTATTCAATTTTGATAGCCAATCAAAATCGCAATTGTTTACTGTTCAATAATTGAAACCAGGTTTGATATCTAGTAAGAGTTTTTATAACAAATTATTGTCATTAACGAATAAATAGTATATCATACCAATACAATGCACATTTACGTTAGAGATGATAAGAAAAAGTCAATAAAGGGGTGCTGTATTTATCGCAATAAAACATAATTTTTGTGCATTCGGTTAGAATTTTTTGTTGCTTGGTATTAAAGTATGATATTTAATCTTTGTATATAACTTAAAATATTATTTTACGTTCTCAGTGCTTTTCCTCTCTTCATTGGGAAGAGGCCTTAGCCTGTTGATTTTGGGAAAAATTATCGCTAAAATTGCTGATTTGGGAAATAAAATAGCTGGTGAAAGTTTGGACTGTACTTGACGCTTTGTATACAACTTGTCAGCAAAATAATCATATATATGTTCGGTGTTCAGGTACCAGTAAGACTGTGCCACAGAGACATCATCACATACTAACAGCAGTTCGTAAATGTGAACAGTACCAACTCGCGCCACTAACATATACTTGGATATTTTGGGTTTTCTTCATCATACATATTCCTAAAAACTGGTTCCTGTTGATTTGTGTGTACAAAGCCAACAGGTACGGCCTAAAATTGTAATATATGATGCTAATAACAAAGTTCTATCGGATTCTGGACTAATATGTTTTAAAAAAAATTAATTAATGCAAGCAATATACAGTCAAGGGTGATCACTCGTGAAATCGAAAAAAATTCTTGTAACAAGGATGTTTCGATTCTTATTTAATTTTGAAGAATAACATGTTGTCATTCATTTTTTAGTGTGAAAAGTATATGTCCATGATTTAACTTTTTCGTAAAATTACTTTTTAGTGATATACCCAAAATCGGTAATTTTCCTAATAATGGTTTTGAAAAAGGGGTGTGGGTAGATAAATAACCAAATATTTCAGTAAATATTAACCAAATCACTTAAAAAATGTACTTGTTGTATCACAGCCTGAATGTGGAAGAAACTTAAAGCATTAAATGTCCACTTTATGCCTATTTCTTGACTGTGTACTATTTCAAACGCTGTGTTATTTACCAAATTAAGATCTATAAAATGGCTAAAAATAAGGGGTTATGAATAATGTTTATACATTTTTTACGTATTGAAGGAGTAACAAGGATTTTGAATGACATTGATTATGCTGAAGTAGGTTAAACACCAATTAAAAATATGACATGAAAAGCACATGTCCATGTTCATATAAGAAAGTTATCATGTGAAATGTTAGGTCTCTAAGCTTTTCTTTTCAGCAAAACCTGGATATTTCCTTAGTTAATGACCTCTTTCAAGACAAAACCACTGCATGTTGTATAAATAACCACATATGCATGATCAGAAACAATATTTGATGGACTTGTATGAATTTTGGATAAATATTGTTCAACGGATATGTGTTCATAATGCTAAACTTGATGAAAACTTACCCCACCCACCGTTTTACAACAGCAAATATTTCAATATGAACGTTAAAAAGAAATAAACAATGTTTTTTACAATTCTTAAGAACAATATATTTGCAAACAAGGTTATATAAATGTATTCATACAAAATGTAACAACCTTTAACTGATAAATACTGAATGGCATATGGTTGTTGTATATATACAGACAAACTAAATTGACTGCCGTAATCTGGTCGGATGTCGTAAAAGCAGTAAAAGTTTGCGATGGAGAAAATGCCACTTTGAAATTATTTATGCTTTTAAATTACACTGTTGACTACATTAGATGATAAAAAATATAATAATTCCAACTTGAAATTTTACGACATTTAGCTAGACTGCTTAGCATTACAAAAGCTCACGAGTGATCACCCTTAATATTCAATAGACCATGGCATAGTCTCCGTGTCAATCGCAATTTCAAAACAGACTGTGATAAAATCAAGATAAGTCGCCAATTAAGGACATATCCAGTAGTTGCTATTGCGCAACACAGTGTGCATCCATGACGTTAATTTTACTATTAAACATATAGGCAAAATGAAAACGTATACAGAGAATTTTTTTAAACTTTGCATGATCATGGGCAGATCACTCATACATAAATCTTAAATACCATATTTTTACTTTTGGTTCATGTTTCTCAGTTTATTCTTGGTTAAAATACAAAATTTCATGCAATTCCATTAAATATTTTTATTAGTTTTTTTCAGTACAAGTTAACAGACTGACAATTCTTCAATATCAAACCAAGTTTTAGAAAAATTGGCATTGCCATGGTTACGGTAAAGAAGAAACAAATACAAAAACACTCACTAGCAGTTCTTGAAATTTTGGGTGATTGCATGAAAGAAGTCAGCTACTTAAAAAAGTAAATAAATAAGACCTTGTTTTCCTACATTATGAATTATCTGCCCTTGAAATGACCTTAAATGAGCCAAAATGTCATATTCAAGGGCAGATAACTAAAAAATGAGCACCACGACCCTCATTTTTGTTTATCTTAAAATGTTTCTATTATCACATGCTATGATCATGCAAAGTTTAAAAAAATCTCTCAATAATTATGTTTTTATTTTGCCTATTTGACTATGTGTAAAATTGTGGAAACTGTCAGATATGTCCTTAAGTAGTTGTTATGCAATATTATGTAACACAACCATCTCACTTCCTGGAGCCTTACATATGGGAGAAATACTTTATTGATCATATTACCGAAGGGGGTCAATATATTCTTGACCACTTGTGTCTGATACCATTTTTACAATATACAACATGAATCATAATCTTATTTCTGGTGTTATCACAAAAGAATTTCAATTAACAAAAAAATAAATTTCTTAAAATGTCATTTGACTAACTGATGTACATTTTGCATGTAAGAGAAATATTTAATGGTAAAAAAGAATATATGTTTTAAAGAAATTGATTCATATAATACCGATCGATGCATAATTTATTATATACATATGAATTTTCTGATTTAATAACAAAAATGCACATTAATTTTTAGAGTCATTTTTAGTATAATTTTTTTATAATTAATATTTTTTGTTATTTAATACAAACAATGCCCATTGATTATACAATTGTGATCTCTTTAATTTAATTTTGATTCTGTAATGAATGTTCAGCGAATAACTTCTAGCATTAATAAGGGTTTATAGATCTCTGCGTACATTTATCAGATATAAGGAAATCCCCGATGTTTCTCAATGAACAGCAACCAATCAAATAGCTAAAACAGATTGACCAATCAGAGCGCTGTATATTTTAGATCGTACCTGTTCCTTTGGTGCACTGCAACATGGAACAGAAACCAGTTTAAGTGCGTAGTCCCCTTCCTTATCAGGAGACATCACTGTTGATTTACTAACTTAAAGGGAAGTAACCTAGTTATGGGCCAGATTTACTGATGGATTTTAAGTGCTTTTATACCAAAACTGAAATTATATCAGTTGAAAAGAAAACAATTTAATTTAAATGAGGCAAATTAGAATGGCTGTCCACAGTTTTGCTAGAACATGTAATGATTATAAGCTGGTATAATTCTAAATGGGTGGAATGACACAGAAAAATTTGAGGGCAAGTACTTCTAGAAAATGTGATTATATCTGAGTATAACGTTATAACTTCGATATGAAGTATGTTGAAGTGCTTCATGAATCTATATGTGCGTTTGATCTGTACAGCATATATTTTTATCAATCAATATTTATCACTCTGATATTTGCATCTGTTTTGTCAAACTTTTAACTTTTAGCATAAAAGATACATGATTAATCTCATCATTAACATGCACTATCCACAAACTTTACAGATCGATGACCCTAGTACAATAAACTGCAATACCTTTTTATACACTTCCTTTTAACAATAATAGTATGATACAATGTTAATGAAATTATTTTCACATAATTTTATTTTGATACTACAAGTCTGTTGTTGCCAATTTATATCACTTATCCAGAATTCTTATTACCGGTAATAATATTAATATATTATCCTTTTTACATTTGATATATTTGTCACTAATGCTTGACCTACATGACCACAGTGAATGCACCATAAAAAAGCAGGAAATGTTAATTGAGTTACATGCAAAATTCAAGCATCTAATAATCATTCCAGTTCCTCTTTTAAACACAAGGTTAAGGACAATCTGTTAAATTTTATTGATATTCAAACTTCATCCCATTCTTTTATCCTAGCATTGAATTTTATAGTACTATTTCACTTTAGTAACTACACCAAGTAATTTTTTGTTTTATTATGTAAGGCAACTTGTTTCATGTTTTTACTCATGTGAAATTTATAGCGTTATTATAATTGTTTCTCAGTAACATAATTATCTTTTAGTAGCATACTTTTAGATCTCATAATGCATACTGTTCAGTGATCAGTACATATTAAGTGATATTGCATCTTAACATGCGGTGCTATTTTATAAGTTTCTGTGATATTATTTATTATTATGTAAAAACTTATTATTATTTTGTCTTCCTATGTCTGCACGTTAGCACTATATATCTAAGGACCACAATGGAAATAAGGGTATTGATTTACCCTTTTTTGTGTTATCCTTACTATATGATGTTGATTGACATGGCTTCTTTAATTCATACCAGTCTTTCATTGTTTGTATGTTTTAATGTACTTGCCATGTTTGTCTTAATTAACATTTTATAGTGAAATAAATCTATCTATCTATCTATCTAGTTTAACAATTGCTTCATTGGTCCAGTTTGTGACTGTTTGATGAGTGGTATTATTTACAATTATTTTAATAACGGAAGTTGTTTTAAATTAATAATAAACTTTATAAGAAGGAAAGTATTGTAACTATTGATAGTAACGAGCTGACTATCAGTGATAATTATTGGATTGAGTCTTTTACTATCTATCCATACGATTGAGACACTCAGGAACACAATGCATTGATATTTCAATGCATTGGTCCACCCCTAATTTTAGGCTTGTTGATCATTACGTGACAATCCAATCTGAGCCTTGACTAACACTTACAATACACAAACCAAATCACAAATCTTTTGTTATGAAGTCACTCATCTGAAACTTAAACAGTGCAGTTCGGTAGACAGATGAATTTAATTGTTCTTTTTGGACGAAACAAATCAAATTGAATATAAACAGGCTTAATTTAATTTATATGTGTTCTCTATCTCATTTTCTAAAAATAATGTTTAACCTCTTAGCACAGAGAGTTAAGACCCAGATGACACTAAAATAATACAATGTCCTAAAAGCGATATTTAAGAATTAAGAATACACCTCATGTAAAAAACAAGATCACGATCCCTGAATCTCATGTTTTTACCAATTATATAGAATCTGTCAATTAGACCTAAATATTGATCGCTTTCAGCAGTAATCTTGTTTGAAATCATCTAGGAGAAAAAGTGTGTATTTTTTATATCAAATCGAATATTCAATATGGTAAGTATCATCTTGAATTTTTTCAGCACCATCTCATATTAACAGTAGCATGTGAACATCTAACAAGCTTTTCATTTGGTTTCAATCAGCAGTATTATTTTGTTCGACACTTAAGTGAGAGTGAAAAATTGGGTTTCCTGCCCAGTACTCGAGCCCAGAGCT
Organism: Lutraria lutraria; assembly: GCA_964023205.1. Lineage (NCBI taxonomy): Eukaryota > Metazoa > Mollusca > Bivalvia > Venerida > Mactridae > Lutraria > Lutraria lutraria. The sequence goes on from OZ026838.1 coordinate 23,778,666, forward strand.
TTGGGCTTATAGTGCAAACTCCCTATCAACTGAGTTACAGTGTCACTAAATATTTAATTCACCAAAGCTTTATTCTATTCCTTTATACAACTTCAACGTAATAGAAATAATTTTGTATGTCTACAGCTGCATAGTTTGCACTTGAAAGTATTTAATTGTTGTGATGGACTTATCATATAGAGACAGATGTATGATAATTAATAAGTAATTTTAGTATATAATTATCAACATAACCCTTCACTTTTGGCAATACGAAAGCAGTATGACATTAAATAAGATCAATTGTGCAGTATTGCATATTTAGTCATAAGTGATTGGTTGATTAAAATTCTAAATTGATTTCATTTGGTCAGAAAACAAAGACAAGCCAACTGTCAAAACATTTTTGGACAGTTGGACTGCACAGTGCATTAGACAAAGATAGAAGTATGAAGTGGAATTAAGTAAGGTCGATAGTTAGAGAATTAGAACCTCCAGATTGTCGTGAATAAATCTGATAAACGTTTCTATCAGTGGACTATGGCACAGTTGGTCTAGTTGAAAAGTCACAGAGGAATATGATAATCATCTAGTAAAGGAGACTGCATACCCTGAGTCACCAGAAATAAGTGATAAGATGGCTGTCAACCCAAGCCCTATTCTTTCTCTTCAGGCTTATATCAGCAATGGAAATTTGCAAGTTTTCAAGATCCTACTGTAATCAGTGATTGCAGCCAATTTAATATCATAGAAGAGAACTCAGTAGTCTCCATGCTTTAATGATTCATACCTTGAACTATCAATATTTTCAGTGGTCATGGTACAGGGGACACCTATCAAAAGGACACCCCAGTGTTCACAACATACAATATCTCCAAATTCTAAGAATATTTTGCTTAGATCTCCACCTTGAAATCAACAAACAAGAAACTACATGTATACTTAAATTCATCTGTCTATCACAACACAAATTGCAGAAAAACTAATACCAATGAATCTAGACCCACAAGAAAAATCTAGCACCAAGCAAAAAGGCAAAAATGAAGGTAAAAGAGACAAGTACCAGAACAAGAGCTGTCAGTAGTACAGCATGCTTGACTATATTTCCAGTGATTGATGATGAAAAAAGTTACATCAGAGTTATTGGCCTTAGAGAGTGAAAAGCGACTATGTAATGCACATTTAAGTGATCAATATAACTAGATACAACATCATGATATGCTTGACGTCACACTGCAATTTTCATTTGTAATTATGTCTGATTCTTTTGAGAAAAAGGTCAATGAATTCATTAACTCTGTAGATTTATGTTTGTGGGACAAAGACAACATTACAGTGGAACCTCCATGATATGACTGTGGATCGTTGGTGGCGATCAGATCCAATCCACGATTCAACACTTACGATCCACAAATCGAATCGCGAATGTTTTGTTTTCAAATAACCCATCTAAAACTTCAACATTGGAGTCCATAAGACAGCAAAATTTACTTTTTCTTATAGGTATAATGAAGTAAATCAATATAACTTGTTCAATGGATTAAATTTATATGTACTCCCTTGTAATTAATGGGTTTGCCAGCATCAATTTCTTGTTTAAGCTTGTGACCTATTATTTCAAGATCCGATTGGACCTCTCAAGCCCGATTCACGGATTTACCAGGACATTTTGGACGCATTAATGCACATTTCAAAAACTTTCTCAAGAAGGTAGATATTCAATTATTATTACAATGACATGACTGAGTTAAGTTTCAAGTGAATACCTTCAGTAGTTTTAAAGACTGATGTTGCACGCAAAACCTTAACCAGGAATTTTCTGTGTTCACAAAGTGCCATAATTCAGTCAAAATCCATGTCAGAGTTATGGGCCTTGAATTGTGGCATTCAGCATAATCCTAAAGACATATTAAATGTCAAGTGAATACCTTCATTAGTGAAGACTGGTGTTGCACTTTAACCAGCAGAAATTTTCTAAGTTCACAAAATTAATGGTCATAATTCAGTAAAAATCTACATGAGAGTTTAATGGAGTGACATCCTATTATGATCTCAAAGACATGTGTGAAGTAAAAAGCAAATATCTTTAATGGTTGATGAGATATTAAGGATGGTACGAGGAGTTGCATGCAAAACTTTAAACAAAATGTTACACCTATGCCAATGCTGATGCAAGTAGGATATAGCCCCACTATTCTTTGAAGTCTAGCTAAAACTAAAATTGGGTAAGAAACTACTGAACAAAATCACATTTTTTTACTAACTTCAGTTGTCGATTTTAATTGTGGAATTGGTGCCCTGTGAAGTTCAGTAAAGTGTTGTGATGTAAATAAAAGTTTCTCATAATAAACTTACATTGGCCACTAGCTACAGAAGTATAAGGGTTGTGCTATAATAGTAATGACATAACGGACAATATGTACCTAGGAAAGGTGTGAAAACCAAACTGGCCCCTTAATCTTTTGGTCATTTTTTGCACATCTGTCAATTTGCAAATATTAAGTATCAAATTTGACATGTACATGTATATTCAAGTATAATATTACTGAATTTGGATACAATGAATTTTTCATAAGTTACAACCTTATTATCATACTGACACATTCTAATCATTTATAAATTGTTTTACAATATACATACAAATTCACTGACTTGGTGACAGTAGAATTAGTGTCAGAATTCAATCAGTTAGAAGAACAATAACAAACATCATGGATGAGTACTATAAAGAAGTGTGATCATTGAATATTGATCTATTTGAATTTCGAATAAAAGGCCAGAATTCTACTAAAGACTTGTAGTAACCAAAAAACTATCAATATTGTATGTAACACTGAACATTGTAGAAGTCAATTATTTTAACAAAATCCAGTTCATCACGTAGCATATAAAAAATCTGTTTTAGTGACTGTTTTTTATCACAAATGTCCAATGGTCTATATATTATGCTTCAAAGCTCACCTGTTACTCAATTTCACACCTAAAAATTTACATTCTCAGAAACAAAATAAAAAATGCCAAAGTGGTTCAAAGCAATGTTAAAAAATTAAGGTTCATTTTACTCAACATTTCTAGCACAATTTGAAGCTTATCTTTTAATGTCAAGAAGTTTTGAAAAAATTAAAAACAATTAAGTTGCACTGAAAAAATTGTCTCAGTAGTAACTGTCAAAAACAAGACTATTCCAACTTCATGAGAAAAGTTAGACAACAAACATATGGCTAAATATATGCATGCCAATTTTTTTTTTTTTTTAACAAATGGTCTTCTCCCAATACACAAATGATCATATAGATCATTTACTGCACATGGTAGCTTAAAAACTGTGCATTCCAAAATTTGAGCTATGGGCATGACCAGTACCCAAATATTTGAATACACCATTTAAGCCTAGTGCTTTGTTGGTGTGTATTTTTATAGATAGACATTAGCTGACCATTATTAATAATAGTATGTATAATAGAATTAACAGTTGGTAAAATTAGCATATAAAGTTACATTGTCCAAGCAAAAATATATTACTGAAATATAGAAGTTGAGATTGTAAAATTATTTAAAGTATTAATAAATATAGGTAAAAAATTGAAACCATGGCATGTCACAAATGTTAAAATACAAGGATAACACAAAAAAAGGAATTAACTGGCCAAGGTAACAACAGCAAATTCAATTTTTATGAAAAAAAGGAAGAAAATGGAGTACAAATTAGTCTTAGATAATAGAGATCATTATATTTTTATAAAAAACAACCTCAAACACTAGCAAGCAGATGAGCTTTGACAGTGGACCTGGTACCTGGTACATATTACAGGTAAGTAGAACAAATACTTTCCATTTGGTGTTAAAAATGCAACTTTAGATAAGACAAAAAATGCATTTCTGTCTTCTTAAAAGCAATCAGGCACTACCTCCAGTGTTTTTAGCCATTTTTTTTATTTGTGTGCACTTTGTTAAGTTTTTGTCAGTCTGAACAAGTTCAAATTAGAAAAGTTCTACTGTAAAAAGAGATGGTAAGGAACACTTCTTTTTTGCATGTACTACCCATGTGTTAGGTATTGTGCCCTGTCCATTCATTTAAAAGAAGTTTTTTATAAGACACTGCCCCTCCATTTCAAATTCTAAGTACACATTATGTTTTGTTTCAGTTCTTCTGTTATACATACTAGATATATGCCTATAATAAACTTATATTTGGTGTAATCATATAATGGTCGAACAGAAAAAACTATTCTTATTAGTCTCATATTAAAGCAAATGACTTAATTACAAGTAAAGGAATGAGCAAGAGTTGCTGCACATATTGAATTATTCATTATTATTTGTGTATTTTGTAATAAAATGGCATTTTCGTGGAGACGAAAATTTGTAGATTTGAGTACAGTAAAACCTCGATTATTCTAATGTCGTTGGACCCTGAAAAATCATCGGATAATCCATAGTTTCGAATTATCCATTTCAGTATGATGTACTGGTTGGATACGATAAATTCGGTACTGTCTGTATATTACAAGGGAGTTAACTCTCGTATACAAACATGACGTCACGTGAGTGATAATACGAATAAAATCAAATGTATACCAAACACTTATTATTTATCCTTCTTTTATGAATGTATATGAGTTAACAAATGAAACAATAATTCTTGTTAAATAAATACCCATGCATTTTCGGATTATGCAGAACACAACCCAACACAATAATACATCATTCCCACTTCACTTACTAACGATCTAAAACAATTAAAGAATCGAAGACGTAATGATTTTATGTTTGGTACAATTTTTTAGTAAATCATCATATTCTAGTTAGTTTTGTTTAATTGTGTTCGAATCAGTTTTTAAATTTTGAATGATGCTGAAATGCAAATAAGTTCATACAGATCACCAGGTACGTACGCGTATTAACTTATTATACCCGAGATCACAGTGAAATATTCGTCGCGATTAGTATAAAATCGTAACAAACAATATGGTCAACTTAACGATAATTGAACTGTTGACATGCTTCGTGTATGAATTGACGCTACACATTGTTTGTCACACGACATTTGATTCTCAATCGGCCATTGTTATCAATTGAAAATACGTGCATTCCTAACTTTAGGGGCCAAATAATGTATTCGGATTACACTAGGTATTCGTAAAATCTGATTCGTATAACCGGGGTTCATTGTAGTTGAAATATATAGAGTCGTAATCGGGACCGTATATTTTATTAGGATAATACCTGGTATTCGAATAATTGGTGTTCGGATAATCGAGGTTTTATTGTTTAAGAAAAAATATCTGCCCTTATTGCATTAATTCTATCATTTTCTTCAATAAAAAAACTTTGTTAGAGCAGTAAACACTACAAATAATTGACTCCCATGCATCAAAGGGGCCCTTGTCAAGTAATTCAACATTTAATCATATCTACATTAATTAATGAAATTATACTTGAATACTAATTATAATACATGACAAATTTATAACTTTGCAAATTTAAAGAGATGCAAAGACTGCGTTAAGTTTTAGGTGACCTTTTATGTTCACACCTCTCTAAGGTACATTGTT